>OW569398.1:88419794-89098544 GCA_937620795.1 Thecophora atra
CAATCCCCATTACGACGATGAGAATTTAACGAAAGACATCGCATTAATTCGTATCCCCACGACTAGACCATGCAATACAATATCATACGCGCCGCTGCCGTTTCGATGGGAGAACCGTGCGATTAAGAGGTTAACGGGCATTTTAGTTGTTACAATGGGCTTCGGTAAAACAGGTAACGGCGGTCCTTTGGCTGAACATTTGCAGTGGATTAAATTAGCAATCATACGCAACGATGAGTGCAATCAACTTTACGAAGATATAACAGATGAAGACATCTGCGCCCAGACAGATATTCCTTATGGGTCCACTTGTGATGGCGATTCCGGTGGCCCATTGATTCTGAGAGGCACCAAAGAATTAATTGGTATATCCTCAGCCATTCCAGATTTTGGCTGCGAAAATGGTTCAGCAATTGTTTTCACACGTGTCACAAGTTTTCTGCCTTGGATCACCGAAACAACCGGTATTGTTTCGTAGATATATATGTGTTGTTATCTACTCTAAGATCAACAGATTCATTAACAACAGTTTTCAATGAAATGAAGTAATAACACTTAATTAAATCGAAAGTTGTTTTATATAAAAAGATTTGTGTAAATATTATCTAACCGCATCTGAAATGATATCTAAGAAGATATGAAATTTCGGGTGACTCTTTTCTATTTCAGTTCAATCTTTTCTTTTCTATTTCTGCTACAATCTTTACTGTTATCTTGTCTCTAACTATCAACCAGATATGGGAAACTCGAATATTAATGTCGATGTCAATGACACTCGAATATCAATGTCGTTTCCGTCCCAAATTAAGCGAATGCTATGTTCAAATGGGAGTGATAACGATTTTATTCGTGATTGATTATCGAAAATAATTGTAATCATTAAAAAACAGTTAGTATTCAAAAAGTGAAAATTTCAGAGAAGAGATAAGATAAATATTGGAAATTTAGGGCTCGTCAAATGCTTGTTCTAGAAATTGTTCTAGGTTTATACAGAGGTATATTTATAGAAAGAGTTTTGCACACTTTTTCAAAACCGATAAAGATAATGTTTTGGAGGTATCGTATCATGTTAGGTGGTTGCAAACTAAAAGATGAAATAAATATGTTCTTGATCATTCTTTTCGGTGGAAATTTAAATGATCCAGTTTAGATTTCGAAAATTATTTATTTACAAGATATTTTTACCTCTTTTAGTAATACTAAGTATTACTCTTTAGTAATACTAAACTTTAGTTTAGTTAAGAGCCACGAATTTCAATTTGGTAACTTTATTCTGCAAAAGTCTCAGTAATTATTACCTTGCTTTGAAGCCATTTCTAGGATTTGACTCTAGAGATCGCAGGCGATGATCTACTTGCTAGTATAAGCCGCTTGGAGATTATAGTTACACTTTCAAAAAGGAATCTATGCTGTATAGAATAGTTTTCTTACAGAAATAGAAGTCATAAAAAATCCTGCGGTAGGAATGGTGGAAAGGCTTGGTCATTAGATTGATTTCGTGTTTGTCGTGTCGTTTTATATGGAAAAGAATACTGTATGCACACTCTGATGAGATGGCAAAAATAAACGTCATAGGCATGTATTTTTGTAGCGTTTGCTGGAATCAGTTCTTGGAAATAACAACATTTTTAACTTTAGCGTTGCAAATAAAATACGCAACCAAAAAATATTTACAAATCACTCCAAACAGTCACAAGGATAATTAATAGTGAAGTGAAAAATTTTTATTCATCGTGTTTGTAAGCTCCATAACTTCTCCCGAAAAGTCGATATTTAAGTTCAAATTAATTCTGAATTATAGAAGCACTTTTCTTTTTCATTTTGAGAAAAAATAAAAAAGCTAAAAGAACGCTAAATGCTAGCACTAATTTTAGAGGCTAACACTAAAAAAAAAGCTAAATTTAGCCTCAAAAAGAATAAAAAAATACCGTTAGAGATGAGTAAAAAGTTCCACCTTTTGGAGTTGGACAAACTAGTTTCTGCTGGTCTCGGTCTTGAGTGGAGTGAGCACCATTGAAACAAATACAGACACAACCCCAAACATCTGTAAATGTATATTTATCTGAACAGCGCAATGTATGTATGAAATCAGGTAACCAGTTGACCAGTTTGTTGTGAATTCAAAACTGCGTACGAAAAAAGGGCTGCTCTCTCCTGGGCTCTTATCTCTGGACGTACATAAATCTTTTGACCACGTAGAAGTGGCTTTAAATCTTCAACTGTCTCTGGTTCACACACGAAAACACAGTGTGGAGTTTTGCATGCATGCATGTTGAGGAGAGAATCTGTTCACCTGAACGCGACTTACGCAAACAGACCCACTCATGCCATGAGTCTCATGAAAATATATTTTGTTAGAGCTGTTAGTGTTGGCTTTTTGTCCTTCATGTGCAAAAGTGTTCTTTGGTTTGTCAAACTCAGAGACTCGACAAAAAATTGTCCAAAAAGGAGACATTCTTTTTCGAAAACGTGTGGGTGGGAGTTTGTGCAGAAGAAAGGGAGAAGGTGTGGGGGTGGGGGGAGGGGGTTGTAGCAAGGTTCAGATATTATATCAGGTGTTGGAGACATTGTTTTTGAGGTGAGCGCCGCGAAAAATGTCGGTCGTTATCGCGTGCTTGGCGTTATTTGTTGTTGTTGTTACGTAATTTTTTGGCTGGTTTGTCCTTTCGAATGTCCTGCAAGTTTTCCTGCTGCATGTGTGCGTGTTTATATACATTTATGAGCGGGTTTTGTTTTATAGCTCTCTTCATGCTTCGTTCAATGAGAAACTTTGAGTTTTTCCCCCATTTTTTCTCTGCTTCTATTAAATAAATCTTAATTTTTGTCATTCCTTTTATTGTTGCTCTTTACTTCATTTCAAACCTTTCTCATAATTTTTTCCCCTCTTTTTAGTTCACTTCTAGTTTTTGAAAAAGTTTCAAAAAAATTTTAAACTAAAAAAACTAAAATTTGTCAAGAAAAATTCGCATTTAAATTTAACTGAAATTTGAGATTAATTTTTTTTCAATTTTACTTTTTTCAGTTTCAATTTTAGCTTTTGTGTTTAGTATTTCCTGTTTTAAGTTCATTTTATTCGCCTAATATTATTGTTATATTATTATTATTTAACCATCAATAAAAGAATTAATTGAAAAAAAAAATCTGTTTGCGATTCGCAATAAATTCAAACACTTTCGTTTTTTTTTTTTGGTTTTTGGTTTTTTCTTCGCCTTCCCAACGATGTAGGAACTATAAGGCGGTTTTCACACCAATGAGACAGAGACAAAGAGACAAAATTTTGTTCTTGTTTTGCTAATAAAATTGTAAGAAGAACAAGCGGATGAATTTGTCTCTTTGGTTCATTTTTGTCTCACGGCATTCCGTGAGACAAAGAGACAAAAGTGTTGTCGCACCAATACAGTAAAAGTGTATTAAGCTTTGGAGTGGAATTTAGACCCTTTTGTGAAATTCGGACTAAATTTTACTACTTTGTGCAATAGAAGTGCATGGCTGAGCTATTAGATTAAAGCATACCTTGTGTAGTTTTTATCAGTTTTTTGTTGTTTCTGTTTTTGTTGTCGCTGTCCTAATTATTATCGAAAGTCGGAAAATATATAGCGAGTCTCTTGTGTCCACATCACCACATTATTATTCTAATTTAACGCGAAGGTTATAAATTGGTTTATGGAACTTCTTCTTAATAACCTATTTGATTCCATAATTGCAATTAAAGTATAAAACTGTTTTAAAAACTGTCGGCTTCGATTTAGTACGATTTTATTTGTAACAATGACAGAACGGCAATACTCCCCACCAGTAAAGTAGCAAAAAGCTTTAAGACTTTAGTCTCTTCAATGTAAATGCCACAAGAGTCAAAAATGAACACGAACTGTCTCTTTGTCTCTGTCTCATTGGTGTGAAAACCGCCTAAGTGAGACCAGAAGGAATTACAATCCATTCGTACATGGAAAATTATTTCAACGAGCCAGTAAAATATTTATAGTTTTGTTTTTTTTTTGTAAAAAATGAAATGCACAAAAATTGTAAGAATTTTAAAGCAAAATTATTCAAATAAGGAAAAATATGAGTGGCATGCAGCGGAAAGTGGGAATAGAAACAGTTGTTAACCACAAAATTGCAAACCTTTTGCAATCCATCGAAATTATTTTCGATCTCCTCTTTTGCAATGGTTTAATTTCTGTGCGTTGTATGGTTTTGGGTTAATTTACATTCTGAACTTGCGTAAACACAGAGAAAGTGCAACAACAATGCAATGAAGCAAACACATGCATATAATAAAAACAGCAGTAACAATAAATAAACAGGAAACACAGTTTAGAAAAATAAACACAAATGAACACATTAAAAGCAAAGCCATTACCTTTCCACGTTCCATCTCACACAGACTTAAAATTAAAATTCTTGAAGCTGCCAATGAGGTACACGAAGGGAGCAACAGCACAGACAATTGAAGTGACTTGCCGTAATGAAATCCAGAGAAAACGGAAACTACTGAAACTTGAGTGTATTCTCAACGTTCGCGAAAATTAGATCTCACAATCCCGAAGACGAAAGAGAGAAGAGAGCCACACCGTAACTTCAAATCGAATTCATTTCTTGTGGTTCGTGTCCCAGCCTCACGAATAGGAAAAGCCAACCACCCCAAATACAATTTTTATGTCATGAGTCATGTCATGTGTAACTCCCTTACCAAGGAAGATCAAATCTCACTAAAGTCACTGGTGAGTGGGTGACAGCATAATGTTTCTACCAGTGACGGTACATTGACACATATTCGTTCAGATAACGGAACCTTTCGAAGATCAATAGTAAAGTTTTCACACACAAAAATAATTAAAATATCTCAGCGACTTTAACAACTTTAGCACTGTGAGCATGGTTGGTTTTTTTTAGAGTCAACGTTCTGCGACCGTTTTTCTAATTTATTAGCTTTGATATTGAACCTTGCTCCTGTTGTGGTTTGACTTCAGTATCCGCGTTTTCCTCTGGGTTCTTCCTATTCTTATTATTTTTATTCGAGATCCTGCCTCCAATTGGTTTCATTTCTTTTATACACTCAGCCTTCACTGCCTATATCATCACTGTCACTGGCATTTCCCCCTTTTTCCCATCCTTCCCTCACAATGCAACACAAACAACAGTTTCAGCCCGTTCTATATCCTTTTTTTGTGTTCTTAATGCAACCAATTTTTTAGCTTCTTATCTTTTTACTGTTTGCAAATTCGGCATTTTCATTCTATTTGCATGGAATTTATTTGCGATTATATAATCCGGTTATAATTTTGTGTTGTGTTGGCTTTTTTATTCTTGCGAAACTTTTATTTCTCTATATTAATTTTCAAAGAGTCCGTAAACGTACTACGATGCCAAATAAAGAAAGAAGACTGTGAAAAAGAAAAATTTTGGAGACGACAAAAGGATGTAGGAGCAAAACAAAAGCACAATAAAATAATATTTTTATTAACGTTATTGTGAAATAGGTGAATAATAATAAAAGCGGAAAATTATGCAAAGTAGCAATTGAATCATAACTTCTTAAAATTAATTTAAATAATTCATTAAAATCAGAACACAAAGTAACAACAATTACAAAAAATAAAAATGAAATTTTACTTAATTCCTCAAAGTAGTTTTCAATATTTTATTAAATTTGTATAATAATAATATAAATAATTGTAATAATAATACAATTATTATAATTGTAATTGTAATAATTGTAATTGTAAAAATAATATAATAATTGTATAATAAGAATAATATTTTATTCTTCTCTGATTTGACTTTCTCTCTATGGATGTTTTCTTTGTTTGAATAAATAAATATTTCCTGGGTTCATTTTTATTTCTAAAATTAGTCTTCTGCAATTTCTTTCTGTTGCGTTCGCTGTTATTTTACTTGTTCTTGTTTGGATTTGATCTTATTTTGGTTGTTGCTTCTCGTATTGTTATTCCCTTCATTTTCCCTTCCTCTTTTCCTTTTATGTTTTGTGTAGTTTTTCTAGAATTACGTTTGACACGTTTTCCAGCTTTTATTATTTTTTTATTGTTAACGATTCTCTTGCAGTTGCAGTTCATCGCCTCGATATGCTCTGCATCTGTATTGAGTTTTGCTGCATGTGTTTGTTTTTGTGTACGTTCAAGGATATTCATTGTAATTTTATTTGCTTTGCGGTGAAAATTAGCTTTGCAACGTGTTTATATTGCAAAATATTTCTGCGAAATGCATTCAAGCGGTTGTTTTTATTTTTCTTCTGTTTTAAATTGTTACTCAATTTGTTAGTTGTTTTATTATTCAAAATGCATGTTGCTTGTTTATTGTTTTTGGGTTTTTATTTTCTTTGTAATATTTTCAAAGTATTCATTTGTATTACATAATTTAATTACCTTGCCAACATAAACTTATTGCTCGTTTTTTCCCTATTTATTTCCAAAATGTCTGTTTAAATATTATTTTATTACTTGCCTGGTTTCTAGAAGATTGTTTAATGATTATTCATAGGTTATTTATAATATTTTGTTGGGTTATTCTTTACTGTTTTAGATCCTTTAGTTATTCTGTAACCAATGTCGGTCATGTAAATATAAATGTAGCCGATATAGACGATTCTATTAATATCTTAAAAGCATTTTATAAGTTTTGACTTGTTTTCATGTTAAACTAAAATTAATTATAAATGTTTCATCAAATCGTCGATTGTTTGGTTGTGATAAAAGTTTATTAATGAAAATCAATTTGGCCAAATTATGAAATCAACGAAAATTATGATTAAGTGCTTATAATCCACGATATAATTAGCTGACTAAATACCTAATCACTTAGCTGAACAATGTGATTAATGGTTATTATGTTGTGCTATTTTGCGGCCGTGAAAGTAACAAACAAATAAATTTAAAGACCTTCTAGCAGAAGGGAATTAAACTGAGCTTCGGTTGAATGTTTCCTGATGCCGTGACCCGGTAACCCCCTCAGCTTAACAGGCATCATGGCTGCAACTAACCACAGCTGCGAAATAATTTGATTTTGTTTTCGAGGATTAATTGATATTAATTGTTGGATGCGAATTTATCGTAAGCTCTGCTGTTACAAGTAATCATTTACACTGCACGACTGCATGCTAACAAACACACATACATACACACACACGCACACAAGTCCATTTCACCCAGTTAACGTACACATACAACAATTCAATAATTTGCTAGCTTTGAATACATTTCTGTGGGTGGATGTTTGCGTTTGCATGACTATATCTCTATATATATATGTGTGTAGATTTACTTGTATGTGTGTGCGTAATGGTGTTGCTTACCTTATTGTAATTATGACAGCCTTCCAATTTATCTACGCATACAAATTGCTCTAAAATTTATGTTTCTATCATAAAATTTTATTGTTGCTGCATACACAATAAAATGGACTGTAGATGAGTATCGATAAACACTAAATAACATATGTGTACGTGTGTATTCTTGGTGCCTTCTTCATATATGATATATCTGAATTATATGATTCTCTTTGAATATTAATTATAGCCTGAATCTTTCGCTTTCACTTTTAAATTTTTATAGCAAAATTCCATTGCAAATTCCTTTTATAACAAAATTTAAATAAAGTATTCCTAATTAGAAAGGAATAATTTAATGGTAATCATAGGAAATAAATAATAATAAATAATAATTTATGAATTAAAACTAGCAATATTGAACACAAATTGATTATTTCTTCTCATCAAACGATAACGCAAAATATCGATATATTATTTAATTAATCATTTCATTTATTACACTTCAATTGTTTATCATTGTACATAAGATAAAATCTTATCATTAATAAATTATTATTTAATTTAATATATTTTTAATAATTTTAATATAAAATTCGTGTGAATATTTTTATTTTAGAAAGTTAAAAAGTGAACACAATTTTAAGCATAATTTTTACATTTTTTATATATGACTTCATTCATTAATATTTGGACTTAAACTGAGCCTTCTAGCAACGATTATAAAATACTACACCGTTTTCACTTTTACTTAGAAAGGTTCCCTGATAATTTAGAAATTCCGCCTTCCGATTAAAAAAAGATATATCTGCATTACAAATTAAGGTTTCTGGTGTACAAGTGACACTTTCAGAATTAAAAGTGAAAAAGGTGTAGAATAATACTATTAATGGAGTGTATTCAATACGTTTGATTTCTACAGCTTATTTTTACCTGCAAATTCCGATTTTTTGCCGATTTAAGTAGACAGAAGTAGAAAAGTTAGTATGTGACGATACAGAATTAAAAGCAGAACAAGCGCTTAGAATGGGGCAATTCTGGATATAAAGAACTTTATATATTCTCAATGATAGGCGAGGAACGTTTAAAAGAATTAATTAATACGAGGAGATGGTACAGCATAGAGCAACTTTACAATAATTGAACCATTGAGCAACTTCCGCCAATTGTGGTTATTTTTATTTAACATTAATAAAATACTTTACAGCAATAAAATAGTTACATGGAAGTGTTACTTGTGCTCTTTAAAATTTAGAGTACACGTTGTCTGGATATGGTTTTAGTTGGTATGATTACTTTTTGTCGTATTTAATATTTACAATAATGACAAATCATCTGTCATCTCTCCTTTTCTATTTGATCAACACATATGTGGTTCTTTAAGTGCATTCAAAGGCTGCAAGAGCAACTTTTGAGATTGGCTTTTAAAGAAAACAAAATCATAAAAGCTACCAAGTTGTGCAACAACAGAAAAGGGCAAAATATCCGAAATCTGAAATTCTTAAGTGCCGAAACATGAAATCACTGAAATAATGCCTCCACACATCGATCTGCATAGTTCTATGAAGAAGAGTTTATCGATGAATAACAAAGTGTCGGTGTGTGTGTGTGTGTGTGTGTGTGTGTGTGTGTGTGTGTGTGTGTTCTTTGTGTGTGTGCATCTACTCTATTCTTGTGTGTGTTTGTAATAGGATCGTTTTTCTAGGCCTGTTATTTTCACAGCCGAGTAAAAAGAACTACATTTTATGCGGCTTCTTCTCTTCTTCGTCTTCTTATTCTACACTTTCTTCTTCCGCTTCGCATTGTCCCTTTCTTTTGTCGCCAACACGAGCGTATCCTTGCTTACTTGTTTGCTTTTCCTACTTCTGTTCTTTTCTTATCGTCGCCATAATAATTATGTTCTTCTTTTTCATTGTAACTCTTTTCATTGTTTCCTTTTCCTATGTCATCGTCTCTTTTCTCTATCGCTTCTTCGCGCAACATCCGTGTTAAGCCATTCCGACCTTCGCTTCTCCCTGAAACAACCCCCAATTCAACCACTCAGCATCCTTTTCTTCGAGTGTTTACCAGAAAATACGCTCACTCTCCTTGGGCCTCGATATTCTTGGCATTTAATATATTTTGCTTTCACTCTTGCGTTCCCTATTTTTTCGTTATATTTTCTAATGCCTTTGTTATGGATGTACATCTCCGTGCATGCATTTAATATTGGTATTCTTTTAACATAATCTAAAAAATTTTTGTACACATTTTTAATGTAGAAAAACTAAAATTTTCAGGATAACAACGGAAATAAAGGAGCTGGAAGTAGAAACTCTATCGATAATAAATTAAAATATACCAATTAAGCTGAATTTATAAAAATACCATGTACGAAAAAGCTTTTTATGTTTCTATATATTGTTACCATTAGAAACATGCTAAGCAAATAAAACCCTAAATTCCAACTAATCTGGATCGTGCCCACATTGGAATTCCCGGTAATGAATTTGCAGATCAAGCAGCTAAAAGTGTGTCTACCAACACCAGTCAACCCCAACTACAACTTTAACGACATCAAAGCTTTCAGGAGAAAACACTTTTCAAACGAACACTCAGCCTCTACGCAAAAATACAGTCCTTGGTTCAAAAATATTAATAACTACATACATACATAACATCCACAGCTACCCCAACTTTCAACATAAAAATGATTTCATGAAATAGATCTGACCTAACCAAATTCATACGACTGACCTAACCAAATTCATACGCTTGGGCCATACTAATTTAAGAAACCAACACCTCTTAAACTCTGAACCCACGCCTTCATGGAACATTTTCAACTCTTCCTCGCTTACTATATCCCATATAATGGTCGAATATCCTCACTTTTCGACCCAAAAGAGCAGTGCTCCGTCCTACTACAGTCACCCTTTTATCGAGCCCTAACCCAAGCAGTATTTCCAAAATAATCAATTTCGTCAAATACTAGAAAATTAAGTTATAGTTTAATTTAATATTGCAACTACATATGTATAAGAACACGAAGCTCATTTAATTCACAGAGTATAGAAATTCTAACCCATTATATTATTATAACCCAAATAATGTGTTATATCTATATATAAAATTTTATATTAATCTTTTCTTTTTAGTTAATTAATCAGAGTTTAAGTTATATCTGTGCTTAAGGCGATTAAAATTTATCGTTGTCATTAGAAATATAGTTTTTTGAGCAGCGTCTCTGAGGTACGCAATAAAATATTAATAGCCTTTGTGTTATTACCATCATTATGAACGAAATCTTATCGATTTTGAGCGCAGTGTTAAGACATTGTTCTTGGAAGAAAAAACCGAAAACGGAAATAGGAATAAATTTGCCATGTATTCAACCCACCAAGAACTGTTAAGTGTTCGAACATGGCTTTTTAGCGTGTCACCTATTAAACTCCTAGGCAATTATCCTAAAAATATTAAATCAACTACTTACTACTGACTCACTACTATGTGCTTATTGTTGTTCTTTCTTTTTAGGTTTCCTTTGGGAGGTGTACTTAGGGTTCGGTGTTACAGTTAACGTTAACCTCAATTTATCCTTTTATGTTTAAATTAGATGCTTTAAAGCCTTAGCTTTTTTAAAATTTGTAATTTAATTATATAGATGCAAACGTTATGAAAAATAGGCTCAGTAAAATTTAAACTGAATTTAATTCCAATTGTGAACTTTATTGAGATTTGTTTAGTATTAAATATACAACTGATACCGAACAATTTAACTACTTTAGGTTTTCATAAAAGCGAAGAAACAAATTTTATTCTTATAGTAAGAGCAAAGAAAAAATGCAATAAAAATAAATAGGCGTATAAAAAGCATGTACGCTATCATACATATAAATCTATCGATGTAAATGTACGTCAATAGTTACTGAAAACGACAAATTTTTAGGCGCTCTTAAATTTACATTTTCCAAATCATTAAAGATTGTTGTGAATATTGTTTTGCATTCTTTCAGTCTTTGTTGAGTTTTTTGTCGCTACGTTTAGGAATTTTTATTAACATAAAAAATCCTCCGAATCATGTTAGGACGGAATACTTAATGTTAATATAAACAATGGATAGGAGAATGGATGAAAGAGGAAGAGGATAGGCAAATTGGGTGCAAAAAGACACATGAAGTCACTGGTGGCAGGAATTTAAATTGCCATCAACTATGGCAGAGAAATTTGTAAACAATACAATGCGCCTAATGGGCGGATTTCAAGAATTCTTAGAAGATTTTGCAACTGCAACGAAGATTGAGAATCGAACGATGCAGAAGGAAGAAAATTTTTGTATATCACTGATTCCGCGAAAGTTCTTGAAGGAGAAATTATCAGTTCTTGTTTTATTGATAGTTAATAGGTCGAAGGCAAAAACGAACACAAATGCTTCTATATAATCACACATATTTAATCTCTTTCTTATAATTCTTATAATTTCTGCTCCCACAGAGTGCCAGACGCAAGCGTCAGCACATTCTGTGTGAACCGCAATAATGAACGACAAACAAACAAGTTCTTATATTACAACATAATAAGCATATTTGTTCTTTCTCACTCTTTATCTTTTATGTTCTAGCTTGAAGCTTAAGCAATTTGAAATTAAGTTCAGTTCTGAATAAAACTCACTAAAGTAAAGACGTGGTCTCGACTTTTATTATTGGCGCAGTCGGCAAACAAAAAGTTGGCAAAACGTGATAAAGGAATTTATCTCCGACACGGTGGTGCTAAACTAATAATTGTCCAAAACGTAGTAAAGAAGACTCTTTTTTGTTTTCAATACTTTTGTGATTAAGTCAATTAAATAAAATAATAATAACTGTCCAAAAGTAATAAAGAGGATCGTTCTTTCAATACTTTTGTGATAAACAAAATTAGAGTATAAACATCCAAAAGTGACAAGGAAGAAAATACCTTTTTCATTTAAAAGAAAGAACACATAACTATAAGAAACAACAAAAGAAAAAGAGCAGAGAAAAATAATCTAAGTGCGAATCCAACAAAAGGAAAAGAGCAGAGAAAAATAATCTAAGTGCGAATCCAACAAAAGAAAAAGAGCAGAGGAAAATAATTTAATTGCGAATCAAAAGGAAAACAGCAGAGAAAAATCAACCTAGGAGCGAATCCATCAAAAGGAACTACAACTAGCAGCCGAATTATTATTTACAAGTAAACTAATTAGTATTTAAGTAAATCATACAATAATTAATTATTAGCTGTTATAACTGCCTTAATAAGAAAAAAATTAAATTGAAATGGATAATTTTGAGATAGCTAGAAAGTGCATTTGTGCAATCCAACAATTTAACGGAAATACCGCAGATCTTCCAAATTTTATAAAAAGAATTGAATCATTATCCTCCATTATGGATCCTCTGACTTTAGAGCTGAAAAGAATTCTGTTAGGTTATATAGAAGATCGCTTGGTGGGTAAAGCCAGAGAGGCTCTTACCAGAAACGGCCAAGTGCAAACATGGCTAGAATTAAAAACAACGCTTGTAAGGGAGCATGGTGAACACACACCAAGGGATAGAATTCTCGACAAAATCGCATTATGCCGCTGTACGAGTAGTATAGAAGGTTTTTATAATGCATTAAATCAACTTTTGGTTAGACTTAACAACTCTTATCTACTGGATGACAGTTTAACAACAATTCAGGCAGGTAGGAATAAAAATTTAGTGCTAGAAGTTTTCAAACAGAATCTACCAGAGCCGGTTAAGGGCATCATCATAGGTAGAAATCCAAGCACAATGGCAGATGCCTATACAATTATAAAAGAGAATGGTTATTTGAAATTTGCTGGCCTTTCATTCAATAATACCAATCGCTATGTTGGAAAACAATCTTATAATAATAGTAATAGCTATAAAAGACACGAATCACGGAATTATAATCAAGCATCGCGGAATTTTCACCAAAGTGGAAGTTCGCGGCAAACCAATTATTTTCAGCCGAGGCATCTAGAAGACGTAAATAGAAATACGGAGCGAGCAAACCCTTCACAATTACGGCAGAATAGCTTTACTAGACAATCGCGAAATTTTAATGCTTCTCAGAATACCCGAAATGATAGAAACTATCAAAACCAAACAGTAGAACCCATGGATATTTCGAATAATTTTCAAAATTTTCAAATAAGTGGCCTTCAAGACACATGCCCTATATAGTTGTCGATAACCCAGTCAGGAAGCTTAGGTTCATAATTGATACAGGAGCAGAGTTTAGCCTCATTAAACCTGGAGTATGTAATGAGAAATGGAAATCACTAGTTAATATAACATTAAAAGCATGTAATAACGATATTAGAATTAGTAAAAAATGTAAAATACCACTTTTTAAAGAATTTTCCCGCGAAAATTGTTACGTAGAATTTTTGGAATACAATTTCGCCGATAGATTTGACGGACTCATAGGAAACAACATTTTAGTCAGCCTAAATGCCAACATTTCTTATAAAGAACGAATAATTTCAACTGATGACAGTATAATCAAATTATTCCTGAACGAAGAAGAGGAAGAATATTACACGCGTTCAGTGAATGGATGCGGCCCCTTCCACTTCCAAGAAACAAATATTTTTCATACCAAAATACATTCAAGAGATTTAATGAAATACATACACACAGATCATCTAAATGAGGAAGAGATAAAAAGCTTAAAAGGCCTACTTTCGAAATATACTAACACATTTTATAAAGATAATGACGATTTGACTTTTACAAATGAGGTAAGACATAAAATCCAAACTACTGACGACATTCCAATTTATACAAAGTTATACAGGTACCCGCAGGTACATAGGGAAGAAGTCGACAAACAAATTGAGGGAATGTTGAAGCAAGGCATTATAAGACCTTCTTGCAGCCCATATAACGCACCTATTTGGGTGGTACCTAAGAAAAGGGACAATTCAAATACTCAAAAGTGGCGTATAGTCGTCGACTATAGAAAGCTAAACGCTAAAACTGTGGACGACAAATTCCCCATGCCAAACATGGAGGATATGTTTGACAAATTAGGGAGATGTAACTATTTTAGCACGATCGATCTGGCCAAGGGCTTCCACCAGATCGAAGTAGATCCTAGGGATGTCCCCAAAACAGCATTCTCCACAGCCACTGGGCATTACGAATTCTTGAGAATGCCTTTTGGCTTGAAAAACTCACCCTCCACTTTTCAAAGGATGATGAATAGCGTACTTGCAGATTACATAAACAGAATATGCGTCGTGTACCTTGATGACATATTAGTGTTCTCGACATCCATTGAGGAACACCTAAATTCACTGAGGCTAATACTTCAACGTTTGAGCGAGGTAAATCTCAAGATACAACTTAACAAATGCTCATTTTTACAGAAACAAACCGAATTTTTGGGGCATTTGGTTACAAAAAATGGTATTAAACCAAACCCTCAGAAAGTAGAAGCAATTCAAAAGATAGAACTACCGAAATCGGAAAAGGAAATAAAATCGTTTTTGGGAATAACCGGATACTACCGGAAATTTATTAAAGACTACTCTAAAATTGCTTACCATATGACAAAGTATTTGAAGAAAGGAGTAAAGATTAACACTGGAGATAAAGACTACATTAATGCATTCAAGAAACTTAAGCAACTATTGATGAATGACCCAATCCTTATCTATCCCGATTACTCAAAGAAATTCACCCTTGTCACGGACGCATCAAACTTTGCAATGGGTGCTGTTTTGATGCAAAACGACAAGGTAATTTCCTATTACAGTAGAACATTGAATGAGCATGAACGTAGATACTCTACAATCGAAAAAGAATTACTTGCTATAGTAGCAGCAACAAAGTACTTTAGACAGTATTTATGGGGCCGAAAATTTATTATTAAAACGGATCATAAACCATTGGTCTGGCTGGATTCACTGAAAGAGCCAAATCTTAAATTACAAAGATGGAAAATAAAACTAAACGAATTCGATTATGACATCGTACATGTGAGAGGAAAAACAAACGTGGCAGACGGATTGTCAAGATTGCCAAACTTGGAAATGAACAGCAACGAGATAGCATCAGAAGAAGAAAACCAAAATGATACTAGTTCGACTTTGGCGACAATACATAGCGGACAAGAAGACAGTTCTTGTTACATTTATATAACAGAAAAACCAATAAATGTTTATAAAAATCAGTTGTTTTTTCGAAAAGGACCGACTGAAAAGTTTATAATGCAAATTAAACATAAAAAAGTTCAAAACTTCATAACGGTCACAGAAAATAGCGATCTAGTAGATATTCTGAGAAAAGTGCTGAAAGATAAAGGCGTCATGTGTGTCTTTTGTGAAGACGACCGACTTTTTGTACAGCTTCAGGATGTCTATGTACAATATTTCTCTAACAATAGGAATCTAAAAGTACTTAAGTCCACAATAAGATTGCTCGAAATTTCGGATAGGGATGAAGCTATACGTATAATAAAAGAAGAACACTTAAAAAATAACCATCGCGGTATTAATGAAGTTTTTCAGGAGCTAAAAGCAAAATATTACTACCCAAAACTACTCCACCTAATTACAAAATTTATAAATAATTGCGAAGTGTGTCAACTAGCCAAATTCGATAGGCGACCAGCAAAAGTTCCATATCAAGTGAGTGAATCCCCTAGCAGATTTAACGACATCGTCCACATGGACATTTGGTTCCCATTCCGAAATGTGATGTATTTAACAACAATAGATAAATTCTCAAAATATGCCACAGTACACAAACTATCTGATAGAACGTGGTTGTCTATACTTACTGCAATTAAGGAAAGAATAAGATTTTTAGGAAAGATGAGGAAACTTGTTTATGACAATGATAGGTGCATGGTTCATGAAGCCGTAAAACTATTTTTAAACGAAAATAACATTGACACTCATTTAACGACAGCCCACCACAAAACAGGTAACGCGGACGTCGAACGTCTACACGGAACACTAAATGAACACATAAGATTAATGGCAGCTGATAAATCTGTAGCAAACGAAGATACTGAAGACAAAATACATAGGATAGTTACAATTTACAACAACACTATACATTCAACGACTAAATTAAGACCAATCGACTTCCTTCAGAAAAACTTCGATAGGGAAAAAATCCAACAGCTTGCCGAACAATACAGGATAGAAAAAACCTTAAGAATTAACAGACTGAACGAAAATCGAGATGAGAATTTTGACTTAACCGACACAATTGTACGAAATAGAGAAATACAGAAAAATAGTCCTAAATATAGACGACTCTCCCAGTTTAGGAAAGATGGTAATTATGTAGTGGACACTAGTAACAGGAGAAACAAAAAATACTACAAAACCCAAATGAAACGCAGATTCAAACAACAAATTTAATGTCCTTTTACAGAATGGACTTCGTCGCAATTTTTGTCGGATTGATACTGGTGACATGTTCAGGCGCAAACGAAATCGAAACCTTACAGATAAGTCCTGATAACGGATTTGTGATTTATAGAATGGAACCTGAAGCGGTAGTAGACAAATACTTAAGCGTATTGCACATTGTGGATTTGCAGATGTTCGAATATTGTTTGGATAAAATAGAGGATAATCTGATGCAACTCCATCTTATTGATGAGCTCGATAAAGACCTGATTCAACGGGAAATTGAACTGGCGCGAACATCTCTAGCGACACTGGTTCCGCATGCGTTCAGAAGCCACCGTGCAAAAAGAGGACTGATAAACATAGGTGGATCATTTCTAAAAATGTTGTGGGGAACAATGGACGACGACGACGCAAAAGAAATTTACAATCATCTCCAAACGTTAGACGACAACGCAAAACAGATAACAGATCAAGTGAACAAGCAAGTGGAAATCAATAACGAACTTATTAAGAATCTAAATACGGTAGTGGATAGTGTGAACAAACAACAAAATAGACTGAACGCATTTCTGGGAAATATTACAGCTAGGACAAATAAGGCACTTAATGCTGCAGAAAAGTTTAGGGTTACCTTGCAAGCATATGCCGACCTTAACATTCTTAATAGGCAAATAGAAAAAATATCTGACGTTGTTATGATGAGTAAACAAAACGTACTAACGCACGACATATTAACCGAAGAAGAGAGGATCAAATACAATGTCACAGTAGAAAATCTACCTTATCTTAAAACAAGCATAATGTTTTTTGAAAGTAAATTGGTGTTTGTGCTTCAAATACCAAAATTTACACTTGAAGCATATTTCAGAGCTCTTATTATACCCTTTCCAAATAATCAGTATGAAGAGTTAGACTTTCCAGTAGAGGAGGTTGTTGTGCAAGGAAAAACGGTATACAGAAATAATGAAAAAATATTAGTAAAGAAAAACCTTCTGATCCATGATAACCATTGTTTGCGGAATTCTTTTCAGCAGGATAACGATTGTAAACTAAAAGTTAATAAAGAACCAGTAATTAAAGAATTAAAAGCAGGCTTAGTTATAACAAAAATAATTAAGGTTACTAAAATAGATCACAGCTGTAATGATCAGCCATTTTTTGTTAAAGGCAACAACATAATTAAGTTTGATAACTGTACAATAAAATTAAATGAATTTGTGTTTGAAAATCTATTTGATAAATTTAATCACGGGGTTCTTATACCCTTGAATTATGTAAACTTTACGAAAACTGTTAATAACTTTACTTTGGAAGAACTGCATTTCCAAAGTATTAAGAATAGAGAAACTATAAAATAGATCGAATTTAAGAATAATGTAACAAGTGGCTTTACTCTAACTTTGATTTTTGTATTATTGGTAATTATCGCAATCCTAACATTTAGAATTAAATTTTGTAAAGCGAGAAAGAACAAAATTGAATTGAAACTTAAAGACTACCCCGATCCATTTGCCCGGAGAGCAAACACTAAGGGTGGGGAAATCACACATATTTAATCTCTTTCTTATAATTCTTATAATTTCTGCTCCCACAGAGTGCCAGACGCAAGCGTCAGCACATTCTGTGTGAACCGCAATAATGAACGACAAACAAACAAGTTCTTATATTACAACATAATAAGCATATTTGTTCTTTCTCACTCTTTATCTTTTATGTTCTAGCTTGAAGCTTAAGCAATTTGAAATTAAGTTCAGTTCTGAATAAAACTCACTAAAGTAAAGACGTGGTCTCGACTTTTATTATTATATACATATCCGGATCTAAAAGCTTTACTGCGTTTTCAGAGCTCAGCCGCTCATAGCGTGGTTTCAATACTGGAAAAAACGCTGTAACCTGAGCAATTCCTCTTTGTTAATCACAACAACAACGTATTGGCATATACTATGTATTATTTGTTCTTCTTCAATCCTTAGACCTAGTCATTATACTCAGAGTGGCCGAGGAGAAGAAGAACAATAACAGCAATAAGTGTTCCAATAGTAAAAACTTCGTAACACTTAAAAACTTAAGTTTAAGTGAGTTAAGTGAAAAAGCGGCTGGCGCTTTCATCGTTCTCCTTCTTTCTTGCTCTCTGACTGATATGGTTGCTTCTCTTTCGTATATCCGGCGATCTATCGCACAAGAAAATTACCGACAGTTTGCGGTTTCGGTTACGGTCTCTCATGGTCGACTGCGCCAAGTCTTAGCTCACAATAACAACTGGCACCTCCTCTTCCAGCAGTGCTCCTAGCCATGCAAGCTGGTCCATCGTTATCCTTGTCAACCTCGTCTGTAGTGCAATTTAGAGAGTTACCGCCGCACACAAGTGCATATTTTTTTGCATATCCACAACTTGTAGTCTAAGTGAACTCTTCTGGCCGTTGTCTGGTTTTTATTTTGCTCTACATTATCTTTTTTAGTCTTTTCGTCGTCTCTCGCCTCATTCCTGCGTTGGTGTGAACAGTTTTAGAGTTTCTAAGCTTTTCCTCCTGCCTTTAACAGAGCAAAAAATAATGCAAAAGTGTTTTATTACAGTTGCAATATCTTGCCACTTATCTTGGCCATAGTTTTGGAAGATCTGTATGCAGGAGTGTGTGTGTGTGTGTGTGTGTGTGTGTGTGTGTGTGTGTGTGTCTGTTCCTTGGAATATTGTTAGTCCCTGCCTTTGCATGGTTATTATTACAAGTTGTCACCAAAGTAATATTCTCTGTCATAATTTAAGATTACTTTCTCCGTTTCTTGCTGTATGCAGACCAAGGGGCTGCTGGAACAATGCCTGTTGGTGGACTTTCATGGGGTCATTGTGTTAGTTTGGCTTCAGTTACAGCTTCAGTACCGTCTTCAAGTTCTGCTTCAAATGCAACTTTGGCTCTTTAAGTGAATATGAAAACTAATCGTTAAAGTGCCGGTCGATTTTAGTACCATTGTGTTTATATTACGCTTTTTCAATTAGTGGTGTACAAGGAATGGATGCCCGGTCGTGTGAGTAACATGTAAATTCAGGAGGGACATACGACGTATGAGTAACTGTAACTACGATGTGTGCTATAATGGTAATATTGATATAAACAAAATTCGTGATTAAGTTTGTGATGTATTAAATTCACATGTATTATATTATCGCTTTTCGAAATTTCAGTGTATTTGATAACCCAAAAATTATGCTCCACAATTTTCCTCCTCAAAACGATTCTGCTACTGTTGTTTTCTGCTCGTCCAAAAGTCTGCAGCGCACACACACTCACACACTTATACCTATCTATATGAAGCGCTCTCGCCCGCCCGATTCCTTTCATGAAAACAGAGCTAAGTTATTATTGAGTGGGGTTGGAAAAAGTGCAGTGAATTTTACGAAATTTGAGTAAAGGAGGGAAAAGAGACGAAAACTAGGTGCTTCCTGGTTACTTCAGGCGGCTCCTTTGCTGTGCTGGAGCCGATCTATTCCTACCCTGGCCCGATTTCGTATTTCGAGCTGTATTTAAGGCACGGTATCACGAACAGTTCATGTTGCTGCTGGTGCTTCTTCTGCTGCTCGATACGGTCAGTATCTGTGTAAATGTCGGCGACAGAAAATGTTTATGTGGATGCGAGTGTGAGTGGATGCGTGTTAGAGTTCGAGCGACTGCAAAGATGATTCCGACAACTTGTTATTATTTTTGTAACGAAATTAAATTATAACCAACTCGTGGCTGGCGGCGGCACCAGCAGACAAGCAGATTTACTCCTCACGTACGCGCACACATATGCACACTCGAGACGTCGACTTCTGTTCTTCTTCTTCTTCGGTTGCAATGGATGTCCGTTCGTATAACAAACAACTGTCAACAGCTTATGAGGCGTGCGAAGAAGATTCCATGCGTGTCCGATGTCGCCGAAGATGATGATGTACTCTCAGCTGTTGTTGTTGTAGTGGTTGTTCGTGCCATTCAAGTTGTTGACATTGCTTCGCTTGCTGCTGTTTTTGCTGTTGCTGTTGCTGTTAATGAAAGAGGAAGGATGATGTAACAGACAGATACACACAGAATTAAAGGCATTTGAAAAGCCTAATGCAATATCAAAGTTTAATAAAAATTAAATCTAGAAAACTTTAAAAATGCAAATTTCATAAACGTGGGAATGTGTGATAATATAACATTATTGAAGTGTTTCCGTTACTACTTCAAATTAGGTTTTCCTTGCCCTTTCTTTTGTTATATTTTTTTATTGTCTGTTTTATGGAAATTTTTACTGTATTCAGTTCAGCTGATGAACTCCTAACTAAATTCTTTGCAAATGTTTACTGAGATTCTTAATTAATTGGCAGCTACAGAGATAACAGAAACAACAACAAACAATTAGAAACGAGTTAATGGGAATAGTTTCTGGGTAACAGTAGAGCAAAATTTAACAAAATGCATTTCTGCGAATTCGGCAAATAAAGAATAACAAAAAAAAAAGAAGGAAAACATAAAAGAACAACAGAAGTAGTGATAATTGCAATAATAACAACAATGAAAAATAAACATTAAGAATCTGTGAAAGAGAAGAAAGGAAAGTGAGACGAAAAGTTCAAGTTTATTGTAGAGAAACTTTTACAATAAAATTCTGTTTGCGATTGTTGTTGCCGCTAGTTGGGGAAGTAGTGATGCTCGGTTAATTTTATGAAGTGCGAGCGATAATAAAAAACTCGCCAAAGTATTGGCATTAAAATAACTGCTATTCAACCCCATCGACCCACTTAAAGAACGGTCCCCACTCCGCACGCGCACCCATCCACACCCATTACAGCGGGCGCCCACCACTAAATGGCCGGCCGGTGTTTCTGCTTAAGTTCCGGACACATCCGTTGGCTGAGGACTGGCGCAGGGAGAAGAACCGGAAGCAAGAATCCATCAGCGTTTTTGCTGTCTTATTTCAATTTCTGTTGTTGTCGTCTAACTACGAAGGGTGTGGCTCCTGCAAAGTACGTCCGGATGTCCTCATTTGTAAAGAGTTTATATCAGACTGTCCACGAATCTTGTCTTTACAGTTCCATAAGCCGCCAATGCTGACGTTCGTGCCGTGCTTCGCGTCGTTTTAAGCTGTTGTGATCCTTCGGCTGCACAACGACGACGTCGAAAATGACGCCGCGTTGCGCTCGACCCTCTACGATGCTTGATGGCTACTTTATGTTGGAGATATTACAGTCATTTGCGATGGGATATGAAAAGGATAACCGTCGAACGAATTGATTGTGTTTGCGTTTCATTAAAATCAGTTTCAAACATTCTTGGTTAACGAGCTGTGAGCTGTAAGAAAGACGAACGCCGGAGCGCGAGGATGACTGAAGTAGCTTGCATCTGTTTCTCTGTGGGTGGTGGTCAGCAATTTCAACGATGACAATATTGTTTATCATGCAAAGACAGCAGAGTCTTAGAAAAAATAAGACAGTGATGCTGCTCGTATCAAAAATAAATAAAGACTTTATTTGGTCTTACCACAGAAAAGCTTCTTATCATCTTTAAGAGGCTTAGCAACTTTTTAACCTTGCTTAAATTACTTCATGAAGTCATTAATCAATCTTGAAACTTGGCTTTTCTTTTCTCTTCCATCCTCTGATTCTGGCTTCATTACTTTTCTTATATTTGCTCTACTCTTTCTCACTCTTCTCCTCGACATTAGCATTAAGATTTCATGAAAAACTCTGCCGTCACACGGCTTCATATAATATTTTCAGTAACGAAAAAATTACTTAATTGGAAGGCGAAAAAGAGAAGCTGAAGAGATGCTGTTGATTGATCTCTTGAGAAATTCCTTGTAAGCATTAAAAAAAAGGACTTTTACCATTATTCCTTATAGTATATTTCAGTTTTAGGCTCCGGTGAGCGTTGATTAATGTCACGCGAAGCCCCATTAGGACAGCTTTCCTACAACTTAATGCAGTTTTACTACAAACTTAGAATAACTTAGTTCACGATATTCTTAAAACACCATTCTAATTTAGTATATTGAATTTAGCTATATACCAAGGAAATCGCACTTTTAATGAAGTCTGCTACAGTACACTCAAAGTGTATTAACGTTAAAATTACAACGACATCAAAATAAATCTAATTACATGCAATGATAAAGATTATAATATTATTAATAGGTGATATTATTACCTCTCTGATTGCAGTGAATGATAGCCTGGAGCCTTGCCTTTCCCGATGAAGCTTTGAGTATTTTCTAGCGGGGCAATGGTCTATAAGAATCGATTTCGGCCGAACTCATAAAGCTGAGTGTGACGAAGGTCATTAAATACGTAGCTGCGAAGTGCTTTAAACGCGTCCATGATGTGAGGTGCTGTCGTGATCTCTGACATTTGAATTTCTTAGGTGAAGTTCTCGTAAGCCATCATTAAACAGGAAAAGCGAAAAATTGCTTGGTAGAGACCTATAAAAAAGGAACTTTAATTGATACTATACAAAAAAGTAATTAATGCTTGAATAATAAAAAGTGAATGAAAGTTGTATGTCAATCAAAGCTTTCTCACTCAACCAAACCCAAAATCGTTATATATAAATGATTTTTACTCCTTAACGTTGTTTCTTTCTTTAGTATTCGTATTCTAATAATATCCTTTTCTTGTTTTTCTGTTAGGTTTTCCCAGCACATATTCTTAATATTTGATTTGTCATTACGAAAATCGACAGAATTAAATTGAGCTAGTAAAAGGTAAGCGACTTCTGCTGTGTTTCGCTCCCTTCAATTTCTCCTTCAACTGTTAAACGTTGTGATCATGTGTCTTCGGTCGGTTGATGCTTTCGTTTTCCGCTCATTGTTTGTTGTTCCTCTGCTCTGCTTTATTTGCTCTGCTTTGTATGGTTTTGCTTCAGCGCACTTCATCCCCATTTTTACAGTTAAACAAATTCTTTCAAAAATCCTGAATGTATATAAAAATTTCTTGTTGTCATCAAATAGAAGCCGCCAAAGCTGCTCGTCTTCTTCCTCAACTTTATTTGCTCTTTGTACTGTTCTCCTCTGAAGTTGATTTCTGAAAACTTTATTCGCTGATGTCTGATGTCGCCACTGAAGAAGGTCGAACTGTATTTACTAACGAGGTATGAGGTATTTGGAAACTAGAAGGCTGACTGAAATTTAATGCGAAAATTTAAATGTTCGAGTAAATGTAAAAAGCAAATCCTCGCTTCCGAAATAATGTACATTATAAAGCAAGAATAGATTTTTTTTCGTTGTAATGAATTTGTTAATTTAGCCTTTGATAAAATCTAACAATAAAACCAGTATGTATTTTATGGATTCTGGACTGGACCAGACTTAATTAAAAGTAATAAAATATCTCTGTTTATACGAAAGCGGAAAACTTCCTCAGGATATCACGATGATATGATAAACATGTAATTTTGCTTACCGTACCACATCGATTTCCCATATCGTTTTCACATTACATTAATCGCGCCGCGATATAGGGGCCGGAGTACTGCGCTACTTCCCTTACTGTGTAAGCGAGAAACAATTCAGTCACATTCGCTGACTGACTTTGCAATGCATGAGCAAACAGATGCATTTTCTATTGCTTTTCGCATTCGAATGGAATGTATTGACTATGGACCCCCTTGGTTTTTCGCTTTGGCTGTAAGTACCGTATCCAACACCTTATTATTTTATTATCGTCCAATACCATGCCGTTAGTAAATCCAAATTCAAACCCTTATTTTAATCTATAAAAAGAAATTAACACGAGCTAAGTTATGGCATTTGCATAATTCCAGCTATCAGTAGCTTCTGCTTTTTCTTCACACATTTTTCTGTAAATGCGGATCTCATAATTTTTAAAAAATGTTATTATTTCTTTTCTGTAGTCCCCCGCATCTACGAGGAAAAATAAATAAATAATATTTTATTAAATTGTTTGTTTTATAGTAGAATAAATAATAAAATTGCATATCAAATATAATATAATATAAAAAAGTTCATGAAAATTTCCGTAGAGACCACTCGGATTTAATATAATTTTGACTGCAATGATTTTTGAAAGAGATTTTTTCAACAAGAATTTTCATAACATGCATATGTATAGATATGCATAGATATAAAAATATTCATTTCATATCATATTTCATCCCATTAATTAATGTGGTTGCTGGTGTAATAATGTGTGATTATACTTACATATTTTTCGGCATTTTCAAATTTCTCCAAAAAACTTTCCATTTTTGGTTGCAGTATTTTGATTCTGTTTAATTTCAATTTAAAAATAACTTGCTTTTTGCGAAAATATTTTAGTTTCTGAAATTTCAGTTGAACTATAACTTCAACTTAAAATTATTTTTTCGAATCGAAAAAAAATGAAAAAAAAGTGGCTGCCCAAGCAAAAGGTCCACGTCAAACTGGGAATTTTTACAATATCCACGTTGGTCACTGTTCTTGTTTTTGTTTTTTGTGTGTTTACATGCAAAATGAACATCTGCAGAAAACAATTTCGTGGAATACGCTTGGTACGAAATTTTTTTTTGTGAGTGTGTATTGTGTATTTTGATGTGCCGTAACCTCAGCAGCAGAGAATTTGCCGTTGCCGACTAGACGTGGAAGTGTTCTGTGTTTACAGCACGAGTCAACTTCTTGGAATCTAAAGCACCGACGCATAGAGTTCGTCAGTCATCAGCTGATGAATACGTACGCTGTTTCCTTCATACCTTCGCCTCTTATTAAGGCGAATTTATTTTTCAAACATGAAAAAGTACAATGCATTTACATAATCGATTTGCCGAATCAGGCATTCTTGTCTGTTTTGCCTAACCACAGAAACATTACCGAGTTTTCATAACGAACTGACGTGTCCAAGTTTGGTGTATCTGTGAACAACCTATTGCATTGAAAATGATACTGTCCGGATGTTGTAGCTATTACTGGGTTCTTTTGATTGAAGCTAACGCCATTACAGGTGTCTATATGCAATGGTACCTAGAACACAGTAGAAAACACATTCAAAGACTTATCAGCGCTAATTTCTTATTTTATTTATTGTTAATATTACCTGATAAGACGCTTCTGGATTACAAACATTCCAAACTCGCAATAATCCTTGTGTGTCGCCGCTAGCCAGCAATTCACATTCCGGACTCAGATCAAAATATATTCGCTGATTTGTGTTTGAATTACGCTTAAAATCACGCACCGGCTTTGAGTAATTTCTGAGGTCCCACTGTAATATTTTGTCATCTCTGCGCGCACCACTGAACAACATACAGTTATTCCAAGTGCCAGGTGCGTAGCGCAGCCAACTAATACCGCCTCTGTGACCCTCGAGGGTAAAGAGGGCGGCACGATTTGGTGCTCTTATATCATAATGCTTAATTGTACTGTTCCAGGTGCCGGCTGTTAAAGTGTGATTATTGCTCAAGTTAAGAGCAATGCAGGCAGCAGCGCTTGTAGCGGGTATCGAGCCGCTGTCGACGCTTGGGCTATTTTAGACAAAAACCAAAAATTACATATGTAAATGTATTGAGTATTGAAACAATTATTAAGCTTGCACTATATTTACATTCTGGTGTCGAATATCTTTATGGAATTCCTGTATCCAGCGTATATTTTCTCGCCGTCATTCGAGAATACAACAGATATAGCGGACTCAGTTGCCATATCCTCTTCGTGGCTATGATAAGAACATAATAGTCCTCCATCATTGGCACTCCACATATGAATAGGTTCATACTTGCTCGAAGATATAAAGCTATGAAGTGGCGGTTATTGGAATCATCAAAGAAGGGGTTTTCTTATTGTTTATAGCCGTGTTTTTTTTAATGAACTATATGGTTCTTGCTATCCGGTTCGTTAAAAAAACGTTGAGGGAAATTTCAACTTATGTGAAATTATTAAGCGAAGTTATGAATGAAAACGACTGAGTATTGTTAAATTTCTGTTTCCAAATTATCAAATATAAGAAATTATGCAAATAAATTATATAAATTATATAAATAATTGTATAAGTTATATAAATAATTGTTGCGAGGTTACGCAAGTGTGAATTCAAATGAGTGTGATTGGCTGCATATTACAAAAAAGTGGGAATTTGAAAATTTCCCAATAACCTCGATAGAAACCTGTATAAAACATGGGTAAGTGTAATTTGTATGGAGAACTATATCGTTCATTAAAAAAACACGGCTTATGTTTCATACCAGCACGTGACCGCATCATTACTATTCATAAAAGGATACCAACAATAGTCGTACATTTTAGCACAGCTACTGATATTTAGCGCCGATCTTAATGTGGTCATCTTGCGCGACGAAGAAATAACGTCTGCTCCTTGGATATCGTCCGGAATTTTAATGATATACATTCCTATTGTAGCAACAATGCCCTTAGAAATTTAAATCAAACGCGTTTCTTCAACATACCATCTAAATGCACAACTACAAGTGCAAATACGCCATCCGGTGACCACTGGCATCCTTTTGTATAGTGCTGCACCTTGCAATTCGATGGCCACAGACGACAGCCCAGCGTTATTAAATTTTTCGTGACGGGCTCAATGATCGGTGTGGCCAAAGTAGATGATTTATCGTCGCTGTGCTGCTCGTCGAAAATCTCTTCTTTTATATCCAACTCCTCAATAGTCAATATTTCTGCATCTCTGCACCCCTGCGGGGGAGTTCCCATTTCATCAACATTATCAGTCTCGAAGTGAAATTTGCATGATTCTGCATCCTGCTGATTGACCAACATTCCACTTTCCACTTCATCAGCATCACTTGTACCAGTTGTCTCGTAGTGAATTGTACATGGCTCTGCAGTCAGCTGATCGGGCATCATTTCACTACTTGATGCTGGCGCTATTTCAGTGGTGACGCATTCCACCGCTTGTGGATCGGCACTAGAAAAAACCTCACTTTCTGCCGGTTCAATCTTTATACTCACATTTGCTGAGCTGTTGGTAGCCACAGATTCGTCCTCCATGTTTCTTAATTCGAACACTCCCACAGGAGTGAACTCATCATTTCTATTCACTGTTATAGCAGCATATTGATAGGGACCATCGAAATCATCCACTGTGAACAGATTTCAATGTAAAACTTGGCAAATGAAATTCGTGCAAAAATTAATGATTACATTGAGATAGAAAGTTAAGAAGGCTTTCCCTTGGAAGATCCATGTTAAAAGTATCAGAGTAAAAATCGGAGTGAATGAAGAAATTTTTTCCACAAGAAAAAAATTAAGTCGATTTTTTTTATATACAAAGTGGTTAATTTAATGGCGAAATGGATGGCTGGAAATATTGCCACAATACTTCTGACGTTCACTCCGATTTGATATAGTTTTTTTATTGATCAGAACTATTGTAATTGTTGCGATTATTGCCTCTTCAAAAAGAACACGGAGACAGAGTACTTAATTCACACAAAACCCGTTCTCCATTGTTCAAGTACTGTTCACATCGACTCTGTTCTCCGTGTTGAGAGTTGTTCACACATACAGTCCCTCGCATTAAAATTGACAGCAAAAAAATAATTTTTGCACACCGCACAACTCGCACACAAAATCGGAATGTAGACAGATAAACGTCCATTTTTTCTAAACCTAAAGCTTGCAGTTGCGGGGTGCCAAATAATTACTCTAATTTGCCCTTTCCCGCGGAATTGTTTGCATTTATATTTAGTACTCGTGACTCTCTATTGTCTCATTTCCTCTAATATCAAAAAATGCATTTCTGTTCACTTCCAAAACTGCTGGAATTTAAATACACAACATACACAAACTAAAATAATTGTTTTGCTGCTTGTGTGTGTAGTTGCTTTCGCCTAAAAATATTTTTGCCTTTCTTGAGTTGTTCTTTTTTTCTTGGTTTTACAAACCAAAAAATTAAGAAAGTGTTTATCTTAATCCACAATATACTTGATGATTTGTATAATGTTGCAGTTTGTACATACATACAACGAGCATATATACACAAAGAGATTACATGAGATTTTACTCGTTGCTTCAAAAAAAGATCAGGTCGCAACGATTTGGAACTATGAACAACTATAAGGGAATAGATAACGCCGACTGCGGAGCAGCAGTAAGAAACAACAAACGAAGCTCATAAGTAAAATTTTATGACATCAATGAGTCGAGGCTTTGCAAGCAAAAGAGATTTGTATTGAATGGGAAAGGGCAGGAGAAGGGAAAGAGAAGACTCCTTGAATTGAAGAAATTCTATTTTGTTTTGCTCGACTGCACTAACAAAATAAACGCAGTCTGTCCGTCTGCTAAGGTTGAATATGTTTTTTGTGCTTGGTTTTGTTTTTTACGTTGAACATTTGGCATCATTTCAATGGTTTAGAATTTGCCACTGAGATTTAGTTGTGGGTGGAGGGGGAGAGAAGCGAGGGGCTCTTTCTGCTTATGATTTCTGATCAATTTTTACATTTTCAGCTTCTGAGCATTTTTGCCTTTTTCATTCAATTTGCTCCTTTTCCGCTTTAACTACAATTTTAACTACAATTTTAAAATGTTACGTACATTTAAATAAAACTTGAATAAAATTAAATAAAATCTTCTCTAATTTCTAATTAAATATATAAATACATAGATATATTATTCTCAATTTCCCTAACATTTTTTTAAGTTTGAATAAAACTTAATATTTGCTTATTTCGACTTTATAATTATAAAGAAATCCGTATACTTACCGAAAGATTAACTTCAATTAAAGTTTAATTGAAAATTCTAATTATTAAACATTAATTAATTAATTAATTATTAAACAATATTGGGTTAATTTTAGATTTTCTTAAATTTAGATTAGATTTATACTCGTTGTACATATATCGCTTTCAGCAGATTGCACCTAACGTCTGAACGTCGAAATTCCTATAATTATTTGTAAATTGCAATTATGTACATATAAATAACCACATGGATGAAATTTACGGAGAGCGACAAAATGCAACATATTAAATAAATCAATTCTTCATTATATCCTAATTTGATATATTCTCTTAACTTTTGATCTATACTTTGAACCTAAATCTACACCAATATTCACTACAAAATATGTACATATATTGACACACTACCCGCTGGGATGATTTTGAGATAATTTCTGGCTGTGCGAGATTTTGCCTTTGATGGGCTGTTGTTTACCTGAAAGCAGAAATATGCCGGTCGAACTGAAGATTCTGGGATTTTAATTGGCTCTCGTTTCTTAGAGATAAGATGCGCTTGAGCATCCATTTTGTAGGGTATAAGATATACATATCTACATACATATCAACACATATAACTTAAGTGTCGTAGAAATACTTACTTATTCAGTATGGAATAAACTACATACATATGTATTATTATTACTTTTATTACTCAATTTACGTTTCACATATTACAAATTATGATTACATTTAAGAAATTTGCTAAATTTTAAATTTTTCGGTTCATTTATCCTCTGCCATGTTTACGCAATTTCAGAACAGGCAGGTTTTCACAATTTATATGAATACCTTTAATTAATTCAATAGAAAGAATGCACTTAGCTTGTTTTCTTCGGGTTATAAATCTGATTTCTTGCAATTATTGTTTATGTTACTTCTTCAGATTCGTTGGACTGCTCACATTCACGATGTTTACTGGAAATCGACGGAGAAGTCCATCGAACAGGAGCGCCACAAACATTCAACATCGGGCAACATGAACTTCGTGAACACCTTTTTAGAGGATTACTTCGATGTGGATGAAGAAGATTTCGGCGATCGTTCAGATACATATGTACATGACTCACATAAAAGGCAAGTCAATACATCTGTAAGCACATATCATGAGTACCTGAATTTATCTCTTCAAGCCATTCTCTACGAATCAAGCGCGTCGTTGTGACCGTCTTCAAGACATCTCAAGCCAATAGATTCACGTGTAAGGGATCAGTGAAACCGTAGCTCAGCTTCATTTTGTGTGTCTATTTATACCAATGCTACAGATCTTTCTGCTCTGTCAATTAGCAATACTGTGCGATGTGTATTTATATTGTACGAAAATACATGATATTTTTCACAATTTTCAATTTTTATTGAACACAACCTCAGCCACAGAAGTCAAAATGCAATTTAGAATCTATTAATACATAGATTAATAGAAGATGTCTTCTCTTATTTAATAAAATACTTTTCGAACAGGACGTAGGTACATTTTATTCTATTTAATTGACAAATACGACACCGCTTACCGCATCAAACCCACACGAAGTACAGACTCCACACAGGCATAGCCTGCGCTCTCATCTTTCAATTATAGACCTCGTCGCGCTATTTGTAACCTGGTACTGGAACTATCGAAAACATATACCAGACAATCCTAATCCCAAGGAAATAATTCTCTTCTTTATGTATGTTCTTTGTCAATTAAGTATTTTAAAAGGTTTAAAAGTTTTTAATTTAATGTATTATTTTATAATTGAGTTTTCCTCTATTACTAAATAAAATACTGAAGAAAAATATACTTCTTCCATGATAGAGAATATATGTATGTATTCATTGATTACAAAAACATAGGAATATAACAAAAATATATTACTTACCGGCAAAATAACAAATGTAATTATGTGTGCGTTTGTGGCCCATGATAAAATTCCGAAAAGAAAAGTGTACACAAAGGAAGCAAGATTAATTCTAATTGAACGTTTTGTACATAAATCGATAAAATAAACGCACCATTATAAAACCTTGTGAAATATTCTAACCTCAATTCCACAATAATTAAAATTCTCGCTGAAACAGATAAATTCTAAACACCAAAACAAAACATTTAGAATATGAATGAATATGACAAAATTACATTTTTTATTTGTAGGCAATAAGTATTACATATAAGAATGAATGAATGAATACATAAGTATTTCGGTAATCGAATTAATCTGAATCATCAGCAGTGAAAGTAAACATTCTTAAAATGACATCGACAGCGCTCTCGTTCTCCAAGCCAAAACTAGCGATAAAGCAGCCTAATAATAGTAATACATAACTTACGAAAAAGATCATGTATTTGTAGCTAGTCATGCAGTCAAAAATCCTTTGGGTCAAAGGCTTCTCGATCGGATCTTCATCAATGTTATTATAAAATAGCAAATACCGAAGATTTGCCAACCTTGGTCTAGTTATTAAAATATCCGAACCTGTTTTTTGTACATATTTTCTATCGTTGACGTATTCACACAGTCCGACACAAGTAATAACGGAACCACACTGAGATGCGCCCCAGCCGGCTCCTTTTGGCGTGCGAGCAATTACTTCGGCAAGATTTGTCGACAGAATCAAGCCCTGCTTGCGTAACATGGGTTTTGCTACTGTAAATCCAGAATGTATAATAGAATGATAGTTTTCAAAGCTATCGCCATAAAATGCCCATTTCATTTCCCGTGCTTTGTCGCCGTATTTGTAGTTACACTGAAGCACTGAGGCCACTTCAAACACATTACTGGGCATGTTTTCTGTAATATCCATATTAAAGTGATCGAGTATAATGCCGCTAAATTTTCCTTGTTCGACTGTATACAGCAAAGGGTCATGTTCTTCCACCAATAACAAATACATCAAATTAATCACATCGACGTCAAGTTGATTACAGTTACTTCGCATCAACTTGTGCGTTAGCACATTTAACTTTGGAGCCTGGGTAACGATTGCGAGTATTGCGTCAATATTTAATCCGGTTTCTGTTGAAAACCACTTCTTGGGAAAGGGTTTAAGCACTTCCCTATTCCGATGGTGGTAAGCAGCGGCGACAAAGAGAGACCACTTAGCATCGCAGCCTTGGAGATCCGTCATCAATACATTGCGAACCTTCAACATTTTGGCAATAATGTTTGGATTATTAAAATTCGGTGCTGGACTGTAAGAAAAGCCAATACTCTCCTTCTTTGACGAAGGTGAATTCGGCGGTGTCGCTGGGGTCACCGAGCGTCGTCTCATTCTATTACGAAAATTGAAACTTGCTTAAAAAATATTTCACGAAAAACTACACACTCTCAGCTAGAGCAAGAAAATCTATGACCGCTTGCTCAGGTGAACGAACTTGAAATGAAATTTTAACTAGCGCTTGGGTATAATATTTTCTGTATTCAAGGTCCAGTTTACACAGGGCAACTTAACAAGGAATTTTGCACTAGGGCCCACAAACGCCGACTGAATCTACAAGCCGAAAAAAAATGCGCAAAACGCTTGCAGCTCAGATGAAATTTACTTTTGAGTGCTTTTGCGTGATTGCGCAACACTTTATATTTATTACTTATTTCGTCTATTTTGGTTTGAATTTATTTCTAATGTATTTTAAACAAAAAACACAGAAGTACTCGTCGCTGCGTTTTTTTTTTTCGTGGATATTCCACCAAAGGACGTTTAAAATCCCATTCCCAAAGACATTTTATGTAAAGGAGAAACAAGGATGGCAAGATGTGAATCTGAAGTAGAAGATGTGAAATTTAAGGGAACAGCAAAACAGGGTTGCAGCATGATCAACGGAACCGATTCTCGCATACAACTACTATTTGCTCATTTCACGTACACACTCTCACTTTTTCCATTATAGTTCCCCTACAATTTGAATTCAAAATATATATGTATACATATACAAGAAGAATCGAATATACGGACATAATTACAAAAAAATTTCGCCTACGTCTTTCCCAATGCTCTGCAAAGCATAATAAAAACTATCACTGAAACGTTACTAACAGCTACCGGTCAGTAAACATTACCGTTAAATTATTAAATACCTTTCTTGGCGGGTTCAACAGAGGTAAAAATGTGAATTTTTCAATTGGAGATTTTACCAGTTTACTGAGCAAATTTTCGTGCAACGAGATTTTTATAGGACCCTGTACATTATACAGTACACTGTGGTCCCGTCATATATAATATCCAAATATACACTTTATATTTAGTTCATATTAGAGAACTATTGGTTCATATAGACACATGTTTTGGCATATAGTTGACAGTTACACAGATTTTATTATGGTTTCTCTACAGGTTTCGGCAAATTTGTAAACTGCGCAATATACATATGTGTTTTTTCTCTTTATAACACATTTTTATGTAAACATTTGTTTATTTGTAAAGAGGGATTGAGCAATACACCGTTTTTTCCTCTAATATTTCTCTTCATGGTCTGACGATGGAATTTATCATTGTTCTTGGAAGGCAAAACCTTCTGAAAAGCACTTCGTTATTGAACTGCATGTTTTAAAAAACACAGCTCATATCTTAACTTAGTCTTCAATGGGCACCTAGGCACAGAAAATACCTGCGCAGAATTTCTCAGAATTTTGTGTTCCATAAGCAACGGGCATATATTATAAATACTCGGCGATGTAAGGTAGATTTTATGAGCTTGCGTAAGGGTTGTGTAAAACCAAAGTCGTTTTTAATTTGCATTTGTTTTGTACAATCATTTTGTGCAGTGTTCTGAGGAATTTGCATGGTGCAGTGAACCGTAGTGAATAGAAATTCTAGACAAACCTCGAATTTTGGCGTTTTCCTCTCTTCTATTTTTATATTGCCTATTGCTATTTGTAATGCATAATTAAATCAAATACTTATATAAATAATAAATAGAATTTATAAATTCATTCCAGTTGTGTATTAGTGGAAAAAAATTTAGCGTTATTATCTGGAATAAAAAATCCACTGTGGAAAATTCTTGGCAGATGAGATTATATGATCACTAATTAACTGAATTATTAACTTACTAATTCGCCACTAAATTACGAATTTATCCATAAGAAAGTTTCGCCTTGAATTTAGCCTAAATCCGTTTTAATATATAAATAACGGGAATTTTATAGTACAAAAGTGTCATCAACGCAAAACTAAGGCAAAATCCGCTAGATTTTCTTGTTTTCGTGTTTGAATGAATAAACTTTCCTTTAATTTCCGAAAAATTGCGTTTACACGTAGTGTCAAAGTAAAATTCGCTAATCTGCACTGAATTCGATCTTGTTGGAATTAACTTCCGAGACTGAACGATGGAATTAGCAAAAGGAATTTACGTCTGAACGTAGTATCGAAGATTCTGCGTGTTCTGCGTAACACTTTATTCACAAAAGAAAGATGCACATCCTAATCGCCGCAAAAAGTATTCCCCAAAAATTTTTATAAAGCATAGGTATAAAGTACTGCAGGAGTTTCGCTGTATTATTTGATTATTGTAGAAGGGTTTTTTTCATGAACTGTGCAAGTTTACATTACATTACATACTTACATTGATTTTATCGCGGTTTCTGTCATAGATGACTAGATAGACACTCGCTATTCGCCCTATCAAAAAATCGGTTTGCCATTTTATTGTTTGGTATGTTGAACTCAGGTATACAATATATGAGAAGTACCAGATTCTTGTTCTTGTTTTCTTCATCAGTCAATGTGTACGATTTACTAACACTGCAACAGTAGGTGCAAAGGGTTTAGAGCCCAAACTAGGCCAATAACGCATAATTTCCTACTATTTTGTAGCACTTTGTAATCAGTGTCTGTGCAAAATGTGATAGAATATATTTATTATCAGTATAAATGGTTTTTATACATGTTTTTCACGAATAAAAGCCATAGTATTTATTATTATTTTTTTGACGTTGAGATAAACAAAACCTTTAAAATAAATTTTCCATCAGTAGTTGCTACAAAATTTTTGCGGCGAGTCTACATTTTTTTACGGCGATCAAAGTTTTCTTTCATTGTCCAGAAAATTACGATTTTCAGGGTGTTTTATTTGTGAATGCTATTTATGATACAAATAATCTCAATTTTCAAAAATTCATTAAAAATTAACTATACATCATAGCGAGACAATGTTCATAACGTTTTAAAGAGAAAATTATGCTCTTTATTCTTCATACAATATGAAACATCTACATGTTTAGAAAAAAAAGCTATACGGTAAAATGTAAACATGACTTTGTGGAATCAAATATAAAATCGCATTTCTGGAGTTATTCGGGATGGTATGCTCTAACGCCGCCTTATCTATCTTAAAGAAGACATTTATTTTTTTTTGATCCAGTCAAAATTGTTCTAGGTAGTTTCGTTCTCCAGATATTCAATAAAATGTGTTCGCGGCTTCCGACGCTTCTACAAGGCTTCCTGCTACACCTACAACAGTAACTTTTTTGTCAAAAAATCCCATCTCATTCTTATTTCATGGACAAAAGCTAAAGAAAATATATTAAAAAATGTACATAATCTTTAAGATCAGCTGCTGAATTATTGACCCTATTCCGATACATATTTATTTGGAAATTTGCGTTGCTACCTACGAAGACGCCATTTTTTCAAAATGACAACTGGCCATTTGGAATGAGGATATATTAGCGCGAATTTTGATATCCAATGAAGTGTCTATCTTAAAAATTACCTGAGAAAATTGAAAAATAAAAATTTGTTGTCTTCTTTTATTTACACTTTGTTATGATCTGGCGTTTTTCCTGGAAAAAGCCGAACGCAAGGAAGATTGATAGCAGAATGGAGTTATTTTTAAATTTTTTTTTTGGGCATTTACAACTAATTTAAACAAATTTTAATCTCTTTTCTTTTTTTAATGTGCGTATATACATTAATTTATTTATTAATTAATTATATACACATATGTATATTGTTCTATAATAATCTTAAATAAAGTTTTGTGTGCAATAGATAAGATAGAATTGCAATAACTCCAAAACATCGTCATGGAGTTTTCCAAAATGATAATTCTAAACGCTAAAACGATAATTGTATTTCTAAAACCCTAAAGAAGAAAGATAAGTTCTGCAGTGAGAAAGGTCAGTAGTGTCTTTTGCTTCCTACAAGCCGCATATGTATGTATGTATGTATATCTTCCTTCTCATTTAATTATAGGTAGCAAAATAAACTCCGCACATTTTTTCATTCCAACAACAAAATGAGGTGATGGGTTCGGTAGCAACAGCAGAAAAGATTCCTGGAAAAAGTTCAACATTTTTTGCACCTCCTTTCCAACATCTTAATATTCTTGGAAATAAAGTTACAGCATGAGAATTGGCATTTTAAAGGGATTCCTCACCATTGAATTTCAGGAGTTGCCAACCCATCATACCTAAATGAAGAATTGATACTAGTTATTAATTCTATTTTAATATATACACAATAATATTAACAATATTGATATGAAAATTATATGAATGATATTATTATTAATATTTATAATAATTTACCGTTTCAAGTATACGCAAATATATATATATACTGCAATAAATTTTTCATAGAAGTAGATTTGTAGTACAGTACAAACTCGATAGTGTAAAACAAATATGTAGATTCGTTTTTATTCTTATTGCTAGAAATTCAGCATATACATAGAAATAATAAAAACGCTTGATTGTTTTCTTGTATTGCAACCTAAAGCCGGTATTTTCTATTGAAAATTTGGTTGTATACATACATATGTATGTCATATTGTCCACATAACTGGGGCTTCAACTTGAATAATATATACACACATTCGTATTACAGAACAATCCCTATAAAAAATTATGGAGGGACCAAATTTCAACAGAAATTTGTAGTTGTGTACAAGTTTGACGAGCGACAGCAACAAATTAAGGCATTGAATAAAAGTAGGTCAGGGGAATTATTTTCAATGCCAAGGTCAATGCTGAATCGTCATGGTTCAGATTTATTTCAAAGAAATAAAAGAACGAATTGATAATAATTTCCAAAACGGAATAACGTGATTATTTGCAATACCTATGCCAATGTAATAATCAATCCCAATAATTCCTGGAATGATGAATGTATTATAAAACTTGCGGAAATGGTTATTTGCAATAATGTTAAATTGTTACTTTATTTAATTTAAATAAAGTCGCAGATTCAATTATGTGATTTTAGTTTCTGTGGGGATTTTTTAGACATTTTTTCAACTGAAACGAAATAAAATTAAATGTTTATGTTATATGTATATATATATAATAGCATAATTAAAATTCTCGCTGAAACAGATAAATTCTAAACACCAAAACAAAACATTTAGAATATGAATGAATATGACAAAATTAATTTTTTATTTGAATGGAATAAGTATTATACATAAGAATGAATGAATGAATACATAAGTATTTCGGTAATCGAATTAATCTGAATCATCAGCAGTGAAAGTAAACATTCTTAAAATGACATCGACAGCGCTCTCGTTCTCCAAGCCAAAACTAGCGATAAAGCAGCCTAATAATAGTAATACATAACTTACGAAAAAGATCATGTATTTGTAGCTAGTCATGCAGTCAAAAATCCTTTGGGTCAAAGGCTTCTCGATCGGATCTTCATCAATGTTATTATAAAATAGCAAATACCGAAGATTTGCCAACCTTGGTCTAGTTATTAAAATATCCGAACCTGTTTTATGTACATATTTTCTATCGTTGACGTATTCACACAGTCCGACACAAGTAATAACGGAACCACACTGAGATGCGCCCCAGCCGGCTCCTTTTGGCGAGCGAGCAATTACTTCGGCAAGATTTGTAGACAGGATCAAACCCTGCTTGCGTAACATGGGTTTTGCTACTGCAAAACCAGAGTGGATAATAGAATGATAGTTTTCGAAGCTATCGCCATAAAATGCCCATTTCATTTCCCGTGCTTTGTTGGCGTATTTGTAGTTACACTGAAGCACTGAGGCCACTTGAAAGACATTACTGGGCATGTTTTCTGTAATATCCATATCAAAGTGCTCGAGTATAATGCCGCTGAATCCCGATTCTTCGACTGTATACAGCAAAGGGTCATCTAGTTCCACCAATAACCAATACATCAAATTAATCACATCGACGTCAAGTTCATCACAGTTACTTCGCATCAACCTTTCCGTGAGCACATTTAACTTTGGAGTCGCGATAACGATTGCGAGTATTGCGTCAATATTTAATCCGCTTTCTTTTGACCAATTCTTGGGAAAAGGTTTAAGTACTTCCATATACCGATAGTGGTAAGCAGCGGCTACGAAGAGGGACCACTTAGCATCGCAACCCAGGAGATCCGCCATCAATACATTGCGCACCTTAAGCAATTTGGTAATAATGTTTGGAGCATTCGATTTCGGTGCTGGACGTGGAGAGGAGACAAGTTTCTCCTTCTTTGGGGATGGTCTCCTTGAATTCGGCGGTGTCGCTTGGGTCACCGAGCGTCGTCTCATTCTATAAAGAAAATTTAAACCTTAAAAAATATCGTACGAAAAATTACAAACTTTCAGCTAGAGCAAGAAAATCTATGACTGCTTGCTCAGGTGAACGAACTTGAAAATAAATTTTAAGTAGCGCTTGGGTATAATATTTTCTGTATTCAAAGTCCAGTTTACACAGGGCAACTTAGGACGGAATTTAGTTTACACTAGGACCCACAAAGGCCTGCTGAATCTACAAGCCGAAAAAAATTGCGCAAAACACTTTGTCGAAGATTTTTACTATTCGTGGACTCAGAATGTTAACTTCCATCAAAAAACGAACGTATGGAGTATATATAGCAAATGAACGATGGAATATGTTTATTCTAATTAAGACCAATAATAATTACATACAAATCTTTACATATACATATATCAAGAACTAAACTTACCTGCGGTTTGTCGTCCACTCTGTTCTACTAGCAAAAACCTTCTCCTCTTAAGCTGTGTATCTAGCATACGATCTACCAAATATTCGAACAAAACTCGTTTTCGAACAAAGAGCTTCGAAGACGACAAACGCAGGTCAGTGTTGCCATAAAATAAATACAAAACAATTTCAACAGAATATTATAAGAAAAACGCAACATTCCCACCCCCGTGGATCGGTTACGATTCACCATCATTCCACGTCCAGGATCGCCAATTTGGAGACGGGTCTTCTTGCCAGTCCAGCAGCTGTTCGGACGTCCACCTTCCGCACTACTCCATCTGCCCCTGGATAGACTGCTTCCACTCGTCCTCGAGTCCATTGTCGCCTTGGTAGATTCGGGTCACATATGAAAACTAGATCGCCTTCCGCAATCGCCTTCGTCTTCTGACACCATTTCGAACGACGCGTCAAGGTTGGCAAGTATTCCGCTACCCACCTCTTCCAAAAACAATCCCTTAATTGTCGAGCGACACGCCACTGCTTCCTAAGAGAGCACAGCTTTTCTAACGGCTCTTTCGTGCTGGGAGTCTGTGACGTATTTGGAGTCCCAAGCAAGAAATGATTCGGCGTTAAAGGTTCCTGTTGATCTACAGTGACTGGTAAATGTGTTAACGGCCGAGAATTAACAACATTTTCCGCTTCTATCACTAGACATTGCAGCGTATGCTCCCGCGGCGCAACCTCTTTTAGCGTCTGCCTCAGAACTCGTTTAACACATTGTACCATGCGTTCCCAAACGCCACCTTCGGATGGATTACCCGGCGAATTGAAAATCCACTCAATCCCTTTTGCGGAGAGCTCATCCTGAATACGGCCACATTCAAATACCTCAGAGAAACGTTGAGCCTCGTTCTTCGCCCCCACAAAGTTGGTTCCATTGTCGGAGCGAATTCGTACCGGTACGCCTCGACGGTTCACAAAATTACGAATAGCCATTATACATGCATCAGTAGACAAATCGTGCGCGATTTCCAAATGAACAGCTCTCACTACAAGACATGTGAACAGTGCGACCCATCTTTTCTCTCGGCGACGACCTATCGTTACATTTATTGGCCCGAAATAATCCATGCCAGTGTAAGTGAATGGCCTCACATATGGCGTGATTCGATCTTCCGGTAGCGGTCCCATCATTGGCTCAATCGGCTGCGCACGCATTATTTTACACACTTGGCAATTTGTAACAGTTCTACGCATTAATTGCCTCAGACGCGGAATCCAATACCTCCGTCTTATCTCACATATGGATGCTTCGATGTTTTGATGTTTCATCTTCGCGTGGTAATGTTGAGTCACGAGCGCTGTCAAAGGATGTGTATTTGGTAAGATGATCGGCCGCTTAGCCTCGTAAGGAATATAACTTGCCGCGTCTATACGACCATTAACACGGAGCAGACCCTCATCGTCGATATAAGGTGAAAGCTGGTGCAGAACGTTGTCTTTCGATATTGGTTTCTTATTTTTTATAGCGTTAATCTCATCAGAAAAAATTTCATATTGTGCCTGGCGACAAAGACAAATATCAGCTGCGTTTAGCTCCTGCGCTGTCAAACTTGGCTCACATGGCACATCGTTTCTTTTTCTACAACGGTTTGCGTATCGGATTACCCAGCCAATTGTTCTTAGTAGTCTTATGAATGACGAGAAACGACTTACATCGATCAACCTGAAATTTGAAATTATCAAAGTATACTTTATTGGTAATTCCTCTTCATCTTTAGTTTCAACATCTGCACTATCTAAAACAAGCTTGTCCGGCCAATGATCTTCTTTCTGTTGTAAGAATGCTGGCCCTTTATACCAACGTAAATTTGGGCAAAAATCGATTTTGCATTTTGGACGGGTTGCTTCATCAGCGACATTTTCATGCGTCGGCAGCCATAACCAATTCTCTACGGTAGTGAGAGATAAAATCTCTGCTATCCTATGCGCCACGAATGGCTTATAACGGCGACTTTCACTAACGATCCATTTTATAACAGTGCTTGAGTCACTCCACAGAAGTAAGCGACTAACTGGAAAAGAGTGCTCCTCTAAGATCGTTTTCGCAAGCCGTGCTCCCAGTACCGCGGCTTGCAGCTCTAATCGGGGAACGGTCAATGGTTTTAGCGGCGATGTTCGTGACTTTGCGCATATGAAGCAGGTGTAATTCCTTTCTTCGCCTAAATACCTCCAATAAGCCACTGCTGCAAAGGCGTCCTCACTGGCATCAACAAAAACGTGTAGTTGGAGATCTTTAGGGCTTCCACCTCTAAAATAGAACCGTGGCATATCAAATTTAACCACGTCAGACAAAAGATGGCGCCACTTATGCCACGACGTAGCTATGTTGCTTGGCAATGGCTCGTCCCAACTTATACTTCGTCGCCACACTTCTTTCATTAATATTTTTGCAGCAATTGTGAAGTGGCACAAAAAACCTTGTGGATCGTACATACTCATTACTATACTAAGAAGCTCTCGCTTGGTCGGATACTTTGATCCAGTTATGATTCCATTTGCAACATAATTGAATTTTAATTTAAACTTAAAAGTGTCAGTATTTGGCTGCCAGTACATGCCAAGTACCTTTTCTGTATATTGACTATCTTTGCTATTTATCGGAACGCTGTCTGAATTGCCTTGTAACGCTTTGAGAACTTCCTCTGAATTACTAACGAAGTTACGTAATTCAAACCCTGCGTTTGAATGAATTTCTCTGACTTGGCAAGAAATATCAATGGCCTCCTTTACGGATGAAAAACTATCAACAAAATCATCTACATAATGAAAATCAATGATTGACTTAATGGCTCGTTTATCATGTTGAGTGTGGTTCAAGGCATTAATTGTTTTCACGTATTCAGCGGAACAGGGGGAACATGCTGCGCCGAAGGTCATGGCTACCATTTCGTATACAGCTGGCGACTTTGTTTGATCACCATTTCGCCATAAAAATCTTTGCGCTGATCTATCTTCAGGCCGGATTAGAATTTGGTGAAACATCTCTTTTATGTCACCGCATACACCTACTTCTCCCTCGCGAAAATGGAACAGTATTGCTGGCAATGATTTCAAGTTTTGTGGACCCTTTAACAAAACTGAATTCAGAGATATGCCATTTACCTCCGCGGCGGCATCAAAAACTAGACGCAACTTACCCGGCTTATTGGGATTTGTCACGCCAAAATGTGGGAGGTACCATGTTCGATTTTCACATACTTTGGATTCTGCTGGAAGCAGCTTCCTGGCATAATTCTTTTTCATGTATGATTCAATAAGTGTTGAGTAGGCGGTGGCAAAATTAGTATCTCGTTTCATTTTTTGTTCAATACCTATTAGACGGTTAAATGCCATATTGTAACTATCAGGCAGTTTTATTTCATCATATTTCCACAAAAGGCCCGTTTGGAATTTCCCATTAACCTTTGAAGTCGTTTGCTTCAGCAAATCTTTTGCTCGACTATCGAGTTTGCTTTCGACTGGCGGCGAGGCGCTAACTCCAAAACCCTCTGTGGTAAAATGATCGCTTACCAGATCATGCAAAGACTTATCATCGACTATGTTTGTATGTAAGTTGAAATGTTTTGCTTCTATGTTGAATTTCGTCGGCCCAAACACTACCCAGCCTAATTTGGTGTTTGCTGCATATGGACCTTTATCGCGCAAACTCTGTATTTTCGATGGCAGCCCAAGATGGCAATTATCTAATCCAATCAGCACTTTGGGTGCAACATTTTCATATGGTTGTGCTGGCAATTTTGGATAGCGATCGGCCCATTGCTCCTTTCTTAGAGTTTGCATCGGCAAGTCTAAGTTCGAAATTCCATGCACATTTTTTAAAGAATATTTCTTCCGTATATTTGGTGCGCTAATGTATAAATTTACTGCCACGGTATTTTCGTGAGCGGTTCTACCTCCAACCCACTGCATGTTCAAGCTATGCTTTTGTCCTTTTAACCCTAGTTCTTTTATTAAATCGGAGTCTATCAAGCTGACAGACGACCCTTCATCTAACAGCGCATACGTATTGACCCTTTTGTTCCGACCGTAAAGTGTAACTGGCAATATTCGGTATAACAAGTTTACTAAATCAGCTGAGTTCGCCTGACAACTGAGAACAGCTTTTTCCTTTTCAATTTTTTCTTTTTCAGTAGATATATTACTATCAGGTGGAGGGCTTCTATCTACGGTCTCGTGAAGTAACTCGTGGTGTTTCTTTTTACAATTTTCAACTGAACATACCTTTTTAATACGACAATGGCGCGTCACATGACCTGGTTTTAAACATGAGAAGCACAGGCTGTGACGTTTAACTTTTAGCCATCTTTCAGACATTGGCGCGTTAAGAAATACTTTACAATTAACAACTGTATGTTCAGCTCTACAGATCGGACATTGTACTTTTCTTACACTCTCATTACCGTTTGTATGCAATATTGTTCGCTTTTTTACCTCAGTGTCTTGCACAAGACAAATAATATTAGCCAAGTCACTCAACCAGTCGCTAAAATTCACTATTGTGGGGTACGGTTGAATCTGAGCAGCAAATTTAGCCCATTCAATTCGTTTTGTCATTGGCAATTTATTTACCAATTCTTCTAATAATGTAGGATTGGCTAAGTGTTGTTGACCGTTTACTGACTGCAAAAATACTGACAAGTTTCTTGTTTTCGTGGCGAACGGTATTATTTGAGTTACCATATTTTCAGCTATTGGCATTATTTCTTTGACTTTCCTCAGTTGACTACGGATGAGCTGGTCTGGGCGCCCGAAACGAAAGGAAAGTTGCTCTAATACCGTTCCCACATTGTCTGGGTGAATTAGCAGAGACTTCACCGTCTCTCTGGCTTCGCCCTGTAAACACTTTTGCAGTCGCTGATTATTTTCCAAATTTGAATATTCATATGCGGCTGTTGACTGCATATATGATGCGTAAAAAATTGGCCAATCTTCTGCTTGACCCGAAAACATTGGTAGATCTATTAATTTTCTAGGTGCCATTATCGGCGTTGCATAAACAGGGTTCTGAAATGTCTGCATACTTGATAGCTGCCTCTGCTGTCGATTCGAATTTATTGAAGAGGCATAATGATTACAGTTGTTTGGCATAGTTGCAGCAACGTTAAAAGTCATCCCACTGGCTTGGTTGTTATCGAGTATGACTGCAGTGGCATCACTGTATGGGGGTCTTAGGTTCACACTAGTTCGGTCTATAACGTGGCTGTTCAACGTTGCTGCAGCGTCCAAACCTAAATTACAATATGGGCTTCGCGTTTCAAACTGCGTTCTCATCTGACTTGCACCGATCTGAGTGCCAGTGGCACCTGCTGAGTGGGCAATTGCGATTGTTGGGTGGCAGTATGTTGAGGCTATAGGCACATGAGTCTGTCTAAGGGCGTTGGCCTGTGAATATTGGCTCATATGGCTAATTGGCGTCTCGATTGGAACGGCTGTCTGAGGCTTATATCCTACTGATACGCTTAAATTTCTTACCTCCAAATCCCTTTGAGCTAAATCGCTCTGAGCTTTCTCTAACCTCTCTTTTAGTTCTGCTATCTGTCTCCTCATTGCTTCAGTGGCGGCATCAGCTGTGTTGGCAAAGGCTACTTCGGCAGAAGTCATGTGATGATAAGCTGCGTCTGCAGAGGCTGTGCTGGCATGTCGCGACAGTGAAGCCACAGAGCTTACGTCGGCAGAGCTATAGGCTGTGTTGGCTGCGAAGACTGTATCGGTAGCGGCTACGCCGGCAGAGGCATTTTGTGACGATGAGGCTGTCGAAAGTATGTCGGCATTGACTGAGCCGTCAAAGGTTGTGCCGGCAGAGGCTATGTCGGCGTTGACTGAGCCGTCAAAGGTTGTGCCGGCAGAGGCTATGTCGGCGTTGACTGAGCCGTCGAAGGTTGCGCCGGCAGAGGCTATGTCGGCGTAAAATATGTTGGCAGTGGCTGCGCTGGCGGCGGTTACAGCGGCGTTTTGCTGTACGGCAGCGGCACTGCTCACTTGCGATGTAACGGCACTACCTTTCGTCTCATTTGCCCTCGTAACTGGGGCGCCTGTTACTGGAGCACCCTTTTGACTTACACGTGAAGAACTCAAAATGGCGGCCTGACTGCTTAACTCAGACATTCTTTCGGCTTGGATTTTTTGCTTCGTTTGGTTGCGTGCGCTTCTCCTGGGTGGCGTACGTAACATCGATCGTTTATTATATAAATTTAGCGATCACAGCGGCTACTTTTAATTTGCTAAAGACGCGGTATTTAGTGTAAATCGCAGAATAAAGCTGTCGAAGATTTTTACTATTCGTGGACTCAGAATGTTAACTTCCATCAAAAAACGAACGTATGGAGTATATATAGCAAATGAACGATGGAATATGTTTATTCTAATTAAGACCAATAATAATTACATACAAATCTTTACATATACATATATCAAGAACTAAACTTACCTGCGGTTTGTCGTCCACTCTGTTCTACTAGCAAAAACCTTCTCCTCTTAAGCTGTGTATCTAGCATACGATCTACCAAATATTCGAACAAAACTCGTTTTCGAACAAAGAGCTTCGAAGACGACAAACGCAGGTCAGTGTTGCCATAAAATAAATACAAAACAATTTCAACAGAATATTATAAGAAAAACGCAACACACTTGCAGCTCAGATTAAATTTCTTTTTGAATGGTTTTGCGTGATTGCGCAACACTTTATATTTATTACTTATTTCCTCTATTTTGGTTTGAATTTATTTGTAATCTATTTTAACCCAAAACCTCAGAGGTATTCGTCGCTGCGTTTTTTTTTTCGTGGATATTCCACCAAAGGACATTTATAATCCCTTATCCATCAGACGTTTAAAATCCCATTCCCAAAGACATTTTATATAAGGAGAAACAAGGATGGCAAGATGTGAATCTGAAGTAGAAGATGTGAAATTTAAGGGAACAGCAAAACAGGGTTGCAGCATGATCAACGGAACCGATTCTCGCATACAACTACTATTTGATCATTTCACGTACACACTCTCACTTTTTTCATTATAGTTCCCCTGCAATTTGAATTCAAAAGATATATACATATACAAGAAGAATCGAATATACGGACATAAGTACACAAAAATTTCGGCTACGTCTTTCCCAATGCTCTGCAGAACATAAGAAAAACTGTCACCGAAATGTTACTAACTGCTGCCGGTCCGTAAACATTACCGTTAAATTATTAAATATTAAAATTGGAGATTTTACCAGTTTACTGAGCAAATTTTCGTGCAACGAGAGTTTTATGGGACCCTATACAATATACAGTACACTGTGGTCCCGTCATACATAATATCCAAATATCCACACTATATTTAGTTCATATTAGAGAACTATTGTACTAACAACTTCAATTTTAAATGAACTATACATGTTTTCGCATATAGTTGACAGTTACGCAGATTTTATTATGGTTTCTCTACAGGTTTCAGCAAATTTGTAACTGCCCAATATACATATGTGTGTGTTTTCTCTTTATAACGCAATTTTATATAAACATTTGTTTATTTGTAAAGAGAAATTTAGCAATACACCGTTTTTATATCCTACACCTTAAGGTTGAGGGTATCTTCACTTTCTACCGGAGTGTGTAACGCATAGAACTAGACAAGATAGGTATGGAAAAGTATATATATTCTTGATCAGCATCACCACCAAAATGGAAATAACGATGTCTGTCCGTCCGTCTGTCTGTCTGTCTGTCTGTCTGTCCGTTGAAATCACGATCACAGGAGAACGGATTAAGTTTTCAAAATGAAATTTGGCAAAAATATTCGTTGCTATGTTGTGGTGTTTCGTATTGAAAATGGGCAAAATCGCCCAAGGACCACGCCTACTTTTTATATCGAGAGTGCAGGTTCCTCTGTTTTGCCTATTAAAAAGGCCATATCAGCATCACTTTTTGAGAGAAAACAAGCACATTTTATATGTAGGTTTAGAGTAATGCTTTCAGTTGATATGCCAAATATGGACGTGATCCGCCCACTTTTAGTTTACATAGGTCATGGAGGGTTTTACATGGATTGTATTGAAAAGTATATAAGTTTCCTGAATAATGATGTACATAATATTGTACTTTGTGAACCAATAATATTCTGTTGGGAAAAAATGGGCGGGCCACGCCTCCTTTTTACCCATCCACCCAGTATTGCAACATATTTTTATACCCTACACCTAAATTTTGAGAGTAAACGCACACTCATATTACGCAATGAATATGTGTCTGCTGGATAAATTCCCGAAAGAAGCGTAGCGGCAGTGGGAAATATTTTGCGAAGGAGAAACAGAAATGGCAAGATGTAATTCTGTAAAGATTATGAAAAGAATATATACTTATTCTGTTACAAAAGCCGTGTAGCCGTAAGCATTACATTTATGCCAATATTTTTCTTTCTTTGTATTGGTGCTGGTCATAAATTGGCGAAGAAAGAGAAGGTATGGGGGTTTATTTAAAGAAAGTATTGTTAGAAATGGGTATGTCGCCACATTTGGATTTATTCGAAGGTAAGTAAATCTTTTAACAAAGTTTTATTGAATGGAGCCAAATGCCCGAAGAAATGGAATAGTGCAAGAAATTTCTGCTGCGTAAAAAAACACTAGCACTACTGTTACAAAGGTACTGTTACAAAGGTAATTTAAATAACTCTCATTTATGTTAAATAAAGTATGAATACTAACAATAAAATTTTGACAACTATTTGTGAAGTAACATTGTATATATGGCATACTACACAGTTATTGGAGGGAGTGATGAGGAACACCGAGAATTTTAAGTTCCCCAGCTCTCCCCAATAATTGAGTGTTGTGGGCAAAAAAAAAAAAAAAAAAAAGATTAACCGTGTCGCCGGAGCCGGAGCTGTTGTTGCACGAAGCACGAAAATTTATAGTACAGTATCAAGTACTGTACAATTTTAGTACTGCTACTAAATGGAACAGTGCCTTTAAAAATAGTTGAGTTTCCGGAAAATGTTGTCGGAATTGAAATTGTCTATAGAAGTTAAATTCATAATTTTATAAAAATAAAATAAATAAATAAAATTTATTGGTTTTGAAATTATGCAAAAATTTACCAACCTATAATGTTTCAGGAAAGTGCTGATTGTCTATTAAAAAAGCTTAAATACGGTTGGAAAGGTAATTTTAATACCTGTCATTTCGGTTAAATCGATTGTTATCAAAAAACCTTCATTTTAGAGAAAAATCACCTTTTAATTTCGACTACTTTTTTGTAAAGGGATTGGTACCCGTAGTATGCCATATATACAATGTTACTTCGCAAATAGTTGTCAAAATTTTATTATTAGTATTCATACTTTATTTAACATAAATGAGAGTTATTTAAATTACCTTTGTAACAGTAGTGCTAGTGTTTTTATTCTACGCAGCAGAAATTTCTTGCACTATTCCATTTCTTCGGGCATTTGGCTCCATTCAATAAAACTTTGTTAAAAGATTTACTTACCTTCGAATAAATCCAAATGTGGCGACATACCCATTTCTAACAATACTTTCTTTAAATAAACCGCCATACCTTCTCTTTCTTCGCCAATTTATGATCAGCACCAATACAAAGAAAGAAAAATATTGGCATAAATGTAATGCTTACGGCTACACGGCTTTTGTAATAGAAGGTATTGCAATGTCGCAATGATAAACTAGATATGATTACAGCTGTGGGTATCAAACCGACGGGTATATTATTTATTCTTTAGAGATGTAGCCTAAAATTTGGCATATATTTGCAGTTTTATTGTAATAATTCTCAATTATGTTCTTTTACAGATAATGTTAATGCAGCATACGTGTTGATAGATAACGCCTTCTACTTCGCGTGAACGAGTTCATTGCGGACACACACTTTAATAAGTAACCTTTTATTACTTTTTCATTGTTTTTATACCCTACACCTTAAGGTTGAGGGTATATTCACTTTCTACCGGAGTGTGTAACGCATAGAACTAGACAAGATAGGTATGGAAAAGTATATATATTCTTGATCAGCATCACCACCGAAATTGAAATAACGATGTCTGTCCGTCTGTCTGTCTGTCTGTCCGTTGAAATCACGATCACAGGAGAACGGATTAAGATTTCAAAATGAAATTTGGCAAAAATATTCGTTGCTATGTTGTGGTGTTTCGTATTGAAAATGGGCAAAATCGCCCAAGGACCACGCCTACTTTTTATATCGAGAGTGCAGGTTCCTCTGTTTTGCCTATTAAAAAGGCCATATCAGCATCACTTTTTGAGAGAAAACAAGCACATTTTATATGTAGGTTTAGAGTAATGCTTTCAGTTGATATGCCAAATATGGACGTGATCCGCCCACTTTTAGTTTACATAGGTCATGGAGGGTTTTACATGGATTGTATTGAAAAGTATATAAGTTTCCTGAATAATGATGTACATAATATTGTACTTTGTGAACCAATAATATTCTGTTGGGAAAAAATGGGCGGGCCACGCCTCCTTTTTACCCATCCACCCAGTATTGCAACATATTTTTATACCCTACACCTAAATTTTGAGAGTAAACGCACACTCATATTACGCAATGAATATGTGTCTGCTGGATAAATTCCCGAAAGAAGCGTAGCGGCAGTGGGAAATATTTTGCGAAGGAGAAACAGAAATGGCAAGATGTAATTCTGTAAAGATTATGAAAAGAATATATACTTATTCTGTTACAAAAGCCGTGTAGCCGTAAGCATTACATTTATGCCAATATTTTTCTTTCTTTGTATTGGTGCTGGTCATAAATTGGCGAAGAAAGAGAAGGTATGGGGGTTTATTTAAAGAAAGTATTGTTAGAAATGGGTATGTCGCCACATTTGGATTTATTCGAAGGTAAGTAAATCTTTTAACAAAGTTTTATTGAATGGAGCCAAATGCCCGAAGAAATGGAATAGTGCAAGAAATTTCTGCTGCGTAAAAAAACACTAGCACTACTGTTACAAAGGTACTGTTACAAAGGTAATTTAAATAACTCTCATTTATGTTAAATAAAGTATGAATACTAACAATAAAATTTTGACAACTATTTGTGAAGTAACATTGTATATATGGCATACTACACAGTTATTGGAGGGAGTGATGAGGAACACCGAGAATTTTAAGTTCCCCAGCTCTCCCCAATAATTGAGTGTTGTGGGCAAAAAAAAAAAAAAAAAAAAAGATTAACCGTGTCGCCGGAGCCGGAGCTGTTGTTGCACGAAGCACGAAAATTTATAGTACAGTATCAAGTACTGTACAATTTTAGTACTGCTACTAAATGGAACAGTGCCTTTAAAAATAGTTGAGTTTCCGGAAAATGTTGTCGGAATTGAAATTGTCTATAGAAGTTAAATTCATAATTTTATAAAAATAAAATAAATAAATAAAATTTATTGGTTTTGAAATTATGCAAAAATTTACCAACCTATAATGTTTCAGGAAAGTGCTGATTGTCTATTAAAAAAGCTTAAATACGGTTGGAAAGGTAATTTTAATACCTGTCATTTCGGTTAAATCGATTGTTATCAAAAAACCTTCATTTTAGAGAAAAATCACCTTTTAATTTCGACTACTTTTTTGTAAAGGGATTGGTACCCGTAGTATGCCATATATACAATGTTACTTCGCAAATAGTTGTCAAAATTTTATTATTAGTATTCATACTTTATTTAACATAAATGAGAGTTATTTAAATTACCTTTGTAACAGTAGTGCTAGTGTTTTTATTCTACGCAGCAGAAATTTCTTGCACTATTCCATTTCTTCGGGCATTTGGCTCCATTCAATAAAACTTTGTTAAAAGATTTACTTACCTTCGAATAAATCCAAATGTGGCGACATACCCATTTCTAACAATACTTTCTTTAAATAAACCGCCATACCTTCTCTTTCTTCGCCAATTTATGATCAGCACCAATACAAAGAAAGAAAAATATTGGCATAAATGTAATGCTTACGGCTACACGGCTTTTGTAATAGAAGGTATTGCAATGTCGCAATGATAAACTAGATATGATTACAGCTGTGGGTATCAAACCGACGGGTATATTATTTATTCTTTAGAGATGTAGCCTAAAATTTGGCATATATTTGCAGTTTTATTGTAATAATTCTCAATTATGTTCTTTTACAGATAATGTTAATGCAGCATACGTGTTGATAGATAACGCCTTCTACTTCGCGTGAACGAGTTCATTGCGGACACACACTTTAATAAGTAACCTTTTATTACTTTTTCATTGTTTTTATACCCTACACCTTAAGGTTGAGGGTATATTCACTTTCTACCGGAGTGTGTAACGCATAGAACTAGACAAGATAGGTATGGAAAAGTATATATATTCTTGATCAGCATCACCACCGAAATTGAAATAACGATGTCTGTCCGTCTGTCTGTCTGTCTGTCCGTTGAAATCACGATCACAGGAGAACGGATTAAGATTTCAAAATGAAATTTGGCAAAAATATTCGTTGCTATGTTGGGGTGTTTCGTATTGAAAATGGGCAAAATCGTCCAAAGACCACACCTACTTTTTATATCGAGAGTGCTGGTACCTCTGTTTTGCCTATTAAAAAAGGCCATATCAGCATCACTTTTTGAGAGAAGACAAGAAAATTTTTATATGTAGGTTTAGACTAATGCTCCCAGTTAATATGCCAAATATGGGCGTGATCCGCCCACTCTTAGTTTACATAGGTCATGGAGGGTTTTACATGGATTGTATTGAAAAGTATATGGTTCCTGAATAATGGTGTACATAGTACTGTAGTTTGTGAACCAATAATATTCTGTTGGGAAAAATGGGCGGACCACGCCTCCTTTTTACCCATCCACCCAGTATTGCAATATATTTTTATACCCTACACCTAAATTTTGAGAGTAAACGCACTTAGTACCGGTGTTTGTAACGCTCAGAAATAGTTAAACAGCTATAATTATAGTTTATCTTATATATCTTATATATACGAGTATATATGCAGCTTTAAGGTGTAGGGTATTTCGGCTACAGCCCGGCTGTAGACAACACCTTTACTAGTTTTTTATTAAATTAAACGATGACTCCCATAAAATCGCATATATTTCACAAAAAAAGGCATTATTATTTGAACTCTTGATAAAATTCGCATTTGGTGGAGACCTGAATTCAGTTGTTGCATTCAAAAATTCTGCTTTCTGCCTGAGCGGACGATTGGGAATTGTTATTGTAAAATAATAAGAAGTTAAATTTAGCCCTTGCCTCTCCTCGTCACTAGAGGCCAAACCTTCATGTGTTTTTCTTCACACATGATATGTCCCACGATGGTTGCGTATCTTGTCAAAATATTTTTCCTAAAAATTTAAAGATTTTTCCTTTGTAATATCTTCATGATACATATATGCTCCTTGCACTGGTACAATTAAAATGCTGTGATATTTAGTCAAAAATCCATAACTTTATTATATGTGTAAGGAAAATGTATTTTTGAAATTGAAATAACTGAGGCACCTCATCCGCAGATACGGGCAAACAGTGAGCAATATGAAGAATAATAGGTCTATTCTCGTAGTAAAATTTGGCTTTACAACTCTGGTTTTTTACAAATTGTAAATATTGCTATTCTTGCTGTAAAATAAAAGCTCTTTTCTTTACAATTTTGTAAAGTGCCAAATAGGTCTTGACAGTTGTATTTTTCGGTCAATTTGCTGATTTGTTGTTTGTGAAATAAACTAATTAAAATTCAAATATAATTAATTATTAAAAAATAATAGAAAGAAAAATGGAGGAATTCGGTATTTTTGTGCTAATGGAATTTTTTGAGGACAAAGAGGAAGTAAATCGGCAGGATATGAGAAACCTTCGGTACAACAGCGATCCCTTTGCCTTAAGTGAAGTTGAGTTTAAAAAGAATTTCAGGCTGAATAGAGAGGTGTGCAAAAGTTTGATCGAAGAGTTGAAACCACACGCCAGTACCGCAACGTCAATACCTTTTACCCTACGTTTCTTAGCCGCGTTAAATTTTTATGCCGTTGGCTCGTACCAAAAAAGCGTGGGTAATAATACTATAGCACCAATGAGTCAGCCCTCCGTGTCGCGCTGCATTACGGAGATATCAAAGCTACTTGTGGAACGGAAAGGTTTTGAAGTTCGGTTTCCTCAAACCAGTGTTGAGATCACAGCAGTGAAAACCGGGTAAAATCCATGAATTATTTTTGCAAACTTGAACCATACATCTTTATTCTTGCCAGATTTCACAGAGAATTTGGTATAAAGGGCACAATCGGCGCTATCGATTGCACCCAAGTACCAATTGTATCACCTCCTGCTAACAACATTGCCCTTCCACTCAGCCTATATATGAATCGCAAAGGTTACTACAGTATCAATGTAGAAGCGGTAGTATTTGTAGTCAGAGCAAAATTTTAGCGTTTTTGTAAATGTCTTTTTATTCGTAGGTTTGCGATCACCGCTTAATATTTACAGCAATAAATGCCAAATTTCCAGGCTCTTGCCATGATTCTGGTATATGGTGCACATCGCCAGTCAGAGCACATTTAAGACGGAATTCAAATACACACGACGAATCTTGGCTCATTGGAGATCAAGGATATCCCCTGGAGCCTTGGCTACTTACGCCGTTTGCAACACCAATCGGAAGGCAGCAGGTCAAATATAACCGAGTTCATGCCAAGGCTCGGAATGTGGTAGAAAGAGCCTTCGGTGTTTTAAAGTCACGCTTTAGATGTTTATCGAAACAGCGTGTGCTGTATTACAGCCATGAAAAAGCAGCATGCATTATTAATGCTTGCATGATACTACACAACATTTTAAGAAAGCGCTGTCCATTGGAAGATGAAGACGACGTAGAAATTGAGGAAGATATAGAAACTCTTCCTCCTGATCATGACAATAGCTTCCATAGAGAGGGAGAACGCTTACGCAACCGATACGTTCTATCTTTATAGAAATGTAATATATATAATGCAAATATATGTATATATAATAATGAATTAATATTTTTTTTTAATTTAGTTTTTATAAGTTTTTTGTTGTAGCCAAAGCTTCGGCGATCTGGCCAACCGATTGTGCTAAGCTGGAGAGGCTTTCGGCCAGCTGAGCATCTCTCTGCTCTCTCCGCTGCAGTGACTGGTACAGCAACTCCAGAACGTCATTTCGTCGTTGATTCCGACGAACTGGAGTTGATGTACGAAATGGTGGCGTTGTGGCTCTATATGGTGGCGGTGTGGCTCCATATGGTGGCGGTGTGGCTCCATATGGTGGCGATGTGTCAACACTTGTGTTTGAAGCAGAGTTGTCTTGCACAGCGTTCACATTTGGTGGAGACGAAATCGCATGAGACGAGTTGTCATCGGTGCTCGACGGTGACGACACAATGGGCTAATTTGTGGAAAAGTATTGTCATTAATAACGAATAACAAAACTTTACGTGTAAAAATTACCTCCAAGCCAAGAACGGGCACCTCTCGAAGCCCGTCGACAGCCGCTGCCCCAAACACCGAGAGTGCCCTTTCCTCAAATGTAGACATTCCGCCACCATAAGGCCCACCACCAGTTACCATTGTTTCCGCTTTGCGCTTGCGAGCACGCGAGCGCAATTGGCTTCGCCATATACCCATTGTCTGTAAAAAAATTATCTATTATTTTAACTTAAATTTTTTTATATATGTATTTACCTCCTTCCACTTTGCCCAAGTCCTGGTAGGACCCCTTTGTGAGTTCAACTCGCCACTCAGTTGAACCCACAAATCCTGCTGCCTGGCCGGGCATGTGGGGTTGCTTTTGCCACCCAAAATTTCTGGGTGGAGCTCGCAGAATTGCACATAGTGCGCCAACTGCTCCGCAGTAGTCCTTTCGAATTTTCTATAAAGAATTAAATTTAAATAAAAATTTATTGAAAAACATAGTGAAAATTAAAAAAAACAAAACTTACTTCTTTTGTATTTGACTCATTTTAACTGATATGCACTACAAGATGTTTACATTTTCATGTTATTTTTGTTAAAAATGACATTTCAGTTTCTGTAACACTGAACTTTACATTATGTCAGCTGCGCAAAGCTTTCACGCTGTCACTTTACTACGAGAATTGCACTGCAAAAAGTTTTTACAAGACGCTTTACAATTTCGCTTTACTATTTCTTGTAAAGCTTATTACGAGAATCACCCGGTAAATGTGATCTGTGAACTAATTTAATTTTACAGATTTAATTTAATTTAATGAAATTTAATTTGATTTAATGAAACGGACTGCTTTTAAGTACTCGAAGTAGGACAGCGCGTTTAAAAAGAACTTAATCAAAAAATAAGTAACGACAAAGCCGATAACGAAGGCATTGAACATGTAAGTGAAAGGCGTATTGGTATAATACAAGGCAAGAAGCATTGAAGCGCAGTTGTCGACGACGGTGTTAATCATGTACACATTCCACAGGAGGCACGGAATCAGCAAGTTGCGCAGATTGTGTCTCTGAAAGTCGGAACAGGTTACTACTGAGTGCATGGTAAGTCGAGTAAAAACTCTATAAGTAAAATTACCGGGACGAAGACGGGCACTATAGCCGGAATGTTGAACAGCATGGTGAACAAGTAGAATGCGGAACCGAATCGGTCGATGATCTCCGGCGGTGAAAGATCTACCCCAAAGCGATCGTGTTCTTCAACACCTGAATAACGCCGTCCAGAGTCGTTACTTAGGAGTTGTTTGATCTGCATTGAACTCACCTGTAATTGGGAATTTCCATGTGATATCCTGATTCGTCATAAGCGTGAAGATAATCCAATAGTTAAAAATGACTAAACTCAGGGTTCCCGCCTGCAATTGCAGCTTCAAGTTGGTGTCCTAAAAGATGATCCCAACATTAATTGAAAACAGGGAGAAAGAATTTCGGAAGCAAATGGAAAATACTTCGTTTTTCCTACCTTGAAAAATCCTTTGAATTTGTTCCAAAACAAAATATACTTTGGAGTTTTGCCGGTTTTATATGCCATTTTTAAGAATTTATTTATTTTTTCTTCTCAGCTACGAAATTTATACAAATTTTCTGTGCACACATTGACAATTTCAAAATAGTTTAAAAGGGAAATCAGTGAATGGCAGATAATTTGACGTTTTGAGTGATGTTCACTGCGCTTCAGAAATGAAATGTTTTTTTTCCCTCTTTACTACTTTTTTAGGGATTTTTTATCGCAATGAAAATATCATAATTAATAACAAATCTTAATAAATAATTTATGAAACTTGTTCTAATTTAAATTTATTTGTTTATAATTAATAATAATGATTGTTGTTTTGAATAATGATGTATTTGTTTATAATTAATTTAATGAAAGGGAATGAGTGATTGGTAGTGGGCAAACGGAACAGGGAGCAACACAGAAACAGAAAGAAGTAGCTAGAAATTTTTTGTGTATGTTTGTTATGTGTGCGAATAGGTCGTAAAATATATTTCACCCTCCTACCCTCACCAATCCTTTAATTAATCAAGTGTTTAGTTTTACACTAGAATTGAAACCAAAACGAACTTAATTATGTTCCTTAGAGCTGAGACTGCGCATTCCTTAGAGAACTTTCAAATCATTTACGAGAAGCTTTGTGTCATATTGACTTGCCAAATTTTATAAGACTTATTTGCAGTTTACATTTACTTTATTTAACAATCAAAAATCCTCGAAAATAAACTACATGACACCGGATGTTTTTCCGGGTCATCTAGCTGGCCACATTAAAACCTGAAAATTTAATTTTTAATAGAAAGACGTAAACGTATGTGTTATTGTATTGTCCAGCAACGTGGGCAGGTTTACTCTGGTAAATTATAAATTCAATAATAAATTGAAACCAAAAATAACTAAAAAACCCATTAATACTCGTATATTAGTTTAGTTAATAGAAAACTACAGATTACACGAATTGGATAATTTAAATTCTTTGCTTTTGTAATCCACTCGTTCGTACTACAATTTTTCAATTAAGCTTTGAGGATCTTCGTCGATGTGGGATTCGTGAAAGGGTAAAATAAAAAAGTAAAAATAAGTAAAATAAGTCTGAACTCAAGAATGATAGTAGAACTGATGTATGACTATAATTCTTGCGCTGAACTGATATGAAATTAGTGGTCAGTCTATTATTTAGAACGTTTCATTTCCACAAATTCTGCAAAATCGCCAGGGTTGTATAAGAAATATTACCTAGTCAGTCAAATCTACATAGAAAGTTAATAATTTTTTAAAAATGCATCAAATTGTTTGTGAATTCGTTTAATAGTATATTAAGCTACACAATCATTCATTTGAAATATAATGAAAGATTATATTGTATATTATAATGGTTATATGAATAAAATTCTTCACAAATGAATATAAAGTTTGAATTCATTTCATAATGTAATGTGCTACAGTTTACACCAAATAATCAATATTTGTGTTTATTTTAGCTTTTCATTCAATAAACGATGCACCTAAAGAATTTTTAAATTTTTTGTTAGATTTTCTGCATTTTCTTCCCCTTGTAATTATACCCTACATCCGAAGGAATGAGGGTATATTCACTTTGTGCTTCCGTGTGTAACGCATTAAAGGAGGCGTGGCAGGTATGGAAAAGTATATATATTCTTGATCAGTGTCACCTCCTGAGTCGATTTAGCCATGTCCGTAGTCTGTCTGTCTGTCTGTCTGTCTGTCTGTCTGTCTGTCTGTGGAAATCACGATTACAGGAGAACGAATGAAGCTATCGCGATGAAATTTTGCACGTATATTCTTTGTCATCCGAAACTCTGTGGGATTGAAAATGGGATAAATCGGTGCAGCGCCACGCCTACTTTTTTAACAAATACTAATTCTTTTAACAATATTTCAACTTGTAGACTTAGTTTTGAGCTTCAATTTTGTTTCCGAATACATCGGTACAGGTAGATTAAATTTTTAAAAAAAATGGGCGTGTCCGCCCACGAACATATGACATTGATATAAACCGCAATTCCAGAATAACGGTTGGAAGAATTGACTTGAAATTCGGTACGAATATTCTCTGCCATCATAGATAACTCTGTATTGAAAATGGGGAAAATCGGCGGAGTGACACGCCTACTTTTTTTTTTTTTATAATAAAGGTTGCTGGGATGTAGGGTATATAAGCTTCGGTCTGACCGAAGGTACCCTTACTAGTTTTAATTTTAGCTGCCTTTCAAGATGCTAAAATAAAAAATCGGATTTTTGTATTATGTCAATAAACGTCTATATTAACGTCTTTTCGTGCAAGATTTTCACATACATTTTTTTTCTGCATCTCCCTGTTTTTCGATTTCTTTTTATACCCTACACCTTAAGGTTGAGGGTATATTCACTTTCTACCGGAGTGTGTAACGCATAGAACTAGACAAGATAGGTATGCTAAAGTATATATATTCTTGATCAGCATCACCACCAAAATTGAAATAACGATGTCTGTCCGTCTGTCTGTCTGTCCGTTGAAATCACGATCACAGGAGAACGGATTAAGATTTCAAAATGAAATTTGGCAAAAATATTCGTTGCTATGTTGGGGTGTTTCGTATTGAAAATGGGCAAAATCGCCCAAGGACCACGCCTACTTTTTATATCGAGAGTGCAGGTTCCTCTGTTTTGCCTATTAAAAAGGCCATATCAGCATCACTTTTTGAGAGAAAACAAGCACATTTTATATGTAGGTTTAGAGTAATGCTTTCAGTTGATATGCCAAATATGGACGTGATCCGCCCACTTTTAGTTTACATAGGTCATGGAGGGTTTTACATGGATTGTATTGAAAAGTATATAAGTTTCCTGAATAATGATGTACATAATATTGTACTTTGTGAACCAATAATATTCTGTTGGGAAAAAATGGGCGGGCCACGCCTCCTTTTTACCCATCCACCCAGTATTGCAACATATTTTTATACCCTACACCTAAATTTTGAGAGTAAACGCACACTCATATTACGCAATGAATATGTGTCTGCTGGATAAATTCCCGAAAGAAGCGTAGCGGCAGTGGGAAATATTTTGCGAAGGAGAAACAGAAATGGCAAGATGTAATTCTGTAAAGATTATGAAAAGAATATATACACATAATTGGTGATGCATACAAAATTGAAAACCAAAACAAAATTATTTCGATGCCGAAACAAAACTTTACTAACCTTACCAAATTCTCTAGGAATGTATTCTAAAATAATCTACTACTAACACTAAACAATCTGAATCTAGGAAAAGCTTATTATGACAACGCGAAGAAATTGTCGAGATTTTTCATATTGCTAATGATACCTAACCAATTTGTATTAGTATAGTATTATCTGCTCCTTGTTTACTTACGATATTTAGAGTAACAACTAATTAAATTATTAACTGATTTTGCGCAGTGATTTTAGTTTATATATAATTTTTTCAATGAACTATATAGTTCTTCTCCATACAAGTGGCACTTACCCAGGTTTTATACAGGTTTCTATCGAGGTTATAGGGAAATTTGTAATGTCCCAAATTTTTGTACTATGCAGCAAATCACACTCATTTGAATTCACACTTGCGTAACCTCGCAACAATTAATTATATAACTTATACAATTATTTATATAATTTATACAATTTATTTATATAATTTACTATATTTGATTATTTGGAAACAGAAATTTAGCGATAATCGTTTTCAGTCATAACTTCGCTTAATGATTTGCATAAGTTGAAATTTCCCTCATAGTTTTTTTAAAGAACCGGATAACAAGAACCATATAGTTCATTAAAAAAACACGGCTTTTGTTACGGATCGATTTTACTGCAAAGCTAGGCAATTGAGCTTCCCAGTAAAATTTATACTGACTAATAAAAACATTTTACCTGAGCCGGCTTGGGAAATTTTCCTTCAAAATCTATTTAATTCTCCGAAAGATTAATAAAATTTTCAGGAAGATACTGTCATTAAAAAATCTTTGGTATCTTTCAAAAGATTGATTAAGCTACAATGAAGAGATTAATTTCGATCCTGTCATTGGTAAAATCCAAAAAATTATCGCCAACTACGGAGGTTACTGATGGCGCCGCAGGTTTTCAAAAGGCCTCTTCACCTACTGCGGATTTTACTTCACAGTTGGACAAGCTTACGAACAAAATGAAATCGGATCTATTGGCCTGCGATGCTAAATGGTCTTTGTTTGTAGCCGCTGTGTTTAACTTTCGTTACGAGGAACTTGTCAAACCTTTTCCTCCGAAGTACCTTTCAAAAGATAACGGATTAAATATTGACGCAGTGGTGTCAATCATTGGTGACACCCCAAAGCTGAACGTGACACTCCATATGTTGTTGGAAAGTATGTACCATGAAATTGACGTCGAGGTGATTGAGTTGTTGTATTGGCTGTTGGTGCAGGAAAATGAGCCGCTGCTTATTTCTGCGGACACAAACGATTTTAAAACCTTTGTTCTGAAAGACCTGGTTGAGGAAAAGTTATTGCCCACTAATGTTTTTCAAGTGCGTCCATCACAGCCATCGATCTTTGAACAAAATTATCGAGAAAAGCCTAAAAAGTTGGCATTTTACGGCAATAAGTTGGAAAACTTTTATTCTATCCTACAGTTAGGTTTTAAAGCAGTAGACGGTGTCATAAATCTGTGCACTAATCTCTCGGAGGTAATTGAGCACACGCCAAAAGGAGCCGGTTGGGGCGCATCTGCTTGTGGTTCCTTAATAAAATGCATAGCACTATGCGAATACATCAACCTTGACGAATACGTTGAATCAGTAACAGATACCAAACTTCAAATAACCAGCCCCGAATTGGTACGTCTTCGTTACTTGCTCTTTTATGGTTCTTCTCTTCCAGTCTAGAAGCGTAAGGCGAACACTGGCTGCTTTTTCAATTGCTTGACTCTATTGATATACCTTTATATTTTGTAAATTACATAACTTACATGATGAAATAAATAAGGATCATTATTAAATCAGAAACTACGAAACTTTCATGTGAACACGATTACCGAAATTTTTACAAAGTATTCTGCATGTCAAATATGTTGGTATGGATTGAAAATCTATCCTGAGGAAACTATTAAGGAATTAACAAAATTTTTCGAACTCTTCTTTTGTATTGCATCGAAATTAGTTTAGTGTAAAATAACAATTGAGCAAATTTTGTTCTAATAAATACGCATGGGCTTACAATGGTCCCTGTTATTGCTGACGTGTTCATGCCATGTGCCAGCAGTATTATCAAGATTCAGTGCCGATTAGTCCAATTTGCTTGTAGACTTAACTAAGCTAAACAAAGCTATATAGCTTGCTAAATATATTACAAATAAACAAAGAATCAGATAGATTCACGACGCTCTAGACTGAATTGAGTTCGACACAAGCCTTACGAATTGGTTCATACATGAGATAAAAAGTTCTGCGAATTCTACATGAAGGAATTCGTGTTCTCTTGAAGAAATTCTTGGAATGTTAATGTCTATATATGTTTAGAGATGCAAAGAATCAGTGGTCTAATGGAGAAGGTTTAGAAAAACACAGAGTTTGTTATTATTTGCCGATGGGAAAGTGAAGAATAATTAATCAGTTTAAGTCGTGACTTATACGATAAGTATTGAAGGCTCCCAGTGAAGATTCCGTAAAGAAAATAAAACTAATTTGAACCGACTCAACCTTAGAGAGGTAGCACCCATAGCCAATCAAATTCAAATTCAAATTTTGTTTATTGAGCCTTTTTCAAAACAAGTTATAAGTTATAAAATTCATATGAAAGTGTTAACAAAATTAAAGACTATAATGTATTATCTTCAAAACATAATTGAACAACAGTATCGTACTTAAATATATAAAGAGGAAGATTGAAGTTAACAAAAACATTAATGTGAATCGCTCTTGCTCCCGGAGCTTACATAGCCAATCAAACAGGCGAAGAATATTCTGGTATTGGTCGAACTAGTGCCGAATATAGATTTTTGTTGACGTAGCGATCATCAAATTCATGGGCAACGCTTACTCAATCCAAATAAACTCACGAAATGGGAGTGTCAATTCCGCAAACGCGATACTCAATTTTTTTTACACAATACGCCATAATCCTTAACGATATGTAGAATTTAATGATCATTACTAGAACAGCAATAGCTGAAAGGGCTTGCTCATGATTCTTTTGTCGGAACTTCAAATTTATGAAGTTTACTTCCATGTAGGAATATTGTCAAGATCTGACAGGAACAGCAACGCATCACATTCATTTTTATACACGGAAAAACTAAATTGCGCTGAGAGTAGTTTCCTATAATCTTCGCATAATGCGTTAATAAATGGTGTTTTGGTTTCAAATTTAATTGGAAGTACATTATGTTCTACTTTCTATACTTGAAGTGATGGCCAGGAACTAGGCTTTCTAAACGCGTTACTGTTTCTTCATCGATGGTATCTTCTAATAATAAGTCAAAAATACTTTTTAAAATACTGAATACACTCCATAGAGCGTTAGTATCAGGAATAAATTTTCCTATTAAAGGGCCTAAAAATTTAGTAAGCCAAAAAATTCAGATGAAGAACATTTAAGTTTATATATTTTTATATGATCAAATCTCTAAAGTTAAAATTGTTGATGCGACTATTGAATAAGTCTAAGCTAGGAAAGCCTATGCCTTCAGCCAAATCGTGAATCATTATATCGATTGAGAAATTTTCTATAGCACAAAAATATTTAAGTTTATTCAGTTTAGTCAGTTTAAGATTCACATTTAAAAAGTGATTTTTAAAAGATCTACAAATATGGAAGTTTCGCGAAGGGTTGCAAAAAGTATGTAGTTAAAAAAATCCATTGTTTTAAAACAATAAAAAAGTAATAAAAGGTTACTAATTAAAGTGTGTGTCCGCAATGAACTCGTTCACACGAAGTAGAAGGCGTTATCTATCAACACGTATGCTGCATTAACATTATCTGTAAAAGAACATAATTGAGAATTATTACAATAAAACTGCAAATATGTGCCAAATTTTAGGCTAAAGAATAAATAATATACCCGTCGGTTTGATACGGGTACGAGCAAACACGGCTATTGTTACTGTTGTTGCACGAAGCACGAAAATTTATAGTATAGTATCAAGTACTGTACAATTTTAGTACTGCTACTAAATGGAACAGTGCCTTTAAAAATAGTTGAGTTTCCGGAAAATGTCGGAATTGAAAGTGTCTATAGAAGTTAAATTCATAAAATTAATTGGTTTTGAAATTATGCGAAAATTTACCAACCTAGAATGTTTCAGGAAAGTGCTGTTTGTCAGAGATTACAATATACAGAAATTATTTGTTAATTCAGAAATTATCTCTGCTTTTTGTACTGCAGCTAAAATATTTGACGTTGGGCTGCACGCGGCATTAAGTTAATTTAAATACCTGTCATTTCTGTTTAAATCGATTGTTATCAAAAAACCTTCATTTTAGAGAAAAATCACAGATCACAAATCACGGTTGTGTACAAGTTTGACGAGCGACAGCAAAAAATTAAGGCATTGAATAAAAGTGGGTCAGGGGAATTATTTTCAATGGCAAGGTCAATGCTGAATCGTCATCGTTCAGATTTTTCAAAGAATTAAAAGAACGAATTGCAACAACCAATTATTGAATATGATTTCCAAAACGGAATAACGTGATTATTTGCAATACCCATACCAATGTAATAATCAATCCCAATAATTCCTGGTATGATGAATGTATTATAAAACTTGCGGAAATGGTTATTTGCAATAATGTTAAATTGTTACTTTATTTAATTTAAATAAAGTCGCAGATTCAATTATGTGATTTTAGTTTCTGTGGGGATTTTTTAGACATTTTTTCAACTGAAACGAAATAAAATTAAATGTTTATGTTATATGTATATATATATAATAGCATAATTAAAATTCTCGCTGAAAGAGATAATTCTAAACAGCAAAAAAAAACATTTACAATATCAATGAATATGACAAAATTAATTTTTTATTTGAATGGAATAAGTATTACACATAAGAATGAATGAATGAATACATAAGTATTTCGGTAATCGAATTAATCTGAATCATCAGCAGTGAAAGAAAACATTCTTAAAATGACATCGACAGCGCTCTCGTTCTCCAAGCCAAAACTAGCGATAAAGCAGCCTAATAATAGTAATACATAACTTACGAAAAAGATCATGTATTTGTAGCTAGTCATGCAGTCAAAAATCCTTTGGGTCAAAGGCTTCTCGATCGGATCTTCATCAATGTTATTATAAAATAGCAAATACCGAAGATTTGCCAACCTTGGTCTAGTTATTAAAATATCCGAACCTGTTTTTTGTACATATTTTCTATCGTTGACGTATTCACACAGTCCGACACAAGTAATAACGGAACCACACTGAGATGCGCCCCAGCCGGCTCCTTTTGGCGAGCGAGCAATTACTTCCGCAAGATTTGTAGACAGGATCAAACCCTGCTTGCGTAACATGGGTTTTGCTACTGCAAAACCAGAGTGGATAATAGAATGATAGTTTTCGAAGCTATCGCCATAAAATGCCCATTTCATTTCCCGTGCTTTGTTGGCGTATTTGTAGTTACACTGAAGCACTGAGGCCACTTGAAAGACATTACTGGGCATGTTTTCTGTAATATCCATATCAAAGTGCTCGAGTATAATGCCGCTGAATCCCGATTCTTCGACTGTATACAGCAAAGGGTCATCTAGTTCCACCAATAACCAATACATCAAATTAATCACATCGACGTCAAGTTCATCACAGTTACTTCGCATCAACCTTTCCGTGAGCACATTTAACTTTGGAGTCGCGATAACGATTGCGAGTATTGCGTCAATATTTAATCCGCTTTCTTTTGACCAATTCTTGGGAAAAGGTTTAAGTACTTCCATATACCGATAGTGGTAAGCAGCGGCTACGAAGAGGGACCACTTAGCATCGCAACCCAGGAGATCCGCCATCAATACATTGCGCACCTTAAGCAATTTGGTAATAATGTTTGGAGCATTCGATTTCGGTGCTGGACGTGGAGAGGAGACAAGTTTCTCCTTCTTTGGGGATGGTCTCCTTGAATTCGGCGGTGTCGCTTGGGTCACCGAGCGTCGTCTCATTCTATAAAGAAAATTTAAACCTTAAAAAATATCGTACGAAAAATTACAAACTTTCAGCTAGAGCAAGAAAATCTATGACTGCTTGCTCAGGTGAACGAATTTGAAAATAAATTTTAAGTAGCGTTTGGGTATAATATTTTCTGTATTCAAGGTCCAGTTTACACAGGGCAACTTAACAAGGAATTTTGCACTAGGGCCCACAAACGCCGACTGAATCTACAAGCCGAAAAAAATTGCGCAAAACGCTTGCAGCTCAGATTAAATTTCTTTTTGAATGGTTTTGCGTGATTGCGCAACACTTTATATTTATTACCTATTACATTTAATACTATTACCTATTGTAATATATTTTAACCCGAAACACTCAAAAGTATTCGTCGCTGTTTTTTTTTCGTTAAAAATGTGAATTTTTCAATAGGAGATTTTACCAGTTTACTGAGCAAATTTACGTGTAAAGAGACTTTTATGGGACACTATACGTTATACAGTACACTGTGGTCCCATCATATATAATATCCAAATATCCACTTTATATTTAGTTCATATTAGATAACTATTGTACTAACAACTTCAATTTTAAATGAACTATACATGTTTTCGCATATAGTTGACAGTTACGCAGATTTTATTATGGTTTCTCTACAGGTTTCAACAAATTTGTAACTGCGCAATATACATATGTGTGTTTTCTCTTTATAACGCAATTTTATGTAAACATTTGTTTATTTGTAAAGAGGAATTGAGCAATACACCGTTTTTTCCTCTAATATTTCTCTTCATGGTCTGACGATGGAATTTATCATTGTTCTTGGAAGGCAAAACATTCTGAAAAGCACTTCGTTATTGAACTGTATGTTTTAAAAAACACAGCTCATATCTTAACTTAGTCTTCAATGGGCACCTAGGCACAGAAAATACCTGCGCAGAATTTCTCAGAATTTTTCTGTTGCCCAGAACGTTTTGTGTTCCATAAGTAACGGGCATATATTGTAAATACTCGGCGATGTAAGGTAGATTTTATGAGCTTGCGTAAGGGTTGTGTAAAACCAAAGTCGTTTTTAATTTGCATTTGTTTTGTACAATCATAAGTGGAATAAAAAATCCACTGTGGAAAATTCTTGGCAGATGAGATTATATGATCACTAATTAACTGAATTATTAACTTACTAATTCGCCACTAAATTACGAATTTATCCATAAGAAAGTTTCGCCTTGAATTTAGCCTAAATCCGTTTTAATATATAAATACAGTCGAACTTCTCTATAGTGAACTTCTATACAATGAAGCACTCCCTATTATGAATTTTTTTCAAGTACACTGCTTTCTCGTTCAATTTCTGGTCTATTTTGATCTCTGTATAATGAATTTCTATACAGTGAATATTTCTATACAATGAACAAGTTTTCAAGTTGCAATCTCAAATTTCATACGTTTTTGTCTCCCTATAATGAATTTTTTCAAATAATTTTCCGTTGGCTATACTAGTAACACTGTATTCCGATGGAAAAGTAAACTTTATATGGGCATCGCCGAAATTTGAAAATGACAACAGAAAAAGATAAAAAATGACCATCACTTACAATTTTGACACCAGGGTTACTTACATTAAGTGAACAAACAGTGTGAAAATGTCGCAGCGAAATAGTCTCTCTATTGAAAAAAATTGTTGATTATTACTAAAGTTGAAGAAGGTGGAGCAAAAAAAAAATTTGGAATTCTGCCTACCACATTGTCAAATATTTTAAAGAACAAGGCTGTATTTAAAAAACATTTAGAAGAAGAGCAATTAAGCACTAAACGTAAAAGGTTTCGAGCAATGCTGAATTGGATGAACGTTGCCCCTGACAGCAATCTTCCTATATCTGGGGCATTAATAAATCAAAAGTCCCTAGAGTTCGCTGATGCATTTGGTTATGAGAATTTTGAAGCGAGTACAGGATGGTTGGATAAATTTAAAAAACGACACGGTATTTCTCAAAAAACCCTATGTGGAGAAAGTGCTGATTCCAACTTAAAAAATCGTGATGAGTGTGTAGCGAACGTCTTGCCAAGATTGATAGAAAATACAATCAAAACGATATTTTTAATGCCTATGAGACTGGGTTGTTTCTCAAAGATTTACCAAACAAAACATTGGCATTTGAAAATAAGAAATGGAAGAGTTATGAAAATTATTTCTGCATTTACAGATTCAGCTACCGAAAACGATGACGAAGAATTGGCGGATACTAATTTAGTGTTACCCACATTAGGGCAAACTGCGTCATCATTAAATTTGCTCCGAACTTTTGTAAAGATGAAAAATGATGTACCTAATAAAGTTTTCGAAACTCTTAATTTATTAGAAGCTTTCGTTGAAGAACAGAAATGGAAAAGTGTAATCCAAACTGAAATTACTGATTACTTAAAAATTTATAAAAATATTATGTTTTCTATATAATGAAATTTCTATATAATGAAGTAATTTTGTGGTCCCTTCGACTTCACTATAGGGAAGTTCGACTGTAACGGGTATTTTATAGTAAAAAACTGTCATCAACTCAGAATTAAGGCAAAATCCACTAGATTTTCTTGTTTTCGTGTTTGAATGAATAAACTTCCCTTTAATTTCCGAAAAATTGCGTTTACACGTAGTGTCAAAGTAAAATTCGCTAATCTGCACTGAATTCGATCTTATTGGAATTAACTTTAGAGACTGAACGATGGAATTAGCAAAAGGAATTTACGTCTGAACGTAGTATCGAAGATTCTACGTGTTCTCCGTAACATTTTATGCATTTGTAGGTAAAATTATTTTAAAAGAAATTGAAAATCGTTGAACGAAGATTTATTTGTAATTGAAGTGTCTCGGAGCTATCAAAAACAGTCCTTCGAATCGCCTTAACCGGTAAGGAAACTTCATAAGGAAAACCTCTGCTAGCTTTCGATTACCTTCGCTTCGAAGCACATCGAAATCCATCGACGAAATCAGTATGTAATCATTGAAGACCTTCGCTAGAACTATCACTACGAAATTAAACTTTTTAATTAAAAAATTAAATAAAAATTCAGGAAATATCTTTACAAATGTTTGAGAAAGAAAATTAAACATACATATCTAGATAACTCTAGCGCTTTTATATTTATAAATGACGTCATCAGTGTCAATGGAAAGTCTATTTTTAAACAGGTCGAACAAGTAAACAACAAAGGATGTGGGAAGCATACAACAATAACAACAAAAGCAGCTAAAGGCAGAACTACAAAAGGATGCTTTATATTATTTTCGACAAGAAATTCAATGAATCGAAAAATATTTATTTGATATGTTTTTGTTGAAAGAGAATGTGTGGGTGTGTTTGTTAGAGGAGGGGAAAGAGCGACAACTAGGTAGAGCGAGAGAGAGAGAGAAAGAGAGAGAGAGAGAGAGAGAGAGAGAGAGAGAGAGAGAGAGAGAGAGAGAGAGAGAGAGAGAGAGAGAGAGAGAAATAATATATGTGGGTGTTTGAGATTGTCTGCTGTTTGTTTAGTTAAGAAGTTTGTAAATAACTGTAAAAATAACGAAAAATAAACCGATAAAAGGATGTGTTCACCCTTTCCCGCCGTTCCCCTCTCACCGTGTCTCTTTCATCCTCTTTAGAATTTATTTGATCAATTTTCGTATTTACCTTTGCTTCAGTGAATCGTAAAATCAAAACCAAAGTGTTGCCAATCAAAGCTTTACAAATTGAGTTACCAAATGAGCCGAATTAAATAAAAGTGTCAAAAAAGACGATTTAAGAGTAGCAGACGAAGGAAAATAATACTAATAAGAAGAAGGATACGGTAAATTGGAATAGAAAGACTCTACAAATGACCAAATATAGGAAAAACTGACACAGAATTCAATTTAATGTCGTTAATTAAGTTCAAAGCGCTCCTTGAATAAAGGCTCCGATGTTGATTTGAGCAAATGAAACAAACAGAGCAAAAATCTTTTGATTTCTTCAGTTACACCAACAACAACAACAACAACAACATCGAACACTGGAAATAACATTAAAATGGACAACAAGACAGTTAACCTCATTAAACAGCAGTCGCCATCATCGTCATCATCATCATCAGCAGCATCATGATCAGCAACTTGATATAATCTTTGATTTGCTTGTAATCACAGGACAAATTTTCAGTTAATTAAGCAACAAGGATTCGATTAAGGATCTGTTTTAAAGCGCATACATTTCAAGTGAAGCTCTGAGTGGATTCTCAGTCGATGTGCTGTTGTTTTTGTCACAGTTGGATGTTGTTGTTGCACTTGCTTCTGTCGTGAATACAGAGCAATTAAATACAAGTCCTTATCCTAGTCATTCAATCTCTGCAATAGAAACTAAGAGCGAGAGGGGCGAGAAAGCTAGACAGAGAAAGCTGACTTCGACCGAAATGCATCTTCTCGTACTTACTAAAGATTGGATATCATTGACACGCAAACAAGCACAAACTTAATTATTGTTTTTGCTTTTTCTCTTCTCCTTTTGATGACGAGACTTTTCATTAGTCATTTGGTACTGTGAGAATCGCTGGGAGCTCTGTGAAAGGAATCTGTTTAAGGATTGATGCAGTTCCAATTGATAACTGAACGAATCCTTTTGCATAGACTCTCTTTTGCAATGAAACAAATAACTAATAATAACCGCAATAAAGCAATAACTCGTAATAAACCTTTGTGGGAAGAAGCAGACGAGCGAAATGCATCAGAGAGGATGTGAATGAATGAGAAAAGCAGGCAAATTAACTGTGGAAAATAAAATTAAATGGAGGAGACTGAATATACAGAGGAAGAAGATAGAAAGTGAATTGGGAGCAGAATTAAAGAAAAAAATAACATGGAGATAATTTCAACAAATTTCATCATTTCCTTTCATTAAACTCCCACTGGCGATATGTTAAGGGACAATGTCTTCCAAGCTGTCGTTAATCGTTTTCAAACTGTGTCAGTAACGCTTTTTCTAAGATATCTAAAGAGTTATCACGAAAATTAAAATACCGGCAAGATAAATTCATTGTTATAGTGAAGAAAGAAACCGAAAGAAAAATATTTACAATTTTTTATCGAATACAAAGTAAATGACAATGTCTTGCATTGTGTCTTTTTCTTACGACGTTGACGATTCCCCTAAGTCCTGCATGATTCGTCGAGGATATCGAATACAATTTGTATTTTATCTTCGGGAAATTAGCATTGTGGACATGTTAAGCGACATGTCTTGCACGCTGTCGTCAATCGCTTTTAGTAGTTAACCGAGAATTGACGCCGTGGCCAAATTCTAGCAGCCGGGGTATAGGGTAGTGTTTTAGCTAGAAATGCAATAATTTTTCAGAGATAATAATCACAAAAATATCATAATTTTGGGAACTTGCATTTTGCGCTATACCCGCACATGTTTTAGGCGAAGACAACGTTGCTGACATATCTTGCATTGCCGCCAAAGAAAGAAATGGCACTTGTATAAAGAAGTCTTCGATGATCACCAGGAGCTTGTCTTGGCGGCTTTGTTCTGTCGTGCACAATTCGTCAAGGCTGTCTAGAAGACAGGAACTGCAGGGTTATTTACACACTTGCTATGTGTGTGCAGGATCCTTCTGAATACATAAAGTATATAAATTTAAATGTCTATCTGTCTGTATGTTTATCTTCTATTTGTCCGCTCGTCTCCATGCGTGTGTTTATGTACACTTCTGTACTTCTGTCTCTGCGGTCTTTTAGTCTTCATGTTTATTTTTTGCTTCCTTCTGTTGACAGATTTTACGAAAGTGTATCAAATGTGGCTGCAACAATAACAACACCATCAAAGGTATTTGTTAATTCTCACCTGCATGCAAATTGCTTTGTTTATATGCTACGATATATATTCGTATCATCATGTCCTTAATGTTTGCACAACAGAAGCGGGTGAAGGAGGAGGAGGAGAGGAGCCTTTCTAACTCTGCACATACAGTTGCAGAACTATCAACTGCTATCTATCGCTCAAAATAAATGCTCGTGTCTGCTGTTCGTCCTGACCGGGAGACGGAGTTGAGTTTGTTGGTCAACGAAGCTGCAAATTATTGCCTAGAGCAGGACTCGTATTCGCCACAACACAGTGGACGGAAGCGTGTCGATATACAAGCGGAAAAGCAGACAGTCCAACGCTATTCAAATTGATCGACCAGATAGTCAAAGGCAAAGTTGAAGGAACAATATTTTATACATTTAATTGTCTACTTACATTTTCTGGCTTAGAAGTTTTGTTTTTCCAGTATCTGATAATGAAAAACTCAAAAAAATATCCAAATGGATTGAATTAAGGAGCCCAGTGACATAAAAGTGATAAAAGTATAGAAAAAGGAATTAATTATTAAAGACTGAGTGGTAAATGGAGACGCAGAAGTTACTATAACGTAACGTAATAAAGTTTTTAAATAATCGAAACAGGGATGTAAGGAGACCCTAGCTATTTTGAATCAATTTGGTCGATTTCTTGCCTTATATTCAGTCATCGGAGGCAATCTGAAGTTTGGTACTAAAAATCGGGAAATAATTTACCCTTCCATTATATATATAAAGTTCGTAAAGTTTATAATTGTTTGTCTACTTTGATCGACAGCTGTTTCTATTTTCATCAAATCATCATCATGCTTTGTGAATATTTTTTATAGGCTTTTATTGATACCAATTTTTGATATCCTCTCATTTTTTATTCCTTTTTTTTATTCCTTTGCAGAGAAATTCACATCCAATCAATTTTTCATGTCAATATAATGTCAAAGCATGAAATTTTAAATGTAAAAATCTGTCTTCCCTCGAAGTACACTTATTTTAGATGATATCGAAGTAAGCAGCTTTTTAGCCGACTTAACATGAACTGCATGCGATGGTAAACGTTTTCTTCTGCTGCCAAAGAATACGAAATTGATTTGAATCAAGTTCGAAGTGCATGAGTAAGGATCGTTCATGTGTGCGTGTGATTGTGCATGATTGATATTAACAGGCCATTTAACAATTTATGCAATAAAATTCGTTTGATTCTTGCAGCTGTAGGGATGCAAGCGGCCTGGAGAGCATCAGTTCGATGTCAATCGAATAACCACAAACTACTGCAGTAAGTTTATTTGTGATCTGTTATTCATGCCCTGGGAAAGCAGGATATTTTCCATAGGAACTAAACTTTTTTCAATATATAAATATTAAATTCCATTATGTACACCTCACCCCTTCCCTCAAACAAGCCTACACGAATCACTTAGAACCTCATTTCAAAGATAAAAAAGATCAAAAAATATTTCGATTCAACGAGAGAAACCAACGCAAAAAATTTGCAGCAGTGCTGAAAACTGAAGTACGCTCAAATGCTTCTAATTGCTTTATGCCGTTGCTATAGAAACATCTACAACAACAACAATAACTACTACAAATTACTACTAATGCAAAAGTTAGTTCTTATTCTTTGTCTGAGTTTGACGTGAAAAGCAGTTGAACAGCAATCTGAATAAATGAATCAAATTCAAAGTACTACATACTACATGCTCAGGTCAAATGCTTCCCTGGACGCTGGAAAGGATCACACTTCGATTAAAATCGCCACGGCGACAGCCGGCAGCTTGATTCATAAATTTCCTATATCTCCAAAATCTAAGAACTTAAAAAATCTAGAACTTAAAATCTAAGAACTTAAATCAAAGAACTTAAGAAAGCTTTACACTCGCTTGGATGGAAGATGGTGTTTGAGTTGATATCGAACCTTGTATGATGTTGGAATCGCTGTTGAACCGTGATTCAAACTGCACTAATTATAAAATAAACTAAGTGAACGTTTTTTTTAAAAGTAAGCGTTGTATTTAAATCAAATTCTTTTAACTTTGAAGATTTAACTACTGGGGAAAATGATAATATTGGTAAAGTAAATAAATTTTACAATTTTCCGACAGACTGATTAACTACTACTTCTAAAATGATTTTCAATTTATTGCTCGGAACAAAAATGTTGATCAAATGGCACGTAATTTTTATTTGAATCATTCTGGTTTCCTTTTGTTCGTGCCATTCCCCATCACTCTTTCGTCGTCTACCGTTCATGCTTCATGAAGTGCAATAAATTCAGAACTCAAAAATTTCCTTCTTTTCTGTGTCATTAATCAAATTTGGCGAAGACGGCTTCTGGAGATGTTCTGGCTCCTCGATGTTGAACACAACACAAATACGTCGAATGAATTTTAATTACGTCATAATGAGGGACGACTGCGACTTTGACAACGAGTCGAGTGAAAGATTATGCTGCGTTTGCTGCTGGGCAATCGGAAAGGACATCGTGTGATTGGGAGCCGCGTGAAGGGGAGCCGTCGATGCCCAGAGGACAGAAAATCGTAAATTTCAAGCACGTTTTTTATTAGGTGGATGTCATTTATTCAATTTCGTCGACAGAAAGGAAAGAGAGAAAGAGAAAAAGCAGGCAAAAGTGAACACACAAACATGAAAAGTAAAATATAAAGCAAGATTCCTTGATTTTATTATGCGTTCCTAGTACTAAAGAAGGTCCAAAGGTCAGAGCTTCAACAGCGACGGAAAACAGCAGAAAGCTGTTGAACGCAAGAGGCGCCTGGGACCACATCAAAAGCTCTTTTTGGGTGTTGGCGGCGAGTAAACCTTCGTCATTTTGACAGCTCCTCGACAAGGCGAGGTGAATCTCTTCAACCTACTCAATATGCTGTCAATAATTGCCGTTACACTTGCAAACCTTCAAGACTCAAGGCCGGGCTAGTTGGAAGCGGATGCTGTTCGAAAAGCTTCCATTTCATTCATTCATCCATTGCCCACAACTTTTGGTTTGAAGGATTTTCCGTTGTTTGTGAATTTCGGTTTTCGTTCCTTTGTTTTGTTTCTTTATTCAGTGTTTCGCTCCTCCGCTGGCTGCTTTTAGCACCACCAACTCGACCGCCATCATCCCGGACCCTGCATTCCGGCCTCAAGCGCTTCGTGGCCGAAGGTTCTTCCAACACCCCGACACGCAGCTGTTTCCAGCAGATTTCCCAACAAAGTTTTTTGTTGGAATGCTTTTTCTTCTCTACTTTCGATTCAAGGATCTTTTTTTGCATCAAATTTCATTTGTTTTCTATTTTTTTAATATTCATATTTTTCCTTTTTTCAAACTTTTTCTGTACAGCTTCTGTTTCCTTCGTGTTCTTCGTCTTCTTCTTTGTTTCCTTTGAGGGCATTAAATTTTGAAGTAACCGCAACCTGATGATGGATGCCGTTTTTGAAAGCCGATGCTAAGCGAAAAGTGCGAATGTTTGAAGCGAGTTACAGAGATCGAGCTCTCATCCCCTATCCTTAGCCTTGTCTCCATGTTTATCCTGGTTAGGATCAGAGCCAGTAGTAGTCCTCGTCTCGTCCTTGAACAGTTATCCACTGCAAAACTGTTGCAGCTCGCGAACTTTTCATTCGCATTCATGAAATACTCCATGGAAGGAATGGGGATGGCCTGAAGGACCATCAGGATGAAGACTGTGGTCGCTGAATCTCCAATAATGTGGAAAACCTAACTGAGTGCGTTTAAAGGAAAATTGTAATAAGCTCGCGCAAAGTTGCATTTCGAAAAGTTTTGCATTAAAGCGGAAGAATTTCTTGTTATTTGTGTTGCGGTTGGGAGTTTCTTTTACTACGCTACATGATTTACTACTTTCAATCTAATGGATTGTAATAAAATCAATAATATGCGCAATGAGCTATTTTATACAGCGAAATAATAACGATAGACATCCGCGAAATATGCTTTAAAAATCTGAGATTCGAAAAAGTCTGTTGGGGATTTTTTTATCTCATCAATAAATCCTATAAATGTAAATCCTAATTGCTCAAATCAAGAATTGTTTCCGGATTCAGTGATTTTTCTGCGTAGATCAGACGCAATTCTGACTTCACGTAACTCATCCCTCTTCCATTGTTTACCCTAATCTAATTTAGAAGCAGATGTGTGTGTAGCTACTCTCGTTGGAGCACTTGAAACAGAAGACGGCATTAAAAATAAATCGTTTTTCGTAATTCTAAAGTAGGGCATCAAAAGCAGAAAACACGAAATACAACAAGCGCTTTTCAATCTGCCAACAAATTTTATTTAAAACTCCGCACTGAGCCGCAGTTGATCCTTTCCTCTGCTTGCTGTTCATGTGAAGTTTTATTTATAGACAACATGTCCTGTCCATGAGCTTTACCGCAGCGCTCCGAACAACAAGAAGGAAACCTCAAGAAAGCGAAGGACGCCAAAGCGGGGAACGAGGGGCGGTGGCATGGAGTAAACAGCTCGTCTAAGTGAATCATGAAATAAAGCTTGGGCTAGCTTAGTGGATAATGTGAATAAGGAAACGGACGCAGGAGAATCGAGCGCCTGGAGGCAAGATAAAAAGAAGTTCCTGCAAAAGGTTCCCTGTTAGTCGCAGAGGCAGAAAATGGATCCGAACACGTAGCACAGCAAACGACGGCGAAGGCAATGATACTGATGATGAAGACAAAGACTCACAGGACATGACGATGCTCTGATGAAGCGAGCGCTCAGGAAAATAGATAATATAATTATGATTTATATTTTGCTTGGGTATGAGACGAAGACCAAACATAAAGAGACCTAAACTCATTCATATCGCAGCACAAATGCTTGAAACTGTGCACAGAGCAACTCAGTGTTTCTGAAAAGAAAATGTCCTTTTTCAGCAATTCCAGCGGGGATATAAGCTTTGCTCGCTCTGAGGAGTTTCTATTCACTCACGAAATTAGGTTAACACTGACGAATTAAGAACATTCTTATTCGAAGAGCAAAAGCACAGTGGAACATCTATTTTTGTTCATTCTCTGTCTCTTTCTCTCTCTTTCTCTCGCTGACTCGAGAAGTCGCTTAAAATAGCAGCTACTTTCCGAACCTAGGCACGCAAAAAAAAAAAGACCCATTGGCGAACAGTTGACAATATAATAGCAACGTAAAATATCTCACATAAACCTCACAAAAAGAACAAAGGGAAACGACTCTCCCTGCTTTGCACCATTATTCAGATAGGTCATTCCTTAAATTTTCGTTAGAAAGTTCTTTAATATATGAGATGAACACAGTTGCATATAATTGCAATTCTGTGGTGCAAATCTCTGGGAGAATAATGGGGAATACAGTCAACATTTTGCAGGCAGCGGTATTGGAATTGAACTTGTGAAGACGTTAACTGTAATGTGAGGGCAGAAATGCTTACTGGGACAATAGTCTCGGCTTCAGAAAACAAAGGTCTTCCCCAAATTTACAGAAGCAAAACTAAGAATCCTACTACGTTTTCTATAAGTAATTTTGGAATTAGAATTGACTTAAAGAATGTCAACATTGAGTCTAGTTTCCCACTTTGTACAAAATCATGACAGAGACCTGAAGTAACTTTTATACTATCACGTTAAGGGAAATTATATTCTGTGTGGGGAACAAGGAGGATTCTGGAAAAAACCGACAGGTTTTTGATCTATCGAACGGGGGCCCCATGGTCCCAGGTATGCGACACGTTCGTATGTTTTTTGCATTTCCGCTTAACTACAACTTGAAAGTATTTGTAGAGTTCAGTCTTGACTGTATTTAGTTGACACTCCCTTCCTATCCTCGATCGCAGCCAAAGGGATGATAGAGCACGAATTGCTGGCGGGCTGCCGGAGCGCTCTCGTTGCTTCACATCTTGTGTTATATAGATTGGACAATCTGCCGACTACCTGTGAGTCTGACTATTCTTGGTGGGCAAATTTGGATAAAAGTCATTAACAATAAAGTCAAAGGATCTTTAGGTAGGAAGTGCTGTAAATTAAATCGTTGAATTGTTTAAGCGTTTTTATAACACAGCGACAGAAATGTCTTTTTATCATCAAATCTCGTCTTTTACTTATTATTACTCCCTTTGAGAGCAGTTAGTTTTTCTTTGTAGCCAATATTCCTTTAAATTCCTACGTTTACATTGTATAAGGTAAAACCCAAAATGCATTCACATTGAGAACTCAAGGAAATTAAGTCACAACAAACGCCAAGGAGTAATCCCTGCAGACAAATTTTTTTGCATCACTTACCCATTCAAAGCCATAAAACAGAGGTTGTAAGACAGAGAGATAAAGCGAGAGAGAGAGGGAGGAAAAGCACATTCGCGTTGCAGTATTTCGGATTGAATGAAATTTGCACCTGAGCTGCTCTACATACAAAACGCTGCTCTATTAAATTTTGCACACAGACTGACAGGCAGCCACTGGGCCGAGATCCGAAGTGTGGGATCGGCGATGAGATCCTTGGTAGAGATAGGAAAGTTTGTCTGCGAAAGATGGCGAAACAAAAAAGTCGACACACATTCGCAGCTGCATTGGCCGTAATTGGTTCACTGTTGCGAAGATGTTGCTGTTGGGAAAGTGGTTGATGTTACGTATTGTTGCAGCTTCAGAAATGTTATCGAACGAAATTTCGGTACAACATGGCAATTACCTTTTTTACAACGCGTCGCTTTTGAGGACTATCATCCATCAACCTTCATACAGTCCTCCTTTGGCAACTTTGTGTGTCTTTTCAGTAGAAGGAAGTTATTGTGATTGAAGCCTTTTCAGCAGCCCCCGTCGCACAGCCCACAACACTGTTTGCATCGAGTGGAACCGCCCAACACCCACCATTAAGTTAATTCAAGCCTTTCACTGTTACTTCGGTGTTGTTAGCAAAATTGTGGCTGTTGACATGCAACCAATATTTGGCCAACTTTACGCATATAACGACAACCGACGTGCCGCGTTCATCAAACCTTCAGGTTGGAAGCTCAGTTCGAAGGACAAGACAAACACCTCGTCGCTGAATCGTCGATAAATATCACTTTTGGGCTTTGAGACCGACTTTCGGAGGCGTGGGAATGCACAAATGCATTCATGTTGGTGTGTCCCATTAACTTCGTGAAGAGCTTTGGGAACAGCGGAAATTTTTGAATCTGGAAGCGACGGAGGATTCCGTCGACCACCACCACCGCCAACTTTACCAACAACGATGCCACATTTGCATGTATTTTGCATTTTCCACGTGGAATGAAAACGTTTTTGCAGTTGTTGCTTTTGCTTTGACAAAATATGGCTTCAAAAATATGGGCGTGGTGACTGAATACAAAATTTATCCATCAAAATCATCAATTCCTCCTTTTAATAACACGTTAGAAAATAAAGAATAAATCTGTGATATTTAAACTACATTATTCTATTATAAACACCGATTAATTATTTTTTACCTATTAAACTGCATCTTGTAATAATTCAGCCATTAATTTTTAATATACTGCGTAAAGATCAACAGAAATCGGCTTTAAAAGCTTGTCCATGTGTATATTCAAAATATATTCATTCAAGTTGCCACATTTGGTCACAAAACATAACTAATTGAAGTCTTTTTCGTTTAGCTTTTGTTGATATAAGCGCGGAAATTTTGGGGGGAAAATAGAAAACATGTTGTTATTATTATTAGCAAAGAATTAAAAACAAGAACAGCAACGATAACCATCAGCGAACCGCGCCGTCTGTCCGGTGGAGAAGCTTCTGCTTACCGTACAAATTCGCCGTCAGTAAAGCTAAACATGTGTTCGACGAGCCAGGAGAAAAGAGGCAACAAGGTGCATCGCCACGGCTCGACCGCAACTGTTGCCATCAGCGCCCAACTTTTACAAAGCGTCTCCCTTCACCATCGCCTGTGTCCAATGTCAGCCCACGGTTGCGGAGCCGCAACATTTTTCGTTAAAACATTACGTTTAAGGGCGATGCAGCTAATTTTTGGCGCTGATACGCGTTGATCGCTCGCAAATCCTTCCGTCCTGCTGAGAATAACAATCGACCCGATGTAACTACCAACAGAAACAGAAGCAGAAGGAGAAGCAGTAACAACTGAACAAAGGATGACGCACGCAGCTTTAATGTGGTAATTGTTACATTCAGTAAAAGCGATGGTGTGTTTTGGCTGCGTGTTCGAAACAGCGCGTCTCTGCTTTGTTTGCACATTCGATGGGGATAAAAAACAGTTTGCAGTTTATGCAAAGATAGATACATTCGTATCTGTTGGATATCCCGGAACAGGAGCCGCTTTACCGAGCGGCTTAAACGGCTCGCTGCTCACCGCTTGTCAGTGGGTCGCTATTCATTGCAACTGCACTTGTCGTGTTTATGCTGTCATTATATTCATTTATACGCATGTAATTACCGAAGTGTGTGACTGCAACATAACCCAGCAAGCTGAGTTTTGATAAAACTAACCTTTAAATTTTATTTATATATGTAGTTCCCTGTTCAAAGTCCATCTAATTTAAGGAAGTGTAATTGTAAAATTATACTTATATTATTTATAAAGAATTTCCATATAAAACCTACCTTTCTTTCCTCTCATCGCGTTTATTATCACGTGTTCGTTAAGCGCCCAACAGTGCGGAATTTTATTCCAGTATTTGCAATACACGATCTTTAGTTTGTTGGGTTTCAATCGACGGATAGCCTTTGTTTGAGTGTGTGTGTATTTGTGTGTCCTCATGCGTTGCGGTTATTTTATTTTCAACACATTTGCGTTGGTTTTGTGCGGAGTTGTCGGATTTGTTGTACAGGCTGCGGAACACGAAAGCGTGAAAAACGTCGGTTACACGAAAATTTCGACGATCCGGCAATTATGTACATGTGTATGCGCGTCCCGGTTCCGCTTCGGTCAGTTGTCGGAATGTCGTCTTCGCTCGATGTTGCTACGGGTGCCAATTGTTGATAGGAAACCTCGCAAAACTAGCAACAAAAACAATATTTAAAATATAGTATTATATATCCAATTTGTTAAGATATATGTATAAAGTAATATGATTTCAATACTACAAATATTATTTTGTTTTACATATTTAATTACATTTTTATTTTAAAGGGCAGAATTCCGATTTTTTTTTTCGTAAAATCACAGCCTAAACCCTAAAAGTATGCTTCAAAATTTGCTAAAATCTAAAATTGTTATTAAAAAGCATTCATTTCTTTGGGAATGCTGAAAGTTGTGTTTTTGCTTTTACGGTGTTTCTTTTCTCCTATGCGTGGATTAACAAATTGTGTGCTGTATTTAGTAAGCCAACACCACGTCGCCCTCTCTTCCAACACCACAATTCCTTTCATATTTTCCACTCTTTTCACAAAACTTCCCACACAAAATAAAGGAGATCGAAAAAATAAGCTTTTGTCATGAAAAGAAGCATTACAGCATCAGAGAGAAGCCAAAATCCAGCGACCACCAAAAAAAAAGCTTACTAAAAATGACCCCAAAAGCATACTTCGGATAATATGCGCTTCATAAAGACAAGCAACCCATCCGAAAACCGCAAAAATATCCACAAAAAAGCATTTGTAAACAAAATAGAAGGGGAAAATCTAAAACTTGGAGGAAAAGCTGCTTAAGGATATGCAAAACTAAGTAGAGAGGTGGTGGATTAGTCGGAGGATGTGCATGAAAGCACGAAAGTAAATAAACGATATATAAAAATAGAAATTTATTCGGTTAAGGAGATAGCAAGCAAGGGACGGAATTCGAAGTTTATCAGAGCTTACAATCTAAAGGAAATGTAGAACACCCGAAAGTCAGACACGCATACAATTTAAATGCAAATACGAGTATAATAATTATAATATACTTTATAAAAACTTAAATTCAAACCGAGGTATTAATTTCGACTGAATTTCTGACTCCCGCAGTAAGTTCCTCACTCGAAGTCCCAAATTATCTTATGATATCTTATGCTAATATCACGTCTCCACCGAAGAGAATCTTCTACTTATAATAATAATATCTGTTATCTGTTATCTGACTCATCAAATCGTGATTTCTCCACGGAGTAAAATAAAAGTGAGTTAACGTTTCTTCAAATCGGATGTGACGCCTATTTTTGACAAAATCAATAAAGTCGACGTCCTTTTTTGGAAATTAGCTTGCATTAGCATAGCCAAAAATTCTGTAACATTTCCAGTGTTGTAAAGGAAATATTTTCGAATACCTAGTAGATTATTTTGTTATATAGTCAGTGAGTAGATTACAACTTGTATAGAAAATCAAGTAAAACAGCGGCATATTACTGAGTTTTTCCGGTAATTAATACATTAATGTCGTAGATGTTCTGCGGTGGAAACTTAGAATAAGTTTTCATAATGATTCGAATCAATTTACATTTTATTCCAACCTCAACAGGAATGTGATATTCCGGGATATGAAGGGAGTGTACAATTTAATACCACATAAATATTGAATTTAATAATGGATTTGAATCGAAAGTAGTAGAAATCTTAGTAGTTCTTAACTATAAGCATGTTAATGCTAAAGAATATTAATCTGAAAGCTTACAGCAAATGCCACTTGAGCATTTTCGCCACTCCCGATACGATTTCTGGAATATTACGGGAACTAAGTTCTAACATACCTTTTTCCGAATACGTTTCCTGAAGTGCACCGCATTGAATAGAATATAGATATTCAAGACTTCTTTGTTAAATGGCATCGTAAGGATCTCATTTCCATTCCAACGACTGCTGTTTCTATTCAAAAAAACTCCCAAATATTTTATAATTTTTACAAGCTTGGAACATTTTTATAAAATTGTTTCCAACTAACAAAAAATACTCAATCCGCGGACCTTAAATAGACTTCTAGAGTAGAAATCTTCTTCCAAAATTCGGAGTGAAAGTTTTTTTCTGAAAAAATGTGTTTTTTATTTAAAGCTAAGTATTAAAAATGCTGAGTATTTCGATAGAACCGTAAGTAATAACTCCAAAATTCTATACGAAACAAATTCCACTTGTGACTATGCTAAAGAATAATTTTCTTTTAGGATGCACCATGTTTAAGACGCGTTCAATTTTCATGTATCAAAAGTCATGTTGATTATCTTCACTTGACTTCTTTTGTATCACGGTATCTGCACTTTTCCCTTTCCCCCTCAGCGAATTCTTCACATCATTATTTTTCAATTTAGAAACTCTTCTCTTTCTGAAAATTTGTATAAAATACAGTTCACGATAATATATCGAAAATTTTATTACGTGTATATAGTAAGAGCTCGCGCCACGATGACGATGATGATGAACGAAACATGTTGTATGAAGGCATGCAGATGTTCGTATGAAGAGTGTCGAGTGAATAAAAAATAATGTATATATACGAAATGATGAAAACCTAAACAACTTGAAACGTGTTGAAAAATTCAGGCAGAAATTTGCACAAAGTACAAATCATGAGGTGAGGATAAACACATGTTACAATGCATGTCACTCATGCAGAGCGACGGTGGAGATGATGTGAATGGGAATGTGAATGCTTGTGTGTGCGTTTGTGCTGGGAAATGTTTCGTTTTTTGCTTTCCTTTTCTCGAACGCTTCATCAACGGTCCAATGGATCACATCGAAGAATGACTTCGTTGTTAACATCCACGGCCAGAGAGTTACTATGCCATAACATAAGACAAATTTCCGAAGTGTTTTCTGAGTGCGGAGGAGGTCGGTGTTTGTACGGTCGAAAGGCAGGAACAAGGCGGGGCCTCCTCATGAAACGAATATACGAATATAAATAAGTTGAAGATGCTTCTTGTGGATGGGAGCAGATGGCGATGATACTGACAGCGATGTTGCCAATGGAAATGATGTTGACGCTGGAAGATGCCGAATGACGATTGAATTAATGATGCCGATGATGATCGCGATGCAGATGATGATGCTGATGATTTTCCGTTTTCACGCTTCTGCCATCGCAATCAATTTTCGCAAATTCCTTGTATTGAATAAAGCGAAACAATGAGATGACGCAGATAAAATATCTGCCAGGAGAACGAATAGAGTGAGAGAGACGATTTTTGTGAAGGTTATTCTTCTGTTCAATTTATCGCTTGAGGTGAGTCTGTATTTGATGATTATTTGACACTTAATGTTGCTCCCATCAATGACTTTCACAATGTCGAGCGCAGTCACCTCTCCTTTACATATTCGCTTACATTCCTCATAAAAATACACTTTATTTTTATACAAGAAATCTTATGTAAAGTCGTGAAAATCTGCTTCAATATAAGATGCAAGGAGCTCTTTTGCTAGACCTAGATTCAGTTACCTGCCACTGCTGTAAACTAGGACTGATGTGCAACTAGTTTGCATTTTGAATCTGTATTCAGAAAAGTTCTCTTTGCGCGTCCTCTATTAGAGTGACTCAGTCGTTGACATGCCATCGATTGTAGCAACTGGAAAATAAATAAAAATTAACAATTCATGTCATCAGCAGCAGCGAAGTCGTTAGTTGTGCAACGGATGGCATACAGCAGTCACTCCAGAAGTCACCGCATAATAAACTTATGCCAGCGCTATGCTGCTGCACACACACAGATTTATGGTATTTGGCTATATTCTATGACAAGTCAGGATGCGTGAATTCAAAGTGCAGTGCATAAAAATATCTTTTCATGTTTCTCTCGTCATGCTGAACGACGGAACTAGAATCAAACCGTAAATGCAAGGGTTTGGGCTGCGTTCACATGTACATTTATTCATACTGCGTGCATGTATGACATTCCTGAGTGTGTATCTCTTTCAGTAGACACAAAACCTTTTCTTCGTCCTTCGTCCTCAGCACACTTCGCCTACTCGCCTACTTATATTCATCACTGCGTGAAATAATAGTGATTAAATACGCTTAGAAATAATATAGTATGCGAAAGAGTAGATAAAAGCGTATAAAGCGAAGAATGCTGAAGAATTCGTATCTAAAGCGTAATTCTGGCAAAGGATGAAACATTTCCCCAGGATTCCTTTTAACGCTCTGTTTGCTATTCACTGTCAACTAATTAAATGAACGTCTCCATTATGGATGCTCCTCCATTAATATTCATTCGTTTCGTTGACTCAACTGCGAAAAAGAATAAAAACTCTGTCGAAAACATGGATTGTGAAAGGTCAGTTCTCTGACCTCAACAACTCCAACTTATTTTACCCTAATTGTGTTCGGTAATTGTGCGCAGTAATGTAAGAAAATAATGAATAGAGAAGCAATACAAAGCTTCGTGAAAGTCTTAGTTTAAGGCATTTTTTTTCTTTTGTTCGCTTCTATATATCTTTAATTAAACTGTTGAGAAATGCTTTATCAATCGCGTTGTTTCGGTTTTTATTAGCTAACAACATTCATTAATTATCGGCACCACCAACCCGCCCAGGAAGTAGCAAACTCCGATGCAAAACTTTCGGCAAACTAGAAAACTTTCTACAAAAGGACTCTGCTTCTTCTTGGATAGTTATTGGCTTCTTGGCATTATGCTTAGCAGCGATGATAATGAAGTTTGGCAGTATTTATTTATATTAAAAACTGACATGGAATCAGTTTGTTCGAGTCTTTGGTTTTTCGTAACACGTCCTTTAGAGACTTTTGCAAAATGATAGATTTACGATTTGATGGAGTCGTTGAAACAATTGGGTAAATAATATATTTAATTTGAGGCTCAATTGTTAATGTTTGTTAAATATGCACTCGGGAAATGGACACGAAATTCTTTTTATAATATAATATAAAGTACCTTTGTATTTTTCTACAATCTTCTGAACTTGTATAAAGATATAAATCAGTGAAACTTGACTTTGATGATTTTTTTTTTTTTTTATTAATTTTTTTTTTTTTTTTATATTGGAATTACCAGGAACTCTGATGCTTTAATTAAATTACAGAATCGAATACAATGATTCTCTTATTGTTATCGGACTTATTATATATTTAACAGATTCTTTGCGTCATCATTTTTATAAAAATCATTTTATTATCTGCAAATATTACATGCAGTAGTTTTAATAGAATTATCAGTCTAAACGAAATGTACATGATTTGCTTTTATAATTCTGTAACTTTTTATAGGTCATGCATTTTTAAAATTCATAGAATTTTAGCTTTAATGTTTTCTCCTTGACATTATCGATAGCCAGGGATGAGTAGCTAATGGCGCTGCTTCCTCTTTCAAAAGTCATTCGAAATTCATCTCAGGGGACGCATTACACTACGTTTGTTAAAGTTCAATCCTAGTTGCTGTGGTTTTCTATTATTTTTGAAAGCATTTGGGTTGTGCAAGCGAGAATTGCGTGCAAGCGAATGCTGTGAAAGAGAGAGACATAATTTAAAAAATTTAAATAATTTAGAGGAAAGTAAACACACACAAATACGCTGTTGTATACATAAACACACCCGCCAACAACACTTGCAACATTTTCCGTGATCACTTGGGAACTACGCTGCAAACGCATGAGATTCTTCTGCCGAATCGATTGCTGCTGGTTTGTTGATTCGATACTCTGCTGCTCTACGCGCCACTCCGTCTTCACACGATTACTCTCAACTCTTCTGCTGTAGTTATTAGGATCCGAAAATACAATATGGAACCACAATAGTTTTCCTTTTACCATCGCTGTATGCTCAAAAAGCCTTCATATAACAAATATTTTTGTAATTATATGAAACTCATTGTCGACAAGAATTCCCTTACTAGTGAAGAATTACTACTTTTTGGTCCTTTAGCGTTCTACGTTACACGATCTTAATGTACCCTCGTATTGCCCACAAAAACATCCCCTAATTTCAGTACGCGTTTCGGATTAACTTTAACATAGCCGTGTTAAAGTTCACCACCACAACAGACTATTTCGGGAGATAACTACTTACTATTATATTCATGGTCTCTTCAGTTTCTCAAATTAGCAGCAATAACTAGGGAAAATAATCCAACCTCGGCATAGAACTTTTGCAGATTGTCTAGTGAATTTTGGGATAGTACTTTTGAAAATTTCCGAATTCCGCTTTAAAAGCAGTTTCCACACTGATAGAAATATTCCAGACCGGTCCGAGACATAGTCTACTATGCTCTGTTATTTATCTGCTCTTACGCTCTATAATGGAGAGTCTAAAATGTTTAATCGCGGCTTGTTATTACTCTATGTCAAATGTTATCATGTATTTCGATAAATACACTTATGTACGTATTTATATCAAGTAAAAATTCCAAACGACACTCCCTGTTACCACATCATAACGCCAGGAAGCTACGAATCGATGGTATGTGGGTTGGAAGTTAAACCCAGATTCTCATATACTGAGTATACTGAAAAATGGTAACAGGCACTTTTGCAGCTATTATTATTCTTATCGCTTTTTTAGTTGTTAGCCAGAGGAACCCACTTCAGGTTTATAATAGTTTGAGGATAATACAGGGCCATCTTTATAAGTAAAACATCGTGACGAATACACAACACCATCTACACAACAGTGTAAAAATACTCTGATGAATAACACATTCATCGCGGTACAGAAGGAATAATAAGAAGAAACTGGAAGCTTCGAGACCTCTAGCGTTTAGTATATAAATAGCTGCAGAACTGAGAATTGATGGATAATGGTGCTTGTACGAGTTACATCATAGACAAGTTACATCATAACAGTAAAAAGACTGTTGCCAGATTGTGTGATGTGGACGGAAACAAATCTACTGACAGTCAATCTACTGGCAATGTTATTTTAAAGAATTTCCTGTAAATTTTACCTTTTCATGAGGTGAAAAGAATTCTGAATTTAAAAAGCAGCAATAATAGAATTTTTATGGCGCTCGTTATTGTTTTTGCGAATTAAATAAGATATTAGAAATTTCGACGAGCCATTATCGTTATCATCATCATCATCATCATCATCATCATTGTTTACTTCTCCGCTTGCTGTCTCTTCGTCTGCCAAATATATTCACATCATTTAAATTTTTAATGAGGACCTGCTACAGTTAATTAAAAGTTCCTGTTGATGTTAAACAAACAACAGCAATCAAGACGGAACAAACATTGCAACAGCTGCAAAGGGCATTCATTAATTGAATATCATAAAATTTCCCGATGTAAAGCTTTATATAGTCAACGTTTGCACTCACCTTAGGCATGGCTTTAAAAATGTTATAGACTTTAAAATAAATAAACAGAACTCTTAAAATATTCCACAGAAATTCAAATTCTTAAAGAAGGCTTAAAACCAATTTAATTTAATATTGGAATTCCGATTATAAATTTGTTCATAAGTTCTTAAAAACAATTGTAAAAATATGAAAACTAATTACAACTTCCTCATGTCCAAGTACTTACTCTAAAAAATATTTAAAAGAATCTAAAATCAGTCTGTAGTATTCCCAAGTGCATGTGAAAAAGTTGTGGTTACTTCTTTTGTATCAATTTTGTTCTATAGTCTGAAAATTAATCAACGAAATTTATGTAAAAGTAGAGAATATGAATATTCTTATATAATAATATAAAATAAACGCTTTATTCTTATATAATAATATAAAATAAAATTTCGACAAATCTCTGTTTTCGAGCTATGGACGATACGTAACGTCTTTTAAAATCTGAATATCGATTTTTTTCGCGATTAGAATGCTTTCATGTTTTAAAGGAGAATATAATACATTCTTAGAAACAGTATCTTCTTATCATCCACTTCTTATTATTACTGTGCTGCTATAGATTTTGGCTGTCAAAATTTGTAAAGCAACTAATAAATAAACTTTAAGGAAAGATGTTCCTCACTTTACGCTTACGTCGCTTAATTAAGAAGGAGCCGAGAGACAAAATTTCCCAAATGAGCCAATTTATTAAATTTATCCAAAATAGACATACAAGGAAAGCTGTCGAAATCAATTTGGACCTGGCTTAAAAAGTTGTGGTGGAAAATATCGAACGGAAACTTCTCACAACTCCTTAAACATGACTACAACTTGAAATCAGTAGAGCAGCAGCCTAGAAAAGCCCATCAACTGACAGAGATTATGTTAGAGCAGTAAAAGCAGGTGGGGAAAATCAAACCGTTTGCTAAATGATGGCATTTAATTTAATTTATGTAAAAATTACACATTTCATGTAGGCTAAGAGCGAGAATTAATGACTTTTGGCGGTAATTAATGATGCAACAGATGCCAATGAATCGCTTCTAGATGCAAGATTTGGCCGTTTCCTTTGCTGTTCTTCTGGCTTGCTTACCTTGGCAGCAAAACCTGATAAATTAGAAGATATGAAAAATGGCCATGGAAGCAAATTAATAAAAGAACAACGAACGATATTCGGCTCGTGTTCTGTTTTTTCGCTTTTCGTCAAAATAAAGTGCCGAATTCTTTCCTAGGAGAAAATGCAAAATGCTGTCGTTTAATCATTTCGCATCTGAAAAATCTGTTTAGCAAGATTTATAGAGAGCGCCTTCAACAGCAACAAAAACAATAAAATATCTTTTCTTGCTTCAGCACGATTTTATTTAAATTAAGTTTGCAGATTTTTCAAGGTGTCGCTATTGTCTTTAAATTAATTTCTCTCTTCTTTTTCGTCAATTGGAAGTAACAAGTCCAGAAAAAATGGTTGCTTTGAGGATGGCGATTGATTTCAGCAAAGGATCGTTGCACAGTTTGTAGGTTAAAGTATGGATTTTTAATTGAATAATATCTCAATTTGTAATTTCAATTTCATTTACTTATAGAATGAAATTTAAACATTTTTCATATGCATTTTTCCTTTCAAACATTTTTGAAATGCCGTTCGTATTGGTTGCCCCTAAAAGCAGGCAAGCGATGTACAATATTTTATTAGCTGTTGCTTCTTAATTGAAGGTGGCTTCCATTTGCATATCCGAAGATCCGAAGCAGGGAACTTGCAATTGACGATGACGTCGAATGCCGCCGATGCCACATTCACCATTAGCAGCAGCATCAACGTGATTATGATCATTGGCATTGACATCGTGCAAATCGTCACTAAGCCAGCTTCATTATCGCCAACAGAGCCGCATTCACATTTTGGTTATTAATGATATAATTGCGCCTTGTGCTAATTACTTGTGATTTATAGCGATTAATGCGAGCATTGCGATACGAGAGCGATACGCGACACGCGACCGGCAGAGATGACAAATTCAGCGTGTGTTTAATTAACCACTAACACGAGTCAAAATGTGTGTGTGTGTGTGCGGATATGTGTGTATGTGTTTGTGCAAATGCGGATTAGTTCTTCGCCGCTTTTGACTTACATTTGTAGCTGAGGGGACGACATCGTTGCAAAAGCAGAAGCATCGATGTTGTTGCGATTAAAGTCACAAGCAGCTCCAATGTTTCGAAGACGACTGCACAGCGGATTTTTCCGTCAAGGTTGTTTTTGCAAGGCGCTTAATAAATTTATGAAGCTAATTAATAACAACATCTACAACATTTTGAGGAGAGCTTTAACTTCTCCACAACTGCATAAACTTGAGCCATTAACTCAAGTTGCAGCTAAAGAGCGGCTGCCATGCCTTCACGAGGTCCCACGCCAGTCAGCCCCTCCCGATCCGTCATAACGCAATCAAAGCTACGAACTTTGGCTGGTGGAGAGCGGAGAGCATCTCCAAATGTTGATGCGGCTTTTTACGCTGAACTTTTAATAAATATTTCGCTTTTAAATCCTTTTAAATATATGTAATTTCGGTAAAGACCCGAAAATCATTTTAAAGATTTCCGCTTCTAACAAAATTCAGTGAAATTATTCATTATTTAAACTTGAAATTATAAAAGGTTGGCATTTTGATGAGATGATTGAATCGATTATTTGATTTTACACGTCAATCGTGATACTTTTATCGTTATCTTTATCGCATTATCAATTTTTCTCGTAAAGTCTTAAAAATATTCCGAAATTTGTATTCACTTGGTTATTAAGTGTTATGGCGCATTAAATGTAATCGCCTTGATAAATCGGTGCTTAAAATACACTCAAAACATGGAATGACATGTAAAATTTCCAGAAGATACGTCAACCTGTGAAGTGAGGTTTATTGCTTTATTGTCTTTTTAGGGAATAAATCAGTCGTAATATTAAAATTATTGCGCACTCAAATATGGCACACACACACACTTATAATATACATACATTCGTATAAGACGAGTGTCATAAATACACGTGCTGCTACACCGTGGCACACACACACGCACTCAGCCACTTCCACTTTGCCATACAAAGACACAGCTGCAGCATGCATAACAACTTAACGAACTTACACGAAGTGCAATAATGTAATCTAAAATAAAAGCCCCGAAGGACACTTTATGTGCGGGGAGGTACTGAGCATACGTTGCGCTGGGTAAGCGACTGTGTACTTTTGTGATTGTCAGTGTGTCTGTGCGAACGTGACACGACAAGAGCTGTATTTAACGCGTGCTACTCACTCGCCCACAAAACTTTTACACGAGCACGAGATTCAGGCACACGCACACACACACACAAACGCATCTACAGCCAGCCACACGTACAATAAACATCTGTACACGCCGATAGTCGCAGCACAATACACACAATCACCTACCAACACACCCACACACGTTTATATTTAATCATGTTTGCCACTGAAGACACGTTATTTTAATATGACGCCGGCGAAGGATGCGTTTGATAAAACTTTCGAAGGATGTCTGCACTGACTGATGTTGATTGTAACCTTATTAATTGCTCTCGCTGTTGTTGTTGTCGTCGTGGTTATCACTCCAGTTCGCCGCTATCATTACTATAATGCTTTGGCGTGATTATAGTCGCTGTATTCTTTAAATACTCTCACGTTAAAGGATTATCCTGTCAACAGGAATGGGAAATTACTACTCACTTGTAATATAAAATCTTGGATTTCTGAATAAATATTCGCTCAATATTTATTGTAACTTGTTCAGATAATCTACGGATCGTGCAGATCCGAAACTTAGCTGGATGCAGAGATTGAACGATGGAGACCGTATGAATAATAATAAAAATGAGAAACGCCAGAAACATTGCAATGCAAACACAGGCGTAAACACAGAATCCTACATTAAGATTGCTCATGCAAAATGAAATCTGCGTGTTTTCAAAGCTGTCGCCGTCGAGCGGTGTTAATAGCGTCGAAGCGCCACACCCCACGTGCTGCTGCTGTTGCTGGAATTGCTGCTGCTGCTGTTTTCGGTGGTCGTAGTCTTTGGTAGAGTCGCTTTTCATTGTTGTCACGATTTTGATTTTCTTCCTTCTGATCCCTTTGAAAATTCTGCATCCGGCATCTTCTGCAAAGCACAACCCTAACAACAGGAATTACAACTATGATACTAAATATACGAAAGTATTTCTTAATTAATTTCTACAAATAACATGAACACAGAAGCTGCAACAACAACGGCGAAATCTTTGCGTTCGCTCTGAATGCATCAACAGCCAGAGACAGGAACAAACTACAGATAGAGGAAGGTGCGGGTGCGGGTGCGGCTGCGGCTCTCGAGCATTTACTTGCAAATTAAGCAATTTAAGTTTTGACAATTGAAAAATGAATGCGCGACTCTCGCGCGACACGAAAAAACTCAGCGTGAAGCGAGAAGATCTGCGTTGCGACCTTGTTTTAGGCGTGAGAAGGAGAGTGAGAAGAAAAAGGAAAGCGAAGTCAATGTCGTGGTTGCGAAAGAAGTGCGCGGTGCGAAGTCGACACAAAGCTGAGACAAGCGGCAACTGCTGAGACACAGCTGCTGAGACAAGCGACAACTCAACGCGACCCACAGCTGCAGGCGACAGAGCGAAGTAAACAGAAGATAGAAAGCGACCGAGTTGATTCTTGTTTATTATTGTGTATTTATTGTTTTTAATTTTGGCTACCTGAAGAAAGAAAAACTAAAGATTTTCTACAATCTGCGGAAATAACAGTTCAAAACGCAAACACATCAAAATAGAAATTTAAATTTGATAGTTCGAATTGAGCTCGTTTTGTATTATTATTATTATTATTATTATTTAAATACTTAATTTTAAGAATATTTCCAATATTAAATGAGCCTCTTCAATTATTTAAAATTTAATTTATTTTAATTAAATTTTTCGCTGCATTCATTTAAAATTTATTTTTTGTATTAAATTTATTTGTGTTTTTTTAAAATTTACTTTTAATTATATTTTTATTTTTTTTCTATTTCTGATTCCCTTTTTTGTTAATTCGTTTGTTGTTATTTTAATTTTTCTAAATTGTTTTTGCTATTTTCGGTGCATTCCATTTCATTGCTTATTTTTGTTGCATACTTTCCAGTGGTGTCGCTGTCGTCGTCGTTGACGTTGGTGTCATTTTCTTCTCCTTACGCTTCCTTTCAGCGCTTTGTTGTGTAAATTAATGTCATTGAGGTTGTTGGTTTGCTGTTGGTGTTGTTGTTGTTGTTGATGGTGTTGTTGGTGCGGTTTTTCATTTGTTTTGTTGTTTAGTTTTTTGGTCGCCGCGTTCTTGGTCTTTATGCTGTTTTCTCTCATTCCGCGAAGTGAAAGGAATTCGGTGTTAAGTTGTCGCTCGTCACCTCAAAAAAAGATTGCAATAAAAGCAATTTAATTTTAATTGCAACTGAATGGCGGCAAAGCTTGCATTAAATAATTCAATGATTTATAGACATGTCGGAGTTTATTTATTTATCTTCAAACTTGTCTATTAAAACTTTTCCTATGAATGAATTTAATACATATTAATCAAAAAAATGTATAATTGAAATTTTAGATATTTTTCCTCACATTTTTAAGAAATTATATTTTTTTATTGTGTTTTTTTTTCTCTGTGGCAACTCCGACTGCAAACGTTGCTACCTCTTTGTGCTGTTTCCATTCTGAAGCACTTTATTTATGGAATTTTTATGTGGGTTGGTTTTAATCTTATAAATTCGATGTTTAAACGTGGAGTCCTGAACGTGAATGTGGTCGAAAGTCGTGAGTTGCCCATAAATACTTCTGAAACAGTCCCAGGACGATTGTTCGTAAATCCTCCGGACGAGGTTGAAAGTTGTTTATACACGTATTTATATTAAGACCCACTTTATACTTGCATCAACTTTATTGCCTGCATTTCATTTAAATTGCTCGATACTCGTAATATTATGATCATTAATTCTTCAGCCGATGGAAAGTATTGAATTTTCCACTGACCACAAAGGCGATAATAATAAATTCCACTTCGACGACGTCGCCATCGTCATCATCATCATCATCGTTAATTCAGTCGTTTATGATCTCTTCTCTCGCTGTTTTCCGTTCCTTTGTACAAGAACAAATGTAAATGCGAAAATTTAGGGAGGGAAAAATGACAACAACAACAACAACGAAACTACGAAAACCAATAATATGCAAAATGGTTGCATTTCTTATTATGAAAACGCATAAAATTCGCATATAGCACCAACAACAACGGCAACAAAGAAGCATTCAACGGATGTGGATTACAAAAAGAGCAAAACAAAAAAAATTTGAATAAAAAGCATCAGTCGAAGCAAGAAAAACAGCAAAAGATGAAAAAAATTGTAGGTATTTTCCTTGCTCAGATGCGAAATCCTGACTTCTGGAAGGAGAACAACAGACGATAAAAAAAGACTCTTTTCCACAGTACATAAACTGAACTTGTTTATATAACGCACAGAGCACAATACTTAACTCAAAGGATGACGAGAAGAGAGCGAGCCGACATGGTTGAGAGGAGAAGAAGAAGCCAGAGGAAGAAACTCAAACGTAAACGAGGTCGATAGACGATTCGGTTCGTTGTTAATACAGAAATAAACTCAAAGCAATAACATTCAATAGAATAAAAATTTATGTGGCTCCAAATATCGCAATGACAATTTCTTATACATTCCATTGATTGTATATTTATTTGCTCGCTGTTTGCTGTGTTTTAATCAAAACAAAAAATGCCAGTCGAGAAAATATCATTTTTGAATGGTTGAACTTCGCAGAATATTTTATTTGGTTCCTTCTGATATTTTTGCGATCAAAAGTGTGACGAGCAAAAATATTCTCGAATAAATTTCATTTCATTGCATTTTTCAATTGATCTCTTGTTCCTTTAATTTTTTATCGGACTTTTCTGAATATATAGTATAGTAGGTATAGTAGTTTTTTTTTATTTGTGTATGTATAAAAATTTGTGGGTAAATAGCAAACATTTTCAAGTTGTATTATGTTATTCAATATTCGAATTTAATGGGTAAGTTTGCTAACCATTCATCGGAACTTCAATAATGCGGATCTTACCTCATTAATCTTTCTTCTGGCTTCACTGATTGAGTATTAAGTATTTAGTCGTGGCTCCAATCTCGGAAACTTGTCAGTCAACACTTCAAACCTAATGCAAGTCTCTAATCGTAGCATATTTTTCAGCTGCTTCGTATAACGGAAGTTTTCAATAGAGTACATCCATAGCATACCTTTAGGCTATCTCTGAATTGGCAGCACGTCACAATGGAATTATCAGCGCAGCCTTAAAATGTGCAATTGCATTATGCTGCAAATTAAATCCCGCCTCTTGCTTTTGAATCCCTAAAATTAAGCAAAACGGGTTTTTTCTCCATATTTAATCGCCCCGTTTCTATTGAAAACCACAAGTTTTGACCTGTTCTGACCATTGTCACAATTGAGACAATTATGATAAAGGAGTATTCTTTACTGAGCCGTAAAAAATCTTAAACTGTTCTAAATAGGGAAAGTAAACGAAAGTGTCGCTCGTAACCATTACCTTTGTAGAGCATTACCATGTCCTTTCAATCCTTTAATGCATTCACCGGAGGAAGAATGCGTAGTTGAGAAGTCGAAAGAAATAAAAGAGAAGTTAGCCGAGACCATTAAATAAGGCTTACACACAAATGAGGAGGTCCATCAAGGAGATTTGCTATCATCGTAGACATACTTTTGTTTAGAGAGAGTCGTAAACGGAGTACTCAAACAGAAAATGGGTAAATCAAGCACATACACATATACATATACACATATATCAGTCACTCATCATCATCATCATCTAACAAACCAATTACCAGCATTCTGACAGCTAATTTGGTGCAATATTTTATGCTGAGCGAGAGACGATGAGTCATTAGAGCCGCATTTCGACCAATTTCAGCACTTTAACTGTATTTATTGAATGCCGCATTTAGTCGTAAAATCTTATGACAGCTATTTGCACACACACGTAACACTCTCGGAACACTTATATGCGTACTCACACATCCTCAGCAACCTTCTTTACGTGCCACGCCTTCGTGTGAAATTTCTTCTGCCCCACGAAGAGCGCTAGCAACAACAGCCACAAAAAAAAGGAAAAGAAAGCAGAGTCATCAACAACAACCCCAGGAAATAATGAAACGAGGTGATGATGGTGGCGATAATGATGATGAAGAGGTACTCTTTGTGAGGTACCGTCTACAAGTGTTCCGTACGTCAGTAGAGCCGGCTAAGCTATACGCGATGTTTTTTCTCACGAGATGTATTTGCAAATGTGAAAATTATATTTAAGCATTCGTAAAGAAGTGTTTATATGTTTCGGGGGCAGTCGGTGCATCTGAAATGACATGCAATTCGCGACCTCTGTGCATGAGTGTGTATGTGCTTTTTAGTGCACCTGAAAGTCGCACTCATCGCATTTCCGTTTCCGTTGTGCACGTGCTTTTATGAATCCTGACAAGCAAGTGGGCGAGTGCCCACCTCTACATCCACATCACAACGCACACACACACACAAGAATACACAACATACTAAAAGGGTTAAAGTACATTAAAATTTTATTGTTATGAGCCGCAATAATGAATGTGCACGGCACTGAACGGTAAAGGAAAGTAGACTGACTGTGATAGGGGTAAAAGGAGGGGAGAGGCTCCGGAAGCGGGAGGTAATATCATGTGATTCGCACCATCGGAAGCATCTGAGGTCGGTTAACAGTTATCACACATACCTAGCCATCAACATATAAATAGAAAAGGGAAGAAAGGGGAAAAGTTTTAACAATTTCGAGCTTGAATTACTACCAGGTACTCCTAACGAGTAGACTTGACTACAGTTGCCGAGATCTAAGCTGAGATGACACACGAATCAGAGTATCACTTAAGAATCAAGAAATACGATAATTCGGACGAACTATCCTGGATCTGTAGTCGTCTCTAAGAAACCAAGAAGCCGTTCAACAAATATGGCCTAGGAAAAAAGTTATGTAAAAAAAGCAAACAAAATAAAAACGCTCAAAATCATAAGCTTACAACGGTGCGTATGAACCTTAAAAATCTTTAAATATCCCGAATTCAGTATAAACAAAAAATCCAAGTCCACAAAAAAAAATTTTTTTTTTTTTTGGTTTTTACCTCTGTCTCAGAGTCATTGCCATCGGTTGTAACTTGATTCCGCTTTCATTCATGCTTCTCTCAAAGTAACCATGAAATCGATTTAAGTTGAATCGATTACCTTAAATTACCAAGCAGCACTTGTTGGTTGGTGGGATTCAGTCCGCTTCTTGCTACACACATCCCAGGTTTTGCGGTTGTTTTTTAACTAAGGAGAGGGCGGCATGGTACAGCGCTGTACAGCGACGACCAGCTGTTTGCCAGACGCGGCGCTGCGAGATGCTTAAAAATGGGTGCTGATTATATTTTAAATAATAATAAAAGCACCGCAGGCAGCCTGCGAACGAGTGGCAACATTGAGACGCTGTTGCTAACACAAGCTGCTGGCTGGCTGAATGGCTGCTTGATAGCGAAACAGCAGAACGTAAAATTGCGGCAAACTCTGCGGGGGAAAAATTCAGTAACGTTTTAAGAATGTTCCAAGAAACGTTTTAACATACATACATACGTTAATGTATGTATTTGTGCGTGTGTGATGCGAATGCAAGAGTCTGTAAAAATCATTATATTAAATGAACAGCGGGTTTGCGTAGCTGGGTTTTGTGCTAGAGCATTTATGGTAATTGGCTCTAAGATGCCGAAGGCAGCAAACGTATTAAAAATTAAAGCTCCACAGCATGAATATCGATTTTCATAGCGCAAACTTAATTGCACAATTTTATTGGAAAATAAATACTTAGAAATATGAATTTCCACTTCTTGGAAAGCCTTTGATAGTCCTATTTATTCATTTATACTGTTCTTTAACTATTCTCGTAAACTTCTGTTGACGTTTCTGTAGGAAAGTTGGCAATTCGTAAAGCTTTCGATGACTGCTCTCGTGTCCGACAAGACCTGAGAAGTCATTACGAAAATTGAACATGCATGACGCCGCAGACGACGATTGGCCAATTAAAAATTTGCTGCTCCTTTGCAGCTGCAACAGTTTCTGCTACTCCGGATGTGGTTCTGCTCGCTCCGCTGAACCAAAAGTAATTCTAATTCCTGCCATCAAGAACGACTACGATGGATATGACGATGACGACGACGACGACGACGACGGAATTGACGTTCGGTACAGCACCATCTAAGCACTCGCCGACACAGTGATGTGCAAGCGCATTGAAAGCGACGCTAATCAAATCTGACAACGTCATTGCTACCATTCATCATTCAGCGTGCAGTTTGTCAGCAGCGTGATGCTCATGCAGTCGACGAAGTCACTCACTCGCACAGCAAAGCAGTCACTCGTTGGTATCGCTCCGCTGACAACCTGTTTAAATACAATGAAAACGCCGACAAATCGTTTGCAAACGCACCACATAAAGCAACCCGCCTCAGCTTATGAGCTGGCAAAAGCCCAGCAACGCCTTTCTTTCCTCTTTTTTTTTTATTTGTGTTTCGTTTCGTTTCCAATCATTGTTGCTGCCACAAAGCTTTTTCTTTTAACAGCCTTTCCTTTATCCTGAATCTGTCAATAAGCGAATTGTACTAAGCCATTTTTTCCTTTACTAACTCCGTCATCTCGTAAATCTCCGTGTCTCACTTTCGCGTCTTTTCTCCATCACCGTTGTTAATTAATATGTGATCATGAATAATTGCATTATCTGGCGTGAAGCCTGTGCTCGGTACAAATATTCAACTATTTCTGCAACTCTTAAATTCAAATAGGATTATTTAATTATTTGGCTCCGCATTTTTCGCGGCGTACAAATATAAAATAGCGCTTCAATGAGGAGTCCTGTAATTACCACACCTCTCGTCTTTCTCAGTTATCTAAATTATAGTATTTCCCTATTTTCTGTGCTACTAAATTTCAGAACTTTAATGTTGTGTGTGTGTGTTTGCACAGAGTGATTAGTAGTGAGCTGTGTGCCTGCGTACTTCGCCATACACACAAGTTGTTAGCTCCAATTGAAGCTCGAGTGCAATGCACCGGATGTTTTTGTTTGTGTCACACTCTCGCATACAACTCAACACAACGGAGCTACTAATACAAATACACAAACGCAGGCACATCTTCCACACTCTTCGACAGCAGCAGCGTCAGAATAATATAACAAAGAAGTCCTTGCGTCCTGTGTGCTTGCATATGTACGTCGTTTTATGTTGGCTTGGGTTTTGAAATTTCGTCGCCGCTTTTATTTGCTTGCTGTTTTTAAGTTGTTGTTGCTATAGCCGCTTTAACTCTGCTCCTACTGTGGCTTCTACCTATTGCTGTTGTTGTTGTTTTTACTTTGTTTCCGTCGCTGCTGCTTATTCTTTTGTCACTTCCTGCACAAAGCCGTATGTGTGGCTGTGTGTGAATTCTTTTACTTGTGCAATTCAGACAGCCAGGTGAGTGAGCTCTCTGTGTCCTTTATGCTACTCACATTTCTAACCCACTTAAGTGACGTTGCTAACACCAACAACGACGCTGTCACCGTCCTGACCCTCCTTTCAAGCCGTCACTTTGGGCGCTGCTCCGAACACTTAAGTGAGAAAATTAATATTAAAGAGGAGTAGGAATACTTAAATTGAAATAAACGTAGAATATACATATTTTACAAGCACAAGATGTCAAATCGCCGCAAAGATTGTTGTTGCTATGCGTAGTGATAAAAGAACAGCTGACTCATTAGAATACAAAATATGTTCAGTATAATCGGTTGTTATCTGCAGTACAATTAAGTTTTACTCTGCTCAGAGTTGGTCAAATGCGACAGCGATGATTCCAGGTCCGAATATGACAGTATTTTTGCAATGCTTAGTTAAATTTTTCCAAGCCAATGTAAATTACACACCACTCTGTCAAAAGCTTACGCATGTTCGGTTGTTGTGATACTACCATACATTTTAAAGAGTAAGAGTTTTGCTGTGTATATACCAGTAATGAATATTTTCCTTTTGCCTTCACTAAATGCCAAAATCTGCAGACGTTTTGGGTAAAACCTCAAAAACATAATTTTGATCAGTTCCCTAGTACAAATGAGGTAATAAATAGTAATATACAATCATTACTCATGGAGGTTATAGGGCTAAATACATCAAAATCTGATAACAAATATTTTTTGTAGTATTTAATAAAATCGCTCAATAGGAAAATCTATCCAATTCCAAACATTAGGGCAAGTAATGATGGCATTATATAAGTATTTGAGTTAATATAAATTTAACTCGACCAACGATTTCAGAATTCGGTAGTATTTGACTTTGAGCTCACACTTAAGTGGAGGAATCTTAAGTCGAAATGCAGCATTGATGGACTTCAATCTCGTTTTATCCATTTGCTTTATTATTGATTGCAGTCTGCAAAATTTTTTCCAAAAAGACATATGATGCCAATGTAAAATGATTTACTTGCGAGAGTATAGTCAAATACGGCTGACAATTGAGTCTAAATGAGAAAAGCTACACCTGCTAATGGTAATTTAAGTCACTATGCACTCGATTTATGGTTTGTAATTTCTTTCGCGACGCAGTACAGCCATACAACTTTAAGTCTAAGCAAATCAAGTGTGGCAATCAGGCGGTCATAAATCGAGAAACATGGCACATGAAATGTCTTTAGAACCTGCAATTCAATTATATTGTTTCATAATGATTTCCACATCACTAAAAATATCAAACGCTGTATTAATATTCCTTCTGAGAATTTTCCAAGTAAGTACATTTAAAAGAAATAGAGTACCAAACTTTTTAATTTGTATTTAGGTAGTAGCATCTATGGAATCATCAGGAGAAGTGTTTCACGTCAATGAATGTTAAAAAGTCCTACAAAAATGCTATACATGATTTTATTAGTGTTGCCATAATTTTTTAGAATTGCAGAAATCAAATCGTGAAAGTCAATAAAAGTTAAAAGCGACCCAATGGCAATAGAACTTCAAAATAGCTAGCGTCGTTGTTATTAAAAATTAGTCCACCCCGGCAACTCTACGAAAATTGGCTGGCTTACAAAGGTACATCATGAAGCGGATGCATTGGTTTGTAACGTTTCAGTGTAGACTGGTAATACCACGGTAATGAGACTCATTTAGCGACTCTGCGTACTACAAGTCGAGACGCATTCAATATTTCTACGCTAGCATAAGTCTTATCGATCAGCGGCTTTTGTGATCATTCGTTTTAAACGAACAAAATTAACTTTTATTGTACTCGTATATTTATGCAGATACTATAGTTATATAGATTGATTGCTACACCAATAAATTCTTACATCTTATTACAAATAAACGTTTTTTGTTTTGTTGTTTGAAATCAGTTTCTATTGCAAAGCGATTTTATTACAGTCAAATCAAAAACACATCCGCTAGTGTTTGCATCACTGAACATTTAATATCAGCCGCGTTGCCTATATAAACACAAACTTATGATAGCTTCAGTAACGATAATCAACAATAAAATTATCTGTTTTGTTTTGTTTTGCCACACCTCTTTTATTAAAATAAAGTAATTGGCAAATATATTAAGTCTCAAGTTGAAGGCGATAACTGTTCTTGGGAAATTCTTAATTATTACATTTTCTTATGTAGATTTAATGCTAACGTGTAATTAGAGCAAAGAGTAACAAACACAAAAAATGTATATCTTTATTACGCTGGGACTTATCGCACTATTGATGGTCCCATATATATACGCTGGCGATTTGGTACCCATGCTATTTGAGCATTTGCGGGCCATTTATTCAGTCTGTATTGCGGTAGGCAGCATGATTAAATACGTGATATTGGTCTCGGTGATGGCAGCTGTGGTGGTCGGGCCCACTGTTACGGAAAGCAAAAGGAAGGGCAGGATATTTAACGGGAGCGATGCTGTAAGCGCTCAGTTCAAATTCATGGCTTTAATTATAGCGAGGCGTGTTCCGGAATCTATATGTGGCGGTGCGATTATTAGGCCTAAGTGGGTCCTGACAGCCGCTCACTGTGTGGAAGAGTAAGTTATTAAGTTTTCCGTTTCAGCATGCATTTTAGCAAAGGCGTAAAATCTTGTCATCAAAATAGGGCAGCCAAAGTAGAAGTTTACTTGGGTATCGTTCATTTAGACAACGCTGAAGTCGCCTACTTGTTGCGGAGAAAACATATATTTGTTCACCCCGAGTGGGACCATGTAAATATTATGAACGACGTCGCACTACTTCGGATTCCGCTGACCAAGAACTGCAATAGAATCGCATACGCGTCATTACCATATCAATGGGCGTTCCGTCCACTGAACGTACTCTCGAAATGGACAGCAGTTGGAATTGGGTGGGGTCAAAAGGGCAACACTGGGCCCTTATCTAACCGCTTACAGTGGACCCTAATGGAAATCATTAGAAACGACGAGTGCAAAAAAACTTACTACGATATCGACGACCGGAACATATGCGCAAAAACGACTGCACCGTACGGATCCACATGTGAAGGCGATTCTGGAGGACCAGTGCTGCTGGGGGAAACCAGCGAGCTGATCGGAATTTCCTCGTCAATTGAGATTAACGGCTGCGAGAATGGCGAACCAGTTTTTTTAATGCGCATCTCGAGCTACCTCCCATGGATCACCGAAGTAACGAGGGGCCATCGATGAATGCGCTAAAAGATTGGAATCAAATTACCAAAAACCCTAGAAAGGCAAGTCTTTATTGTTCTACTATTATTATAGGTGATATGAATCAAGCAAATTTTGAGATATACTTCACGCCAAATTCAGCTAAAGTACACTCCTCCATTAGTTTGGTTAAAATTAAGTTCTACTTAATTATTTACAACTATTTCGTCGTCATCTAGTCCTCTGCGGAAACACTGTTTTTTGATTAACAGCCTCATGTCGGATACGCGCACGCTGCGAGCGCCCGAGACGCCAGCGTAGCCGAAACTCAGTCGATCGTTGTATTTTTCAAAATCCACTTCATAGCTTTTCCCCTAAACCTATCTATGTATATAGTCTGATAAAATAAGAGAGTAGTCTTTAAAGAATTGTTAAGATTAGTTGTCGTCTGTAGTCGAAATTTCGACCAATAACCTTATTTTTTTCTATACAATAAATAAAAGTTGAAATAAAGCAAAAAACACAATTCAAGATATAAGCCATAATTCACTTGCAGTTCAAGAAAACGTCATTTGAAGAGTGCATAAAAATTATCTAGGAGAAGGATGCTCAAGGTAGCAGCTCGCAACAACTGAGCACTTGCCCGTTAGAGTTTGACGAGGAAGACGACGCCATACACATATTGTCCGGCTGCGAACTTGGTATTAATCCAAACTCCTTGATTTGTTTCGGGAAGTAATGCAGACAACAGAGATCGGGATTGCCTGCCATGTAGAAGTTCCGCAGGCGACTTCTTTGAAAGTGAATTTGGCATTGTCCGGTATGGCACCCAATATTTCAGCAGGGCACTTCCATTACTGACTTTCTCTTTCATTGATTTGGTGAAACTCTCCTTAAATGATCTGACGAATCGCTCTCCCAAACCATTGGAGGCCGGATGAAAAGGCGCACTAGTAAAATGTTCAATATTGTTATTTACGCAAAAAAAATGAAAACCCCCCGACATAAACTGTCTACCATTATCACTGACAATTGTATGTGGTAGACCCTCTATTGCAAATATTTTTTGCATCGCTGAAATAGCATTTGTTTGATAGTGTTCAGTTCTATGGACACATTGTTTTACCTAAAGTTGTGCCTAGAGTGACCAAATTGTTGATAGCAGGTCAGGCTTACGCAAGCTTATAGTCAAAATACACATACATTTAAAACAAGTCTGATCAATAGGCAGATTGTATAGCTATTTCGCAACTTCGCAGCAGTGGCTGCTTCTCATTAGCGATCTTTATTGGTGTATATTAAATGCAATACTGGCTATATGGACTGCACTGTTCCCAAATTAGTTAGTATGAATCGTTCGAAACCTAAAGTAAAGTTTGAATGATGACTAAATAAAGATTTAACTGTGACTTTATAGTTTACTACTGCTTTACTACTGCTACTGGGATGGATAGCGCAGCTCATGCTTCATTTGGGAGCTCTATGGTGGAATGGTAAAAGTGGCTTCAAAGCAAGATAAGAAATATAGTACATGAACAGAATAAAGTTACTAGGTTAAATATGAAATTATGTGAAAAATTAAAAAAGAAAATGTGTTCTTTTTGTGGCTTTATGTCAGAGATATGTATATATATTCATATATGCACTATATATGTGCACTATAATGCAACACTATAGTGTTTAAAAAATACATTTGTTTCGGATATTACCATAGAATTAGGCTTTAAAATAACTACCTTAATTTCATACTTATCGGAAACTTATCGGAGACGAAGTAATCATCAGTAAGCGGAAACAAAATATATATTTTCACCACATAAAGTTTCTCGCTCTGTAAGATTTTATCTTTGAGGAGCTATTGTTTACCTTAAAGCAGAAATTTGGCGCGTGGAGTAAAGGTTCTTTGAATTGATATTGCTGTGGTTTGTGTGAGATAAGAAAGTTGCGATAAGACAAGTGATAAGCCAAGTTCTGTGTCATAGATATTAATTTTTTCATTACCTCTTTTTTTCTCATTTTTTAAACCGTGGTATTATATAGTGCGACCTTCACCATCCCTGTACTATAAAATTGGTGTATACGGCACGTGGTGTAATCTGGTTTTTTACCATTCGTGATTCATAATAACTATAATCGCAGACGAATAATATCAGTTTTCTGTAGAAGCAATAAAGAAATTCCGAAAAAAAGCTTTATTTTCTAGAGAAGTGAAGAGAGTAGCTGTTGCCTCAACCAAATGTTTATTGTAAGCAATGTCAAAGAGGACAAAAAATATGGACGGAGATATCATAAAGGGCAGATATCAAACAGGGCAATCCGGTTAAACTGCTTGGAAGACGGAAAGTGACCGTGGCGGACCCCAAAATAGTAATACACTAATGTTATTTCAATGTGCAGCAGCCATCCATCTTTGGTGACTCGTTACAGTTACAATTCTCTTTCTAAAACTGCTCTATTTTGTGCTGTACTGTAAATTAAAATAATGAATATATAAATCGATAAATAACACATTTCCGTTGCTCGATAGTTGTACGTCCGCCCATATTTCACACGACGTAAAACCTCCATTGTAATTAAATTTTTCATTTGACAAATTTTCATAAAATTTTTATTCAAGTTGAAAAAAATTATGTTGAACGAATAAAGGGGAATAGGGTTTCCCTCAATATGAAGAAGCTCATTTCTAGTAAACATAATTTTAAGCTACTTGACACGGATCAACGAAGTAACGCAGCAGATTTAGTAAATATTGTTTCTATTATATTTGTAAAATACAGTATAAATATATCAATTAAATATTTATTGACTTGTGACGCTATTCTATATGCGATACAGCTGCAAAGGTAAAGCAACTTATGAAGCAAGAACTCAACGCGAGCATCAATATCGAAATCTTTCGGCGTTACTAGCATTTGACTACAATTACGATCGAAAGCTTGCTCAGATATCACACGAGTTAATCACTTCACACATTGAAGCAGAATCAGAATTTGAATTTGAATTTCCGTGATCTTTCGCAGTCCTTCATGTTGAATGGAAATAAAAAACAAACACACACCGACGATGGGCTGCGTTGGGATGAGGAGACGATCGCTGGATTCGTGCAGCCGACATTGGAACAGCAACATGCTGGTCCCAGATGTGAACAGCACGAGTGTGATACTGACATCTGTCGTACCAAACAGAAAGCTGCGAACGCGGAATGTGGACGAATCCCGCACCATCGGCAGCAGCAACAACCTCGGCGAGCGCTATTATGTTGCTTGTATTGTTGTTGCTCATGTTTGTGCAGTTACTGTTGTTGTTTCTAAATGTTATTGCTGTTGGCTGGTGTTTAGTTTAGCTTTCGGTGTTGGTGTTGCTTGCGATGACTTTGACTCTCTCTGTGAATATTCAGCAAGTATTCCGAAAACATTTGTCCTGTCATCGTTTTCGCAGTTATTTCTTATGTGCGTGCATGAGGATGTGTGTAGTTCTGTGTGTGTGCGTGTCAGTTTGTCCAGTACGCAGTTCGTATAATTTATACGCTTGTAATGCAAGTCCGGATCAGGGAAGAAGGTGAGGGACACGAGCGGGTGTCGGTTGCGAATTTTCTCATTTGCGAGTTGCGACGCACTAAAAATTAATTTAAAATTTATGCAGCGTCAAGAAGCATCGCAACTTTAGCAGCCAAAAGCAACACGCAACACCAACCACAATAAAAATAAATAAAAGCGCACAACAAAACCAACAACAACGACAATGTAGCAACTACAACTACAATTTCGGAATTCATTGCATATCCTGTGGAATTTACGAATTTCCTGTCATTGCAGTGAATGAATGAGCTACACACATACACACACATGCATCGCTACATTGTCCTCTACGCCACGTCGTCGTCAGTGGCGCGCTGATGTAATTCTGTTGATTCTCCAAAGATTTACAGTTTCAATATTTTCTTTTTTAACTGTTTCTCATTTTTAAATGCTCTTTTTTAATGTCCTCTTTCAAAAACTAAGAAAAGAGAACTGAATAAAGACAAGTGAAAGATTAGCAATTCTCTTCTCTAACTTTAAATTCCTCTGGTGTGGCACGAGATTGATTCTTGCAAATGCTTGGCATTCGGGTCAGATATTTCCAATTAGATATACAGCTGAATACGCCGAGGTCCCTCCATTTTCAGGACAAGTCCATAGAACTGTGACAGGACCTTCGTAAGTTACATTTCCTATAGTAAATTTGATGATGGCTTCGGATTCTTGCTTTTCATCTTGATTGAACAGAAAATAATTGCTTTGACAGTTTAGAAAAAAGAGTCGAAATGTTTGGACCGCCTCTTCACGCCTTCTGCGCCGGCGGCACGAAGTTCGTTTGGCTTTCTGTGCAGCGCATGGCGAAACAAATGTCAATTGCTGTCAGAAACACATAGGATCCATTAGCGACATTTTGCCATCCAATAGCAAGCAAAGTAAAAGAACGAGTTGCGCCTACTTTAGTTTTAAGTCGACGTTTTTTACTAGCGAACATGGAAAAAGCAACCAAAAATAGGGGCAAAGGAAAAAGTGTCACCAAAATTAAGCATTCCGAAACTTGTGCCGCCTGCAGCAGAGGCCGTCATCGACGCAGAGTCTGCAACTGAAAAGATACTCGACGACGAAAACCAACAAAGATAGATGACAATGAGTGCACGCAGAGTATAGCCCGAACCAGTGCAACTGCAACACAAAAACGACACTGCTAACATTAATGGAAATTACAAAAATAGACCTTCCCACAAGAAACTCTCAAGGCGTTTTTACTTCATGTTGTTCGAGTGCAAAATTACCACGCATATCAACGCCAGTGCAAGGGTTGCGGGGACGATGAATAGGAAAAGAAAAAAGCTTCAACACTTTTGGGGCGCTCAAGTTTCAGCATAAACATTACCGTCATCATTAATACAACTATGATCATCAGAGGCATCATTATCGTATTGCAATCCTCCGCAGTTCCACAGCAACAACTCGAACATCATTGGAATCATCTTCATCAACAATGTGATTATCGTCAGCATCATCTGCATGTAGACAACTGAAAATCGTTGCTTTTCTTAGTTTCGTTGCTGTTGCGCTTATATTAAATCCACTGCATATGATCCGAATGCAGCATCATCACCAGCAGCAGCTTCTTCTTCGAATCTTTGCAGTTCTTGTAACATTTCCACGACTGTTTGTGGTGCACATTTTATTCCCCTGGCGTTGAAAATACGTTCATGTTCTTCGGCTTTCTCTTAATTTTTTTTTTTTTTTTTTGTTTTTCCTTTTGAAACCTTTTGTAGAGTTTCCTTTTATTTTGACTTGTTCCAGCTACTTTCCCAGAATTTTGCAGACTTCGTCTTCGTTGTCGGAATGGAAATTTTGCCACTTCGAAAGAACAAGTGCAATTTGGGACCTGCTTCTGGGAGGTGAGGGGCGCGGCCGCTTTGGGAATGTTCGGGTTAAGCACAACATGGGTGTTGATGTCATATATGCACACAAACACACACAGAAACACTCACTTATTGCCCGCCAAGCAAGCTCTTGGCTTGCAAGTGATACACTGTAATTTAATTCCTCCCTCTGCTGCTGGGACTGCAGCGTCCCGGCTTTTGCATAAAATCGTCATTAGAAGGGATTCATAAAAAGCACAAATTATAATCACACGAATTGAGGTTAACATGTATTTGAGTAGAGTTGAGTTGTGTCTCTAGATGCAACTCGGAGACAGCCTGAGTGCCACAAGAAAGCCACCGACTGAGAACAAGGCTTTCTAACTTTCAGTCGTAGATTGAGGGGGGAAGCAAACAAGCTTAAAAGCAAAGCAGATGAGTTAAAGTCAAACAATTAATTGAAAAACGTTCCTTAAGATTCTTTTCGGCGAAAACACATAAAAAGAATTCAAATATTGAAAACTCCAAGAAAATTTTTATGTTGTCATAGGACAAAAATTATATATTTTAATTACAAATATTACAAACCATATACTAGCGGGCATTAATAAGCACATATACCATGAACTGCAGAGAGGATTCTCTACTTTAGCTTTCGCTTACACAATTATTATAATTCGGGTTTGGTTTAGCTTTACAAGAGTTTAAAGTCAACCCAGAATTTCCGTTCTTTTCAAGGATTCTTAAGTATTTTTGTAGCGTTGAATGTGCCACGAATCATCAACACTAAAGTCGGGATTTTGCTTGTAAAATTATTCAATGGTTGATATGTGCCTGTGAAGTTTTCTTTTTTTCCGTAAAATGCATCCGTGTTCCCAAATCTTTCTTCCATACAGACTCTTCTTTCATCTTGTGACCCTTCTGCGAAAGGTTCTTTAATAACTAAATTACTGCAATCATTAGGATCTGATTGGGAATCTTCGATATTAAGCCCAAAGACGTTCTTCCTTTTTCGAATGTACAGCAGTTCACTTGGGATTGATTCGTAATAATGATATCGAAATGAAATTATTGCTTTACCAAACTAAAAATAACAAAGTTAGCATCGTAGCAATTGAAATTCAAATCCATTCAATTGACTCTTATGCTCAAAATATTCAAATTTAAATCCGATTAAAGCCGAAGTACTACGAAAATCCTTCTATTATGGTCTTTATTCTCTTTCTCTTTATTTTATTCGATTTTTGTTTGGTCTCTAGAATACTTCTCGTTACTTTGATTTGTTTTTATTACAAAAATTTATGGCTTTTATATTTTGTTGTAAAATTTTTATTGCAAATCATCTCATTTATACAGTGTTGCAATGGTTTTTGTAGATGAGGGAGCTGGAAATTCCTGGAAGTCATCCAACGCATTCTTTACAGTATTATTTATGTTTATTCGTTTAAAATAAAGTCGATTTTTTTGTAGTTCGAAGCTCTGAGTTTCCTTATTTGTTTTAAACCGATTCTGCTTCGTTTCATTATAAGTTAACTTTTGCTAGTCTAATTTTTTATTGGTATGGGTTGAAGTAAAGAGAACGGAGTTTCCTTCAAGGAAAATAACTATTCAGTCCTTTGTGTTGTATCTAGACTTGAATGGAACATGATGTTTTATGTTACTTTATTTATTACGCTTTTTATTGCACTTTTGATAGCTTTTCCCTCTCCACTGACTCTGGTTGGTGTTTTTGCATTTTCCACAACGAGAATGTGGTTGAAATGCTCGATTTCAATGTTGTCGAGTGTTGAGTGTTGAGAGCGTGTCGAGCAGTAAAACACCGCAGGCTCCATCGATGCCCAGCTCTCACTTCACATAACTGTTGAGAAAGTTCTGCTGAGAATCACGATAATGGCTGGCTCTTGCACACAGTTCTTCATTGACTCTAATGGACAATCGAAAATTCATTGAAGCGAACGATAATTTTGAGGATTTTTCAAAGAGCCGTTAATTGAATTTCTTCCGTGAGTGAAATGAATTGTGAAGTCGGCAAGGGATGCAGATGAGGGGGGCAAACACAAACAGATGAGGATGGACAAACGGCTGCGGAAGTCAGCAACACAAAATGGCTACTGAACGGTTGTGTTTTGAACCTTTTATTGTTTATTCTACTACTACTACTACTACCAAGTAAGTCTTCATTTAAAGTTTCTGTTTTGGTTTTTTATTTTACTGTCTTCTCTTTTTACCGGGTGTAAATATTTTAATTGGTATCAAATTGCGGAAGACTACAGCAGCGGCAGATATGGTTTTTGTTGCTGCTGTCGTCGCTTCGAATTTCACGTACAGCCGAAACTTAAAGAGAACTTTAAGAAACGCGATTGCATATTTTTAGGCCGGAATTTCTAGAAGAGGCTCACTTCATGTTCTCCCTCATCATCGCTCCAGGAACTTTACGATACGATAATCGATCGTATCACTTCTTCTGTGAGCCTGTTCTTTAGTATCGTAATAGCGATTTCTTTGCGCGTCTTCTTTACTCGTGAATAGCCTCCTCGGCTCAACCGGACTCTCTAAGCAGTCCGAGTGTGTCTCTCACTCCCTCGTTCACTTCTTTGGTGCACAGCACTAATGCACTGGGGAAGTCCATCGAAGTTCTTCAACTGGGCTGCCAGCAAATTCATAAGCGTGTTTCTTCATATTCATATTGTTATTTATTGTGAATTTTGTGATTTATTCCCCTCACTAGATATGTTTTCCCCTGCATTAATTTTTTCTTTGTGTTTTCTTGAATGAATTTTGTTCTGGTTTTTTGTTTTGGCTCTCAGCTGCATATGAGAGCTTTCTAAAAAGGCTTTTAAATTGATTGGGCTTTTTTTAAACAGTCACAAAGTTGCGAAAGTCTCCTCTTAATTCAGTGCGAATCTGAAATTGAAATTAAAGTTTTATTCAGCCATTTTAAGAAATAATACAAGTACAATAAATTCCATTAACAAACTGCTGAAATATTGAACATTAACAAATATTGAAGACTGTAAAATATTATCTAGAAAACTTAAATTTATCAGATTTTTGGTTGAAAAATTGGAATTAAAATCAATGCAATTCTAATTTTGTATCAACTGAGATAAAAATGTTGGAATTCTAGAGTGAATTTCGACAGTGTTTATGTTGTAGCAAATCCAACACTTCCTTAACTTTGGTTAACAATTAAAAGCTTTTTCATTTACTAGAAAACACGCAGCATTTACGATAATTAAACTGAATATCAGTTTTTTTTTCTTGTCGAAATCTCCTCTGGAACAGGAGAGACGTTTGTTTGACGAACGAAAGAAGTTATAAAGAAGTAATATATGTATGTATGTAGTTTTATAATAATAATAATTAAAACCCCTTCTTTTGGGGAATCGAATTTAAAATATTAAGTGTTGTTTGCACATAATTTCAATGTTAATAATCTTTGTTAAATGTCTTTTCGTATGTTAAGAATATCTATTTTAAGTGAATGTTTACAAAAAACACTATGTTCTCAACATGGAAATATGAAGAAGAAAGGTACATAGAATAAAATTGAAATTGAGTTCTCGGATCCCGCAGCTGGCGATGATGCTGGTGTTGCGTTTGGTGCTAGTCTTGTTTCTTCATTTGAAAGCCTTCTTGACAACAACAGCATCAACAGCATAATGCGACAATGAAATATTGTTGACATCAACATTTAATCAGTGTGAAATAATAAATAGTACAAACAGTGAAAACAAGACAACGAATTAAATATGAAACAGCACAGAGAAATGGTGTTGCATTTCACTGTGAGTGACTGCAGACTGATGAACTGAAATGATTGACTGACGGGCGTCTGAAGCATTAAATTTTTATTTATTATTTTATTTAAAGCAACGTGGTGCACTGACAGCAACAGCACATGAAAAAACACACGCAAAATAGACGCAGTAAAGTTATGAATAAATTAAAAAGGTGTGACAATAAGAACTTAAAAACAATCTTATAGAATAACGCAAGGAATATTTTAAAATAAGCAACTCGAAATGGAAGTAATATTCTTGTTGTTATTATTGGTTCCAGTAAATTGAAACTTGTCAATGTGGTAGTTAATCGCCTAAATTCATCGCTTAGCTGTTTGGACCATATTAATTACATCATTAGGAGCTTTTATATGATAAAATATGATATCTTCGGGTCTCCGCTCCCTTTACACCGCTGGCTGTTAAAAAAAAGTTAGTTGTTCAGTTCCTTCTGCCTCTTATCACTTGTTGACTCTTGTTCTTTGCTAAAACTCTCTGTAGCTTTTAATTTTGCCACGAGATATGTTTTCGGTCTGCGTTACTTTGACCATTTTGGTGATACCAGAAATTCTTTATTAGGCTGTGATATTAAAGACTACCTTAAAGTTACGAACTGTATATTTTTGCACAAAATCGTCTATACTCGCACTTCTGTATACCTCTTTCAGAAGATACATTACGGGCAATCACGCAGAGGACTTTTATTAATTCTTCCGGAATTCAACTGTTTGAATTCTTCACGGTTCTTTTTTGTCAACGCTATTAGGCTATGGAACGCTTTACCGACGTCTATGAAGCTCCTCTCAGGGGCTGATTGCTTCAAGCGTGCCGCACTTGATTTCTTTTCTTCGTTATAGCACTACTATTCTATTCTGCTACACTACTATTCTATTTTTTTTTTATTTTCTGTTTTTTCTTCTTGGATTTTCTTTCATTAATTATACCCTACATCCGAAGGAATGAGGGTATATTCACTTTGTGCTTCCGTGTGTAACGCATTAAAGGAGGCGTGGCAGGTATGGAAAAGTATATATATTCTTGATCAGTGTCACCTCCTGAGTCGATTTAGCCATGTCCGTAGTCTGTCTGTCTGTCTGTCTGTCTGTCTGTGGAAATCACGATTACAGGAGAACGAATGAAGCTATCGCGATGAAATTTTGCACGTATATTCTTTGTCATCCGAAACTCTGTGGGATTGAAAATGGGATAAATCGGTGCAGCGCCACGAATACTTTTTTAACAAATACTAATTCTTTTAACAATATTTCAACTTGTAGACTTAGTTTTGAGCTTCAATTTTGTTTCCGAATACATCGGTACAGGTAGATTAAATTTTTAAAAAAAATGGGCGTGTCCGCCCACGAACATATGACATTGATATAAACCGCAATTCCAGAATAACGGTTGGAAGAATTGACTTGAAATTCGGACTATTTAAATAAATCGGAAATATGTATAAATATGTATAATAAAGGTTGCTGGGATGTAGGGTATATAAGCTTCGGTCTGACCGAAGGTACCCTTACTAGTTTTAAGCTAATATTATAAATTATTCTCAATTTCTTAGCTGTAAGTAATTTTTATATCAATTTGCCACTATTATTTTTCTACTAAAAAAGAATGAATTTTATTATTGTACACTCGAACTATTTACAATAAATAAATATGAAATAAATATGAACTAATATATGCCTTGTCAGATCTAAATATTCCATATCCCATGCCGCATTTGTGTATATTACAGTACCGGAGGCGGTCCCGAAATAGTTCGCAACTTTCCTTACGAAGTCTAGCAGTAACGAATGATGCCTGTATATTATTATTATTATTATTATTATTAATGGGCAATTCCACATAGTGACCCTTGGGATGCCCTAGTTCTAATAAAGCCGGAAGGATATGCAGGCTGATTTTGTTCTGCTCACGCTTTTTTCTGGATAAGCTTTGTGCTGTAGCTTCAGTCCATCAACAAAATCAGCCAGTTGTCAAAGATGATTTTTAAAGGGCCTTTCTATATTCACCAGCGGGTATCTCTTAGATTCTTATTGGCAGTAGTGCATTACGAAGCGTAGCACTATTTATAACAGTTGTCCTGCTAGCTGTTTTCATTCTATGGTGTACTCTAAAAAAGTGCTCTAATCTGTGTCCGCAATGATGCAAAATTGATACTGCAGATGGCAACACGGAAAGAAACGGCGTCTTTTAGGATATCAGACGTACTTTCTGTAGGATCTCTAGTAAAGTCGTTGTTAAAATTAGTAAGTCACACCAATTTTAAAAAAATGGATTTATATATATAAAATTTCTGTTATTACACTACTGTAATAGTAGATTAGTGACTGGTAAATAGAGCAAGGGCCTTTTAAAATCATCAATTAAATACATTTTTTCGTTGCCCATCGATATGAGGTTATAAATCTTCAATATTGGAATATTTTGCTATTAATTCTTAATGCTTAATGGAATTTTTCTTTCGGGACGATTGATTGCAACTAAAATTGCAGCTATATAATTGGGGCTTTGGACGAAATTATTCAAAATGGATTCACGCTTGGTAAAAATTTATATTTCCACTAAAATCTCAATATCGAAATTTTTCACGAGGAAGTAAAAAGGTCTGTAAACTATAATAGAACTCAGAATGCGGCATCGTCGCCGATCTAGTGAAGGAAATCTTCCTCCTTATAGTAATCTTCTTCTTATAGTAAATTTTTGTGAGGCAATTTACTTCAAAGAAACGTCTGCCGCCAGGAAACTTAATAACTGTCGCTTAATTACTTAGTTATGTATAGGCTTAGGGTATAATCTTCGACCGCCCCAAAAAAGTATTTATTACGTTTCCATTAAGTTTTGAAAATTGTTTATTTAACACATTGATACATTTTGCTATTTAATAAATAAAGATAAAACGATTATAATTTATATTACTTTGGAACTCGTCTGGTGATTCTCGGCGTTTGCAGCTGAAAAGAGAAGAGAGTATGAAAAAATTTCAATTCGATAGTTAATTATGCAACGAGTATTTCTAATATTAATTGAAATTTGCTTTTACTTACTTTCATATGAAAAATAATTATATTTATATTAGTTTCGATTTTCATGGAATTTGTTCCAATTTTAATCAATTTAAAAGTGAAGCAAAACGTAAAAAACGCCGAAAATTGCATTAATTTTTCTTTTAATAAAAATTCGTCGTAAATTATAATGAAAACAGTCATGGAAACCACATTTTGAACCATTTTGTTTTGCAGAAACTCTTTTTCGTTTTATTCTTGCATTAATAATGTTTGGATGGGCGTCAGAGTGCAAAGAATTACGTCAGTACGATGAAGGGAAATAATATCGACATTTCGATTATATTTTCGCATATAAAAATGAATAGAAACAAGGTTTATGTTTGTTGAAGTGCCACAGTTTCACGTAGAACCATAACTTTTATTCGTTATATAATTCTGTCTTAATTAATCGGTTTAGTAATAAATTATGTATCCATAAGATGCTTTATTTGCATTACTTTGATTAACATCACGATATCGTATATATAAATAGTTTATTACGATTTAATGAACAGAAATTCAAGTGTAAACCTAAATGCTATAAAATTATAGCAGCACAAAATACGTTATTTAAACATTCACAAATTTAGCAAAGAGTTCCAAATGTTAGGCAATCGCTTTAATGTTCAATGGTTAATGTTATTAAATATCGTGTGATTATATTGCGGTCACATTTACATATACTACCATGTAAACAGATATAACGTACACATACACAGCTATCAATACAAATACAAATACGTTGTAAATAATCAAATTCATCCGCTCAGGTGACATTTCAATATGAACTCCGATACAGTCAACAATGCATCGATTAACTCAGTGTCTTCAACGAATAATGATACAGTGCAACAGTGCCATTTACGGTTAGAGTAATTTTAACAAATTCTTCGTTAATTACTATTGTTACACTGTATTCAGGTAATGGAAAATGCAAAATATAACATTGTATAATCGCCACTCTTTTAACAGCTACGTTTTGGGATCCTCGTTACTATTTTGTTGCTTTTCCTTTTTATTTAGTCTTTCCTTGTTGGTTAATTGTTTCTTAATTAAATTTTTATAAAGGTGGCTTTTAATTTAGCTTTATATATTCTATAGTTTAAGTATTTTTTACTGCAGCATTTAATTTTATTTGGATTCAAGTTAATTGCATTGCATTTAGAAAAGTATTAATATTTTAATATTTATTGTTTATAATTAAAGTTTTACTCGTAATCTTTAAATATTTTTTTTTATATTTTTTTGTTGTTGTTTTATTTTAGTTTATTTTATTTCGTTTTTTTATTGTTTTTCCAGCTTTTCTTGTTTTATTAAGCGTTTAATGTCAGCATCAAATGTTTAATGTTACTTTTTTAGTTAACTTTTATTTATTATATATTATTTTCCTTTTTTATTATTATTTATATTCTTCTGTTTTCCTGCATTTTATTATTATCAATGAATTTATCTCGGTTAGTGTTAATTTTTCGATTTATTATTATTTATCTTTTATTGATTTTTATATTGTATTTTATTTTTTTCTTTATATCTTTCTAAGTCTTTATTTTATGTTTAAGATGACTATTTTTAAATGTTTGGCTCTTGTATTTCTATCTTTCTGCTTCCATCCTTTGTTAGGTGCGCATCTCGTTTTCCGACTGATCACCGTCGTTTTATAGTCGCCCCGTTGGCGTTGTTGTTGTTGATCGCCCTCAGCCCAAGTTCAGTTTCAGGTGCGTTGATCTTCACGCTCGTCGTCGTAATACTTTTCGCCATTACCGCTGCCGGCAACGCCTCACTTACGATGAGGAACGGCAACGTGAAGAGAAGCAGCAGAAGTAAGTTTTTTGTGTCCAAACGCATTCGGTGATGATTTGTGTTTTCAGAAGCAGCTGAGGAGGGTTGGTCTGAAAGAAGAGAAGAGTTGGGAGTTATTAAATAAATATTTCATAATATCATCATTACAATACTATAACAATTCTTATTTAATAAAATCTTTATCTTTGAGCAATTGAAAGCAAAAGATTAAGCAAAACTTCCCAAATAAAGAAATTATAAACACAGCAAAGTTTTCAAGTGAGTGTTTTAGTATGTTTTTCAGTTTTGTGGCTTTTAGTCTATAAAAAGAAGTTTTTACAGAATCAGAAAGAACAAGAATAGAAACAAAACGACGAGGAATACAAGAAGACGAGGAAGTGTAACTATATTTCGTTGACAAAAAGCATTGCATTAAACTTCACTCTCTTCACGCTGAATAAGAACATTTGTCTATTTCTTTTGCCGTTTCTTTGCGACTGAACATTAAAAAGCCAACTTGATTAATGTACAAGTTTAAAACAACGACGAATAACATTCTACAAAATGCTAAGGACCAAAAAACTGAACAAAAACACGACGAATTTAAGGAAAACATAAAAAAGTCACTCAAATAAATGAACCATTGAAAATTACAGAAGAAAAGTTCCCGTCCCGTTGCTTAATTCTGTTTGTCGGCTAGTACAGTACTCGATGTAGTAACTGTACTGTATATAATTGTGACACTGTATAGGCTAAAACATCAATAATTCCTCTTTCATGCTAGTTTCAGGCTATAATTTACAGATATCGACGATACGGCCGATGCCTGGGCCTATATAGCCATTGTAAAAGGAAAAAAATTAACTTTTTCAGTTGAAATTCAAAAGCGTTCATTTTGAATTCAGAGATTTTCTATACTACCTCAGAATTACTAACTTGAAGGTCAGAATTCTTCACTTGTTGTTCAAATCTGTTCATTTAAAAACAAATGAAAAATTAAAAGAGCTTTAAATACATTGCAACACTTAATAATCTTTATGCCCGGTGGACACCTTCCCAACAACTTAAAAAAAAATTAAATGTGTAAAAATTAAAATAAGTAGATGTGAACGATATTAGAAGGTTCTTGTTAGAATTCATATATTATAAATAATAAATTCGACTTTGAGGTAATAATATGAAATAAAAATAGAAATAATATCTGAAATGAAAGATAATGTTATCTGAAATTCATTTATAATTTTATTAATATTAATGATATTTATATCTTCGAATTTAGTTTCCAAAGGTTTTCATAATTTGATTTTTTACACGATTTTCCAATGAGAATTTCGTAGATTTTCAAAACACGATTTGTTTTTGTTTGCAGAAGGCATTTTCCGTTTTTCCATAAGCTTCATATAGTTGTTAAATTCGTTTAAAAAATTGTATTAAAAATATGTTAATCATATACGGAGCGAATAATCTTCCCAATTCGCAGTTCGTTCCGTTCATAAATGTGTCGCCTATCTAGAATAATTACCTCTGTGTTTATTATACTATGTCCTCTCCGACAAATGGGCACTATTTCTGAATATAACAATTTACCAATAATTGAACTGCATTTTGTATGATTTTGTCCAAATATTTTATTTTTTTTTTGGATTTTGACCTTTCATTTAAACTGTTTCTGAGGCTGAGAATGTGTTTAATGAGTTTTCTTTACTTATATGAATCTAATGCTATATTTTTATGTATTGCTAATGTCTTCTTTTTGTATGTTATTTTATTTTGTTATTTTTTATTTAGCACGGGAAGATTTTAAAAGAAAATCAATTTGTGAGCCTTACATTCCACAAATCGATGAACTCCACTTCCCCAACTTTATTAAAATTTTATATTGCTCTTAGCTCTATAATATTCGAAGAAATTTCTATAAGAAGACACTAATAAATGCTGAAAATTTTTTAGATGATAAAGTTTCAATATTATTTATTTTAGTTTATTGCTTCTTACATGATATTTATATAATCTACATTATATATTTTAGTTCGGTTATTTATCAGAATTGTACTACATTTGAATTTATATTAAAAAGGTTGGAGTATTATAAATTTTGCATAAGTGTCTTCTACCCGACCGAAGCCCCTGTACCGTCATCCCAATACTATAAGATGTGATCGTGGCAAATTTCAAGAATATGTATTGGCTCTTCTGTAATTACTGTTTATTTTGAAAGTATGCGAAACACACCCGCTCACACTTTAATGATTTTTGGACCATTCCTCGTTTAGGGTACTATAATCAGAAGTAGACAGTGAATATAGCCTCATTTCTGCGGATGTAGGGCATAGACCCTGGTAGTATTTTTCCTTCTTCTCAATATTTCGTTTTACGGAATTAATTTGTGCGCGGATCGGCTAAAAGTAAGCCTTTTTTATATAATTTATTGGGAAGTTTTTTTAAGCGTAATTATATTATAAATTTTGGGAAATTTGTAGGGAAAATTGGGGAATCCTGTCTAGGAGAATCGTGATCGTCTACTGCTGCCTGCCACAGCTGTGTGTGCGTGAATGTGTGTGTGTGTAGATTTTATAAATGTGTTTGTGCATTTTCGCAGAGACAACATTCGTATCAGAAACCCACAAAAAGTTTTATTTAAGCAACTGCAACAAATTTCCTTCTCTCTCCCTCGCTCTCCTTGTATTTTTCCGGCTCTTAAACTCTTCTTCTGTCTATCTGTCTCTCTCTCTCTCTCTCTCTCTCTCTCTCTCTCTCTCTCTCTCTCTCTCTCTCTCTCTCTCTCTCTCTCCCTCTCTCTCTCTTTCTGTCCCTCTTTTTAACCATTCCTGGTTTTTCTTTTGCTCCTGTTTGATTTGTACATAAAAAGTTTTGACAAAGCGTCTGACATTAATTCATCGACAGAAAAAACTGTCTCTTACGCTCCTTGCTCCTTTCTTGCTCCTTCGCTCCTCTATCCCTTCTTTCTCCACGTTCGTTCTTGTTGTTTGCTTAAGTTATTTTGGCTTTTTTCATATCTAACCACAAAGTATTTATGGATTTAATTCTCATTTCTTGTTATTTTATACGGCAGATGCATTAAGACCAACGGAAGGAAAGAGAGCGGGAGGAGGTACTTAATTACAAAAATCCCTCATATGTTTTGTATATTCAACTACATAAAAGCGTGTATTTTCTCGTCTTGATTACAATTGGCTTTGGTGTTGTGGCTGTTGTTGTTGGCAATTAATTCATCTCAGATTTTAATCTTAACAACGGGACAACATCCTGCTGAAGGAAGAATGAAGCAGGAGGAGGAATTAATTCCGACATGTGTCCGTTTAAATTATTACCAAGCGCAAGGTGGCTTTTGTAGCTAAGCTCCATAAATGCTCTCAAGTCCCAGGCAAGTCCCTTTCCGATTACTTTCATCTCTCCAATTCTGCGTTTCTTTCTCTGCTCATTCTTCCAACAACTTGTTTTTCTCATCTAAATTTGTTTTTCCTACACGTAAGTAATGCTTTTTTGATTCCCTGATTCATGATCCATTGCTCCATTGTTTCATGCTGATCCATAATTCTCCCTTTCTCTGTCGCCTCTGCTTCACTCATCGTCCCTGCCTCTCCCTAGAGAGAAACTCGCAACAATTTTAATAATCAATCCAACCAACTTTAACAGCCAAAGAGCCAACCGTCCATTCAACGAACCAATTCAGGCAATGAAAAGCGCTCTTCAGGAGCGCTTTGAAGTTCGCTTATGTGCCGTAAATAAATTTATGTGACTGCGATTTGATCGTTAAATGAAAGTTCTCCTGTTTCCTTGTGCAAGGGCCTTCAGTTCAGACAAGTTTACCTTCAGTTGATTTTACAATAACTTCGTAAAGATCCTTTAAAATCGTGATTTACAATAATTTCAATGGACGCGGAATTGATTCTGATGTTACAATGAAAACTTCTTGGTTTATGAGCGCTTGTGAAATAATCTACGTACTTCGAATATCCGCCAGAAGCGTTTATATTATTGTATGAGATACTTATGGCGTGATACGAGGTGATTTTCTTCAATGCTTCCTTGTTATTATCGCGTGATCGATCATTTGGAATTCATTGATTGTATTTTCAATCGTTATTCTTCCAGAGTGAAGATGCAACTAACAGTTATCCAGGTTTTATCGAGGTTTCCAGGTTTGGAGCTAATATCAACAGATTTGGAGCAATCGCACCATGTGAAGGCAGAAACTTTTAAATTTGGCTAAGAAATAATTCCCACATTACGATTTACTTATTATGGAGGTATTTCTCATATTGAATATTATTATTATCATTTTCTATACATATTGTACTATATTCCCATTTAGCTATCAGCAGATCTATTAGCATATATATTTTCACACCAAAATAATTGTAAAATAATATCTAATTTTATTGAAATTGATTTTTTCAAACAAACATGTGATAAATCGCAGTAAAATTAAAAAGCAGGAAAACAATGCGAAAAAAAAGAAATCGAAGTGTAAGCAAATAAAATAAAGCCTCGTTAAAGCTTATGAAACCGAACGAAGGAAGTTCTGATCTATCTTAGGATGTTAGAATAATATAACTCAACAGGCAATCGCAATCTTAGAAACTCACTTTTGAAATGGGTTAAGAAAAGTTCATTCTGTTCGTTGAACTCGGCGTCGCCATTCGGCTGATCGAAGGGATACAAGTTCACATCTGGCGATCGTCCCGATGCTAAGATACGCGGCCGATCTTCCTCGATAATTTTCTCCGATTCCTGGGCGTATATCTGATGAATGCGAGCGGAGCACTTCAACTGCGGCGCATGAATAATGGGAAAAGAAACGGAAGTCGATAAGAAAATCATGATCCTCGAAGTGATTATTATAATATCAATATTATTTTCAAACTTTTATATAATTTGAATCGTACCTTTAAACGTCCTTTGATGAAGTGCTGCAACGTGACAATGAAATTGATTTCCAACACCGAAGATTCTAAGTTTTCTTCGACGTGTTTTTGGACATCGTAGACTCGTATATAATTGAATGGTACCTGCAAGAAGAAAACCAAGAAGAATAACATAATATTTTATTGAACAAGTTATAAAGTAATTGTTTATTTAATGAAATAATTTCGAAATGGATGATGAGTAAATGGACATCTGTAGCAAGACTGGCAAATTTATCAGGCACAATATTAAAAACTTTCGCTCGATAATTCAGACGATGGAAAGAGAAAATGACAAATTAAAAGGAAAAAAAAATCATTTCATATCGTCGATTGTGATTGAAAGTAAGTACAGAGGATGTGGTTAAAAGGAGAATGAAGTAAACTGAATTAAATTCATATAAATGACCACAAAATGTGTTTCAAATTGCACACATAAAACCATTCAATAACGGTAAATGATTTTGGACCGATGGCCACGAAAATAGCGACGAAGAAGAGAATAAAGACGCAACGAAAGAAAAATCATGTGATTTATAAACGTCGCAAATGGGAAAAAGTAACCAGCAACTAACGAAAAAAGGACAATGAAAAACTCATCTGAAATAGAAGAGACTTTTTTATCCTTTTCACTGTTTTCTGAAGATATACGCTTCCCACCATTCATCTAATGCTGAATGCGACCCTGGAGAACGTCAGGCGCGTCACGACGCAAGGTATTTTATTAACAAGCAGAAAAAATCCAAACCAACTCCAAAAATTTAATAAGAAATCGACCCAAACCGTGGGGCGAATGTGAAGAAGGAAGAGGGGCTGAAGGGGGTGTCAGGAAATCAATATGGGATTTTGAATTCGAAAATCAATGCCAAAGTCAAAATCAGAGAGTACACATAAAGTTAATAAAGAGATTCAAGCTGAGTAATTCTCCTATTTATAATTTTTTCTCTTTTTTTAGCCTCAGGTATGTAGCAAAATCGGTTTTTCTAAGAATTTCGACCTAAAGAAACACTTATATTAGAATTTGCAGCTTGTTCCTTTAGATATCAATTCGTTGTGGTGATCCAATGACAAGACTCTTGCAATTATTTGATAATACCAAGATTGCAAATGTTTTCATGACAAGTTTTTTATTGCGAAACCGGTTCCAGACATCACGAACCTAAATACCATGGAATAACCTAAATAAATGGAATTATCTTTACTTCAGATAACACAACGCGGTCAAATGGGTCAAATGGTTAATTGTTTTAAGGGATATAAAGGCTTTTATTGCTGCATACTTTTCGGACCTTCTAATTTTTTACTACGCAGACGTATTTTTAGTTCATCCAATGAATAGAGGAAGGGGCCTTGATTTGGAAGGAAAAAATGCTGCGCAGAGGCGAAAAAATTAAGAAAACTACACAGTCTGTCCTGCTCACTCCATTTCTTACTACAGCCGTTGCTTTGGTCATTCCAAACATGTGTTTCCTTGCCGCCTGATGACCCAACAAGTTTTTCTCTTATTTTTTTTTGCTCGTCAATTTTTTGTGCCTTTCTTTTGTTTCTTATAGTTTTTTTCTTCTCGCGGTCGGTTTGTGTCTTATTTCTGGCCATGTGTCGAGGCCATAACATCGAATATCAGAATTCGTACATATCCCAAATTGATTTTCTGTCGCCTCCTTTTTTTGTTTGCTGGCTCTTATTTTTTTTCATCTTCTATTCCATCAACGAGTCTCCTGTTTTTCTTCTTTCAACTAATTTCAGGTTTTTTAAATGTCTTTCACTCATCCAATCTTTTCCTGTGATTACTTGCTTTTTTCTATCCACTTTTCCCAACTTTACTGGCCTCTATTTTTCGTTGTGCTTATGAAAAACCTACGATTAACAGGAGTTTTTCGATGGTCGTAGAATGTTTTGTTTTGTATGTGTGTGCCTTTTTCCTTTTGCCTAATGATCGGGATAAAGTTCCGTGAACAAGAAGAAGGATTTCCGATTACTGGCTTTTCATTTAATTTATGCTGAGCTTCCTTTCAACTTCAGCGAAAAATATTCAGCTTCATTAATTGATGAGAAACACAAACTTGAATGTCTCCATTTTCCCTTAATTAAAAGTTGGATAAACTGAAAAACTATTACTTAATCACAACGATTTCTTTAACCTCTGAATTTTTAAATAACTTTTGTGTAATTATCTTACATCAGGTTCTAATCGGGAAGGAAATTTACAGATCACACTCGGAGAAAACCCGAAGTTCTATCAAAAAATTGAGTGGAGTTCCTTGACTATGAATTCGAATCTGATCATAATTATATAATTAATAGAATGATAGTAAAAACTACGAAAATCCTATTATATTAATGGGGTTTTCTGACTGGACGCCTTTTTTTCTAGACCGAACTCATAAAAGTAACTATTGCTCAACTCACCTGAATATCGTTGATCCACCAGGTCAAATTCGCTGCTGGCTTCGAGTAGTCCGACGAGCAGTTGCCGTTGACGATATCCCCCAAGCGGTACCTCGAATGAATGCCCGTTATAATGGGTCGTTGTGTGGGCAGTTCTGAACGAGAGGCAAAAAAAAGGGGGAAAATAGATTATTTGCTAGGTTTAAGGTAAAAATCAGGCAACAGTGAGGAAGCCACACCCACCAACAACCTCCAGTTCCCCGGATACGATGGAGGTGTGAAAAGATGGCGCATCCGCGGACACCTCGCAGGCAAACTTCCCGGAAATGGAGAGTGGCACCTGACGCAGAACCACGCGGCTGGCGTTCGATTGCGAAGTCTGTAAAAAACAAGAAATTGATACGAGAAGTTTTTCTGACTAACACAAAATAAAATTAAATCGTTATTTGTTGGTTGCTGTCAAATATTCTACTTTCTCTATAAAGCAACATTTTATTGATAATATTTTTTGTTAAATTTCTATAAATTGCTGGTAATTATTAATTATTTTACGCACTTCTATCGAGTTGCTTCTTTTGAAATTGCAGAGTTTTATTTTTATGCAGTTCTCTGTGGATTATTTTCCTTTATTGCTCAGCGCTTCTTTAAACAGCGATAGTTTTCTGTGTGGAAGTACGTTATTTGCATTTTAATTAAAGCTTCTTCTTTCCAATTCATTTCTTTCTTCTTTTGGTTGCATAATTTCAGGCGCTTTCTGAAAATTTACATTTCGTATAATTTTAATCTTTGCTCCTGGTGTCTTTACACTTTCGTTCGTTTATTGCATTTATCCGTCCATCCATTTTCTTGTCCTCCTCCTCCGCATCCTCCTCGGCCTTCTCGACCACTCTTTATCAAAGGAATATTCATTCGTTCGTTAACTCTTCACAGCCTCTTTATTGAATCCTTCTACTTAATTAAATGCAACCAGAGCATCGAATGAAAACGAATATTCGATGGGTGCTCATTGACATTCATGCACACACACATATATATCGCCATGTTTATATATCGCACATATCTATGTATATAATTAACGTATACATTGACACGAATGCATTCATTTAAAATCCTAGGAGCAGCAATGAAAGTCATCGCAGTCATCTTTAATAGCACACACGCAGAATCTTTCCGAGAGGACATCGCCAGATAAGTGTTGTTAAGACAGGCGAGGGGCATCGGGAAGGCGGTAAGCAGACACACAGGCAAACATTAATGAAGACAGACACAGACAAACGGACAGACAGAAGAATGAATCAATGAGCGGTTGATGCTTGGCCGCTGCTCGATGGACTTTCATTAATTATATTTAATTCCGGAAACAACAAGAAAAGGACACGGTTCACGATCACCGGAAGCGATGCAAGTCAACTGAATGCCACTTGATGAAAGGTCACGCGTTGTGAATAAAAATCATGTCATTTATGAATTTAAATGTTCCTGTTTTTTGCTAGATTTCTGCTCCACAAGCTTTAAAATAACCTAAAGAATCAGAATCATTATTAAGTGTCTTTATTTGCGAAATCACCTCAACATTGATGCCGTTCAGCGACGGGAATATTTTCCAAGCTGGATTCTCCTTCGGTGTATAGCGATAGAACTCACGACGACCCTTGTACCACTTCACCGTATACAGGGTGTCGTTTTCAATGTCGTAGTTGCAGCTGAGCAAAGCGTTGTCGCCGCGTTTCACCGCCAACGGAATCGAGACGGAGACATTACGCAGAGCTAGGACGAATTCTGATGTGAAGAGAAGGACGAAGAGAAAAATCAAAGAAATAAAATTAGTCAGTTGATAGCCAACAAAAAAAAATAATTAGTTATGTATGCACATTAAAAATAAAATAGTTCTGAAGGACTATTATTAATGTTACATATTCAAAATTGTATTTTTCCCAAAAAAAGGGATTTTAATTATTATTATAAAACTACATATGTACATATATTACTTCACTAAGCGAAAAACCGCGCCTTAAAAACAAGTATGATCGTATTTATTTCAAAATTGACCTTTTTCACATAAGAAAAATTTAAATCTTCCATTCTCGTTCTTAAAATAAATATAAAGAGCATCAGTTTGATGTTAACCACTTTGAAATGAGAGCGTTTTAGATTTAAAGTGTGTAATTTTGAAATATGAGAAAGTTGCTTGTTGTTTCAAAGTTGAAACATGTTTAATTAAGCTGCAATCAGGTGTGTATATCATAAGAGAAGCAAGAGCAAATATTAGTCCCGTATATTATTTCTGTCTTCAGTTTCGATTTTCAGTTCAAATATTTCACAGGAATACTATTTTATTCCACGTAAAGGAAAGAAAAATCCTTCCGGAAAACTATATTCAAAATATACAAACGTTCGAAGCAAAAAAAAGATTCTAATACTAGATGGTTCAGTATGCAGCGGAGTTACCGATGAATCTATATCTGACGCCGATAATTCCACATTTCTTAAGCAAACGCAAGTCCCTGAAATTGACGATTCGATTGCTCTCGCTTTAAAAACCGCTGATTGGAATGAAGTTTGCAATAAATGGAAAAAGACCCTCAATCTTCGATAAGAGATCTGAAAACAATGGACAATTTTGCATTCCTACAACCTTGGCCTAAATTCTCAGAATCGAGAGCTCCGGAATTGGTGAGATTTTTTATTGTTAACTACATTGAAGGAGGAAATGCTGCAACCATTACCTACTCGGACTTTTCTAGATAAAAAAAAACTTAAATTTGTTGTATCTTTCCAAAGAGCATTTGATGTATTTCAAATGGGAGATGTTTAAAGAAAAATGCTCCGATACTATGAATTGAATATTCATAATGACTACTGCAAGCAACTGCTAACAAACTTAAAGTCGTCAACGAATAAAGGTAAACATAGTCTTTTATTTCAATAATGTGTTTATATACGTTATTTTTCCCGTAGACGCTAATGATTACATTACAGCTCTATTGCTGGTAGCAGTCCTTCCGTCTTGCCACAGATTTGAAAATATAAAGGGAAAACGTAGCAAGAAGCTAACACTAGTGGACGCTCAAGAAAGCTTCATTCTGAGACGGGTGTCGCTTAATGAATTTCAACGAAAAATTGATGAAGTAATAACGAAATACTACTCCACAGGACTAATAGTGCAGCCCTTTTTGATTTTAGAAGTCCCTTCTGAATTAGATATTGAAGGGTTTTTCATATACTTTGTTAGCATTTTATACAAACTGAACATGCTTAGCTCTATATCAACAGCAATTGGAAGCATAATCAACATAAATAATTGCGAAGTTCATGAGGAATGCCAAATTTTGATGGACTTTTGCCATAATCCTTTTCTAGAGACCAATTCAGAGTATAGGCTTTTAAAATTACTAAAGATTGAAATCTATATGACCATCCAAAAACATATGTCATTAGTAAAAAAAATTTCTGAAGTAACCTTTCAAGGAAATCGAACATTAGGTCCAAAATCCTGCAATATATACATTATGCCATTGCCGTTTATGTTTAAATCAATTTTTGAAATTCCCAATCTATTAGATTATACACTACAAAATACGCAAACCTATTTGAATGACAGCGCTTTATATAATTTTGCAAGTGGAGAAATATTTAAGATGCAAAAATTTCATTCAAATTTAGTTCTTCCGTATATTCTTTATGTGGATGATTTCCAAATAAATAATCCCCTTGGTACTCACACTTATTCAATCTGTGGATGCTATATAAGCTTTCCTTCGATGCCACATCGTTTACTTTCGAAACTACAATATATTTTTAATGTTGCATTTATATCTACGTCGGACCTTAAGACGTGTGGTAATGACAAAGCATTTTACAATCTAATACAAGAAGTAAAACGACTAGAAGATGGTATAGTCATCGCGACACTTTCTGGGAATCGAAAAATTCATTTTGTTGTAGGTTTAGTGGTTGGAGATAATTTGGCTACAAATAGTGTTCTGGGTTTTATTCAGTCATTTCATTCAAAAAGATATTGCCGTGGTTGTATTAGAACAAAAGCACAAATGAAATTTGATGTATTAGAAATTCCTGCGGATTCAAGAAATAAAAGCAATTATGCAAAAGATTTGTTCAAAAATCAAGCAATAGCATTTCAATAGCTTGAATCACTTCCATGTTTCAGAAAATTTATGCTTCGACTTAATGCACGATATATGTTATTATGATATATGTCAAATTTTACTTGGATTAATAGAAGACAAATTAATAACATTAAGTGAGATTAATAGCAGAAAACGTCTTTTTCAATTCGGTGAAACTGAAATTGGAAATAATTCCCCACCTTTAGAAATTTCAAGATTAAGGGCGTTTAACCTGAAAATTACCGCTAGTGAAGTTAATTGTTTCGTTCATTTTTTGCCATTGATGATAGCAGATCTTATTCCCCTAAATAATCAGCATTGGCAGCCATTGGTAGTCCTTCTTGAAATCATACACTTTTTAACAAAATCAAAATATGTCAAAGAAGAAAATATGGTTAATTTGCAAAATTTAATAAAAAAACATCATTTAATTTATACTAATTTGTATAATGCACTGAAACCAAAACATCACTTTCTTGTGCACTACGCTACAGCTATTTCCAAATGTGGACCTCTGAAATACGTTTGGAGTATGAGATTTGAAGCAAAACAAAAGGAATCTAAATTATATTTGCATAATATAACCTCAAGACTTAGTCCACCTTCTTCGTTGGCAATCAAATCAGGGTTAAAATTTTCAAGTTTTTTAATGGATCATGAGAAATCTGTTGAGCCATTTTTTACATTTGATTATCGTTATTCAGAAAATTTACCAAAAATCATCATACGAAACATATGAATGACCACATTCTTTTTCTTAATTTTACGTTGTTTTTTCCCTCGGTGTTCTTTATAACTTCTTTCGCTCGTCAAACAAACGTCTCTCCTGTTCCAGAAGAGATTTCGACAAGAAAAAAAAAAAACTGATATCCAGTTTAGTTATCGTAAATGCTGCGTGTTTTCTAGTAAATGAAAAAGCTTTTATTTGTTACCCAAAGTTAAGGAAGTGTTGGATTTGCTACAACATAAACACTGTCGAAATTCACTCTAGAATTCATTTCCTTCCTTAGCATTACTTAATATCGAACATGCTTTGATTCTCGCCAACATTTTTATCTGAGTTGATACAAAATTAGAATTGCATTGATTTTAATTCCAATTTTTCAACCAAAAATCTGATAAATTTAAGTTTTCTAGATAATATTTTACAGTCTTCAATATTGTCAGCAGTTTGTTATTGGAATATTTTGTACTTGTATTATTTATTAAAATGACTGAATAAAACTTTAATTTCAATTTCAGATTCGCACTGAATTCAGAGGAGACTTTCGCAACTTTGTGACCATCAAAGTTGTTTAAAAAAAGCCGCAATCAATTTAAAAGCCTTTTTAAAAAGCTCTCATATGCAGCTGAGAGCCAAAACAAAAAACCAGAACAAAATTCATTCAAGAAAACACAAAGAAAAATAAGTACAGGGGAAAACATATCTAGTGAGGGGAACAAATCACAAAATTCACAATAAATAACAATATGAATATGAAGAAACACGCTTATGAATTTGCTGGCAGCCCAGTTGAAGAACTTCGATGGACTTCCCCAGTGCATTAGTGCTGTGCACCAAAGAAGTGAACGAGGGAGTGAGAAACACACTCGGACTGCTTAGAGAGTCCGGTTGAGCCGAGGAGGCTATTCACGAGTAAAGAAGACGCGCAAAGAAATCGCTATTACGATATTAAAGAACAGGCTCACAGGAGAAGCAATACGATCGATTATCGTATCGTAAAGTTTCTGGAGCGATGATGGCCTTCAAAATGATCACATTTCTATCATTTTCACAGTGGAGTTTCGACGTACTTTGGAGGCATTTCTTGATCCCTGATGTTCTAAGATTTAAGTCTTTGATTTAAAATTTAAACTTTAAATCTAAAAGTAAAAGTATTTGACTATTATTAACTTCTTTATTTATTTCATTTTACTTTAGTAATTTTATAATTATTTTTGTGAAGCTTTGTTAAATAATTATTTGTAGTTTTGGTGGAATAAAGCTTAAAATTGTCAAAAAAACTTTGGAATCTCAAAAGCATTTTGAAAGGGAAACCACGAAAAAAGCCTGGAATTGATATGATCTGCTTGGACTTTCAAAGTAACGTAACCGCAAACGATCGTAAGAAAACGGTGAAGAGAGGGAAAACGACTTTTTTCAGAGTCTTCGCCTCTTGCTTTGTGCCTTCGCTTTGCATACGAACGAAGCTTGGAAACAGCAGCTTATATTTTTAACCAAAATATCACAGACTTTCTGTACTTTACGAAATTGTAGCTGTTCGCTTCTGATCGCCTCATAAACTGGGCACAAATAACCATGAAGCTTCCTGCAATGCTCAAAAGCGAAAGTGAATGAAGACAACAACAACAACAGTTTCAGTTCAACCAGATGATAAATGGAGGAAATAAGGCCTGAAGCCAGATGGAAATGAGCCTAAATTCCATTTGTTTCTTTGACTCACGATCGCTGGAATCCCCTTCCATCTACTGCAGCTCTTAAAACAACCACAAAGTAGACATCTCCGGCTCTTCACAATTTCATGACGATCAAAGGGCTTTCATAAGAAAAACACGCCCAGCTGTATAATGAAATGGTCTGTAAGCATTCCATAAGAGGGAGAACAATGAAAAAGCATCGAAAAAGAGGAAGTGAAGGAGGCGAAAGAGAGAGCTCACTCGTTATATAAGCTTACGGTTTATTTTTGAGCGCCTGATCCATTCTCGTCGAATGTTATTGATCATTTTGAAAAGCGAGAGTGTGATTCGAACGAAAATGTTGATGGGAGACGATTACGATGACGACGAACGCATTGCAATGGGCAAGAAGAACAAGAACGATAACAAAGCACTCGTTCATCGAAAGAGCAAAGAGCAGAAAGCAATCAGATCAGCATTGAGAAGGCCGACGACCCTCATAATAAAACAACAACTACAACTGTTGTTCACGATCGTTCCACTTGGATAACCTTGTACGGCGTTCGTTGGCTGGGTTCAATGACCTCCAAAAAACTGTTTTCGGTGTGTGTTTGTTTCTGTGTTGAATGTTGTTGGGCTGACGTTTTCTGCGAGCCGGTTGAGAATTCACAGAACATTATCGATCGTATATGAAAACTAAAATCGAAAGTGAAAAGTCGCGTGTGGAAGAAGAAGAAGACGGTCTTCTACACTTCTTTTTCTACAAAATAAATTTATAATTTTTTTCACATTTTTGCTTCCATCCAACTGAAAATCTGAAATAAGTTTTCGAAATTGAACAAATATTGTTTGGAACAGGCGGCCAGACACAACCAAAATACTGCATTGTGAATAGCCGAAAAGCTCAACCCAAGCAACATGAAATCGTTTCGTTCGTATATTTACCCGTGAAATAAACGACAGACTCTCCCCATCGCTTTCCTACTCAAGCAGCGATCTTCGTCATAGAGCGTGAAGAGTACAAAGAATGGCATGTGTATGTGTTTCTTTACGTGAACTGAGAAACAGAGCTGCTTCAAAAAATTCTCAGTGTTTAAAGTGGGAATGAGAAACATGTGTTTTTTAGTGTTTACCCAAAACATGTTAATTAATCATAATTTTTCATGTTATTATAAACGCCAACAAAGTGCTATGCATTATTTATTTTCGTATATGCTCGGCAGCAGTGAAAAAGAGAAAGAAATCATAATAAAACACATCCAATAAGAAACTTCGACTCGTGTTTGCGTTGTTCATCAGCGTCGTCATCGCCATTGCACGAAGTTATACAAACTGCTTACGACTGCATGCGATGTCAGTAATGTTATCAAGCTGCTTAATTTCGTGTAAATGATTGACTCACGAAAATTTAATGAGTCTTGTTGCTATCGCGCTCAGTTGGTTGGCTGTCTTATATGAATTCGATTATATCAACTACTTCGATTATATAAACAATTTTTTCAGATTTTGTTATATTATTATTTATGAAAGCAATAACAACAAATTTAAGTTGGTGTCTAAAATTAAATTTTATTCAATTATGATATAATATTCCATAATTAAACCCATTATGAATAAATAATTTTGTTGTAGATTTTCCGTTCGTTTGATTTACTCTGCGTTTATTTTAAAGAGCTTTATTTAAACGCAGAGAGAATCGAATTACAACAACAAGCGTTGCTTAAAGTAACAGGCGCTTTTGACCTACACAACACAATATATAATCGGCTTTGTTAATTGCCGTCGTTTAGCTAGCATCTGCTCTTTCTCACGTCTCTCACTGAAACGGAGCCAATTAAACTTTATGAATGCGTATTCTCAATGCTTGGGGCTGGCGCTGGCGCTCTTTTTGTTGTTTCCGTGTCTGTTGCACTCTTCTCGCATCAGTAGCTATGCGCTGTCCATCGCGTTCGTCACGCTTAAAGCTTCTCTGCGGTCCCTTCGCCGACTGATAAGCGACCACTGCACACAAACTTTCCAATGTCCAAAAATAACTCGACCCAGTTTTTTTCACTGGCTGCGAAACGATTTTTTCGCGTCTCGCTTCGTTGATCTACAAGAACTGATCGCCTAATCAATTAACAAACTGTTTCAAAAGTTAATAATTTTAAATTATATATTGTTGAGCTACTGTGTGGATTAAATTGTTGTTCTGTTAAAATCACACACGGGAAGTTAAGAGAACAACGAACGAACAACGAATGTGAGTGAATTTCAGTAGAAAAATTAACAGAAAACACTTCAACCACGCCGAATTTAAAATTTCCGAAAAATCGTGTACACTTGAAATAATATTAAATCGAAAAAACGTGAACTTTTGGTAATAGAAAAACAGAAAATAGAGAAAGAAAAAAGGCAAGCAAATCTTCGTTTTCAAATGTTAACAGCGAGGGAAGGGAAAGTGCGATGTAGTGTCGCTCGTGTTTTTGTTTACAGAATTCTGTTTAAATTAGACAATAAATATTCTTATTAGATACACATATGAACGCATGATCGAACGAGGCAACGAAACGAGACAAAAGTTGAAATTGTGCCGCTCTTCTTATTTGATTCTCTTGTTTTTAATGCTTATGGGAATTAATTATAGGAAAGTCAAATCAGTCCAATACTGAACACAGAAAAAGCTGTGTTGAAGAATAAAAATCACGCTGATTCGATGTGTCGATTCTGCTACGTACATAATTTGTCAGTCGTCTTCGAATCTGAAAACATTCATATTGTTGTGTACAGATTTGATGGGTGAACATGAAACAACAGATCATCAACCAGAAAAGATTCCATTTCGAAAAACAAAACAGGTTTTTATATTGCTTTCTGCTAAAATTTTGTTAAAGTTGAGCGAAGTGGAAGAAGAGATATTTTAATCTCTTTTAACTATTCTCTCTTTATATATGTACATATGTGCTATATACTATGTACATTTCTAACAGAAACTACAGTTTCTGATTTCTACTTTTGTTGCTCCTCTTTTAAGTAAATTCCAGTCTTTTTTAACAGTTTATCTCTTTGAAGAGTCGCTTATATCTTCTGAAAGGTGTCGAAATCGTAAATACGTTATATAAAAAAATTAAAGCATTAAAAACGATGAAGAAGAGGCATTCAAAAATATGTAAGAACGTCTTTAAAAAGTTTTTCAGAGCAGTTTAAAAACTTCTATCGTCAAATAGTGGAAGAGTTTTCAGTTTGCTGTTTTTCTTTATTTTGCTTTTATGTCTGTCCCATTTTCGTGCACTTTTTTCATTTTCTTCTTCACTCCGAAGAAGAGTGAAACATCAACGTTGAAATGTGTTCGTCTTTTTTTGTTTATCTTGCAGCAGCTGTTTTATTAGTTATTATTTTAAAACCAAAATTCATATTAAAAATACAATAGAAAATTAATTCGTGAAAGAAAGAATTTCGAAAAATCTAAGGAAAATTAAAGAAGAAGTTTTGAAGAGAATTTATAAACAGTTGATTAAAATTTATTTTGAACATTTATTTTGAGTTTTTTAAATTGTTTCTAATTTATTCAAAATTTAATTTTCTATTCAATAATTCCATATTTAGATATTTTATTCTGTTTGATAAAAAAAGGTGTTAAATTAACAAATAATTATTAACGCCGCCTAAAAGTAAGCAATTGCCGTACTAATTATTGAACAAATTAAATTAGAAACTATTGAAACATTTAACGTTGAAACAATTGAAATTGCAATTTTAATTACTGACAAATAAAAACCTTTGCAGCAATAAATATTTAAAATGAAGAAAAAAAAGTAAATTGAAATGAAAAAAAAAGTATTCAGAGGTAAAATTCCTGAAACTTGTTTCTCCACTGAGTTTTTTAATCTTCTTTCGCATTTAATTCTATTGGATATTTGTATGGATACTTAACTATAAGACATTTATTAAAATACGTTCATGTAGTAAGTTTTATATCAAGAATGTATTATAAACGAAGGAATTCTTCCTGCGATGAGCACAATTACTATGATTACTTGTTGAAAATTGATGTTGAGAGGTCCGTATCATCCCATCAAATTAGGCTTTTAGTTAATAACTCGATGTGATTCCTCTTTGAGCTGAAGTGATTTAAGCTTTAGCGGTCTCCAAAGCTCATTATTCCACAAATCTCGTTTCTGAATATTGAAAGATTGTTCTTCGACAGTATTATCAGGTTTTGGCAAAGATTTGTAGCAGCTTTAAGACCAAAATAGTTGAGAGTGCATATATAAAGCTTGGAAATGCGTATTTCGGGAATTTACGTTCATGAACTTCTTTTGTTTGTTTTCTTTTCTACTACAATCTTTTGTTATTATTAAATTAAATTATTAAACTATTATTAAAGCTTTTTGTTGTTATTAGTTTTGTTGTATAAAAAATTTTGGTAGTAATTGTACAATGATAAATAAATACAAATTTCATTAAAAAAAATACAAATATTCCTTATTAATTATTAATATTACTGTATCTTTTTCTGAGTTTATAATTTTAATTGTAAGCTAATAATTAATAAATAAATAAATAAATAAAATAAATTAGTTTCTTTAAGCAATAATAAATGGAAAATAATGAAGTATAGTAAAATAAATTCGATGTTATTTTAAGCTTCAATCTTTGACGTTTATTTGTGTGTTTTCATCGTGCCACGATTGAAAATTGAATTTGTTTGCGTTTAATTTTGGATTTTTTTGAATTAATTAAAATTCAGACATTTGAATGTGCTTTCAATTGGCCCTAATTATTCGGCATTAATTTAAAATTTTTGAATTTAAATTTAATCAATATTATTTTAGTTTCAACTGATTTCTATTTCAAGTTCTTCGAACCGCGGCAATGAATTAATTTTCAGTTGGATTAATTTGCATTCATTTAAAGTATGTCATTGAAATTAGTTTGAACACATTTCAATTGGAGCAATCTTTAAATAGTCTCCATTCATTTAGTTGCGGCTCTTCGCCGTCAGGTGGCGGCTGCTGCCTGATTTGATGAAGCTGTCGTCGTTGGCGAAAGGGTTGTGAAAGCTGCTCACACAGGCAGCTGCTGAGTGTGAGTTGAGTGTTCGCGAGTGAATGAATGACGAGCACGCGATGAGCGCCGAGAACAAACAAGTTTCAACCTGTTTGTTTTAAGGCTTTGAAAGGATCCTTTCACACGATGGAAAGCTCATCACTCGCAAAAGGATAAACACTCAGCCGGCTGCAGAGGCACTTTTCACAGCGGAGGCATGTCATAGTGTTTGTTTAGGTGAATGTGTGTGTGTTTCCTTCATTATTCTATAATAAAATAAACACTTAATTAAGCTATTATTAAGCAGCTTCTGCTCTCTTCCTTTCATAATCAGTCGCTTCGTAGCTATAAAAAAGATTCTTGCTTCCTTTCTTTTGCAGCTACTAAATTTTTTCATAGGCAATTTTCACACCTTTCAATGTTTGTTTTGAAGGTCTTCATAAATAAAGCAAAAAGTTGAAAGCGACTCTAAAACACAGCAGTTTCCGAACAATAAAAATGATTTAATTAAAAAGGCGGCAGATCGTGAACAAAAAATCCTCTTAATTAATGAAGGCCGCAATCGCCATTCTTCACTCACTTTATTTAAGTCTGTGCGTTCGTCCGCGGGTCGCTCCGTAGCTACGTTTTCTATATGCTAATTTTTGAGCTGCTCCTGTAAATTGAAAGTTTATTTAAAAGAGCTGAAGGTCTTCTTGCCTTCCTCTTCTCGTTGTCTTCTTAGGGACGAAATTTTTAATTATTTTAAAGAACAAAAAAGAGCATAAACGGTTTCTAGGAAAGGATTCGCTTTGAGTCATAAACGAAGGTATCCATCAACCTGATGTTTGTAAACGTTTCCTTTTTTAACCATTTTTGAGGTCTTTAATTCTTCTTTTCAATTCACATGGCTGATGTATTTTAAATTTTATGACTTTCGATATCCTTTGATATGCGATTACTTTAAAGCAAGTTAATGTAGGCGACGCCGTCGTTTTCTGAGAAGTTACCTGAGCCACAGACATCATCATCAGACGTCGTCAGAAGTAACAAAAGTGACTCATTGATACTGCATAGGCACTTTCACATCTACACCAATAACCAATATCTGCACAGATGCCGCCCTTTTAAGTTTTGAACAAAGATTGAAAGAAGCAACATCCAAACTGTATAATAACAGAATGATTAGCCCAACAGAAAAACCTAAATTTTACAATATCTCAACAATGCGAAAACTCAAAAAAATTAAAACTCCCATCAGCCATCCGCAACAGCTTCTTCCCCGCAAAAAACCATTGGACTTAAACTACAACAAAAGGTGAACTACACACTCAAAAACCCACCATGGACTCTAGCAAAAATTATCATAGAGAAATTAGCCTATCTGAAGAAAGACAATAACCATCCCATGAGACAAAAAAAGTCCTTCTTAGAAATAAAAAATTGCTACAAAGAATGGAAATGGATTCATTACACAGATGGGTCAAAGTCAGATACTGGCGTCAGATACACAGTAATAAACAACAACCACCAAATTTAACGACTTGCGCAACTGGAGGTATGTTTCCCAGAAAAGCAAGCACATTATTATTATTATTACTTGTATGGAGTAATGCACTGTGACCTGTTGATCTATTGTGCCTCCTGCTTCTTTCTAAGAAACTGATAATTTTACTCAGCTTCACGAATCCTACACTTTGCTCACTCATGTACACAGTCTTAAATATTGCCAGTCTTGCAGGCGCAAGCGCCGCACATGAAGTGAGTATGTGAATTGGAGTTTCTTTATCGCCCATGCATAATCTGCATGACTGGTCGTCGACTCCTATGGTATATAGGTGCTTCTTCAGTCTGCAGTGACCTGTTAGAAAACCGGTCATTATTCCTAACCTATTTCTTGGTAGGTTCATGCATTCTCCGAAACGCGCTCGGTTGTATGTCCCTAGCGCCAGTTTAGAGTCTTGTTGATTATTCCAGTATTTCACTCTGAGTTCTTGTTCTTTGACTCTCAGCTTCTGGTAAATTATATTCGATGCAACTCCACAGAACGGTTCGGGCCCCACTAGTAAGGTATTGACTCCCTCCCTAGCCCGGCGATCTGCTTCTTCGTTGCCTTTATACCAACATGCCCTGGTAGCTACAATAGATGTAACTTGTTTTATACGCCGAGCATATTAGGTTTCTCAAGGCATTCCCATACAACCCTAGAATTGATACGGTATGACGTTAGTACCTTAATTGCAGCTTGACTCTCAGTTAGGATTACAATATTTTTCTTCTCAAAATTCCTATCCAAATTGAATTTTGCCCATCTGTCGATAGCATTTATTGCAGCTTGAAAGATGCTTGCATAGGAGCCCATCGGTTCCGAGTATTTTGTTCTGGGGCCTAAGATTCCAGCCCCAGCACCGCTTGGCATTAAGGACCCATCCGAATACAATGTTATCAAATGTTTATCCAATATATACGTGCTTGTTAATCCTTTCCATTCTTTCTCTTTGCTTAATTCAGTTTTAAAAGATTTACTAAAACTGAATTTCTTTTTCATCGTGTCTCTTAGAAAAAGATATTCAGGCAAATTTTGAAGGATCTTTTGACTTTTCCTTCCAGCTCTTGCCATAGGATCGTCATTACTCAGTAGCATCCTATAGTTGGCCCTCTTTGCCTGCATTTGAATATGCTGATGTAGAGGTGTCAGTTCCAATAGGACTTCCATCGGTAGCGTTGGACAAGTACGCATCGCTCCGGCAACTGCCAATACCCTGCACCGAAACAGTACAGTAATGGAAATCCGGTATATCCTTACACAATTCAAACTCAAATTAAAGCTCATGTGGGTTCCCAGTCATGTCGGCGTCGAGGGAAACGTTATTCGAGATAATGCTTTAAAATTTACGCTACAAGCACCAATACACCAGGCACAAACGTTAAACAAGGCAGATTTTAATCGGGCAGTAAAACAACATTTAAGAACACTGCAAAATTGGAACATGGCAAAATTACCAATAAAGAAATCCAAGAAGATATAAACCTACCACGCATATTCGACCCATTGGTGAATTTCAACAAACAAAACGTTTCCAGGGTCATGCAGATACGAAGATACAGTGACATACTATATGAAATTTCAAAAATCGAAACCTTAACCTGATATTTCCCTTTAATTTGACTAAGACCTTTTACGTAATATATTTAAATATGGATTAAATTTTTAAATTTCCATAGTTTTATACGTGCACAACACAATCTACATACATCAGTTTCAATTCTTCCCATTCGAAATTCTCTTCACAGAAATCGTGGTTTAAAAAAGGAAAAAAAAATCTTTATAATAAAAAATTCATTATTTTTTATATGTCAAACTAAAAGCTTCATGTCCATGATGTTCATAAAAACAATATATGTATTCCATGAACAAAAAAATACCCATACTACGTGTGAAAAATATTATTATTTTTATTTATTGTGTGAGGAATGAACGAAATAAGACAGAACAAAGGATGGAAAAATATTCAGAAATATTTAAAATTTAAAGTAAATTTAAATTAAATAAAAATCTATTAATATACGGGTGTATTAACGCTGTGTGTGTGATAAAAGAATAACTTACTTAAAAATACGTGTGAATATTTACCGCGATGAAAAAATCTTCCAACACATCCGAACACGTAGAAAGGAATACACACACATACGAGATGCTTCAATAACTCATAGTAAATGCATTTACCTGAATGTATGTGCATTGGTTTATATATACGCAAGTATTTATATCAATAGCTACGGCAGGTGGACGGAAAAAATGTCACTTTAGGCTACATCAAAGCAGCAGTAACCGCAGACTGTACAAAGAAACATATGGACAAATGTATATCTGTAAATTGATTAAATTGCTCCTTTTTTAATATGTATGTTATTGTTGAATACATATGCACATATGTATAAGCAAGTTTTTTCGTGCTCTACTTTTAAACAAACGATTTTTTTTCAAACATAAAATCATTAAAAGATTTTCCTGGGTGTCAAATAAATCATTCGCTCGACTGACAGCGCCATCTGGGGAACAAAGCGAAACAAAACCTTGAAAAAACCAACATATTCAATCGATGTTAACAAAGAATATAGAATACAAAGCAGAAGGTATACATTATAAAGAGATTTCATGAAGTGTAGAGATTTCCTAATAGCTTTCCAGTAATTTTGACGAGGTGTTATTAGGGAGCAACTTGTATGACCAAATGAGGCTTGATTGCAACAAGTTGGCAGCGAATGTGGACATGTTCTGTTCTTCCTCATAAGAAAGCCTAAGCGCGACAATGATCGACTGATGGTAACTATTAACATGCGCGAAAGGAGGATAAAAACATCTGGTGTGTTATGTTCGAAGTGCAATTCACCTTAGTTTTCTTTACCCTCTTTGCTTTGCTTTGTCTTGTATATGTTTAATTGTGTGCAATGTTTACAAAAATTTAACTTTTCTTGTTACATATCGTCAATATGCATGAGCACAATATCAAAGTATTTATATCAATTTTCTGAGCTTGCTTTAAATAAGTGCTTCATAATCTTGTAACTTTGTAAATACTTCTTGTAGGAGTGGAATTCAACAAATTAGAAAAGAAGACGGTTTATTCCATAAACTTTTAATAATAATTTTATATATGAAGATAAAAATTATAATTTTAGAATTATTATTATAAAATTGTTAAGTTCATAATTTTAAAACCTTCTCGAAATGTGTTTAATAAATTCGATAGTGAGTTATTAACAATTTTAGTGTTTGCTTTTACAATTAAACGGGAAATAGGTGGGCAAATAAGTGAGGTAAAAGCTTACTTCAGGTTTATATTATTTCCTGTGTATGTTTGAAGAACCTTTTACAACACTTGAAGTATGTATAATTCAATGTACTGTATTTGCATGTGTTTTCTAGTTTCAAAATATTTTGTAATCTTTCTTTAATCCTTGATGTGCTCTGCCAGAATAACGGCTTAGAAAAAATTCTATGATGGAAGAAAGCAAGGCTTTTATGCCATTTATGTTTTATTTGACCAGAAGTGCTTCACTTTTTGCGTGTAAGTGAAAGTGTTCAGGTGTGTTTGCATTTGTGTCCATAAGGATTTAATTTTCTAATCGCTTTAAACAATTGATAGTTGCTATGAGTAAAAGATATAAATGTGTTAGGAGAGGCTGTTAGCCAAATTTTTGGCGAAATTCATTTGCATGAGTTTCCGAAAAATGCAACACTTTTAAGAATGTGGTGCGATAATGAAGAAGAAATAAATTCTTATATGTGTCCTGATCGGTTAACGTGGAGTTTGTTGTTATTCTGGCAAATTGCAATTTTTTGAATTAAACGTCCAAGCATTTCAGATATTCCACGCATTTCAGCTTTCAAAGAAAACGTCGAATTATTTCGCCTGCATTATAAGACATTTTAGTTTTGTAATCAAACGACAAAGAAACCGGTTTCGTTATGAGACGCAGGAAAATTCGCGAATACACGCCAGAGCAGCGGAATTTATTCCAAATAATTCATTTGCAATCGACTTGGGGATATGCATTTTTACGGCAGCGCTTAGGCTTTAATATGCCAAGTGAAGGTGGCGCCCGAAAAAAATAGTTTTGCCCGGTTTCACCGAAATTATGCAACTGCATTTCAAGAACCTGGCGGCTACGATGTCGGGCTAGGCAAAAAAGTGCATCATTCTTTTCGATGAAGTACTCATCAGGAAAGAACTGGAATATAACCAGTCGTTAGATCAATTACGACAATTGGAAATATGTCCATAGTTTCTACTGCACTGCCGGCGGAATGTAGCGTAAGTATTATCAACACTTGCAATAAATTGATTTATTACTATTATATTCACGAATAAACCAAGTCCATAGAGCAGTAGAGAGTAGGCCACATCATAAAGTATATATGAACTCCATCACTTAATGTCTTAAATGTGGTGTTATCTACTTTAGAATGTGGATTTGATGTAAAGGTTGTAGGTGATCAAAGCCCTGCGAGCGTATCATTGTTTAGTATACATTCTTCACCATTCACCTTTTTGGGAAAAAAGATCTACGTTGCGTTAATACTATTGCCACCTTTTTAAAAGCTTGCGCAACACGTAGGAGAGAGGCAATATTTTAACAGATCACGGTGTTGCAAGTTGGGCCGTCATAAAGGAGGTATACGTCATAAAGGAGGTATACGACATAGATAATTCGCAGATACTCAAAATGATGCTGAAAATAAGTTTTACCCACATTTGGCTTCAATTATTGCAATGGGAAAAATTTTGCAGATAAGAATGTAAGCAAGCATCCAATAAGCAGAGATGGGTACAAAAAGGAGAAAATACTAAGATTTGTCGCATATTTAGAAAAACTTAAGCTTCCTGACACCATTCGTAACTACTGCATTTCCGGTTTGAAATTCAGCATCAAAGTTTCTTTTGTTATATTGGGAAGATCGAAACAGGAAAATTTCTTCGCTGTCTTGAGGTGAAAACTGGGCAAAAACATAAACCCATCTGTCCGAGAAATCCAGTATCTTATTGCAAGAGTGCTGTCCATGAGATTTCTAACACACGCTTTTCACGGCCGCAATGCAAATTGTGAGAAAGACGACGATTTGATGCTGGAGAGGAATTTGGAACCACAAGAAGCTCTGGATGCTGCAGGTTCTCCTTTAAATGTATCCACTGAGGAGAGATGTAATAGTAACATCGACGAAAATCGACCTACACCTTCGCCTAGCGCAACTTAGGGATTGCTTTCTGTGGTGCTGATGTCGGGCAATATTTTGTGGGGTATGGCTTTTATTGAAAAACCCGGCTGATGTGTTCTTGTATGTTTGAAGACATAGTTTGAAGTTTACAAAGGGTTCTTGTCATACAATTTGCACTACAGTAATTGAAAAGCAAAGATTATAAATGAATGTGTTCGAAACAAACAAAACTAATTCCTGCTGTCAGCACAGGGAACAGAATTTAGAGCATTTGATTACGGTTTCAATACGATTCAATGTGAATGCAGAAAAAAGAAAATTCAATTGCTGTGGCTAGCCAAAAAATATTAAAATGCACAAGTTGCTTGAAAAATAGAAATGTTACAAACTAAGCTTGATGCATAGTTAAAACGCGCCGACAATTCCACACCCATTTCAAATTGAGCTTCTTAAAACTAATCCGTAGTTAAAGACAAACATAAACTAAGGTAAGAATTCCAATAATTTATTATGACGTATTCAAAAAAATGATTATTATTTTTTAAATTCTCCAAAGAAATAATAACAATTCGCAACAGGATTGAGTTAACCTCAGTTAGCATAAACATACTCGCGAATTCACTACATAGGAATTATAAAAGCAAACACTAAATTTGTTAAAAACTTACTATCGAATTTATTAAACACATTTCGAGAAGGTTTTAAAATTATAAATTTTACAATTTTATAATAATAATTATGAAATTTTTATCTTCATATATAAAATTATTATTGAAAGTTTATGGAATAAACTGTCTTCTTTTCTAATTTGTTGCAATCCTCTCCTACCAGAAGTATTTACAAAGTTGCAAGATTATGAAGCACTTGTTTAAAGCAAGCTCAGAAAATTGATATAAATACTTTGATATTGTGCTCATGCATATTGACGATATGTAACAAGAAAAGTTAAATTTTTGTAAACATTGCACACAATTAAACATATACAAGACAAAGCAAAGCAAAGAGGGTAAAGAAAACTAAGGTGAATTGCACTTCGAACATAACACACCAGATGTTTTTATCCTTTCGCGCATGTTAATAGTTACCATCAGTCGATCATTGTCGCGCTTAGGCTTTCTTATGAGGAAGAACAGAACATGTCCACAATCGCTGCCAACTTGTTTTAATCAAGCCTCATTTGGTCATACAAGTTGCTCCCTAATAAAACCTCGTCAAAATTACTGGAAAGCTATTTGGGCGACTTCATGAAATCTCTTTATAATGTATACTCTCTGCACACACAACGAAGGGAAACTGCATGTGCCATACTGAATAGGATTAAAATTGTTATTTAATTGTTATTTGCTTTTAAAATAAAAATAACGTCCTATAACCAAAATAATATCGAAAAAATATAAAGAAATAAGAACTGCATTCAATTAACAACACAACAAGTCCACTAGACTTAATTTAGCAGCTCTCAAATCGTCAAATATTAATTAAATTTTCAATTTAATCAAGTATATGTTTACGAGCGTGTGCGCCGCAGAGTCTGCTTCATTACCACAACAAAATAAACACAAGAGAAACTGCCTAAAACGTTTTCGTTAATGAAACGTGTTTTATTACTTTGAATACTGTCAGGATTCGTACGAATCGGGGGCAGAGCTCAACGCAAATTCACAGCCATCACAATGACGATGGTGCTGACAAACGGATCCAATCTATCGGATCCTGATAGCTTTAATAGTCGTCGAAGGGCGGCCAAGAGAGCGATGTAAACATACTGAGACAGACTCACTGGGATATATTATATTACTACGAAACAACTAATGACAGTAATAATAATAAAACTGTCCTGGCTAAATTTTAATAAACCTTCAACTAACACATTGAGCGATTTGAGCAGCATTTATATATTTCTTTTTTATGTGCTTTAACCGATGCTAAGGACTTGAATATCTTTACTCGACGGGGATTATGTTGAAATCCATTACAAAAGCCATGCCAAATCAATGTCAGGTTTCGTACATCACGGCGAAGGATTATTCATCAGCGATGATAAGCACATGATTTGTGTGTTTTATCAACCCGATTTGCTTTTCGTATTTCATTAACGCAGTGCGTCAGAGGGACTAGAGTGCTTCGTTCCTTGCCATACAATGTAAGTGAGATGGGAATAACATTCGCTATTCACTTTAGCTGTAAGCATTCAAACATTGAAACATTAATTCCACAATTATTAATTATACAAAAATGTGTAAAAAACATTTACCTAAAACTAGGGATTCTTAACATACTCAACATATTTATCTAAGATTATTGACATTACATTATTTACAACTTAACTTCGGACCCAGTTTCAAGCATTCATTCTTTGAGGCAGTTTTGATTGCGGTGCGTAAAAAAAAACGCTTATGGATACATGAGTAGGAATTCAATAATAACGAGCTATCTGCAATTAAGTAAAGTTCTAAAGTTGTAAAAAGAAAGAATGAAAAAATCAGCAAGGGGACAAAAAAGTCCTACGAGGACTTCATAAAATTTTGTTAAACCCATTGCGAATAAATTGCGTTGCGTTAAATAGTTATGAACGCCTTCGATTTCAACCACGGTACTCAACGTTACTGGAAAATTCACCCCAGCCAGAGGACATCACGCGGAATCCATTAGAATGTAGGCGACGTCTCGATTGGAATTCAAAGCGCGTCTCCTTTGACAATTAATACAGCAAATCTGAGTAATAAATACAGCCGAGAAATCCGAACTTATATAAAATCGTTACCATAAATAAGACCGGAAATCCGCCGCTGGGTGTGAGAGTGGCGGGGAAAATCAAATATAAGACACAAACACGAACTAACTTGAACTGAAACGAAACGAAATGTATTGAAGAAGCAGTTAGAGAAAGAACGAGGGGAGAATCATTTAAAAAGAATGAGAATCACGTAGCTCTTAAAGAGGCTCACGTCTCTGATTTGATTTATGCATACTTATTTGATTTTGAGGTTTCATAAATGTTTTAGGCAGCATTGACGATCCATTTTTCATCATAAGACGTGTCATTTTTTTATATTAATAACAATTTAAACGCAATATTAGAATTAAGTTTGGACCAGAGTGTATAACATTGTCCAAGCATTGCATTAAGTTTTATTTAGTTAACACTTTCGAGTTTTTATTATAATCAAATCTAAAGAGAAATTAATTAAAATCTCCGCAGTGTTTACGAATTGATTGAAATTCATTCGTTTACAATTAAATATATTTTTTTTTAGTGCAGCGTTTTTAACGGCGAAATGATTGAAGTTACAAAACCAGAATGAAAGCCGTCGCCGAGTAACAAATGAAATTAATTTTTTATGAAGAACCAACGCTATTTTAAAAACAATCACTCAGTCGACTCAGTTTTAAGTCGAAATATTTATTTAGTGCTTTTTATTTATTATCCCTGCTCGTACTTAATACAGTAATAATAAAAACCGGAGCGGAGAAGGATACAAAAAACATAACAACAAGATTGATTCAATAAAAACTGTCGTAAAATGCGAAAGCTTTAATCACTCAAATGTCCTACGAACAGTGGAACAAATTCATACCACGAATGAGAGAATAAATCAATCAATTAATCAAGCAATGATTGTGAGTTTATAAAGAGCAGAGAACGACAATGATAATAATAATAATAACAGTAATTAGCGAAATGGATGAGCTCCGAAAAGTTTAATATTAAAGAAATACACAATCAATATTCGGAACGGAATATAAAATAGGGAAGTATTAAAATCACCCAAAATTAATAAAAACTTTCAGGGTAAAAACTGACGATAATTAAAATTGAAAAATTAATAGTTTTAAAATAATCAAAGTATTTTTTAGGAGTCCGAAACGTTGTTTTAATTTACGGTAAAGAGTGGCTTTGGTTTGTTTGTTTTGGGCCGATTTTTTAATCACTGCAGCTTTAGTTTTACTCAGCCCCTGTTGCTGTGTTTAAAATCGTGTCAAATGTTCGAATTCCTATGAATTGTGTGATGATTTTTTTAAGGATGAGGTTGAAAAATCAATCGGATTCCTATATACATTAATTATAGTTGTTGTTGTTGTTGTGCACGTTATTTGCATGCGCAGGTAATGCTCTGATTTGCGGTTATGTGTGTGTTTTTATCTGTCGCTGTTTAATTTGTGAAATCGGCGAAGGCTTTTTGTTCGGCCTGCGTTTGTTTCGATGTTTCCCCGATACAAAGCCACTAACATGACCACAACCACAATCACAACCGCAGAAAAAACAGGCGACCATAAATAAATACATGAAAGAATAAAGACATTAAATAATTATTGGGTAAACTAATTAATAAATAGATAAACATATAAAAACCGCACATTTTTAATATACGCAAGGATTTAAAATAAACACGAAAGATGCATTTTTTTTAATGCATGTATTTGAAAAGTTCATAAAACTCAAATAATTTGATAATTATCACAGATGAGACAATTGAATCGTGCCATGGATTAATTCAATTTTATGTGACTTAATATAAACACTCGGATTTAAAATTCCTTTAATAAATTATCCCTAATTAAATGTTAACTCATCTCAATATAAAGTCTGTCCCATTTCAGAGTTTCATTAAGATTTAATTTCATTCCAACGCTTCTGTTATTAGATATTCACTTCCAATCAGTTGCTAATTAAAACCATTTTTTGCTGTTGTGAATCGTTTACAAACATTGTATTACAGGAAGAAAAACTTTTAGCAGAATATTAAATTTTCATCGCGTTCAATTACCGTATCAATGATCAATGATTAGTGGCAGTGCGCGCTTAATTAAGACCTCATCATTATTTTAAATACAAATTAATTGCTATTATTTCCCATCGCAGTAGCAGGAAAATTCCAAACTAGTCGTTAGTAGATTTTCACTTTTCAATTACAATATGACTGAATACGAGTAGACGAAAAATAATATAATTATGAAAACAATTATTGAAGTGATCCCCGTCATGATTCGAGTTAATATTAAATACTTGTCCTTGTTGTGGAAGTACTTGAAGGTTCGTCTACGCCACCGAATTCAGTTTGTCGATGAACTTAAGGAAAGTACCTGAAATTCCATGACCATAAAGCATCTTTTTCATGTGCTTCTGCTTGAAATAATTATTTTCTTACATGCCAGTGTATTAGATGCTTTATTAAGAGCGAAAAATACCGAAATGGCTTGCAATATTTTCCTCAATTGGTCACTTTTCCGTATTGTTTAAAATTTCTCGCTTTATTGTTCTCACAAGTTGAGTTCTTCTTTAAGTTATTCTTGACAAGACAGAAACTATTGTAGTTATCGTTCAAGCGCTTTTATAAAATATATGATTGATGTTCTTACATCTTGATTGGCTCATTGAGTTCTTCCTTGAAGTATTCACTGAAGTCTTCGTTATTGTAGACCACACTACAGACGATTTCAGGAGTTCAGGCACACGACTTATTTAAATTTACGTTTATTAAATTATTATCCACACTCTTTGCCATATCCTTGAATTGCTGTGCCTTTGGATACGAAAATGTCATTAATGGCTTTTAAAGTCACACCAATTGCAACATGTTTTAATGCAAATGCAAGTTAGGTTAGGATTATGTGATCAAAGTTAAGGAAGTTACGTTTGTGCATAGCTAAGCTTCCATAAAATGTGTGTACATAAATAATCATGCACACGTCAGCCTGCATTAAGCATTTATGCATTGGGCGAGATGATTTGTGCCGTAATCTGCGTGGAAGCGTTCATGTCATTGATTTATGAATATATCGCGGTCAGGATGAAGGCGTTTGCTCAGAGAAAACAGTTGACTTGATTGTGCTTATCGCATTTTTCAATAGCAGTTCGGAATTTGTTGAAAGATCCGGCCTACAGTCTGAAGAATTTCAAATATACTTATGGGATAATTTAACTGTATTAAATTCTAATCAGTGTAGCATAGAACTGCTACTTCTTTAAAGGTGAAGTGTCAGAATTTTCAATACAAACTTCATTTTGCATTGAATGTCACGAAATCCCGGAATTGTTTTCCATAAAATCTCCAACTATTCGAGGTCGTTAGGCTCAGTCTAAAGTTCCATTGGGTATAAGACAGCCTACGTTGAGGACTCCGTCTTTGATTTCTTACCAATAGATTTCCATTAGCATTGCAAAGGAATCAGGTCTTCGGTCCGATGCAAGGATCATTTGCATCTTATCTAATTTCTGGTTGCTGTAGAGCAACGATGTTTTCTTAAGTCAAACTCGGATAGAATCCAGCAGTATTCGCCTCTGCCTCTTTCGTCATCGATGGGGGCGTCCTGCCATCGATGAATTGCCTTGCATTAAATCTTGGAATTGCTACAATGGATGTATCAGTTAATGAGTCGCTCGTGCAGTCGACATAATCAGTCAGTCACTCAATCAGTTAATCAGCAACGCAGTTGGTTAGGCGATGCGTGACTGCTTCCTTCACGCACCCTTCGCATCTTCTAGATAAGGTTGCTGTGGTATTTGTTGCTTGGATGCTGCCTTCATATAGTTCGATGGCAGCAGCTTCTTATCGACGGTTCTGCTGTTGTTGTTCATGTTGCATGTCTTTGAAGTCCATGTACATACATGTGTTTGTGTGCAATTTATTGACACACGTTGGCTACATAAATTAATTGAAGAGGATTAACAGCAAATCCTTGTATGTAAACAGTCGATCCTTGTTAAGGCAATCACAACGAGTCGCCCTACAAAAAGCATTACACGTGCGGCAAATTGCACACACATCTACAGAATACATTTTCATAATGAAGAAAAGAACATCGAGGATGAGTATAACTCCATACTACATGAATGATTGGAATGCTAGAATGTCGGTATGTATGGAACTGTTTTGACACCCAAAAAATGCCTCGATTTGTAAGCGATTCCTGCCATAATTATATAATTATTCCGCCATTAAAGCCAGGAAGACTTCACGGAAGATTAAAGAATGTATTTTATATCTCTGCTATAAGCTCAGCTCATATTGATCAGCGCTAAACTGAATGTGTCGCTCGTAAAAAAAAAACAAATCTTAGCCGAAAGAGTTGAATGCTATAAACTAATAATAGCATGAACTTATGTATTTGTCAGTAATATCATCACATTTAGTACAAACATAAGAAAATCGAACAGAACTAATCGCATAAAGAATTGGTGATATTGGCAATGAGTTCCCTATCAATTTCACTAAGTTCACGATCGCCTGTATAGTGCACGACGCCGAGTGCTACTAGCAGCAATGTATATAAAACCGTCGTTATTCCAAATTTATTTTTTAGGATCCATTTAGCGATGCGTGCAGGCATGGGCTTCTTGGCCGGCATACCGGAGCCATACACGAGCAAATATCGCATGCTCGCTAGATTCGGTGTGGCTATTTTAACAGTTTTCCTGCGCGACATAACCAACTTCGGATCGTTGATATATTCGCACAGTCCGACGCAAGTAATGTAGGAACCGCTATCGGATCCACTCCAAGCGGCTTCCCTTGGCCAAAGCTTAAGTACGTTTGCGAGACTCTTGCTCAGCTGTAGAGTCTTAGTCCTCATTGATGCGAAATCCGAATGGAGGACAGAATAAAACGATTCAAGGTTATTGCAGTAAAATGCCCATTTTTTGGGCAAATCCATATCAACTGCTTCGGGCTTCGCACCTTTTGGTGGAGAAATTTTAAAGACAAGTGTCGGCATGTTTTCTTGAATCTTGAGTTCTCTCCGGTACTTCACAACGGCCATATTAAACTCTTCTTCATCAATCGTCTCGAGCAAAGGCCCATTCATTCCAATCAAAACCCAATGCAACAAATTAATTACAACGATGTCGACTTCGTCGAACTTCTTGCCCACCAACATTTCGAGTAGCGCAGTCATCGTGGGCGTGTTTCCAATCACTGACAACAATTCGTTAATGTTAAAGTCCCGATCTTGTGAGACGAATGCCGGAGGAAACGGCTTTAAATGCTCCAGGTAATAACGACTGAGCGCAGCGGCTACGAACAGAGTACATTTTGTATGGCAAGCCAACATATCCGTTTGCAATAACTTCCTAAGCTCGACCACTTTAGTGTTAAAAGGCGTATTAACCCCAGCGTATCCAACGACACCCATATCGATATCGTCCATATCAGCATTCCGCGACATTTCCATAGAATTTGAGATCAGTTGAATGGTAGCGATGTACTCATCCTCTACAAAAACATTTTTGGGCAAAGCATGGCGTGGGCCTCGATGAGCTGCCATTATATTTGCTAGAATGCACTTCAAATACACAATACACAATTACGCAAGAATATTCCAAAATTAATGGAATATTTAAATGAGAAAAAATATGGTACAATAATATTTGAACAGAAAAAATTTCGAATTTGCTTTGCCTACTTGGATACGGTAATAATGCGTAGTCAGGGCCGAGTTTAGAAGGTAGCGAAAGGCAAAGTTGGTTTTTCTGATGATTGAAAAGGGCTTCATTTACAAAACAAGAAAATTCAAGCCAGTGCCACGGCAAGTTAAAAAATTAATACCAGTTTTCTGCTGTTTGTTTTACTCCAGGACTAGCACTTATATCTTGTTGAATTCATTATCCTTTGCAGTAGTTTTTACCCTTGAGTTGAATTCATTACCCTTTGCAGTAGAGGTTACGGCCCAAATGCCAAAGCGTCTCTTTTCTGGTGGAAATCAAGGAAAATCACTGGAACATCAAGGCTGCAAATTCCAATGTTGCTGCTTTCTCAGCGGCGTGGTTTTTGCAATGAAAATTATCCGTACTGAAAACGCAAGCCTTCAACTCTCGCACTCAATATTTGCTCAACTGATTGACATTCCAACACAGCAAAGTGAACAACGACGATAAAATAAACCACAAACACATCAGGCAAAGACGGCAAATTAATGGAGAAAACGATTACAGAAATTTCGAAAAAGTATATGCCAATGTATAAAAAACGAATACATAAAAGGAAAGTTGAAAAGGAAAATAATGTAAAGAACTTGTGTACAAAAAAATCATAAAAGGATTATTTAAGAAAGCAAAAAAAATGCATTAATTTTTTTTAGCTCGTGTGAAAGTTCCTACGGCTGCCGCTGCTGTTGATGTTTTGTTGATGGTGAGATGAAAGAAAGAGAAGAGGAGAAGAGAAGCAGAAGGAACGTTTTTTTTTTGTATGTTTTGCCCTCTAAGCAAACAAGGAGCAGAGCTGCTGCTGCTGCTGGTGATGCTTCCATTGAAGAGTTGACTGGAAATTGAAAGAAAATTTTAAGTCTTCTGTCAGACTAAGGCAAATAAACACAGGCATATACAGACGACTACGTATGCCTGTGCACACATCCCTGTACAGTTAAAGTTCATGAGTTTGAGTAGCTGCTTTTCTCTAACTTCTGGAAAGACTTTTAAAAGCCAATTGCGTAAAGAGGAGACAACAACACAAAAACAAGTTGAAGAAAATCAAATAACGGCAACAAAAACAACAAGGAAAAAATCTTCCTTATAACTCACTCAAAGAAATCAAGCAAATATTAACAGACAAACAAATAATCAAGGTGTTCAACACACCATCCAGCCTAACAGCAGGACGTCAGCAGTCAACTGCCAACCAAAGGACGTACATGTGTCTCAATGTGACACTGCTGAGGCTTGAAGATGGCTCTCAACGCCTTGAAGAGTGACGATTAAGTGATGTGCGAGGAAGAGGACAAAAGACCAGCAACGACATGTGATTTGGTCTAATTTTTCCACATTTACACAAACAAATAATAAGGGGAAAAAATAACTACAACAGCCACGTCTGTCTGTAGAGTTACAGGGGGAAAAGCAAAGACTTTAATGCTATCTATAGCTTAAAAACCCAGATGAAGACGAGACAGTTTCACATTTGAACTTCAAAGGAATTCAATGAAGAAATTCCTCAAAAGGAGGAGAAAGTTAAGGAAAATCAGATAAAGACCGGTCCATGGCCTTTTACATTTAAAAGCTAATCACGAGGAATACCAATAACGAAGTTTTCGACCACAAGAAAAATGATCATCATATTACACAAGACAAATAATGTGAAATACATAATACAAAACATTAATGCATTGAAAACAATAATCGTATTAATTCATAATTTTAATCTAAATGAATAAATTATATCAACTTTTATGCATATACATAGTCCTAAAAAGAATTCCTCCTTGGACGACAGCCATAGCGAATTCTTATTGTGTTTCTTCTCTCGATTTTCTTCCAGGAGCACAAGGCAAAAGTAGTTTAGAATTGGGATGTTTTTCCATTGATATTGAATTAAGGCCACAAACTTAACTCCGCCTCACGGTCCTTCAGAACAAAATAATGTAGGAGGGTTTCAATTAACGGGGCAACCTTATCGTCAGTAAGAGCATCGTTTGAGCGCTGGGTTAAACGATCCCACCGAAGGTCTAGGTGTAGGTACCCGTGCCGTATACCTTCATGACTGCTAGGTCACTCCTTAAACGGTCCCTATCGACGCCCGGGAGAGGTCGATAGTATCAAAAGCTTAGTCCCGGTTGGCCGGCTCTGCCGGGATGGGAAAATGGACTTAAGAAATACTAAAGGTAAAACAATAAAAAAGAAATACAACGAAACAGGGATGGAGGTGTCCGATGGTCCTCCTAAAGTACTCAGTACCTTCAGATATTGGTAAGTCGGAACGCGAACCAACTGACAAGGTGGACCTTGGGACATTGGCAAATGTTTAGAGATCAGCTGCAAACCCTAAGGGAAGCCTACAAGGAGAAGGGAAAAATTAAATGAAAACATTGCAAAATTTCTAAAACTTGATATTTTAAATATTTATCAAAATTATATAAGAAAACATTTTCCAGGTGAACATAAGTATATTTTTTTAGTATTTCAATGCTGAAGTGTTGTGGCCCCCGATTTTAATTATTTTTTTTTTTTTTTTTGTTTTGAATAATTTGTTTAAATATTTCAGCACATGGATTTTCAATTGTCAAAATCCATTCAATGTGGAAAGTACAACAAAAAGGGGAAGAGGAGAAACCGAAAAAAAACAAGGAAGTAAAAAAAAGGATTTCATTAAAAAATATCGAACCGATTTGCTTTTGTTTAAATATTAAATGGCGACAATTAATTTCTTTGTGCTTGGAAAAAGTTTCGTCTGATGTGCGTGTGTGCGTGGTCGTGCGCTGCGTGTATGTGTGCGTGTGGTGCGTGTTTATCAAGCTGTCACCACAGCAGCAACCGAAAAGGTTGTTGTTGGTGTCGTTTTTGTCATTTATATTGTTTATTTCCGATTTTGTTAATTAATTTAATCCTGCTTTTACCCGCTTTATTTTTGGGCTTTTAAATCCATGATGTTTTTAAATGAATTCGTCCAACAAAATACAAAAAAAAACAGTGTAATGTAAAAAGTAGTCGTAGTTAACGCCGAGGTTAACGACGCATCAAAACGTTTGGGTTTGTGTGCCCTCTTTGTGTGTGTGTGTGTGTGTGGGTGTGGGTGTGTAGCCACTCGCCTGATTGGAGTTAAACAGTTGAACATCGCAGCGATAATCACAATTTAATTAATTACGCTTTTTCGTTGTACATTTTTAATTACTTGTGTATATTAATTTATTTATAAACACAACTTGATTTGCATTTAGTATTTTTTATTACTTTATTGATCCTTATTACGGCCATTGAAGGTGTAATCAATCGAGCGATGACTATCTAACAACAAACAAAACTTAGGCGCGGTCTTTCGGTTCCGGACTAATTTGAATTTCGCAATCATAGAAATGCAAATTCTTAACTTGCCGCGAGCAGCGCTCACTGCTTTCAAGTGCTTGGAATCACTGTCGATGGGTCATTAGCAGCGCTTTCACTAACGACAACCAAGTTCTATTCCCAGGAGCAGTTTTTCATTTGCCTCACGTTGGCTTCGTCAAACGTTTTCAGGAAATTCCGAATAATTTGCCACCCACTGATTAAAATTATATTACATATTTATAATTATATATGACCTGAATTAAATTGAACTCCGAACACAATTTGAGCATCTTCTCATTTGTAATTTATAATAATTTTTACATAAATCAGGGAATTTGTCAATATTTTGATTCGTTTTCTCATCGCTTCCCGCATTTAATTTTATTTCTCGTGTTCCTTTAACCACATTCATCGTTTAACTGCCCCGAATAATCAATGAACTACGCATTGAAGTACTTTTCCATTCCATTTAAAGTGAAAGTTGTCAGAAAGCCTAAGAAATACGATAGAAGGAGACCAACTCGACGTCTTCCCTTCAAACGAACCACATTCCACTCCATCTGCTCATTTAAAATAGTATCCTTGGGATCCCTTAGAGATGCTTAAACTTAATATTCGCAGGCATTCGGTTGAGGGACGCTCTTCAGAGAAGGACTTCAAATGAAGCTAATTACCTTTTGCAATCCTTACATTCGTAATTTATGTCCAATTATATTTATAGCTTGTTCATTGCTGTTTTGATACATTTATAATTTCCCAACATTTATAATTCCTGTGAACGATGTCTCAAGGCTTTTAAAATTTACAGCTTTTAAAGATTTTGCTAAAATCGTTTGCTGTTCATAGCGACTTTTCTGATAGCGAAAAAGCTACGATCAGATCGAAGCTACATGGGAAATATCGTAGCAATGTGAAAATCAATTAATCTTGAAATTCTTCCGACCCGATGAAAAATGGATGTGATGAAAGGCAGCACAGCAGCGACGTCGACGATGCTCCAGAACAGTCAAGAAAAATCATATTTAATATTAAGCGAAAAACTGCGTCAATAGAGAAAGGAAAAAAGACGTTGTTACTTATTTTATTTATCGAGGCGCACTCAGGACTTGATAAAGTTTTAGGAAATTTTTTAAAAATTATTTGCCAATTTATTGCACTCAAAACAATTTATTTTGTTATATTTTAATTGATATACTGCTCAAAAGAAGTCGGCTATAAAATGTTATTCAATTGAATTTTCGAATCATGACTGAAACAGTTAAAAACGTACAAAAAACATTACAAAATTGTAATTAATTTTTACTAAAACGCATTCAGTGAATGTTTGAACATTCGAATTTACAAGTTTTCCCATATTTTCCATTCGCAAGTGAAGCTTTCGTTAATTCAAATCGGTTTTTTATCAGAAACCTTAAATCCCGACAAGGAATAAATTGAATAAATGTTGGCGTTACTATTGTAGATTGGTTCTGTGCCTTTTCCCCTTTATTTGTCCTCTGTTGTTGTTTCTTCTTGCAAAGAAAAGGCGCGAAATTGACTCAACATTTCCGTGGAAGTCGTTAAGCTAAAATAAACTAGGGTAATAAATTATATTCCCCAGTAGCGCGTATGGAGTCCCCCTCGTCCCTGTCAACAGCCAACAGCATCATCCGACACCTTCTCAACAGAACAGCGTCGTCGTCGTTGTCGCCGTGGTCGACGCTCTGCAAAGCCCACAGCTTGTTCTGAAATTTCAAGTGGCTCCGAATGAAAGGAGAATGTAGAAAAATTCTAAGTGAAAAATGCGGCTGCGAATTTTCCCAAGAATTTGTATGGCTAGTTAAAAACAACAACAACAACAACGACAGCGGCGAGGACGACGAGAGCGATTCAACAAAAATAAATCAATATTGGCAATTTTAAATTGCCAACTACGAGTGCAAAAAGGACCTTTACAAACACCGCAGGACTGGCAGCACCACCTGACGCACCATCCTCGATCGCTGTGCGACTTATGTATGTGTGTGTGCTAGCACATGGATGAAGGTATTGCCGCGAAAGCACCCCGCGCTGTTCTTGTTGTTGGCTATGCTGCGGCGTCTCCGTGGGATTTCACTTTATTAACGTTGCATAAAAGTCGTGCAAGCATTTTCTCGCACACAAGAAGCGACAGGACGTGAGTCTGAGGATCTGCACGATGCTAAGGGACGGCGAAATGGGTTTGAGGAAGTCTTCTCATGCAGTCTGAAGGCAGAAGTCGCCGCCAAAGCACAGCAGAATTTGTGTTGTGTCACTGTTCGACGACTGTCTTGAAGAAGGAGCGAACGAAAGAATGCAATGCTAGAGTTCCATAAATTCTCCGTGGGCGCTTGTTGCTGGCTGCTGGTGGCGGCTTCAGATGGAGTCGAGTCGCGCGCGATTCGGTCGCTTCAGAAAATGATGCTGCCGCTCCTTTCTCAGCTGCTGCTGCTCCATGTTCTTCTTGTTCACATTTTTTATGGTTTCCATACGACTTCCGGCTGTAGAATTTCTGCACTCCTTGTTGCTGTTTTTTTCTTAGTTGAATTAAAAAATAGCCTTTTTCACGTAGAACTTTTACTAAAAATAATATTCCTTGTTGTTATTTTGTTGTTGTTTTTATTGTTGCACGTTATTCGAGCCCCACCCACCTCCCTCCGGTGTGACATTAACATTAGCTACGTGCTTGTTTCTATTATTATTTCTCTCTTATTTTCTTCCTTTCACGGCTCCTGCAGCTTTTTCGTTGCTTTGGTTGGTTCTTCTTCGCCTGTTTCCTTTTTGAATATTATTCCTTCACAAGTTGGGCTTCGGCTAATGAAAAAGGATATGAATTTTGCATGTTCCGGAAGCGGATGTTCAGCTCTCTTACAGCTCCACTGATGTTGCTGAGCTGAGTTTGCCATTTTTGAATTCGTTTTAATTTTTATCGGGTCCTTTTCTTTTGCAATAAATTTTTCTTCTCGAAATTGTTTTTATCATATTCTCTTTTACTGACATCCCTCTCTTTCTCTCTCTCTCTCACTCTCCTGTTGCCGAGCGAAAGAGGTATTCGTTTACCTGTTGTATGCTGGTTCCGAAAAAGACCGGTTGTCCCAAGAACGGGCCCGCTTTCGGTACAGCAGCCAGCTTAATTTGCATAACTGTATTATGTTTTTACCGTTGATCGAAATGCATAAATTCGGGGGTGTCGCTGCGTGCAGAGCGATGAAGGATATGAGGATGTTGTGGCCGCAAGCCTGCCTACGACGCTGCGGGGAGCAGCAGCAGCGCCGTGGCCAGGAAACGAAAGTCCTTACTTCTCATTTGGACTTTCAGACAGCAGAAAGGAGGCCAGAGAGCCGCCAGGAAGCAGGATGTCCTCGAATCAACTGCGGCAGTTAATGAAAATTTCATTATATGCAGTCGCGATGATTGCAAATGGCTAGAGGGAGACAGCGAATCGATTTCAGGGCTAGAATTTAAGATCATGTTTAAAAAATTATCAAAATTTTTGGAAATTTCCAAAGTTAACGTCTTCGAAATAAGGTTATATGTATTTTTCGAGAGAGTGATTGATGGCCTCGATGATGGGGCCTTGATAGAGGCGTCCTTGGCTCCGTTGTGTGCACCCTGAATTAATGCAGTTGGCAGAAGCGATCCCCTGTTGGAAGAGCTTTCATAAATCAACAGCATTATTTATGAAATACGTCCGAGCTGCCATTAAAACTGGCAAGGGAGGCGGTGAAGGGTGTGGGCGATGGTTTAGAGAGCTGCAGCCAAGAACATTACATTTTTCCTTACCACATCCTTGCGAATTCATGCTCGAGTCAATGCTGATGTCATAATTTGATGGAGCAGACGCTCCGTTCGAACTTTAAATTCCCTGGAGTCTCTTCCCTTTTCCATTTCCCCCTTCGCAACGGCTTTTCTTCATTCCTATCTCTTTGCACTTATGTTGGTGTTCATTCATGCTGTTTGTGTTTTTGTGCTGATTGTAGATTTTTGTTTTTGTATTCGTTTTTTGATTTATTAGCAGCAACATCAAAATAATGTAGTTTGCAGTCGTTGTTGTTGTTGTTGTGCCCTTGCTTCCATTTCTACTTCTGCCTTCTACTGCAGCAGCATTAGCAACCGAGATAATATTTGCATCTGTCAGTCTTTCGGTTTCTTTGGAGCAGCTCTTTTCAAGGATCAGAAAAGGAAGCAGCCAATTTAAAAAAACCCAAACTAATAAAGTAAAACGTAAAGTTAAAATATCTCATCAAAGGCAAACCCACACAACTTTGCAATTTAAGCATCGCAAAACACCAAATGTTGTTCTTGTATTTGGTTTCGTTGTGAGATTCACTTCTTTCACTTGCTGCCTCACCATTTTCTGGTCTCTTCATCGTTGCCAGATTACGGAGAGCAATCGGAATGCTCTGTAGGTCATTTGCTGTTCCCCACAACCTGAACTTGTTAATTAAGAATAATGTTAAACTTCAATTTGAACAAATTTCTTTTTTTGATAAATATTTTAGGGACTTGGTAAATGCTGACGATTTTAGCATTTATTTGTGTGAAGGAGAAATGCTTAATGTGCAGCCTAAAAGTATACAATTGCTACTCTTGATGGCGAAGCTAATTTGGTCTCAATTGAGACAATTGACAAGTGAAGAAATTATGTTTTAGTCAACTGATTGACTAAATCAAGCCTAAATTGGATGAAGCATATATTTTGCGTTTACTACACTGAATTAATTATACATTCATTTATGATATCTGTTAATATTAAAAACACCCGATGACTTTATATATATAAATTAATAATTTCGCCGTTTGCTCCCAGCTTTAGATAAAACGAAACAATCCACTCAGTTTCCAATCAGATGTTTTCAATAATCAATTTCAATTCAATAATTCAAAGGGCAAATATTTGAAAGGAAAGATTTTACTCATGTCCTTTTTATTACTTTTTCAACTTTGTAATATGCCATCATTTTGTGATTTTCAAATCTCCGCAGACATGAAAATAATTTTCAATAACTTTTCACAGGCCTGAAAAATTTAGGTGATAAAAAAATTCCTATATAAAGTGGATTACGAGGGTAGAAAAATTGAGCAACAAACAAAATAACACACAGAGTCGTTGGATGGAGTGGCAATAAACTAATATCCGGCTCAGCACGCTTCACAGGACGACCGGGCGGCGCTGTCCATATCCTGGTGTAGGCGGTTCCCCCACTGCGAAGGGCTGCTGGGATCCGCTCACACATCACCCACGCAAACCATGCGTGACCCATGAACTCGACACACTGTTGAACAGTTGACATCAATGGCGGCGGTTTCATTGGTCGAAATGGGCATTTATTTGGTTCCGACAGAGAGCTTTTATCAGTATAGTGTCTAAATTTATACATTGTGTGCTGATTTATGGATTGAGTTGCTTGAAAAGGTTACCGGAAGCAAATAACATGTCTATCACTGAAACTATCACTACAAGAAAGCAAAGTAAATAAAGCAAGGTATCGAAAAGCCATCTAACTTTTTGTCCTCTAATAATTTTATACTTGAGAACTTATTTGAGTATTGCTGTTAGCACCGTAAAGCACTTTAGCACTTAGTATGAAGCAAGACATCATAGATTAGGGCAATATAAAATCTTGACTGCTGTTGGTTCGCAGCGTGCCGGACATTATTGAGTATCGAGAAGTAACCGCAATAAACACTAATGATACCCGCGTGAGTAATATTTGCAAGTTGGAGGACGAACAGAGAAGCAAGGTGGAAAAGGAGACGACAAGAAATTGAAGACGAATGGATTGCGGCCAACCCATTGCCAGTCTCAACAAATGAACGATTGTACGAACGATATCGACTTAGTTTCGTTTACTTTTCGTCGACACTAAGCAAACAGCAGCAGACTAGTCGAGGTAAAAGAGCGACGAGGAAGCAACTGGCGTCAAAATACAAGCAGATAAAGCAATTTAAAGGATTTGCACTGCAATCGTCCGCTGTCAGCAAGCGGAGGAGTGGCGGCTTACCTCCAATCAGTCCCACAAACAAACACAAGCATCAGCGCGATGCTGTGATCCTTTACCCTCCCTCTTCGCCGAATGATTTGCTCAACGAATTGAAAGTAAGTAATTTCCGTTGGATTACGAAATGTAGCAAACGGATTTTTGTAAATGTTTGGGTTCCGGCATCGATTGCGCTTAATTCTCTTGATTTACGTGAATTTCAGGTATTCAAGAAACAGCATCGTTTTCTTCTCTTCATTTTTCCATTTCAGGCAAACTTCTTTGTTGTTAAATTGCTTTGTATGTTTCTCCTGATTACCTTCCACCGTTCGTTTGAATATAGCATATTTACGGAATTCTTTACAACTGATTCGATTTTCTACTTTGTTGTTTGATGATGATGAATATTGACGTAGCACACGACGTTGAATAAAATGTGATGACTTAGTTAAGAAAGTTTTAGTGAAGAATTTTTTTGGGTTTCAAACAAGAACGAAGTATTTCTTTTACTATCTCATTTTGTATTCCTTAGCAAGGTACAAGAATACAATTTAAGAACGGAATCAACCGAAATCTGAAAAATCCTCGCGATTTTCCTCGAAAAAAAGGGTTTTATAACAGCCTAAAGTCTTGACCTGACACGATTCAGTCGCATCGTATTTAAATTAGATTTACTTTATTAAATTAAAGCATTAATTGATATTAAATTACGCCAATTTTTATATACCCTAAACTTAGGTTAGGAAACTACCCCAAAAATATGCCTTGGACCTTTTACCACTTTTTTGCCTCATTTAAGACCCTCACAAAATCCAAGTTAACATCATTAAAACAAAAAAAAAAACAAAAGCAAATGTTGGACTAGATTTCTTTTCGATATTTCACAGTGTTGCTCTTCTTTATTCTTCAGTTGTTATTCCATTACTTCGATGCTTCTCTCCTCGTTTCGTTCCCTTTTTCGCCCCTCCTCGGATGGACAGCGACAATGGTAAATATTCACCCTCGATGAGAGTTTTTCTCTGCTTCTGCTCTGTCCCTTCCTTCGAAACACCTTCTGTATACCGCACAAACAGTCGGCAGGCGTTTATGGCCTGTTTAAGTAACTGTAACAGGCAGCAGGTGGCGCTGTTTTTGTGTGGTGAGCCTAATGGAGCAACAGAAAACCGCGTCGATGATGGCAGCCCCATGGCTGAGGAAAAAGCCATTCCTTCCACTCCCATTTCGGAGGTGGAAATATTTTCACCCAAATGAAAGCAAAGAACAAAAATAAACAACTTCTAAGTCTTAAATTTTTATTTCTTCTTTAAGGTATGAAAAAAGCACAGAGTCTGTAAACAAAAGTGGGCAGTAATAAATATTTTATTACGCAGTCAGCACAGTAAATAATAATTACAAGCAGCCAGTGAAAAGAGCTACGAAAACGAAGCAAAGCGCAGGGAAACGAAATAAAAGAGAAGAGAAAATAAGTTGTAGGACAGACAGGCGAGGCGATACAGCAAAGGGAAAACTAACTCCTGCTTAAGAAATAATGCAAAGTTATGCTGCTTCCCTGCTAACAGGTTGCTTTTTGCTCTACTTTTCTTGTGCTTTTATTGTTTTTAATGAGAACATAAATAAAAATGCCGACAAAATGATGTCCTTTTCACAACAATAGCTCCAGAGTCCTGCCGAGTCCGAGCCGAAATCTCCAGCCAGCGAGCGGCAACAATCGTGGAAGCAACAAGCATTCAGCCGGCCAACAACAGCACCGCCGCCGCATTCAATATAATCAACCGCAACGGCTCCAGAGAAGCATCTTTGCGGCGAACAATGTTAATAATTATGTTGAATTTTTCATGCAATCGAAATTATTTCAGCGCAACGAAAACATAAACACGAACGGTAACTTACAGAACGCGGACGTCTCGCGCCTAACAAGGACCTAGCGCCACGTCCTGCTTTTCCCGCTAAGCCAAGTGAACTGAATACAAAGCAACGTTGGCGTTGAAGAGGCGTGAGAGGGACGTGGAAGCTTATTTGATGATAGAGCGCGGTGCCGGCGGATGCGGGTTCGCTAACAAGAATTGGGCCCGCCAGGACTCGTCCTCTTGCTATTTGCGAATTTGTGCTGCAGCAAGCAACCGCCAGCAGCCGCGACTTTCGTTTCCATTTTCATTTATGTGGAAATGATAATGTGATGTGTGCGTGCAATGAGAAACAAAAACATGAACAAAGCCACATTAAAGTTTTGCTTCGCACAGCAAACAAGAGATTTAACAGCATGGAAATAACTCTTGAAGAGACGAAACAACTCAGCAACAGATGAATGAGAGCGAAGCGAGGCAAAGCATCCGCAGACAAGCGATTGATCACAAACAATTGTGCACATAATAAGCGCAAAATCAACGGAATTCATTGCTAAGAGACGAGAGAACAAGAAAAAAATTGGTGGTAATACAGGATCCATTTTAAGTTTTACTATCCAAAAGGTTAAAGTGATTTCTACATGATTGCGATTAAAGAATTTTTGCAATAAATTAATGAATAAATTATTCTGCAAAAAGGACCACAATTTTTAATCGAAAGTATTTCTATAATCATGACTCCGAGTTTCGTAACAACGGTCTTTAGATGCAGTAACTATTGAGTTTAAAATTAGTTTTAATCCCAATTTGGGAACTACATAAAACCAAAAAGGGTTTTCAATGGGCTGATATATCGAAATCTACTTTCTTAAATACTACATTTTGCCAATCTGAATTCGATCAACACGTCACTCACCCGGATCCCTCGCCGTTCACTAATATTTTCGCTATTTACGTGCTCCAAAAAAGAGCCTTGATTGCCTTAAACGGGATTTGAAATGATGATGGCGTTAATTCCTCTATGGCCCAAATATTGTTTTATAATTCTTTTTTTAGGCTTTTACTTTTCGATTGTTAATCTTATCTGTAAGATATTATATTATAGGCTACTTAAAATTGAATTGAAATAGTCGAATGAAAATTGATGACAAATTTTAAACACATACATGACATCATCGATTTTAACCACACGATTTTGTGTTCCATATCACCTCGATTTCCCGCATCATTTAGACATTGCGTGGACTCAGACGCGAGGCGTACTTCACTTCTTCCCTTACGGGGCATGAAGGAAACGAATGACAGATACTTCGATATTCCTTTTCCATCTTTCCATCGATTCAACTATTTTAATTTGGCCTAGAACTATGCATTCAGCCCTTTGCTTCTGACAGAGCTACTAAACATTTCTCACAAAAGAAGAATAATATTTGACTTCTTCTTCGTCTTCTAGTTCTTAACGTGTGTTTTAAATGCAATCCGAGTTCAATCCAATATAATTTCTAGGGAAAAACCATTAAGCATTAGAAAACCACTACAATATATATTTGACGTACGTACCTTTCTGAAAATATTTAATTGTTTCGCATTATAAAGGCGCATAGAGTAAAAGTAAGTATTTTGGCTCATTAACGACAAGGGGAAAAACATAAAATTCGATTTTTCTGCGTTACAGCCATTGCTTCGACCCACCTTACGCTGTAAGGGAAGTCCGTATGTAGGTTCTGAACTCTCTTACAACTACCTACATTCCGAAGTAGTTAGGAGCTCGTCGATGATATTCAGAGGCTTTCACTATATTTGTCAGTGGAAAATGTATCTAACGAAAGTCGGAATTTCTCAATGAAACAGAGAAAAAAGTCGGTGGCTTCTTACTCAGCAAAATGATGTATGTGTTGCAATTAATTTAAGAGATCTCCTAAAAGTCTTTGTGGCTCCTGTCTTTCTCAAATTAGCAGCATAAAATTTCAGATTCTTCTAGCGACGATTGTTAGAATTGCAATCATTATTTTTGTCACTTTCGTGCGGAGTCATAGCAACGGATAAAAGAAGGTTTCAACACCATCATCTGCCTTTCCCTTTCCCTATCTATCCTTTTAGCGTCGATCGTTTTTGCAGCAAACCGCATCAACTTGAATTCGGTGGCTGCTGTTGCAAAGCCACGTAGAATAGTAAACTTTTGTGACTGCAACTTTTTGCACAGAAGTTGAATACGAAGAAGTTTTCGATTTTGAAAAATATTTCTTTTGCTTTTTATGGGATCCAGTCTAGTTTTAAGATGTGTAAGTTTTTCGTAATGCTACGGTTACTTTTTCTTGCTTTTGCCTGGTTTTGTTACTTTTCGCTTCGGTTTGATTTAGTTTTCTTTTGTTTCTCGTTCACTTCTTCTCTCTCTTGCTTTCTTTCGGGCTTCCTCGCTACTAGCTACAACGGCATTTCTGTTGCAGAATAGTTTTGTTGGTTCGGTTGCTGTGCTTTGTGAGGGATTTGAAAAGTTTTAATCATGCAACTCGAAAAGTAAGTTCGAAATGTGCGCCGCTGAATGGTGGAGTAACGTGCTTGAATAATAAACTTGGCGACGGTGGAGTGCAATACCAAGCACCGCACCAACAGCATGCACCGATCTAAAGTTAAGCCAGAAATACAGATAAATTACCGAACATTTTCCATATCAGTCAATGCGCTGCGTGAGCGAATTTAGTTAATTTCCTACTCCGCTGTAGTTGTTGGTAAATGCTCTTGATTTGTCTTTTTAATTCGATGTTGCATCACTTCTCATGCCTTCAATTCAACTACGTTGAGAGCCGATCGATTGTTTTACGCTACTCCAAAAAGTATGCAATACAAAAGTGTGTTTACAAAGTTTCACTTTTCGCTGGAAGGCGAATAGTTTGATGCGGAAATGCGGAAGGAAAGAGCAGTGAAAAAGCCCTTAACTCACTCATCTTCAGTAAAGTACTTCAATGCAAGCATAAAATATAAAAACGCTTCGTAGGGAAAGGAGTGTTGCTTTGCTTCGCGTGATGCCACCTTAAAAATAAAGGAATTTTCTAGCAGTTGTCTTTGTTGGCGTTGTTGGTGTTCCATGTAGTTGCAGTTGCATGGTTTCACTTACAGAATTTCCTCTGCACGAAGTTGTTGTTGTTGTTGCTCATATTCATGCTTATGTTGCTGATGGTGCCCATGTTATTCCAACAGCAACTATTGTTGTTGTTGTTGCTGGTGCTGGAATTGTTTGCTTAACTTTTCGATGAATTTGTTTAAAGTTTTCGCGCTGTGCTCTCGACTTTCGTATTCTTTTCACACGCTTCTTGTTCTTGTTATGATTTTTGTAGTTGATTTTCTTTATTCTTTGCATGCACAGGAAGTGTTCGAAGTTGAGTTTATTTCCTAACTAAAAAGTGGTTAAAACAAATTAAAGAACAAAAAAAATATCCACACAGAATTCAAAACAAAGAATGACAGCAGAAAAATAAGACGACGACAAGCGAAAGCAAGGGAAAAGAAACGACAATTAAGAACTTCCTTAACAGTTGACTATTGTCAAGTTTTGTTACTAATTTGCATTTGCTAATGCATGGCCTTGTATGTGTGAGGATATGTGCGTGTGTGTGTGTGTTGGGAATTTCGCTTGTTGTTGCTGTTGTTGCTGCTTTCATTACAGTTGTTGGTCGTCCGTAGTTTGTTGTTTAATTTGCTTCTGGTTTTCTGCTCTCTTGTATTGCGTTGTGTTGTGTTGCTTCTGATCAAAACTTTACGCATAAAATTTGTGTAAGCTTTCTAAGAGAAGTTAATTGAAAGTTGTTGCCATGTTAACCTGACAGAAATTAGTTGTACGAAGAGTTTTTAACGAGCTGCTGCGCTCATCAAAGAGAGGGAAGAAAGCAGACCAAACAAGACACTAAAAACAAAACAAAAATTAAAAAACTCATAAAAAACTATGTAAATATTTCAACTTTGCTATGAATTGAAATATTGATTTAAACTAATTTAAATATCTAACACAAAATATTCATGAGAAATTCCAAAACGCAAATTCTCATGAATACATGCATAAAGTATATTAAAATTATATAATTTCAGTTTATAAATATTATGTATTTCATATAACTTTTTTTTTTAGTATTTTTTGATTTGATATCTAATTTCTTTCAATCTTTGTTTGCTTCTTTATGTTTACATTTCATTGTTTTATTATTTGTTTCCGTAAGTTTATTTGTTTTATTTGTTTGCTGATTCGGCGGAGATTTTTATGCTATAATTCACAAAGGAGAGGGAAGCCAGAGGTTGGCATAAGGCGCACACTTCATGTACAGGTGAAATAATAAACTTCCCTCTAAACAATGTAAAAATAAATCGTCCTGAGCATGGAGTTTAAAAGAAAGCCTCGAATAATGTCGCGTTTTAAAGCATTTCAATAATTTTTCATCCTCTGGCAGCTTCTCTCCGAAATCGGATCTCTTCTCCTTCACTTTTCCTGCTACTTTTTGCTAAAGCACTTCGCTTTTTTATTCGATATGAAATTTTATATCTGGAAAAAGAAGCATTTTCCATGGAGAACGTTTTGTTTTTCTGCCCCAGACCAAAACGAGAGGCAATCAAATAAGCAAACAAAGACTACAAAACGTCGACTGAATCGTTAAAAACCGCCGATTCCAATTTCTTATTTAATAGCTGGCTCTCGAGGACTCGACCACAGGCAGGGACGAAGGCAGTGGCCGACCATGTTGCAGTGGGCGATCTGCTGTAATGGCGTCCGGTGCGGAGATGAATGGCGCAGCCTGAGTACTTGGAGCACTCTGACTACTGCGAGCATCTGAGTGGCTTTGTTGGTGCGCCTTTTATTGGTGTCTCTGCGATGTTGCACGCTTCTGTTATTGTTGTCCGCTGTGGCTCTTTTGCTGTAGTAAATGGAACTCGGTCGAAACAAAGGATGAGGTTTGTTTTTCAATAACTGTCGATGTCAGTAGCTCGAGTTCAACATAAAGACTTACGGATCGCATAAAAGCTGTAAAAAAGCGTTTCGTTTCTTTTTTCAGGACTTTCAGGACATTACAAATTCCTTTGACCGCTTCCTCGACCCTTCCAATTCGGAAACAATCTTTACTTTGCCATAAAATCTTGATTTATCGTTTTTAAAATCGTTATTATTTTGCATACTTGAGCTTCTCTCTCATTATTTCGGTTCTTGAATCCTTTTATACATTCGTTGTGGTCCTCGAGGCCAGCGATACAACATACAACAACTTAAAAGAGGTAACAAAGATCTGCTTAAACAATTTTCTCGACTTTCTTCAAAGTTTATGCTTGGTAAAAACTAAAGAAGCCTGCCAAAAATAAACAGAGGAAATCAATATTTTGTACGAAAATTAGAGCTTTAATTTCCTAGATACAATTAAAAGGATGCCTTGCTGAGTTTCTTACAAGAAATCGCATTTTGTTTTGTTATCTATTTTATAATTAAAGCAATATTTAATTAAACAAAAAATACGAATAAAAACAGCAACAAAAGCTAAGCATTTCCTGGCAATGGAACGAAATAGTTGATTATTATTGCTGTCCGAAAAGTAATCAACAACTTATTGATGTTTGCTGTCAAACGCACAACAACAACAACGAACCTTGGCAGCATTGCCTGTTGTGATTCTCAAGCCGCCCTCGGCTTATAAACCATCGATTGCGATAGAGTTTTTTTCGCCAGAAGTCTTTTTTATGGGGTTGTCGAGGGTACGGACGGGGTTTGTGTGGCATCGTTGATCGATGAATGTGTCAAAAACTTATGACATGAATAGCAATAAATTATTTGATCTCTCGTCAACATTTGCTAAAAACGCTCCCAACCCATCCCAGAAAGAAATCCCGGCCGAACTCATTCTATAATCCCTCAAATTTTCCCCATCTCATTCATCATCAAATAGCCGATGGTAGAAAACATAATTACGCCAAAAGGAACACTTTGTCAATATTTCAACACTCTTTTTCATCATCTTCTACACTAACGACGCATAAGAAACTCAATGTATCGTATCTGCTCCTGCAAAAACTGAACCAATTTAAATCGACTCTACCAAAATTCTAAAAAGGAACGTGCTAAAATCGAATCTGCATTTATTGACAGTGCACCCGATCTAGGAAAAGCTGAATGAATGCCGATCGTTTCGTGAAATTGAAATACTTAAAGTAAAAATAATGCGGTTCCCCTTAGAAGGGCAAGAAGCTGCCGTTTAAATACTTAGAAAGCTGCAGCGAAACTTCTTAGATGTTACGTTGTATCGTACTCAATTTTACGACAAGATCATTAACACAAGATATGTTATTCCTTTCCATGATAAAACTGTATCGATTGCTAGGCATTTCAATCTCAACGCCGTGAAATGCGGTAAAATTAGTGTTTTCGTAAAGCACAAGAAATGTAACGGCAGCCACTTCATTTTCAATGAAATACAGTTTGTTATTTAAAAGATATCTTAATGCTTCGAGCTCGCCTGGTTTTGTTAACGGCTGTAATTCATTAGAACTCTCCTCTCCATAAGAAAATCCATCTCTAGCTTGAGTATTACGGCCCTCAGAATATTGGACGCCAACGCTGGCGTGCTCAAGTGATGCATTTCGAATTCGTTTTCCTTTAAATAGTCTTCGTACCTAGGAATTGTTGCAGCCTAAGCTTGCTAATTAAATTTGGTAGCTTATTTGTCGCTTCAAGGATGAACGTTATCGCGTCATGTAAGAAGTTCAATCGAGTTACCACACACTGGCTCAATGTAATTCCAAGCATTTCTTTAACAATTTCGGCTGATTTCGTGTGAGAATATCACGTTCACATTGCAGCACATTCCTTTAATGATTGTTTCGCAGTCTGACATCCATTTTAATTGCAGTAGTTTCATTTGTTGTCGTTGTCAAGCTAAATTTGTGCAAACACAATCGAATGTTCGATGGTAAATTGGGAAATTCCTCAAACGATGCAATTTCGTCAGTAGATAATTTATCACATTCATTAATGCCTAGCAAACTTGGCATGAGATTTTGAAGTTATTAACATAAAATTTTTTGTAAATGCGTTTAGAACAAATGCTAACGAAACTGAACTCATTTGCTTTAGAGTGCCGCCGACAGCCATTCAGCCGACAGCGCAAGAATGAGAATATAGAATTTCATTCACAATACTTTTTGAATATTTGCTCACATTGTTGTTGAACAGAATAAGCTTATAAATTATCATTACCTACATCATAAATTGTCATTATTATTAAAGAGATAACGAGCAATTCATTTTGTTATTATAATAAAATTTCTTAGAACCTCATAAAATTTCAATTTGTTTTATAAAAGGAAGCCACGGATTAAGCATAGAAAAGTAAAGGGATTTTGTTGCAGATCAATAAACACAACAATAAAAACAAATTGAATCTTTCAGGTGCACTCAAGCAGATGCAGTTGTCCAGTGCAGGTATTCGAATATAAATTTTTGTGACGTTATTCAAAGTTTTCTACAGTTTCATTTTGGCACCAACAAATCGTACGAAAGACGCACAGGCAGCAGTCTGTGTTTGGGCAGTTAAGTCAGTGGCGGAAAAGTGTAGCAAAGTAAGACGTCGTTTAAGGCACACTTCAATGAACCCCACTCCCCATTTAAAGCAGCCCTACACTTATTAACACTGTCCCTGTTAATGCAAATTTATCACGCAACTTTTTACTTCTTTTCCATCTACAGATGTACTTCATTCAAATGTAAGAAGTCGTTCATTAGAATTTAGTTATCGAGAAAAGTTATAAAAGATTCAAGATTAATTTGTTTATATTAAAAATTGAAAATTAGGGATTAATCTGTAGCTTATGTAAAACTGCGTGTTATTCTTAATTCAATTTCTTTGTTAATATATATTTAAAATAATCTAATTGGTCATTTCAAATATCCATGCTGTTTCATTTTTAATAATCTGATTATTTGAGGTAACGAGTTATTGTAAAATTTGTTTTCGATATTTATTTCAGTTTAAACAAGCCTGATTGAACCTACCTCGAAACGGAGATTAACCAGAACAATGCGCTATCAGAACCTACATACATATTTGCGGAATTTCCTTACAGCGTTGGTTGGGCTTAGGTCGAGCGAAGATAGCAATAAACTTGGTTGTGAAACATAACACACACTTTTTCATGAATTACGAGGGGAGGCCTTCAATGAGTCTACCTAGATCCCCGTCATGGTTACTTAAATGTGAAAATGGGAACCCAGTCGAACCGGCACAAAAAACCGCGTTATCATCGCTCAGGTCATTGCTAAATTTGCCAATGCATGTAGCATGTGTTAATTGCGACGCTAGCCATATACTTAATTATAAATCCGATTTAGTATTTCTACTAATATTCGACTTACTTGTACCGTTGCTTTCATCTAGACTGCCAGCATTGCATGATCCACTAGAATATCATGTACATAAGTTCTAATTAATATTTTTTACATACCGCAGACGAAATCTTGCAGATAATAGTTAGTACATTCCTATCACTTGATGATATTCCTTTGTGATTTTAAGCTGGATTCTAATTTAGTGAATCAATTATGTATGAAAACTTTAATAAATGCTATTATAAACGATAGATTTTTTTAGTTATTTTAAGATTCCAATAAGTTAGAATTCGTGCCTTGTGACAAAGAAAAGCAAATGACAAAGGCATGGTTAGGCTACAGGATGACAAGAGTGGTGAGTATATTTGCATAGCAATTTATACTAATTAAAATGCAAACACAGAACATTTTAGACTTAAGTCTTGAAGGACTTTTTGTGTGAAATTCCTCTATTACAGTGCCTACGGTAAAGAGAAACCAAGTTTCTTTACAAATAATAATTTTGAACAGTTTTAATCTGAATACAATAAGCTAAGCTAACATACAATAAGCTAGCACTATATAAATTTGTAAAACTACACCATTTATCGGCGTATATATAATCGGCCTTCGTGTTATAGCTTAAAGTATACATTCATTGTACAACCATGTTGTGCAACAAAATCCTAAACTTTTTTGATCTTCATACAACCAACCACGTCGTATGGCTAGTACAACAATTGTACAACAAAGTTGTTTAATGAAAGGTTACCTTTAATCTGTTAAAAACCAGTGAAAGCCACACGGGTTTCGTTGTTAGACGGTCAGTTAATAATGCAACGGTGAAAATTCAAAATAGGTCAAGAAACGACAACGGATACCTCGCATATTGTTTACCTAGTTGCTTAGCATACAAAACGCATTTATATGTTCAGACAAAAATGGGTTTTAATTTTCTTTATCAATTTCTTGACCCAGTCCACTTCTCTCTGAAAAGAAATCTCAGCTGGGATTTTTAATGATCTATCAATAACAGGGACCATTGTAAGACCATGCATATTTATTAGAAAAAAATTTGCTCAAATGTTGTTTTTCACTAAACTATTTTCGATGCAATATTTTGTTGTTTCAGTTTACGAAAATAGAACTTCGAAAAATTTTGTTATTTCCTTAATAGTTTTCTCAGGATAGATTTTCAATCCATACCAACATATTTGACATGCAGAATACGTTGTAAAAATTTCCGTAATCTTGTTTACATGAAAGTTTCGTAGTTTCTGATTTAATAATGATCATTATTTATTTTATCATGTAAGTTATGTAATTTACAAAATATAAAGGTATATCAATAAAGTAAAGCAATTGAAAAAGCAAGCAGTGTTCGCCGTGCGCTTCTAGACTGGAATAGAAGAACCATAAAAAAGCAAGTAACGAAGACGTACCAATTCGGGGCTGGTTATTTGAACGTTGGTATCTGTTACTGATACAACGTATTCGTCATGGTTAATGTATTCGCATAGTGCTATGCATTTTATTAAGGCACCACAAGCAGATGCGCCCCAACCGGCTCCTTTTGGCGTGTGTTCAATGACCTCCGAGAGATTAGTGCACAGATCTATGACACCGTCTACTGCTTTAAAACCTAACTGTAGGATAGAATAAAAGTTTTCCAAATTATTGCCATAAAAAGCCAACTTTTTGGGCATTTCTCGATATTTTTGGTCAAAGATCGATGGCTGCGATGGACACACTTGAAAAACGTTAGTAGGCAATAACTTTTCCTCAACCTGGTCTTTCAGAATAAAGGTTTTGAAATCTTTTGTGTCCGCAAAAATTAGCAGCGGATCATTTTCCTTTACCAACAGCCAATGCAACAAGTCAACCACCTCGACGTCAATTTCATGGTACATACTTCCTAACAACATATCGAGTGTCACGTTCATCTTTGGGGTCTTACCAATGATTGACACCACTGCGTCAATATTTAATCCGTTCTCATTTGAAACGTACTTCGGAGGAAAAGGTTTGACAAGTTCCTCGTTACGAAGGTTGAGGGCAGCGGCTACAAACAATGACCATTTAGCATCGCAGGCCAAAAGATTCGATCTCATCTTGTTCGTAAGCTTGTTACATTGTGAAATAAAATCCGCACTATCTGAAGGCGAATCTTGAATTCCTGCGGCGCGGTTATTGGATTTTACTGACGACACGATCGAAAATATTCTATTCATTGTAGCTAAGTCAATCTTTTAAAAGAAACCAAAGAATTTTTAATAAAAGTGTATTCCTGAAAATTTTATAAATCTTTCGGAGAATTAAATAGATTTTGAAAGAAAATTTTCCAAGCCGGCTCAGGTAAAATGTTTTTAGTAGTCAGTATAAATTTTACTGTGAAGCACAGTTTCTTTTATCTTTGCTGTAAAATCGGTCCGTAACAAAATCATTTCCCAAAAGCAACAGCCATATTATGCAAGAATATGTGTCTCCTGGATAAATTCCCAAAAGCAGCGTAGCGGCAGTGGGAAATATTTTGCGAATTAGAAAGAGAAATGGTAAGATGTGATTCTGTAAAGCATAGATTCATAGTCATCTATGCTGTAAAGATTATGAAAAGTGTATATACAGTGTATATTATACACACAATTAGCGATGCATACAAAATTAAAAACCATTATTTTGAACGGAAACATAACTTTACTACCACTACCAAATTCTCTAGGAATTTATTCTGAAATAATCTACTCCTAACACTAAACAATCTGAAACTAGGAAAAGCTTATTACGACAACGCAAAGAGTACATATTCATATGAATATATACTCTTTGGACAACGCGAAGAAATTGTGGAGATTTTTCATATTGCTAATGAAATGAATACCTAACCAATTTTTATTAGTATAGTATTATTTGGTACTTGTTTACTTACGATAGCCGCGTTTTTTTAATGACCTATATGGTTCTTGCTATCCAGTTTATTAAAAAAGCGGTGAGGGAAATTTCAATTTATGTCAAATCATTAAACGAAGTTATGAATGAAAACGATTGTGCATTGCTAAATTTCTGTTTCTAAATCATCAAATAAAGTAAATTATGTAAATAAAATGCATAAATTATATAAATAATTTTTGTAAGGTTACGCAAGTGCCAAGCCAAATGAGTGTGATTGGCTGCATAGTAAAACAACGTGGCAATTTGCAAATTTCCCCATAACGTCGATAGAGAACTGTATAAAACCTGCGTAAGTGTCACTTTTATGGAGAAGAATGATATAGTTCATTAAAAAAGCACGGCTGATATTTTAAAGTATTTCTCTTGCACAAATACCGTTGCCATGCCTACAGTTCCATTCTCACGAGAATATGTTTAGTTAGGTTACGTTACATGACGTTAGGTTTGTGTTGGACTAATTGCCCCTAATAATAATATATAATGATATGAATAATTAATATCTGCGATGTAGTCGTTGGATTCCGGTTTTTTTATTACGTAGTGCTCGTAATGCTAAACAGCGCAATCTATGTAACATAAGACATAAAATGCCGCGCCTTGCACGGTGATTCTCATCAGATTTTGTGACCCTTTCTACATCAAATTATCTACTAACATAATTCATTCAACTTTTTATTGCTATCATAGATTTTTACAACTCATTATTCTCTGAGTTGATGATATTATTTAAAAATTTAATAGCAGATTCTGTTAAGAAGGTATCAATTCTCTCTCAATTTAATTATATTTATTTTCTGATTCTCCAATAATCGTTAGATTTACAGTGAGCATTTTTTTATTGAATTTTTATCCCAAGCAAAAGTCATTAATTTGTGTCTGCTAATAATTTGTTTGCTTTTTGGTTATTGAGTGCAAATTGCAGAACTTTGGACCAAACGAACACAGTCGCTTGCCACACACAAAACACTCGCACGTATTTACACAAACGTGTTCACAAAACTTTTTGTTGATAATTGCTACTTTTTGTTTTTGTAATCGATGTTGTTGTTGTTGCTGTATCCGTGTTGCTGCTGGTGTTGGTTTTTAGCAGTGTTGCTGTTGTTGCAGATGTCAAACATCAAATGCAACAACTGACAGTTCAATTAAAGCTTCTGACAGCGTTGTATGTAATACCGTTAAAACGGTTTGTTGAACTCCACCTAAACGCAGTTTCTGCTCTTTCAATCAGTGTAAGCGCGATGGAAGGAGAGGAGAGCGGGACAGCGAACGTACTTTTGTGCATCGCTACGCTTTTGTGCTTCGATCAAGTGCAACATCTGTTCAAAGGTGCAAAAAGTAGAAGCGCTTCGGGTTTCTCGTGTAGGTTAATTTGCTAACGATAATCCTTTTAGAATTGTTTTTTCTCTTGCTTATCGTCAAGCAGCAGCCATTCGTTTTGAGTGGCAATTTCAGAAGTCATTTGCAAGTCGTTTAACATTTGAAATTTCAACAGAATTCAATTTTATGTGATTACGATTTAACAACGTTGCAAATTTTTCTTAAATATCAAAATTTTCCCTGTACATAATTTTCCCTGTTCATAAATTTTTCTTAATATATTTTTTACGCAGCTTTCATCTACCTTAAATTAAATATCTGCTTCCTTTCCTCTTTGTCCTCTTTTTTCTCCGTCGGCGCTGCTGATGATTTTGTGGCTGTTGAATTTCATCTTCATTCCTGCGTTGCTCATTATTAATTTTTCCCTCTTCAACGGAATCCTTGATTTTTCTCTACTTCTGGCACCTTTATAATTTTCATTACTTTTAAAATTTTTTTTTGCAGCTTTTCTCTTGCAGCTCTTTCCTCGCACTACCTTTTCGAGTGTCAAAGAAATTTTTCCTTAATTGCACTTCTTATTATTATTATTGTTTACATTACACCAAGAACTGTATAGTGACTCATAAAGGTTTTTTTACGGGATCTGATTCCCTTTACTTCTCCAACCTTCGAATTATTTTTCCGGCTAACTTCTTCCTGTTGCTGCATCCAGCTCCATTTTTTTTATCTACATTCAATCCACACAGAAACACATACAGTTTAACATAAAAGGGGATTTTTAGTCATTTAAATAAACATTTAATTTAGTTATGTACAAAAATAGATTTGCATATTCATTTTAATGTCCGAAGTTGTCCCATTTGAGACGTGGCGACTGCGAGAATCTTTGCCGAAACTTTGCTAAGGACTGACTGAAGCGACGTTTTGCAGCAGCAACAACCAATTAAAGTCATGTCCTTTAATTGTCCTTTTGCACACTTAGCTAGTTAGTTGCTTCGTTAGTTAAGTCGTGAGGTTGTATAAAATAACAGTTATTTTCTGTGGTTTGTATGCTTGTTATTGACATAATTTCCGCTCAGCAAACTGCCCTCGACTCTCCTTTTAATTCCCTTACATTTTCTTGTCTTCTCGCTCTGTCTTTCTCTCTATTACTCTCCGAGCAATACGATCGGGTTTATTTTTAGGAGGGAACGTGTTGCGGATTCTGTGCGAATCTTCTACACTGAATCGTTGTATGACTTCTTCAACTTTATTATTACTTTTCGCTTTGTATTTTCGCTTTCCCTTTCTCTTCCTCGCTAACAACCAATATTTCTCTTTCCCTTGCCTTTCTGTCTCTTTTACGCAGTCTTAGTCTAAGGTCTGTGAAACGTTCAGCCCTGTATTGCCCCTTGACTACTGTGGAACTCTTCGTTCTCCAGCACAACTCTTCCGAACTTCCTGTAGCTGTTCTTGCTGTTGGTCGGCGCTTTATATTTCGTCGTCATCGTGTGCCGACTCATGAAAAGTCATTTATTTTCATCCTTGTAATCCTTTTGATCCGGTTTTTCATTACCTGCGTATTTCATTCATATCATTTGCCAGTTTGCGGTAGTTTTGCACGTTGCAACGGAAGGGAAAAGTTCTCCTTTAATGGATAGTTTTATTTTAGCCAAAGTGACTTTCCCAATTCAGCAAACGTTGGCCACATTAAATGCCACGGATGTTTAATGATAACTCTTGTTGTCGCATATTCAGCAAAAATCCTGAAAAACCTTAGAAAAATACATTTTAATGATAACTTCTATTTCGGTGACTGACTTCTAGTGACTTTAACGTGGTAATTCAAGTGATTTTTGAAGTAATTTTTGTAGGTGACGCTTCATTAAATCCCATTTTCTGAAGAGAATCCCATTGAAGAGTATAAATGCAAGTATAGAATCTGTTAGTGGACATAAAATTCTTTAGTGAAAGAATTACTATCAAACTATATACTAATAAAAACAAAAAAGGAGGAAAAATTAAAAGAAGTAAATAAAAATTAATTAAAAGAAGCAAAATTTTGCAAACTACAAAAATGGATAAAAATAATAGAGGAAATATTCTAATACAGACATCATAATAAAAGTATGAATGAATATTTATGGAATGGTCATTGTTTTGTACAGTTCAACATAGAAAACGTCAAGGAACACACCGAACAATAGATACGAATAAATGCTTCAATTTAGATTGACAATTAAAGAATTGTGTTGCAGCAAAAAAAGAACAATAAAGAAGAAAAAAGTAAAGCATAAAAGCTCAGTTAAATACAGAAAAAGTTAAAATAATAAAAAAGGAAGAGAAAAAACAAAAAATTATTAAAATAACTTGGCAAAAATAATGAAAAAAAATGAGCAATAAAAACCAATAACAAAAGCATTTATTCAGATGTCAAGTAAAGTGTACTGCCCAGAGAGTAATGAAGGTTATGAAAAAATAATAAGAATTTAAAGAAATGAAGCAAAGAGAGCAAAAACAATAAGAATATAAAGAAAGGAAAAAATAATTTAATCACAACGAAGATTTTTCGTTGCTTTTTATTGTTTTCAGTGCGCAAAAAAGTTACAAAGTGAGCAATAAAGACCAAAAACATGAGCAGCAGCAACTTTAATAATAAGGATGATATTAATAAAAAAGGATCGACAACCAAACGAACGAGAGGAAGCATTCGATAGGCGAAAAAACCAATCACAGCGACGGAAAAAAGACAAAAGAGTCGAGAAGAAGAGGCGAAGTGATCAAGAAAAGTCGGTAGTGGATAAAAATTTATGATGTGAACATTGCATTTTTCGATTAAATACAAGGATAACGGCGAAGTGCACAAAAGAGGACGACGGCGCGTTTTTTAAGTTGAAGTGGAAGCTCATTTTATTGTGTTTCTTGCTGCTTTTCCATTCCTTTTTTTTGTTATTTCCATTTTCACGTCCTGCAGAACTGGCTGCATAACAGTAATAAATGGTTTATGGACTGAAGTGGAACAACGCCACCAACAGCAACAATATTAATACAAAATCTCACACACACACAAACATAAAACACATAAAACACTTTTGTATGTTTGTGTGTCGAATGCTCGCGACATTTTGTTGCAATGTAATTTAAAGCTACACGCTTTTTTATGATATCTTTTCTCTCTATCTTTTCCAGTGTTTTGCTTTATTTGTTGCCTTTTTTCTCTACTCTTTTTCACTACCGGCCACTTCAAAAGTAAGTCAACGGAAATGAAAACGAAACTTCTTCATTTTGCGTCTTCTCTTTCTGCACGGAAACTTCTGAAGCACACTCCACGGCAGATCACCAGCTTCCCCCCGTCAAAGCGTCCACATCCCACACACACACACGTCTTCTATTCTATTCTCTTTTGAACGCCAACAAAGAACACTTTTTGTTCTACTATTTCCTCTTTCTGTCCGATTTTATGCTTTATTTATTCCTCTTCCGCTTTGCTTCGTGTTTTAATTTTAACATTTGTGTTTTCAATGTCTCTGTGAAAGTTTTTTATACACAATTTTCACGCTCATTTTCGCTTTTGTTTTCTAATTAAAATTCTGCAAATAAATGTAGTAATTCCTCTGTTCTTCCTTTGACAGCAACTGTCAAAGGCGCTGCCGCTGTCTAGTCGCATCCCTCGCCGAACTCTTGATGCGTGTCCAGCTCCTCGCTGATGTTATCAAACTCACTCCTTGGCCAATTTTCTTGCTTAGGAAATGTTCAGCGAGTATAACTGAGTTGCTACTGAATATAATAAAAGGAAACAGTATCTTTAAGTCCTTTAAAAGTTTTAAAAAACTTTTACAATATAAGTGAAGATGCTTTGTTTTCATATGTTTAATTAACATCAGTATCAGTAAAATAACAAAAGTGAGGTACTTCAAGTACATCTTTTCAAGATGCACTTCAGAAATAAATTTTTACAATTCTTGATTTAAAGTTGAGAAAATTATATTTAAATTTAAGAATTTTAGGAATTAATTTCGAAATTAATGCAATTTTACTTCATAGGAGTCAATTAAATTCAGTACCCTAAAAATTGACTTCAAAATAAGTACTTAGATTTTTTCAATTGGAATTCACATTTTTTTCATTATAAATCCAATTGAAAACTATTTTTCAGTCTAATTAAAAAATTCTGAAATCCAATTGAGTTTTTTTCCACTCCGATTGTGAAATTGTGTTGTCCAATTAAAAGTGTTTTGAATACAATTTCTGAATATTCTGAAGTCCGTCTGCAGGAATCTGAATTTCAAATGACTATTCTAAAGTCCATTTGAACTTTTGTCAAAACCTATTATAAAATTGTGATATTTATCGTTATTCTGAAGTCGAAATTTGAAACAAACTGAAACAATCTGTAATAATCTCATCTACATGCGGAGAATTTGTAGATATCCACAGTTCGAGTGCTTCTTAGTCACGTGCTCTGAAGATTTTCGAAATGAACTCGAGTTCGATTTCATTATAAAGCGAATTATAATAGAGTCTAGATTGAAATGAGTTTTAATGTGGATTTATTGCTCTTTTATCCACCGACAATCACGCGGTTACTTTTGTTCTTTAAATCATTATCGAGTAGAATTTAAGTTCCATATTAAGTTTTTTATTGTCATATACAGCGATTATCGTATAAAGTATAAGCTGTACGCATGAAATCACTTGCACTGCATTCAAAGCCAAAGCTTTTAGCATAAATAAAATGACTTTTTATGCATTTCGTTTTGTGTGAGAATTTATTAATTCATGTGTGTTAAATGGGAAAAATTGACCCATTTTCCGAACCTGGAAATCATTACAAAAATATTTGCATTTTTACTCCATTCCTTTTTATCCGTTTCATTCTATTATTATTATTATTATTATTTCCGGTTTTGCATTAATTTTGTATTTTGTATTTTCACTTCGGCCGTTGTTTCATTTAAAACAGACACATTCGGTTTCTGGCTCTTTCTCAGTCCCATTTTCCCTTCCCTGCATCTGTCACACTGTTTATGGTACTCGACGGAGCAGTTTTAATGATCGTTTGACTTAATGTTGTGTGAAGTCGTAATATTTATTCATCTATATGGTTTTTCATACGTAAATATTACCGCAGCATAGAAATAATATGACAAGGGAAAATACTAACAATAATAATAATAATAACAATAGTTTTTACTTAACATTAATGTCACAATTTGATTGTGCAATGGTAGAATCATCGTCACTATCACATCGACATTATTAAAGTGGAATTTTCAAAATTTCCGTACAATATTTAAGTACACAATTTTGTAATATTTCATGAAAATATCGCATAATATAGTTTCGAAAAGCATTTAGCGGAGACACTGCAGCATTTAGCTCAGACAACATTCATTATTAGTTTCTATTCGACAAATGAAGCCTACTTTTTCGGGCTTTCTGGAATTGATAAAATGCTGAGATATTTTCTAAATGTCTCGTCGAGATAAATATAAATCGAAATACGTTGAAAAAAGGTGCTGAAATTCAGCATTGTGGTATCTTGCCTACATTTAAGTTAAAAGTTAAGCTGCTTAAGAAAAACCTCCACTCAAAGGCTTCTGACAACGAAGCTTGTACATTTTCTTGCAACGTGATAAATAAAAACACCAAGGAAACATTAAATTTCAAGAGGGAAAATGTAAGCGGAATGAAGTAAAAGGCGAAGGAGCAAATGTCTGAGATGAAGATCCGGCAACAACAAAAAAATGAAGGACATAAAATCTCATCAAGCAGCTTAAGGACGAATCGTACGAATGAATAAGCAAAAGAATGAACGAATTAAAATGACCACTAAAAATACCATGGAGCAGCATAAAACCACTTAAGAGAGGCTACTTGAGTGTACCGAAGGGTAAAATATTTCGCAACTAGCAAAAAGCAAAAGGAAATGTAAAAGCTGAGGCCACGCAGCAGGAAGGAAAACCCAAGGACGATGAGAGGAGTAAGCAAAGGGCCAACTCGTGGCTGTAAGGTGAAGAGCAGAATGCAGAGAGAAGGGATTAAAAATAAGCAAATATGCGGAAACACGACAACATCTTCATTTTTATCTTCACTTTCTTTTTTTCTCAGCGATTCTCTTCTCCTTGTTGGCTCCTTGCGCTCGCCTGCATCTACATCCTCCTCAACTTCAGCTTTATTATGATTGACATGAAAGCAGGAGATGAAATTTCAATTTAAGGAAAGCGGCTGGATGAAAAAAGGTTGATGACAAAAGGGGCTCAAGCTTAAGTGTCCACTTAAAAGCATTGACAGAAAAGCTGCGAGGAAAGAGCCGAGGATATAAGAAGAGTTTCGAACAGGACCTTCTTAAAAACTTGTAATCATGTTTAGAAAAATTGCAGAATTTAATTTACGATGCATTCGAAATACATAAAATTTTCGTCGTAAAAAAATCATTGCATAAATGTAAATAAATTCCATTAAAATTCAGCAGCGACTTGAGTAAATTTCTCGTTTCAGAAACACCGAATCGGGCCACAAATCGTGGCTCGGGCACGAGTATGTTTATTCAAGGACGTTGAATTATTTCTTGTTTTCTACTCGTGCAAAATATTGGCAAACTTTTTATTTTGTAGCGGATCAGGTTACCTTCTAGACGCTTACGGAAATTCCTTCAACAACAACATGCATACTTTCGGGCTCGTAAAAACTTTATTACGTTTATGTTGGACGTAATGGTTGTCAATAAATAAATCACTTCGCTTTAATTGCTTTCTAATTTCTTGCCATGAATAAACAACGCGCAGCGGGAAGTGAAGAAAGGAACGAGAGATGCAGAGAAAGAGCGAGGAAGAGACACAGAGGAAGAGGAGCGGAGCAGGCGAGGGAATGACGCAAAGTTGTGCTGTGTTGTTTCTGGATGCTGCGAACGTCGTCCTTCGCATTATGAGTCTCCCGCTGCGCTGTTTTGTTCAACATGCTCATTATTAAGCAGCACTTCGCTCTCCTCTCTGCACTCCGCTCTGTTCTAATCTTTTTCTTATTTTCAATTTCGGCCAATTGGCAACATTATTAAGACATAAATTAAGCCGCAAAAAGGAACAACAGAAGCTGGATCTGGGTTGAAAAACTGAAAAGTTCTGAGTCGAAACGGAATCGAGCTGAGAAAAAAGATAGCGAAATGGGAAATAAACGAATGAATGGCGCAGAGGAAGTGGAAACAAGAAGAAGAAGAAGGAGATAAAACGCAAAGGAAAGAAGATGCAAAGATATCAAGTAAATGATAATTTAAAGAAAAAAATCTATGGAGTTTTTTCTTTCTTTGGTTCCACTTTAATTATAATGAAAATAATTTCATCATAAATAAGAAGATATCGCAAAATCTGTATAATAACAAATATCAACGATATGGAACTTTCTATATTATATTTTTTGGATATACATTATTTATTTTTTATTCCTTTTTTTGTTCTTAGTTTATTATTAATTTAGGAAGTCCCAATAAATTTTGGAAATATATTAAAGTTATTTCAACTCTTAAGAGGATATTGAAAGCTATTTAAACTTTGTATACCTTTTGGATACAGTGAATTTTTGTGCTTTTTAAATATTTAAAGTTTTCCATTGAAAATTTGTACTGAGTTTTTAAAAGATTTGCCAAACAAACGTCCTTCTTCTTCGCTTCAACCTCTCCAGACGCTTTCAGTTAATTATAAATAAATCAATTAAAATCTAAAAGATAAAAACGGATGCAATAAAGGAACGACAAAATAACGGCACCGAAAAAAAAAACGGAACAAAACAAAAATTAACAGAAACAAAGTGAGAAAAGGAAAAGTTGTTGGAACTTTTTGATGTAGGGAACAAATTTTAAGTAGTGAATTAAGTAAGCTTATTAAAGGATTCCATTAAATCTGTTAGAGTACAAGCAAGCAAACGACGGAAGAGGGAGAGAAAGCAGGACAGGCGGAGAGTAGAAAATCATAAGGATATTAAGTCAAGAAGATTTATTCTTCAAAAGAATGTCCTTGTTTCATGACTCTCTAATTAATCATTACTTACGTGCAACTACATTCGCCGGGAACGGAAAGGCGGCAGAGATGAAGAGGAAGGAGGAGATCAGAAGCAAGACGAAGAAGAAGAGCTGAAGAAGGACGCAACAGAAGAGCAAACCAACGGAATAATAGAACAATGGACTCTAAGCAGACTCGAAGACGGTCGGTAGTTAATTTTTTTTTTTGTTTCAGAGTAGCCAAAGAGTTTGTGGGAACATTTTTCCACTTTTGTCTTCTTCTCTTTTCAGCTTCGTTGTCCCTTAAGTCGATTTAATGTTGCAACAAAAAGAATTTGTATTTCATTTCCAGAAGGAAAATGAAAAAGGTGAATAACAGTTGAGTGCCGAAAACACATATAAGTTTCAAAAATGGTTAATTTATAATGCATTTGAAGTCCAGTTGAACTTTCCATGTGAAGTTCACCTTCAGAATGTTATGGAAATAGAGAAAATATTTAATATGACGGAAAATCTGTTAGTAATTCTCATAAACTACTTAATAAAGCAGATGATTGCATTGATTCTTCGGCTGCCAGCTAATAGCGTTGCATGGTTTTAGGTGCTGCGCGCATGGGAGCGACACGTGAAGGACGACATGGACGCAGTGGCTCAACTACACGCTGAGGTTGTTGCCTGCAATAATGCCATAAATCAAATGCAGATATGCACCAACAACGAAAAGCAACGAACATCAACGAAAACAACCCTAGCCAAGTACATAATTCTGCATATGCTTACGTGAAAGCGTTATGGGCCCGGCCCCTCACTCCGTCTGACCATTTGCTCGCCGTCGCTAGCTACACATGCAGCTGTGTGTGTGTGTGTCTGCTTTCTGGTTATGTTTCCACTCCACTTGACTATCAATTGGCCGGGTTGCCACTTTGAATTATCGTTTCGTAGCGTGTTTGTATTTAATTTAAGGTGATGAGAGCCGCGATGACTGGAAGCGTGATTGAAATGTTGCCGTTAATTACAACAACAAATCCGCCAGCGGATCAAAGTGTTGAAAGGTGATGAAATGCGATGATAAAATAAGTGATGACGCGAAGGCCGGCCGAGGCACGGAGAGTGATAAAAAAGAAAGACAACCAATTCCTAAAATTATGCAACGACACTAACTAAAAACTTAAAGTAGCTAATGCAGAATTTAAGCACATATCGCTCTCACTTTTCCTCCTCTCGCTCACTCTTTCTCGCTGTTATTCTTCTTCTCCCTCTCTCCTCCTCCTCAGACACAACACTTTCATCACTCTGTTAGTCTTTTTTCGATTGTTTTCCTCGTTTCATAGCATTTTCCAGTTGAAGTAGTCTTGTGGTATAACTAAATTGAGTTTCTATCCATTCACCGCACTTCAAAAGGCACTAAAATGCATGCCAACTACGACCACGCCCCTTTGTTAATCGCCCGCCCCTAAAACTTAGCCCACAAATAAAAGTTTTGCATACAATTCAATTGAAATTGTTTGACATCAACAAAGGCTCCAAAAACAGCAACAATCCAATAATAACAACACGATACACACATGTACACATACATATACACACACACCCACACAGCAGCATATAGAAAAAACATTTCCAACACCAACGGAATGTAGCTTAACTTTAGTCAAGCATTCAGTCAAGAATTAAAAATTTAATTTGCTGCTGGCGATTGAACTTTTTTGTTGCTGTTGTGCTTGTTACATTTCCTGCTGTTCCCCTTCTCATACACTCTTTTTTCCGCATTTTCCAGTCAACATTTTAAAGCTAAACATTTCACCAAGCGGCATATTCCAATTCCACATCGAATCCGCACAAACTTCGACTTTTATTGATACTTAAAGCGCTGCAGTTGCTTTCAGAGAGACTGGAAAAAGTTTCGCCCAAAACAAACCTCGATGGAAGTCAGGAAAGCGAAAATCCTGCGGGACGGAAGCGGAACCGAGGTTAGCATTGATGAATTGATGCGAAGGAAAAGTTTTTGATTGCACAACAGTTTCTGCAAAGGGTGCAAGTTTTTAAAAATGCACGAGTAAAACGACAAAAGCGGCATTGAAATAATATCGATGCAAATACTGTAGTTACTTTTTCATTCATTTCAACGAATCAACAGATGACGAAATCCAATTGTAAACTATTAAGAGGCAATTCTTGCTGATTCACAAATATTCTTAATCCCACACATGAATTGTAAGCGAAGCCTAAAAGTAAGCAATTGCATTGTTGTGCTACAAATTAATTCTCAAACTGTTGCAGTGTTAATACAAGTTTCAATTTCAATTTATATTTTTACTGTTACAAAGGTTGTTATTTCTGGCACAAATTAAAATTGAAATTGCTAAAATTGTTAAAGAATTCATTTCAATTTGTACCATAATAATTCAGATAATAACGTAGGTGATTCTTTTGTGGATACAAGAGGTTTTATTAATCACTCAGCGTAGGACTGTAAATATTATAGACTTAATTTGATAAATTAATTTTGATGATGGGATAAATTCTGTGATGGGTTTATTTTTTTGCTTCTCCTTTTTTGATAAATCGTGAGTGTCGCCGAAACCATAAATAACTCTTTCTCCGCAAACGCATACAGAAGCACGGCATCCTTCATCCTCGCGCGAGTCCGTGTGTGTCTGGCTACCTCAGAGAACAGCGCCATACATCAAAAGATCACGTTTTACCAGAAGCTTAGATGCGATGATTTATAATGCAAAATCGTGACACTTCAACACGAGTTCTATTGAAAAATACCCATGTTCAAAAAGAGAACGGAAACTGAAAAGCTTCCTTTATGCCTTTGTTTTGTACAGAAGTGAGAGAGAGAAAGGGAGAGAGAGAGACTGTGTTTGCCGCACATGGTTTATAAGTTCAAGAAACTTTTTAGTTTACGCGTAGAAATAATATGATTTATCAAACAGAACCACCTCAAAACTCATCAACTTCTATTGTGAAAATAAAATAAAAATTTACAAATACAACTATTCAGAAAGAATGATCGAATAGGAGATTACGACAATCGGATTTTGAAATTCTATAAGTTTATAGCTATAAACTTAATCGTATAAACTTAAACCATTTAGAAGCAAGTCAAACAATAAACATTCTCTCGTATTACGTTGCGTATCTTATTGTCAAATTTCCTGAAGTTCTGCACAATATTTTATCCTGTAATTCTTGCCTATTCACTTCTTTAGAATCTGTACCGCTCGACAGAAAAATGTCCCTTCAACGCTTCCCCTACTCTTAGAGCTTAAAAAGTTCTCTGCTTAAGCACGTGGCTCCTTCCTTCACCAAATCGTCAACAAGCAAATTAAAATCATATTAGCAATCAGATGATAAAGCAACTCAGCACAGCTCAGGGAGCTTATTCATCAACTCAGACCTCACCTCCGTCTTTTAAGCCGTCGTTTCCATTATGGGCCGCACTGGGTTTGCTGCGGAGTATTATTAATAATCGATTAACATTTTTTTGGGTTCAACATTTGCAGATTAATCACAGCATCACCCACGGCAAGGAGCACAATATTATGGAGCTGCCCCATCCTTGGCAACAACTTCGAAGCTGTATTTCCTTTGGCTACATACTTTAAGACCATAAAAATACCTTTTCCTTTTATTGAGACAGCCTCCTCACTTGCAAGATTTATAGAAATCTTTCTACGATTACTTTTTAAAGTTTAATCCATTTTTCTCCTCTTGACTTTAATTTTCTACGATTGTTTTCGTCATCCACAGCTTCTGAATTGACCACAATATCTAATTTGTCTTCGTTGCTATTTTTGCAAATTCATTTTACTTTATTCGCCGCATCACGTTGAGTTTGAAGTTTCATTTTATAGCTCACTTGAATTGAATAGTTTTTTAAAGATTCTATTGATTGTTTTTTAGTTGACAGCAAAGTTGCAGTGAATATCGTGTGTTGTGAGAGGAAGGCGGAAGGTCACATGGTCCTGCTTTCATAATCTGTTCGCAGTTACTTCACGTTTCACGGCAAACCAAACACATTCACTCACGAAATCCTCCGTATGACTTGCTACACGTCACGTTGATGATGATGTTGAAATAAATGATCCCGTCCCTGGATGTGACGTTGGGTCTGCCATACGTCTACGGTTTTGGGTATATATTTCTGCTCCACACGAACATGAATAATGTTGCTGAAATAGTTCCCTCTAGCTGCTTTGTGTTGTGACTGTGTAGCTGAGTTTTTGTTGTATTCATGGATTTGTATTACGTAATCCACATTTGAATAGGCTTCCTTTCAGACGATGAACGTTACCAATTTATACAATACATAAAACTAAATAAACAAACAACCAACAAAGCCTTTTCTATGTATTCGCCCGCATGATGATGCTATTCCTGGTAGGAATGTTTTTGCTCGAATTAATAAACCATCGAGTTTCTCTTAATGACCTCAGTGTGATTGATTTTCTTAGAAATAAGTGGAGTTGTATTCAAATAAACATCACAGAAATCATCGAACATGTGTGTGCTTTGAGGGCATGTTGTTTAAAACGTGTTTCCAGCAAGCCACAAAAGTTGTTATTCAATAGCAAGCATACGCCGTGTGGTACTCCTGCTACTCAAGTACAGCTTTCGGCTTATGTGATGCTGGAAGTTACGAGCATTTAAAGCGTGATTAATCAGCAGACAACAAATTTTGCACTTCGCCATAACATTTTTTACTGTGTGACATTTTTACTGCAATCGTTTTATCATAGTAATGTTAAACTTTATGTTTTTAGCCGGAATTTTAAGACTTGTCAAAAGTGCAAAGTGCAATTTAATCACCATAAAGTGACAATTTGTTATGTGTTTAGCGATTATCTTGATTTAATTTTGCTTTTTTTGCCTTCTTTTGGCCTGCCGCTTTTAAAATCAAGTCATAATTTCGCGAATAGAGGAATAAAAGTTGTTTGGAATCTCAAATTCTGTGACGTTCTGAATGAAAAACTTTGCGTTATGATTTTCATTGTTTTTTTTTGTTCCCTTTTAGAGATCGACTTCAATTAAGCTGCTGCTAAATGCCAAGTATTCCCCGAAAGTATTCAATTAGCATTTATAGCAACTCAGACGATGTTAAAAGGCTGATGGGAAAAAATTGCTTCGCCACAAATTGCCCGCAATGAATTTCATTAGAGTCAAATGAAGGCTTAATGAAGCAAGCCAACGAAAATGAAAATTTTATGGAAGCGACGGGGGACAAGAGATGGTAATCAAAGGCAAACTAAACCGAATTGCGACGGTTTCGAGTGCGCGTCGCCACGGCAACCGAGCGACAGCAGCAGCGGGAATAAATTTTTGGCGAAGATTTAGCAAAAATGGAAAAGAATTTGAAAAAGAAAAATACAGTTCATTGCGATTTCGAATTTGTGCATGAATGAAAAATTGCAGCATTGCAAAATCGAACTTTTTGGGCTTTTGGAATACTTCTAAATTAGGTTAAAATTTTCCCATTTAACAATAACAAAGAATCGCGGCTCCTTGCGACTTGAGTGAATGTTTCTTTTTGATGGTGCTAATTATTAATTTTTTCTTGCAGCACTTCGCCATTTCTTATTTCTGCTTTGTCCTTGTCATTGTCGTTGTTGTTGTTGTGTTCGGTTTTGTGGCGTTTCGCATTTTCGTGAATTTTCTTGCGCAGCTTCATTAATTCGACTTAATTTAGCTTAATAAATTTGTCTGGATGTCGTAAATTAGCCGCTGCTTGCAGCTGACTGAAAGTATTGCAGCAATAAAACACACTCGGATTACAAGGAGCTCCGTTTTATCCCCATCATAGTCAGCTTTCGCCATGAGACAACGTCTGCAGCACCCGTCATTCCTCTCGTGTCATCTATCCCATGACAGATCATTCATTTCTCTCGCCGGCATTTGCAGTGGAGCTCCGAAGATTGACGAAGAAGCTGAATTTAACTCGAACTAAACTCAGCTCCGACAGCCGCAAGACTTTAATCAACATTTCACTACAAAACCAAACAAGCAATGCCAAAAAATATATAAAAGGCATTCTAAAGCGAATTGTAATGAGTTATTTTTCTGCTGTTAAATTAAAATAAATTATAATTAATTTATATGCTGGCGAGTGTTTCGAATTTAATATTAAAACAATGGCCACAACAACAGCTTTCAAATGATAATAAATAAAAGTGGACAAGGCACTGTGACCTAAACGCAAAGAATCCTCGGAAGCCTAATAAACAGAGTCATAAATGCACAGCACAGATTCAGGGAAATGAAGCAGACGAAAAGAACGGAAACGCAAGAGCAGAAAACAAGAGCCAGCTGCAAAAAGGACGACGGAATCTCAGCCGCAGACACGTCGCGCTCCAACGAACACGTCTTGACGTCTTGTTTAAATTAGATCCGTTTCACCGGGCGCAGAAGGGCGGCGAGGAGGCGCCAAGAGAGGCAAATGATGCTGAACACCGAAGCGCGAATAATTTTTTTGTTCTTTTAGTCGTTTTTGCGGTTTAATTGTGGCTTTTTAGGTGTCTTTCCGTATGAGATCCAGCGAAGCAGCCAACTGAACGTGGTCCCTGACCAGCAGCAGTGGCGGCTGTGGCACCACAAAAAGCCGAGCTGCTCGACCGCAAGCAAATGCAATGCAACCAAGTAAATGTCCACAATTAAAAGCACGGATCGCTCGCACTTTTTTGCTAGGTTCACAGCTCGTGCGGCAGCAGCAAGGCGACGACGACTGTTGAATTATGTATGAAGGAGTGGCAAGGACGCTCGTCGGCCGGGCAACCAACCTGAACTTCAGCCGGTTGAGTCTATTTGTTTGCTTAGGTGAAAACGAAATGATTAAGAACAATTTGCGAAATGAGCAAACAAAAAGCGACGGACAGACGGCAGACAAACAGGTAAACAATTGAACGAGCCACCAGAGCCAACGAAATCCTTTGGGTTGGCGCCCATTGAATAGGGAGAAACTAAAAGCTTGTGTTTCGCATTCATTAAAATCAAATTAAAGTGACTTTAAAAGTATGCAACGAAAAATTTAAGCTGAGATTTTAATGGCATTTATTTACGAAAGCTTCAAAAATGGAACGAAGGAAAAGATAAAAAATCAGTTGTCATCGGAATGGAAAATTTTCATCAACAGCAACGACCTCAGCGACTTCTATGCAAATCATAATAATTTTAAAATTTTAAACACGTATTAAGCAAGACCAACAACCACATATGCACACATTCACACACACACACACGCAGGCGGCCAAAAATAAAAAAAGCATTTTCCATTTTCACGACGGCTTTTGTAAAAATAAGCGAATTCAAAAAATGGTCCTATACAAAGGACGACAACGCAATCCACCGACACATACACACACGCACACATACGGAAGCTTGTGATACGCACACAGACACACATACGAAATCGTGAGAAAAACTGGTGGGGTGGATTGTCAACTCACACCATTTGACTGCCGGGTAAAACGGAAGTGAAATTGTACCCGGACATGTTGACGCGCACGTTTTCCGGCGTAATCACGATTTATCTGTCAGCCGAATACTAATTAGAATTTTATAGTCGTACCCGATGCCAGGACTCGTTCAGTCGCTCGTCTCGACATGTGCCTGACTGAGTTCAAAGCGCCTGGCGTAGTGGAGAATTTTGTCGTTCGTCACTGCTTCTTGTGTGCTTCACATGCTTCATATTTATTGATCGATGGATTGATTGATATGTGCCATTCGTTGTCGATCTCCTTATGAAGCATCTTTATGAATTATTAAGCATCTTCTGAACCTTTCGACACAGCCATAATTATGTTTATATATGTGTTTTTATGCCAACACTTGGGGTAATGTTCTGTACAGCGCTCTTTGAATTCTACTTTAGCACACGAACCCATAGCTTGTATGCACATTCAAGCTCATTGCGCACAAATTATTAAGTTTATGAGTGCGATCATTCCCAAGATCATGCCGAAGTTTTCATAACCGGTCTCGGTTATTGTAATGTGACCATGGGTATTTTTTACAGTGACTTTCGCTCATGTGCATGGTCACTTATATGCTCATGTACTTGCTCATGTACATGCTCATGGATTGGCTCATGTACACGCTCATGTACACGCTCATATTTATCATTGACAGCGTATTATTAGAATATTCTTGTCGATTATCGAGAAACAAGTTTATTCTTATATCCACGATTAGGTTTTCGTTCACGGCCGCCCTTCTACGTACGCGCTCACGTTTTCCTACACGTTTCTGTGCCCTCGCAGTTAATGTTAATGTTGCACATGACGGCACACGTTGTACTATTTGCAGCAAAGTCACATTGCGATCTCAGCTCAATTGTTTCAATCTTGTTATATCAATAAATTTGCTGCTTCGTGTTATGTTACATGTTGTGGTTATGCGTACCTAATTCCCTGTAAGTCAGTTGGTCACAAATTAGCGATGTGTTTCGTGTAAAGCTGGGTTAGTGATGCGCGAAATCCGCTGTCATCGTGTAAGCGACAAGGTTTAAGGAGCGCCTGCCGGAACTCAAAACCAAACGCAACTAAATGAAGTTATTTATAATGTACATAACTCAGTTACTACAAGTGTTTCTCCCCACGAATATTCTGAAAAGTCTCAATAAATTCTCCAATTAGCTTAGTTTGGAAATATGTTAAATATGAAATAAGCGATTTCTTATTAAAACTGGAAAAACATCCCTTTTCAGAGTCATAAATATATTTCCCTTTAACTGAGAGCTGGGATTATTTATAATTTATAGTTACTCAATTGTTTATTTCCTGTAAATGATAACGACGCTGGGAGAAGTTACCGCCACTGCACCAAGAACAACGACAGCTCTATCTTTCCGTATACACGAATATCCAGGACATTCTTCAGTAGCTGGCAATGATAAATTGAAGGATAGCCCAGAAGATAAGAACGATGGAAAGACAATGGCAAAGACGATGAATCGTTGAGAGGGAAATCTGAATGGAATTGAAGCACCAAAGCTTTAATTATTACAGACTTCAGTCATTCAACTCGTTGAGTTCAGCAGCCAGTGAAAATAAGTTTTTTTTTGCGTAATTTCGTTAATGTTTTGTAAAGGTTACATTGTTTTTTATATATTCAATTATTGAGGGAAGTAGGACTATTTATAGCGAATGATAGCTCTATTATTATGCAGTATTTCTAAGAATATCAAAATAAAAAGACATTTACCTACTGCAAGGTATACCTATATTTTTTGTTTTTTATATGATACTGTACAGTCCTAAATTTCGAGGAAATTATATGAAATCACTCACCTGGAATTACAGCGATCAACAGACACAGAACAGACGAAGGATAAATCGAAAGTGGAGACATCCGCATTTTGTTCTGATGAGTATAGAAAAATATTTCTTCTTTCCAGTTCTATAAGTTCGTTCAAAATTTCCTGTATTATTAATTCCTCAAAATTCACTTTGACTTCAGTCACTTGGTTTTATAACTGAACTTGTGCTCAAACATAAACTTATTCACCAAACTGTCATGTTTTCCAGTCCCATTTGTTTATTGAACACCACAATTTCAATGTTAATTTCTTTTGTTTTTTTTTTTTTTAAATTCGATTATTGGGTTCAATTCACCTTTGGTTAATGGAGTTTTTTAAAAGACTTTTCCATAGCTTTTACCAAAATCTGGCTTTTCTTTTAGCATTATTTTCGTCAGTGTGAATGGGAGTATGATCACGCGTGTGTGTGTGTGTGTTTCAGCCTACATGAGTGTATTGAGCACGTTGTTTCCGGCTTTGTTTTTTCGCCAACTTCATTTCGTGTATCTGCATCTTTGAAATGTTTTTTGTGTTTCTGCGCCCAGGACTCAACGCAAACAACAGCAGAAGTTCGATTTTCAAAACTATCCTTTTACGTGGCTTTGTTTGGTTTCAGTTTCATTTGTGGTCCTTTCGTTCGTTCGCAGCGGTCGAATCGGAGCTGAAAGAGAATAAACAATCGAAAGAGGGGATATTAGAATCGTTGGAGCAGTGTGTTTCAGATGAAAGATTTGAAGGTATTGACTGGGAGTGAATGTGTTCAGATGTCCTTTTTTTCGAGTGATGGCAAAATGACAGGTCAGCAGCTATACGCTCTACGAAATTCTTACTTCACAGTAGAAAATATGACGTGCTGAAACCGAAAATCACTAAGGATCATTTCCCTCTACCAAGAAACCTTTCCCTTGTTTTTACCTCGTTTTTCTTCCTGATTCCCTTCTATTTCTTGTTTCCCTTTGCATTATTATAGCAAGGATAACAAAGCTCAACATGTTCCTCAACACTACCTCATGTTACTTTCTTTTCTTTCCTTTCTACGCGTCTTTATCGTACTTGCATCTCATACTCACCTCCTTCAATCTGCTTCTCTTTCTGCCTCTTTCTTGTTTGAACTCCACAGCTCTAAATGTAATAATAACAATAATAATAATAAAATAAAGTAACAAAAAATTCCACTCAATTCAACTGAATTTTCATTTTAGACAACCATGAAATTGTAATAGTTTTCGCGCTACATGCTTCTTCAGTCGCGTCTCTCCCTTCACAGTCCTCACTGTTTCGTGCACCGTCATCGCCTTCGTCGGTCCTCTTGCAATCCGCATCCTGACTGATGTGTGTGCTGCTGCTGCTGCCTCGAGTCCTGGCGGATATTCAGCCACGATTAAGTGTCAATATTATTCGAGCGCAGCGATCCACTTATGGAAATCGAAAAGCAGTCGCAGAGCAAACAGTCGCAGAAATGGAAAAAACAGCAACGCGTACGAAATCAACAAAAGCATCAGCAAGGATAACGACAACAGGCTATAATAATGCAGTGCATCAGATATTCATGCGAATTCCTTGAAGACGTCTCAACGGAGGAGAGGTCTACATATGGGCGATGTGCGAGCGGGGTGAACAGGCAGAGTCATAGCGACAACATTTGGAGCGACAGGGACGCGACAGCCGAGCGAATTTCTAGCGATATTCCGTAAAGAGACTTCAGGAAAATAAATAAATTCCCACTTATCACAGTACAGCACAGACTTCGAAAGCCATGGAGTCGTGTGACACTTCGGAGCTATACAGCCTCAGAGCCTACGAAGATTGAGCAAATGTTTTAATTTTTAAAGTAAACATTTTTTACATAAAGCTGTAAATAAGTTTTCATTTCTTCTCCGCTCCTTTCTCTGCTTCCGACCTTTTCCTATACCTTTCCCATGGCGTTCCTTCTGTAAGCATTACGAAATCTACGTTGAAATTTATATTAGAACTTTTCTCTCGTTCAGCATGTTTTTCCCTGCTTTCATGTGTTTTATTTAAGTTGGAGTATACACACACACACGTGCATATGCTACGTGTGTATGTGTGGCTGTGTTCTTGTGCTTCCATCACATGTTTAGCTTAAGTTTTGATCTCGCGTGTCCTTCATCGCTGCTGCTTCTCTTGAAATCCCACGGCAGAAGTTTTGCAAAATTTGTGCTGTCTTCTTTCTTTTAATTTTTTATTGTAGATTCTTATTTCGGAAATTATTTGAATTTCCCAAAGGTTGCAGTGATAAATTTTCTAGCCGCGCCCGAGACTCACATCGAGATCGAAATCGAGAGCGTGTTTAGAGCCGGGTGCCCCTGAAGAGGAGAGTAATGGCGAAGCCGGAGAAGATTTTGCAGCTGCAAGAGGTTTGGGGGAGGTGCAAAGCTTAAACGAAGAGATGAACACAAAATATATACAGTCCAACTTTAGCAAAGCTTTGCGAAAGCCACAAGACTTCGACTGTTGGAAGAAATTTATGCTTCTTCTGGGGCAACGATTAACTACTAAACGATTTCGAAATCAAATCCAAGTTTTAGTTGATCGCCTTTTTTCTTTCTCTCTCTCCGTTTACACAATTACAAATGAAATATTCAGCGAATTCTAAAAAATTTGTGGCGATTTTTAGATGTCAAACCTTTCAAATTGAGTTCAGAAGTATTATAATACCTTAGATATAACATAAGCTATAAATATAATGGGAAATAATGAGGGAAACTGAATTTTCAATGTATTTTTTCTGTGCTTCTTTCTTATACACGGTAAAACGTCTTGGTCGAATTTTCAAAGTTTGGGTTTGAACCTAAAACTATTATTGGATAAAAACCGAACTTAATTCCAAAAACAAAAAAAAAAAAAAATAATTTTAGGAATTTTACATAAAAGTGGTTTCAATTTTTTCCCAACGCATGGACAAGTCTCTCAACTGAGAAAGTAATTAAAAAATAATATCCAAGGTTGAATGTATACTGAATTCATATCCTTGATTTGCTCCTATTCTCTCCTTCTGCTCCGCTCCCTTCTCATCCTTCGACTCCTTCGCCGAGCTCTTCTTTTACGACACTTCATAAACCGTCTTTCATTCATTTACACAACAAAAGCACGCGACCGCAATAATTTCAATTTATACTTGACGTGGTCCTAATTCTTTGTTTCCTTCTTCGGAAAATTGCTTTGGAATCGATACCCAAAAGAAACAACAGAAAAGTGGAAATATTTCTACTTTTCTGCGGTAAAAGCATTTCTCTCGTGCTGCAAACTTTGGATTTATTTTCTTTTTTGATTTTGTTTTTGGTCGTATTTTTACTTTATTATTACAATAAAAGTAGTGGACAAAACTCGTGTGTTTCTTTTTTCTTTTTTGGTTTAGTAGAAAAGGTGGTTGCGATGGGTGGTGGGTGTTGTACAAAGGGAGAAGTAACTGCAATGGAGGGATGTGTGTTTGTATGTCGTACATGCTGCAACTGAAGCACATAAGTAGCTAGCGAAGAATTGAACGTCCAAATGACAGCTTAAAAGGACACTCGCTGCCAGCACTGCCGCAGCGAAGCTGTCGAGGGAATTCTTCTTCCTCTTCTTAATATTCTTCTGCTGCTGCATTTACAATTACCAATATATCGCCCCAACACACACATACACGCCAACACGGATCGAGATCTGGACAATTCTTACACTTGCCACTTCTCCACGTCGAACCGTTTGTCCGTTTGTGTTTGTGATCGTTTGCTAGAGCGTGTGAAAGCGGAACTGTAAATGTACGTATGTGTGCACGTATTTTACATCAAATTGCCAACTTTAACTCGATACAACAACAACGCAGCCCAACGTTGTCCTTCCCAGCTTTTATACCCTATAGCAATTTAGATGGGCTGCTTTGCTCGGTCAACTGAAGGTGAAGTTTTTATATCGGATATAAATATTTGTATAGTTTGTATATTGACTTATGTCTATTACAAACCATACTAGTGAAAAGCCACGACCCATTTTAAATCAAATCTATATCTATATATCTATAAATCGATCTCTCTATTCCCTGATAATGTTAATTCAGGCGTATAAATATGCGTACTATGATATTCTAATCATTATATAAGAGCCTCATCGATCACTTATAGTAATAACGCCCATTTTGGATTAGCTTCCCTGCTAAGATAGTCGCAAGCTCCCTTGAAGTCTGCAAATATACCGAGGACATATCTAGCTGATGATTCATTAAGCTTAGCTGATAAAAAAACAACAAACAACCAGGCATCCTGTTCACATTTTCCAGGTCTGAAACCGTATTGCCTGGTACTATCGTTTTTTTCAACAAATTTTTCCAGTCTGTCTATAATTTTTTTTTTTTTTTTTTTTTTTTTTGGGGCAAACTAATACCGCGATCTGGCAAAAAGCTTTGGTTTCTATACAGGTTTGTGTCAGGGAAGGTATAGTCAAAATAACACAGAACCTGATTGAAATCTTGACTTTTATGTTGAAGATGGGAGATTTTGGCGGTTAAGTGAATCGGTGTAGACCGGCTGTAGTATATATTAATATGTGTTGTGTAAGTTTTTCTTCTTATTCTTCTACGTTTTGCTGTGCAAAAATTCCGGCGAGCACTACAAGAAGACGAAGAAGAAAACAACAGAAAATAAGTGCACCGTATTGCGTGGCGCTATTTTTAGAAGCATGCTTCTAGGATCGACCATACACAGAGGCACGTAGTTCTTCTTCTCGCCCTACTCGCTCTTTCATATTCCGTGCGTATGTGTTTTATGTGGCTGCGTGTGTGTCTACCGTATTATAAAAGCGAATTTATCGATAACAATGCATGAGAAAAAAACTCCAGCCAATAAAGTATATCAAATCAGAGTCCATTCAGGTGGACACAACAGCTAATGGTGTACGTGAAGGACTTAGTGCATCCATGTGTGAGTGCAGATGAGTGTATCTGGAGCTATTTGTACCCTATCGATGTGGATACATCGCTCCATCCTTTCTTCCATCGCTTTCAGCCCTGTTTCGCCCGTCCTTGCGAACACTTTTTAAGTAAAGCAGAAAAAGCAGCTTTCAGATTGTTAAAAAAACGTTAAATGGATGGAAAAACGATTTTCTTTTGTTATTGATGTTGCTGGTTCTTTGGCTTTCAAATGTCTGTGATTCGTTTTCGATCGTTCTGGCTTTTTAAGTGCTTCAAGACTAATAGAAATTTAAAGATCCTTCTGGATCTTTCATTTATCTTAATTGTAGGGAATTAAACCAGTTTTAAGTAGTTCGTAACTCCTCCAAGCCTCATGATTATTTCCCTCGTCACCGGAGTTTCCTCGTATTTAAAATCTAGTTTTCGCTCTTACTTTGTTATAATCATCATCTGGACTTAGACTTTTCCATTGTTTCTTGGGTCGTTCTTTTCGTTTCTTGTTGTGCACAGCATTAATTTCCTTCACTTGGTATCAAACATGTTCTCAAGGATAAATATGTCCCATGATAGCTGCCATTGACGTCATCATCATTATAAACAACAACAACAACAACACTGCACTCGTCCCTATCCCGTTGTTCATCCGGTAGAAAAGAGTGCGTCGCTTTTGCTTTATCCCATCGCCAATTTTCACCCTTCGCTCGTGAACGACCTCATCGTACCAGGGCCAGGGCTGCATCCATTAGCTTAAGTAAGTTACTGTCATAGTCTGTCCTTTTCTGTCTGCTTCCATTTCGGAAATTTCTTCAGGGATCTCTTGAGAGATTGTAAATCGTCTCCTTGAACAGAGATTGCAAATCGTGTCCTCGCTAATTTCTTGAAATAGGACAAATTAAGAAAAATGAGAAAGAGTAGAACCACTTTCAAAGGATCCTTTCTTTGTCAGGATTCCTTCAAGTTCAATTACGATTGTCTTTTCACCTTCGGTTCGCTTTGTTAAAAAAAATTAGTATAATTTCCAAAGGCTGCAGAAGAAAAGAGCACAAACAAGGAATTTACGGACAATATTCGTTCGTAAGATGTTGTAAACAGCGACAGAAAAAGAACAGAACAATGGTTAAAAGAGAGAAAGAAGTAACGACAATCAGTAGCAGAATTAATATCTACAGACTTAGCCCGAGATTGATGACGATGCAGAGACAGAGGCTGGAAGGCGCCCAGACAGTTCAGGTTCCAGCGAAATGGGCAACTTGGAAAATGAGGCACGAGTGTGACGACTCAAAGGAAGGAGTTATCAAAGAGATCTATAAAAAGTAACCACAAGAAATCCCAGTACGATAGATACAGGATCAGTGACGGAGACACAGGCGTAGACTGACTGATTTTAATTTTGTGGTGGCTTAGGATGCAGAAAAAAGACAAAGGTTCAAGGTGTTTGCGCCATTTGGCAATTCTTTACGTATCATCTATTTGGACTAGAACGAAAATCTTGTGTGTCGGCCATTGAACCACGTAAAAAGTCGTTCGTGCTCACATATTTAACGGCAAAGTTTTCGACTTACTGCTTGCTAATGGCTTAAAGTAATGCAGAAAGTGAAATATTGAAAAACGCCACATCCGCATCCACTTCCGCTGGAACAACAGCAGAGGCACAAAAAGCATTTAAAGCGGCAGAAATGGAAAGAGGGGAAATAGGAGTGAAAGTGGCAGTACAGCAGAAAGGAGCAACAGTACAGTAAAATGCAAACGGGTTCAAGGGAACCGGAAGCGGAAACGGATTCTTTCGCTGTCACAAGTACAAGCCGTTGATCCGATTCTAAGAATCTTATTTGAGTGGTGGGGGGAGGGGGACGTTGCAAGGAGAGCGAATAACGGTATGAGGGCGATACGTATACTCGAGCAAGCTTCATCTCGATTCAAGTTAATTATGCAAACAAACAATTGTGCATTTGGTGTTGTTGTGTTTATCTTTTCCTGTTTCTCTCCCTTTCTCGCCTGCTGTTTGTCTCTTTTCCTCTCGCTGCCCTAATCATCGTAGCTATTTCTGCCCCTCCTTGTTTATTATTCTTGCACTGAAGTCAGTGACACGTTAAAAATGAGAAAAGTTTTTGACCAGAATAAATGCAAAAAATAAATAAAATTCTCTTCTGTTTCATTTCAGTTTTCACTCTTATTTGTTTGGTGCTTATTCCCCCGTCTCTCTGTTGCTCTTCCTTTATTCCATAAAATAGGAATTTGAATTTTCACAGCAGAGAGAAATGAACAGAATTTTATGGACAGAGTAAATCTATAGTTTATGTGTATTGCATAAAATGTAAAGAACGGAAAGGAAAAAGAGCGAGTTAGAAAAACAGGAAGGGAGACAGAGAAAGAGAGAGTGGAAGGCGAAAGGAGTGTTCATGAAAGAGTTCATAAAAACGTACTTAAATCCATATTTAATTCTGAATTATGGCAGAAAAATGTGCTCCATAATCTCAACATTCTTTAAAAATTTTTACTTAGACTTCGATTAGTCGTAGTCCATGTAGTTTAGAATTTTCCATTTTAATATCATTTTCAATTGCAGAATTGAACTTTCAGAATTTTATACAAATAGTAGTTCAGAATTATTAAAAAATAAATTTTTGAAATGAAAGATTTGCACTAAAAGTTAAAATTTCTGATGTTAAAATTATAAAATCTGAAGTAGAATTGGAAGATCTAAACAACAAGTTGAAGATATGAACTATAACGAGAACTTTCTGAAATTGAAATGATATTTTCTGAACTGCAATTGGGAAAGGTACAGGAAACGTGATTGATATTCGGAAGATTTAAAAGAGTCAATTTTTAATTCCGTTGGTTTCGGATTAAAGCAGTCGTGGCATGTATGGAAAAGTATACATGTATATTCTTGGACATCGTCATCTCCATATCCAATGTAGCCATTTCCGTCCGTCCTTCTGTCTGCTTGTACGGGATTTATGGTATATAAGGCCCGCCAATATACTTACTTCCTCCTATAGACTTTTTGGCCTGCTTTCAAGTAGCATCAAAAAATATCAGCAGCGTTTCTTAATTCCTTACCATCGCCGTCATCGGGATTCTTTCGGTGGCCGCAAAAAACCATAACAATAACAACAATAATAGAAATAATAACAAGAAGAAGAAGAGTGTGTTGTTTGTGTAATGGTCGACAGGCTTCTTCAGGTGCTTTAATGATACATAACAGCTGCTCTTGCAACTTGACAGAAAAATTGAATAGAGCAGCAACAAAAGAAACAACAACAGAACTAGAAACGATAGAACAACACGAAGCAGCAACTGGAATGAGAAACAACGAACAACATTTGAACTGCAGCAACCGGAAACAAGTGAACAAGCGGCAAAACAAAGCCAAAGCGCAGGATAACCATGAAGAGGACTTTGCCATTGTGCTCCAACTTCAACTCAATAAGGATCAAAAATAAATAAATAAATGAATGAATGCAGAATTATTTATGGAGACAAACACAGAGAGGGAGAAAGAGAGAGATAGAGAGGCGGCGACGATGTGGGAGCAAATGCGAGGGAGAGATAGACAGTGAGAGAGATAAGGAGACTGGAGAAGGAGACAAAGGACAGTCAGAAGAAGAGATAAGGACTTCTCAAGTGCATCACGATTGAGCTCAACTCGTGGAGCTGGAATGGCTGCTATGGAAGCTGAAACGTTTGACGAAGAAGAACGTGCATAAAGAGAAAATGCAGGAGAAGAAGTAGCAGAAGACTAGCAACCGGAAATCCGCCATTTCTGCGAGACATCGTCGCCGAGTGATGACAGAAGGGGGCGGCTGCACGAAATGCGACAACAGCAAAGCAAAGCGAGCTCCTCTCTGTTGGCTTGAAGGCAATTTTAACTTTTGATTTCCTTCCCAGGATATTCAGTTAAATCTGCAGCCGTTTGAAGTGGATTCAATTTTGTACAGGAATTAAATTGATTTGATGGATGAAAAGTCAAGAAAATTTAATGAAAAGATTAACTTGGTAAACAAAACAGAACAAAAGATTATTCACTTAAGTGGAATAAAAAAATTATAGCAAACGCACAGATGAAGACAGAAGGAAAGCGAATAATAAATTCGGCCGAAAACGACCGTAAAAATTGCAATTGAAATTTGCTAATCACTTCAAGTCTTGCTATAACCCAATCCACCGCTTTTCCACTTGCTATTTCATTCATTTTCCAGTAGCTTTTTTCATCTTCTTATTTTATATTTCTCTTCTTTTTCATCAACACTTTTTATTTGATGCGTCCGAATGCGAAAAACAAACGTTTCTCGTAAATTTGTGCAGACTAATAAAATGACAGCCTATAGATATGCAATGCAAAAATGGAGATCGTCATTTTTCGATTACTTTTTTCGTTTGCTTCTGTTTTTCACCTTAACCTGAACACATTTTAATGATAGACAAATAAAGCCAACAAATATTTTTTCATTGGAATTACATTTTCTAAAAAATGTTACTACATCTAATTCTAATTAAAACAAAAGGAAAAACCAAAATTTATACAACAAATGAAGTATTTTTCTATGGTTCAAAATAGTGTTAAAAAAAAACCAGTGTTTGAAATGTTTTTTGTTATTTTTTATTATTGATTTATTTGCATATAAAAGAGAAAACGTTGTGCAGCCTCTTCGGTGATTTATTGCAGTGAAAATAATTGCTAAAAAGAAATACAAACAATAAAATGTTAAATGATAAAATAAAAATCAACAAAACAAATTTGATGTAATTTTATTTCACGATATGAACAAAAAATGCATTAAAATCGCGTTCGTTTCGCAATAATGTAAACGCGAATTTTTGAGTTTATGAAATGAAATAAATTTAAATTCAACAGAAAAAAAAAATAAATACCAAAGAATAAAACAATACTCGAAACCTTAAATTCGAACATTGGAATGGGACATATTTTATTATACAAACAATTTTCTATATTAAATAATTGCAGCTTCTTCAAAATGCTATGTTATTTCTTTAGAATTTTCGTTTCGATTGGAAAACCAAAAGAAAAATTTTGATTTGGTGGCTTTAATTACTTGTTGCGCTTTATTGCGCAAATATTGGGTTTTCGTCAATGCGAGCATCTTTTGGACATCTGATTCGATGATAATTTTACGATGGAATTGCTTCTTGCACAGCTGCCTGCTTTTGGCCTTTGCTCTTCAATCAACTTGGCTGAAAAGTCACAGACTATCGGTCAGTCTGCGTCGCTTTGTTCAGCAACATCAGCAACAACGATCCGCTGACAGGTAAGTTGCTTACAAAGGCAAAACTTCCAAAGCTAATTAACGAAATGCAGTAAAATCATACACTCAATATGAAGCGAGTCAATGTGTCTCGAATTACTTCTACATGAAGCAAGTTCTATTACTCAGATCGTCTGTTGGCTTTGAACCTCCTACTTTTCCCTTCGCTTCAATTGGGTCCAGCAATTCCTTCGCTGAACTAATGACGCTTGTCCACTTTGACGATGACAATCTTTCCATTGACAAGTCCCCATGACATCTGTTCGATTACGAGATTGAACAGTGACACACTCAAAGTGAGTGACAAAAATAAAAAAGATAAAAATCCGAGTGAAAAATATAGAAGAGCGCTTTTCCCAATATTCTGTTGAAAATTTCGCGAATTTCTCTCATCAACGTTTTAAGTGCATATTTTTCAATTGCAGGTTTGTGTATCAACTAAAATTTTCAATGCTAGCAACGCCCTTTGCAATTGCATTTGCTAGACTTCTTTCAAGTAGTTTGTTGGTGACTTTAACCTATTTTCACAGACGACGTTTCAAATGGTCTCATATAAGAGATCGTCGATTTAGGCGTGTTATCAGAAGAATTCCTGAGAAAGTGACGTCTTAAGCGGCAAAAGGGACTCGAAAAGTGACTTCATCCCTTCTATAAACCTTTTTGCTTGCTTTGCCGTACGTGATGCTCCAGTAAAGCGGCATTTCTGCACCAAAGTCTTTCACTCTCTTTCTTATATACACAGAAAAACGGATAGGAGACCGAAAAAACGGAAAATGTATACAGTTATTTCATCGGGACACAAAAAGGACGGGTAGAAAATCCGATGCGTGACACGATCATGTCGAACAACGACAACGACAGAGATTATTGCTGGTGAATGGGGTTTATACTGAATACGAGGACGATGATGATGACTGTGAAACTGCCGATGGCGAGGAAGAAGCGCGGGAAGCGATTAGGATGCGACCACTTTACGGTACTTTCGCTATTCACTCGTTGAGGCAGTGAAATAAATCAATTACAAAAATCGTGATGGGTTTTTTGATAAGCCGCTTAAAATGCTTCATAGCTCAATAAAAATTTCAGTTATGATGGTTTAATTTTTTCCCACTGTCAAAGGAATAAAAAACTAGCAAATAAAATAACATAAAGCACTCAAAACCGATTCAGCCAAGTTTCCGAAAAAAACTCTTCACTGAATAATATTAAATAGTAAAATCATAAATAAACGCTTCATTCAGCTGCTGTTTCTGTTCGGGAAAGAGGCGCTGGAAGCGACAAAGTTTCCCTTGGAGTTTACAAATAAAGAATAGAAGAAGCAAAGGTTTCGTCAAGCGAGTTTCACACCAGCAACGCACCGAACAAACGACCGACCAAACTAAAAACACTGCCACAAAAACTTTTACATTTTCTTCAAATTTGAACTTATTTCAAGTCGTTTCGTTTGCCGCCTGTCGCTCTGCTGCTGCTGTTGCTGCTGCTTGTTGACAGTTTCTGAAGCGCCACGAGCAGCGGCAACAAAAATCGTTAAGCATCAGCTGCAACAACAACTGCACAAATGGTTACTCGCCGCATAACCTTTTATATTTTGATGTCAAATTAGAAAAGTTTTAAAAAGAAATTATTAAACGCTAGCAACGAATCCACGGAAAAGAGGAAAGCGCAAAGAACAGTTTGAGTTTCTAACAAAAAAAAAAGACACACGCAACACTCATAAACCTCGTGTAACTCGAAGGCGCGATTTTGTACTGTACTAAATGACTTTTTTGATGCTGCTGCAACTTCATCTTCTTCTTCTTCTTTTCAATTTACCCTTTCTACTTGTATATCTGGTCCTTCGTATTCTGGTTCTTCGTTCAGTACTGCATTAGCTGCATTATTATTTGCTTAGTTGACTGTTTGAAGAGCGTGAAAAACTTGGAGAAGAAGATTTTTGTTGCTGTTGTTCGTACTTCTTTCGCAGAGTTTTCATTGCTGCTGCTGCTGTTGTTGTTGCTGTTGCTTTTTTACCGTTCGGAAACGTGATCTTGTAGATAGGGGCGTTTTCTTCTTCATCCTACTTCTTTGAGTTTAATTTTATATAAAGTTTCTGCGTCTGTTTTTCTCTTATAATTTCATTGCTGATGACCTCGAGTAAATCTAAATTTTTTTAATGACGATTGTCAGGCAGCAAGTGCAACAACCAGAGTCGAGAAACAATCACAAAGATTCATTAATTCAACTTCAGTGCCATTTCTTTATTTTTCAATTTCAATTTCGAATTTTTTCAAATAATTAAAAGACTTGCCTTTTTCTGTGACCATTTAAACGGCTGTGAAAAAGGACAGAGAATAATTTCCCCTTTTCCCCGGAGTTTCAAAAGGATCCTAAAGAGCTGAAGTTTAAACGGATTCTAGATTTAAACAGATTCAGAAAATGGAGAGAAGGAAATTAAACCTCATCAGGACAGAAAATTACAAAATAGGAAAGGGAGTGAAGAAAAAGAGCCAATCATCATCGAATTCATGTCGAACTGGAAAGCGGAACAAACGGAAGCACAAAATGACTCTACTCTTCGCATTCCTTCGAATGTAGGGTATAAAAACCAACCAAAATTCATTGAGCCATAAAATAGCATCAGGTTCAAAGGCTATAAATAAATAAAAATTACAAATAAACTATAACGAAAGAGTTGAAATTGAACTGCTGACAAAGAGAAGTTCCCCGCTTTCTGAGCAAAACTTTAAATCGCTTTCACGCGTGTGCTATTTGCGGTCTTTGTTGCTTGTCCTTTGCACCTTTCCCTCGCCGCGCAACCGTGAGACTTTAAATTATTTCCCGACAACATCCGTATTTTATCACCGACAACGCGTCATCGTCAGCGTCACCATCATCAACTATTTCAGCGTTTCTATTGCTACAAATCTTCTTTACGTTCTTCTTCCTCCTTTTCTGGTTAATATTTTTCCTTTTCTCTTTCAGCTGCTGTAGAAAGTCGAGAAAGTCGTCTGCAAAAGCGAGTCGCGTTTAAAAGTCAAAACATGTTCGCACTCAATTTAAGTTAAGTTATTTTTTGTGCTAACTTTTCCCTTCCCTTCATAGTTGAATGCGCTGAGCTTTTTTCCTGTAAACTTGTTCTATTTTATTATTGATTTCTTTCTTTTGCCGCATTCTTTTTACTATGTTTTTATTTTCTCGGTGCTCTAAAAATCAGATGCGATGTGATGCGTTATTGTTACTTTGCGGTGAAGGAAAAATCCCAAATTACTTACGGTTTTATTTTATTTTTGATTCAGCTGCTGTGAGCTATGATCTTGGCTCTAATTGGCCTCAAATATAAAATTTGTAGCGTGAAAGAATTCTTTCCCAGTAGTCGTTTTTCGTAATATTAAAAAAAAAGTTTGTCGCTCTTTAAATCATATTTTCTCATATAACATTGACATTGTAATCTATTAATAATTTTCATAAACTTATAGCGAATTATGTGATTGCTGTGTTTTCTTCTTCGCTAAAACGTATTTTATACATGTTGCCTAAAAATATGCTCTGCGTCTTGTTGCTTTCTGTTTAGCGACAAGTATTAACAATGATTTAGTCTTTGTACAGCTGCAGGAACTCAACTGTAGGCTGTATCGCAGTACACTGCAAGAGAAACTTCGCCCTCTTACACGGTTCACTTTGATGTACGAGTTGTGTGTTTGGCTTAAATTGATTTGTATACAAAACGACAACGAGCCATAAACTGAAGCCAAACTAAGCCGCGTACACCTGTGTCCGATGTGTGCTTCTCCCTCTCTGTTTTCTTCCCTCCATGGAGCCAATCTTGCTCGAAGTTGCTCAAAGTACAGCAGCGCAGTTCGGCTTTCAGCCGATAAATCAAATAATTTTGCCGTTTGAGTTAACTTTTAAATCAAATCTATGGGCAAACTTTTAAACAGCCTCGGAAAGGATAGGCACCCAGCAGCAGCAGCCTTAACCGATGGCGTTGCCTTTACGCAGATGAAAAGGCGCATTGCCACTTTTCCATCAGATGCAAGTCAGGCGAGGGTCGTGCATGGGTTGTTTGTTTGTCAGCAGCAGCGTTATTGAAGCCTGAACAATTTGTGAACTTTGTACTTCGCGTCCCAGCCTCCGCTGCTTCGCGTTTCTTCCTCACGCTCTTCCAAGTTTGCATGTTACGTGAAACCTTGCCAGTTTGTCAACACCTGCGTCTTCAGGCGACTTTAAGTTGCGATGTTTTTTTGATTCATTGTTTTTCTGGAGTACTGAAAGGATTACATTTTCACGTTCGCTCTGGAGATCAAAGTCTCCCGTGGCAGTTGTGATGGTTTGGTTCGATATCCATGCATCGGTATGATCCGGCTGAGAACGTAGCTCTAAAAGCAACTCATTTAATTGCAAGGCGTGCAATTAATTAAGCGTGCGGCTCCCGAACTACGAGCTGCGGAGTACCGCGCCGCACAAATCATAACCGCGAGCCGCGAACCATCAACTTCGTGCAGCAAAGAACTCAACTCAACCAGTTTTTAATTCTGATTTGCTGGGGCACAATTTCTATCAGTGATGATTTGTTTGCCTGACGCTGGTTTACAAGCAGTGAAAGTGCGTTAGAAGTCGTTACTCTCGTCAGAGTGCATAATCCCGACTGTAGGCGTTGCAAGTGCAATCGCTTTCGATGAGGCTGAGTTTGTCACGGCTGGTTTACATTTAATTATGCCGAAAACTGCGTGTTTTTCACGGAAGCCTCATCCACAACCTAACCGAGCAGTAAGCAACCAAATGACTGTTGCAACACCTGGCAGAGAGCAAAGGGACTACGTCGAAGCAACCGTTGAGCCATCGAACCGTCCAATTACTGAGCCAGTCAGCTTTCTACTTGTGCAAACATTTACCCTCCTCTCACACCTCAGACAATTCGTCCTCACCTTCCAGTCTCTGTACTCGCTTCAAATGTATTCGTCTGTCGTATCATTCGTTGCCAAAGCAATCAGACTGAAACGAAGGAAAAGTCATTTCATCCCACTGCGGAAACATACTTTTAGGCGTCCTACAAACTTGATTTGCCACTGCAAATTGTCGCAATAGTCCTTCGCCTTGGTATTGCCACTGTACTTTTAATAGAGTTGCCGCTGTATAAAACTCTACAGTGAAGAAGTTTTCGATGCTTGTAAAATTTTACTCGATTCCGTTCAATTGTAATTCAGAAAAATTTAAAAAAAAAAATTTTTTTTATAGTTTAATTTCAGAAAAATTCTTTGAAAATTCATAAATTTGAGAGTACAAATTTTGAGATAAAAATAAGTGAAAAAGGTAAAGTATTCAGGACTCCACAGACTCAGGTATTTCGCAAACTAAGGTCTATAATATCCCTCTTTATCTCCCCTTTCTTTTTCGCCCATTTTTCCTTTGGAGTTGCACAATGGGTCGTTCGGCCTAAGTGTATCCGACTGCTTGCGGTTGGATGACTCCACGGAGCCCCTCTTTTCAACCTAAACTAACCTAACCTTAGGTGTATAATGGTCTATAGAACTTACTGATGTCTACTAAATTTTTGTCTAGTGGTTATTACTGGCGTCGTACAACTTGTGTTGCTAGTGTCCTCTCCTTTGTTTCCTCTTTTTCGCTTTGCCCTCGGTCCTACAGATCCTCTTCTTCCCACAAGGCATTTTATTATAATCTCTTGGGCGTGCTTTTTTAGAATAACAATAAAGTTAAGGTTTAGGCTGCAAAGTGTATAAAGTAGCCTTCAATTTCCATTATTTCACAAGCTTCGTCTTTCGCCTAATCATTCATCAGCAGTTCATAAACGATGACAACGATGAAGACTTTTATGACTTGTTTACCAAGTCCTGGCCGTGTTGAACAAACTCTTCTAGGATCTCATCTCCCGTTCAAATATCCTCTTCAAGCAATCTCCTAGAGCAACCAATCTAATTAGCATTTATTTTGTTTAAGCCGCACCCCCACAAAAACAACTATTTGTGCAAACGCATTCAATAAAACGAAGATAAAAACAATTCAAACGACGGGCGCCAGAAACTTGAGACCGACACTAAAGATGCTAATAGCACTCATAAAAAAGAAATGCAAACAACTTCTGCACCATCAACACTCATAATTATATGCCTCCAGCTATGAAGGGTCTGCACTGGGTGCAGAGAGTCCATGCTGATGGCTTGTAGTGTCATTTATAACGCCCTATAGAATCCTTAAAATATCAGAATTAAATTATAAGATATCCAGGAATTTTAAAAGAACATTTTTCGGTGCGAATGTCTTTGAATAACTAAAGAATGAATATGTGTTGAAGCGGTCAAGACAGCGAGAAGAAAAACAATGAAAAGAAATAATTTATTTCAGAATTAAGAAATAAAGGATATGGTATGAAGAAGTGACCCGACTGCCTCTGTGTGGAGACTGTATTCCCTAAACTATGGTTTGAAGTGCTTGCGTATTTAATCCAGTTTATTTCGGTTTCCACCTGCGAGCGAAGTTTCACATTTTTCCAACCATTATTTATTTGTTTTTTTTTAATGTTTATGAATTTGAGCTGGGTCCTTGAGGGCTTGGTCCTGATTTCTGTGACACTCTGACACTTTCTCTTTCTTGTCTGCCACATTTCCTTCGCTCTTTTAAGTTTTTCAATAGTCCAACAACATCAGCTTACACCAGAATCGTTTTAAAATTCTGTATGAAGCCCTCTTCAGAGACTAGAACAAAAAATTGTCCCATTGAAAAGTTGCCACGGATCCCTTGACAGAACCTGGCCAACAAAAAATAGCAATCCCAACACCAACAACAGCAACGACAATAAAGAGTTAACCAAGAGTCACTGTTAAATGCAAACTGATAGCAGCACAATTTAAAGTCAACCGGGGAATTTTTCGAATCTAAAATTTCAAAGGACTTCTCTGAGCAACACCTGCAGCTGTTGATGTTATTGTTGTCGTTCGTGAAGATTACTCCATACTTTCGCTACTGCTATCTGAAGCTATTTATGCAAAAAAGCTTGTTTGAGCTACACAACCTCTCAACGTGAATGTTGCTTCCTTTTGCTTATGGTTTTTGTTTCCAAGTTGTGGAAAAAGTAGGTACAGAAGATGGTTTTCTTCTGTTCGCACCCGCAAGTGCAGCAACGTAAAGATCGATAATGCAACACTGTGCGCAAAAATTAAAACATTTCATCGATAAAACAAAGGTGCGATTTTTGGAAAAAGTGTGAAAAGAAACGAAGGATGTGGAACCTCGGAGCATTTTCAAGAAGAAGTTATCAGAAAAATTGCAGTTGTAGAAAGTATGAAGAAGTAAAGTGTTCTTAAAGACAGGGACCGTTAAAAGTATTAAGCAGTAAAAGAATTGTGCATGAAGATTGAAAATATTATAAAATACTCGTATATTATGTTGCGAGCACTGTAAAAAAAGGTATACAAAAAACAATTATATAGAAAATGTGTTATTAATGATGATTTCAGAATATAAAAAAGTAATTCGAAAATACATGAAAAGAAATCGATAGAAGTGTTGCAGGAAAATAGTGAATTATGAAAATGTTGTTGAAATTTACTTAGCAATGAATGAATACATGAAAATTAATTATTAATAGTAAAATAAAATAAATTCCTCTCTTTCAAAAGTATCCAGGAAATGATTATCTAACAGATAGCATAGAAAACTTTGGTATATTTAGGGATTCGACAATTTTGTAGGCATGGCTTTTCATTTAGCAGTTATGGACGGTTCGACGTCAAAGTTTTGAAGTGCGATTAGCATTAATGTCTGTGGCCGAAAATTATAAACCTCTTTTATTATTGTTTTTTTGTTTTATTGTGTTGTGTTTGTTACTTTCTATTTATTATTGTTGCAGTTATTTTTCTTCGTATTATTCGGGATTATCGTTCGTGTGTCACAGAGGCTATAGATGGTGTTTATGCCTACCATTAACGGCTTCCCAGGAGAACTCTTTCTCTTTTCCTTCCTCTTTGTTCGTCTTGCCGTTTTCATTGTCTCTCTCCCTGTCGCTCTCTTGCTGTTACCCTTATATTAGTGGTCATCATCCATTAAAAGAAGCTTTTCAGTGAAAATAATCGAATTCTTCAAGCTTCTTAAATAGAACTTTATACATACATATGTTTGCATGGGGATACACTGGCGTGTATGTGTGTATGTATGTGTTTACCTTCTCTCCAGTCTGTTTTGTTGTTTGCTTGCTTCATTGTACCTAATGAAGTACGTGCTGAGCTGATTTCTTGGGCCCTGAGCTGAGGCCTCGTTTTTATATTCTGACTGTAAGCAGCTTTGAATCTGATTGCGGTTACTTTTATTATTGTTGTGCTTGTGTATTTTATTTGTTTGCCGTTCATTTGCTGGTTTCCATCATGATTTCGATGTTACTCCACAATCCGAATATTTTGCTTTTACAGTTGCGTTTTTACCGCAGTTTTTTTATATGAAAATCATTTTATTATTTTTTTTTTCTTTTTCGATAATTTTACAGTTACAGTTTGAAATAAAGATCCATTGAAAGAAATACAGAACAAGAAAGGAATAAATAAATAGAAGGAGGAAAAAAGAGTAATTAAAGATGGAAATGCATTCAAAAGCAAAATGCAAAGGAAGTGTTTTATATGCCCGGCGTTAATATCCTCTACTCAAAATAACCAATATCAGCAAAGAAATGCTTTGTGTTTGGAAATGCTTTTTGCTTTTAAAGCTGTGTAATTTCACTTTAATACTGACGCAAGCTTTGCATCAAGGTTCTCAGGAATAAAGTTGTAAAAGCGGACCTACACATACACAAACAGGTAGAGATGTGTATACAGGGAGCTGGAACGACTGGACTTCTGATTTATAGCTTGTTCGTGGTGCCTATAAAACGAAACGAAAATGGCAAACCCGAACAAATAAAAAGAAAGAAATCATGACGAAGATAGGAATAGGCAAAGGGATACAGCGAAGAACAAAAGGAAGCCGAAGAAGTATTCCCTTGTGCAAATAGAGTAAATCTCTTCAGAATAACGAAGTTGAAGTCTTGAAGCGCTTCAAATTTAATTACATTCTGCAAAGAACGGTGCTTTATTTGCTTGCTTACAAAGCTTCTTACGAGTTCCTTCAATTTTTTATTAGTTTTTCATTATAATTACAATAAGAAAAGGAAAGGTTTAAGGCAATTTCCTACGGTTGTGGGCAAACACAATTTGCAGTTAATAGCTCAACTTTCTGACTACTTCTTGCAAGGTTTCATGGTCAAATTGCAATACCATTGCATCGACTGCTTAGAAACCGATTGATAGGTCTGCATTCACTCAAACTCGACTTTGCTCAGCCGACTGTACTGCAACCCAAAGACGAAGGATCATAAATGCTTTTTAATGATTTTTGCACATTTCCTTACGAGGACAAAAGGTAAACTCATGAACATATATGGATATATTTAGTAATTGTTTTCCATTTGGTTTCGCTTTTGTACGACAAATAGTCTTGCTGAGCACCTTTCAACGGAAATGGAAATGCTGAGTATGGAAAAAGTACTTCACCACAAGTAGTGAGAACAGAGATAATCACCATAAACGAGACCATTGGCAGTTTCTCACAAGCCGTTAGCAGAGTTGCCAAACACACAGCCACATGGACGTCCATGTGTGTGTGTTCAATGTGTTCAATTGCGCATCATCTGCAGAACACAGCCACATAAACACAAACCAGCAACGAGGTAAACGAGGTAACAAACGAATGTGAATATGATGAAATAATCTGCTAGGAATAAAAAAGAAATATCCACTGAAATCCTGATGTTTTCAACAGCACAAGCCAGTGCCGTATCTCGAAGGGGACTTCGCTGGGGTAGAGCCGACCCGACATTGATTATTGATATTTTCAAAATTATATATGGTCACTAGGGAAATTAATAGCAAAGTCTTGGACCACTTATGTTTCCCCGTGGGTCAAAACTATCATAATGAATATGACGAAGAAGAGTATAGAACAATCAACAGTCTTTCAAAGTAGTTACCAGACATTTTTATGAGTACTTTAAAAATTTCTCAAGCGATGAAGTAGCAAAAGGATCCATAATATAACAGGTGAGTAAAATATTACTGGGATATATTTGTGGCCTAAACTATAACTCTGCACCTCTTATACGGCCGTGGTAACAGCAAAAACGAGAATAACAGCAACAACAATGCATGCAATACAATGGGAATGGATGGATAATAAAAAGCGAGTGTAGTAGACCATCAGAGAGATATGCAGACGAGCGGATAGAGCAGTGAAATAGTAGTAGCAACATGGACACCGTAATAACAGCGATGACAACAAGTAGACCCACAAAACAGCAACCACAGCGACGAAGAAAAGGCCGGACGAAAAAATATTCATAACTACGTGAAAATGAAGAGAGAACTGTTAAGGTATGCAAATATTACGCTATCATTATTTAGATACTCGAATTTAATGAGGTGTTGTAGTGAGTGGATGAGCGAGTGGCTGAGTGAGTGCATTTGTGTGATGCTTACGTGAAAGCTTTTGCTGTTGTTTTGCTGTTGCTGTTAGCGCAGTGCAACCGAAGCGAAGTGCTGCCGAAGTCTCCATGTTCAGTGAATCACAGTGTATTCGCATGTATGTATGTGTGTACATGGGCAAATGTTTGTGTGGGCCGTGTTGCGAAGATTTATTAAGTGAGAATGTGTAGCAATTTTGCATTTTAAACGAGTGCTTCCGCTACAAATAAAAGAAAATTAATGATGCCCAACGATGAGTTGTTGCTATAGCGAAAGCGCTCAAATTAAGAGAGGGGAAAATAAAATTAAAAGGCCCGACAAAAATAATGAAACAGTTTTATGAAACTGGGTCGATGACTGAGCGATGGCTGGGAAATGAACGGTGGAGGGTTCGAAAGTGAAGGAAGAAGAAGATTCTACAAAGAATTGTGCTAAAATGTTTTTTAATAAATTTTAATTCATGAAATCCTATAATTCTTGCTTTTATTTTAAGTGAATTTTGTCTTCTCTCGAAATGAAGACGTGAAAGAAGCGAAATGTGTGCAAGTGAATGAGTGAATGTGTGATTGACTGAGTGACTAATTGATTGAGCAGAAAATAAGACCTGCTTTTTCATTGTTTGTGCTGCGGATTTAATTTTCTTTTAAGTGATTCTGCTTTTCGCAACATTTACTTCGACTTCTTTCGGTTTTCACAACACCAGCAGCAACGACTTCGCTATCGCAGGAAAACACTTAAGCTGCTTTTTAATAGCCAAGTAAAAGTTTTTACGCAGCGACAAAAAGGGCAGAAAGCATTAAAAAACCATAAAAATTGAGTTCAATCCAGAACAACGAACTGAAGGTTAATGAGAAAAAAGAGAAACCAAGAAAATAATAAGCAAGAAATAATCGCAGAATGAAAGAAAGTTTTTAATCTTATTTACAAATGTTCAGTCGGTCGCCTGTTCGTCTGTCTGTCTGTCCGCCCGGCCGCGCCCATCTTCCTGTCCATCACGGACGTTATCGAGCGAGCGTTAAGAAATCTTTAAGGAAACATCAACATTAATAACGATTACGAGGACAATTTAAATGAAACGCCACCGAAGCCGCTGGCGCTGAAGACCACCACAAGCAGGCAGCAGCAAGGATGTGATGCAGCATCAACGGATTAAAGACTGGCTGCGGCGAGGTGGAGGAGTTGAGCTCAGCTTAGTTACGAGTGCGCTGCAGAAGAAGGGAGCGATGGGAAATGACACACACACACGCATACAACGGCAGCTTACAACATGAGCATATGTTGGACTTAGCAACTGACATCACTCAGGATTAGTGACAAACTTTCTTGCTGATGTTTCTCGGTGGCGGCTTTTGTTGTTAGTTTTCCGATGTTGTTGCGAATTGTTCCACGTATTCCCGCCGCGTATCATGGCGATATTTTCAGTTACGATAGCTTCTTTACCTTAAAAACCTTAGAAACAGAACGAAGAGGTGACATTACGCAAAACTTCAAAAAAAGATCCTAATAAAATATAAAAAAATTAATCACTTTTTATTTAGCGAAAGTGAAGCAGTTTTTTTTGCAGAAATGCCCCGAAAATTTAGTCAATTTCTTATTTTGTGTGGGTAGAATTGTGCAGGGTCTAGTCCTTAGCAAGGACCTCTTAGTTGTCAGCATTTTTTCGCAAATCCTTGGGCATGTTAATGTTGTTGTTGTTGTTAATGCTGGCCATTTGTTATTCCTCGCCATGTCTTGTCGTGTTCATTTATTATTGTTGTTGTGCCTGTGCTTGCTGCTGATATCCTGCTGATGTTCAGGTTCAGTGTCATTCATGGCTGCGAGTGCCGCAGCCAACAATAACAGTTACAATTACAACAACAATCACAGCAACAACTATAACGGCAACAACCATAAAAGCAACATCAGAAACACATCAGAGCATCGTTCATCCTTGTTGTGTGGCAAGTAAAATCCACTTAATACTGAAACATACGATAAAAACATGTTATATACACGCCAGCACACACACACACATAGATTTACGAGAGACAGAACGAGAGTGAGTGAGAGAGAGATAGAGAGCTACACTTTCTCTCCGACATCGAGATGAATGGGTAACGATGGACGACACAAATTCGTAAAACAAGAACCAAGAAAGGATCATTTTCGTTTCCTTTCTTCTTTTCTGTTCTCGGTTTTTTATTACTTGTTTGATTTACTCTTTGCTATTGCTTTTGCGTTTGCTCTTCTAAGGCTGCCCACGAATGAAGGATGCGTTGTGTTTTCAAATCATATGTAACAAATTCCAGGATATTCATAGATAAAAGAGGATATGTTCAAGGATATGCAAACGTATTTGGCTCAAATCGAATTGAAAGCGAGCAAGAAAGAAACCCTGCAGACATGATTTAGTTTTTGCCATAACTTTTCACTGTTTTTGTACATTCTTGTTTTCAAATTCGTTGCGGTTCATCATCGTCGTCCTCAATCGATTGTTGTTGTTCTATTTTATTTATTTATATTACCCGTCGCCCCATCTCAAGTCCTTCGCCAAGACTTGACCATATCTAATCAAACATATTTTGCCAATAAAGAATTTATTTGTTTTGTGAAAACTTGATGGTTTCCAGATCATTTGCTAGCTGAAAACGAACAGAAAACTTATCTCATCAAAATGATTGAGAGGTCTTTCGGAATAAATAAGTTATTCGTACGAAGGTTTTTCTGCTTTTATTCTGCTAACTCTAAATGAGCAATTGGATGAACGAAATTTTAGTTGAAGCAATAAAAGTTTCCACCAGAGTTTTCAAATTTTATTATTGAAATTCTTACAGAATTTGTAGAAGATATCTAAAACTATACACGACACATAACATAGACAACTAAAAACGATATAAAACATAGAAAGCATGAAACAAAATCGCCTGAGAAGTTTTGTTAATTTTAATTATTCTATAAATCGATCGGAATTTCGGAATTGAGTCTTGGGAAATGTGAAAAACTGAATAGAACCAGAAAAACGAACACTATTTTTGAATTATTACAGTTTTACGAAATAATTGACAATAGAGCAGGTATCAAGCATTTCGCCTTTGTTCATCGTAGCGTATGAGTAACATTTAATTGACAGCGTATAGCGTCAATTTGGTTTCTTTACTGCTGTTTTCACCTTTTATTTTTATGGGATAATTTGTGTTGTTGTTGGTTATTTTCTTATTTAGTTTCTTCTCTTCTACATTGTTTTAGGTTTTTCTTCTTTGTCGTCATTTTCGACCACCATTGTTTTTTTTGCTCTTGCTTTTCCTTTGTTCTCTTTGTTTGTAAATAACTCTTGCCACAATTTTGATTTTTCTCTTGTAAATCGCAATAGTTCTGTTTTATGTCTTCACTTCTTCATTCTTTTATGGTACTCCTCCGTTCCTATTCTTCATGGCAGCTGAAAACTGTCCTATAATGTTTTTTATTCTGTTACCACTGTCTTTTCTGATGCTCAAACACATTTATCTTCTAAAACTTAAATTTGGAAAAATTCTGTTCAATTTTATATCTGAAAATATTTCTCTTTGTAACTGTTTTACGTACATTTGTCCTTCTTTTCTCTTTGGTGACCACACTGTGGTACCTTAATTTGTTCTGTCGGCTACTGCTTCCTTTTTCCCTTCTGTTTCTACTCATTCCACATGCGTAGCATCAGCAGCGCTGCTTAAGGATATGCTAAGGATATCTTAACGAGGCATCAATAGTAGTTAAGATTATGCTGCTTTTGCCTTCGCTCCTGTTTTTTATGCTGTGAGTTTCTTGTTAATCGAACCCCAATTTGTTTTTTTGTGGTGATTTCTTCAGTGTTCTTAAACAGCGAATGCTTGGGAAAAGTTCTTTTTGACTGAGTCCACTCGTCAAATGTACTCGTCATTCATACTCAGCCAGTCAGACGTCAGTCAGTCGCTACTGAGTTTTGTTTGTCGTTCTTCCTTTATTATAAGAGTTCTTCAATAAAAGAAAAAAATGACTCTTCTGCTGGCGAATAATAAATCGTTTTCAGTTGAAGACAAATTGTGAAATATAAACTGGTTTTTTTATTGTTTCTTCTTCTTTTTGCTTACTTATTTTTTATTTTGTTTCCGTAGAAAGAAATAAAAAATTTAAGATTGTCGTCAAGTTGATGGTTGTTAGCCTATTCTTTGCTTGTTTTTGTTACTGTATTAGTGTATAGGAAAAACTGAATGAATTTTAAATGAAAAAGTGTTCTTTCTCTGAGAAAAAAAAACAGCTCTTATGGGATAACGACGACAGCGCTACTTAAATGCAATTAATTTGTATTGGATTTTAATTAAATGTCACTCATACGACACGTTAAACGACAATTAATTGAAATCTGCAATTGTACAGATAAAGGAAGGAGTGAAATTCTAAAAGTATTTAAAAACGCATTTAGAAACTCAAAAAAGTAATTAAGTGGGTATTAATTATAATGACGTTAAAAGAAATATCTATTAATATCTTTCTGAAAAACGATAACAATTAAAGACGTGGTAAATCTTAAAATTGGAAAAGGGGAAACGGCAGAAGAATCTTTTAAGCGGGAGCTGGTGAATGCTTTTTCAGAAAAATGGGGAAAAATGGAAAGTGCTGCGAAGGGAAAAGGGAGAAAAGACTAGAAAACAGCATTTCAACATCCTGGAAACAAATCAAAACTTTTGACATAACAAATGCAATAACAACGAAAATATTTTGTACGTTACAAATTTTGTTCATGTTGTTGTTCGCGATTTTTGTAAATTCGATGTTGTTGTTATTATTATTGGTATTTCTGTAGCTGTGCGTTCTTTTTATTGTACGCTGTTCAACAATAATAAATAAGCGAAAGATTTTTGTTGTTTACTTTTTTGCTAAAAGTACAGGAAAAGTTATTTTCACACACACACAAACACACCTAAACACACAACCACGCAAACATTGATCAATAAGTTACACACAGCATCCTCTCATCTGTTAGCGTCCCCACACCTTCACCAAAACTGCTCTCTCTCTCTCTCTCTCTCTCTCTCTTTCAACGAAATTCCGAAAATAAATTCAAACTCGCATTAGTAAAGTTTAACAACAAAGTGACAAGATTTACAGAAATATTACAGCAAATCTGTGAGTGGTGGAGGAGATTCATTCGCATAGCCGACAAGGCAAGGAATGTCTTTCATGAAACTAACACAAGAGATACACAAACGAACAGTTTCTTTTACCGCGTAATGTGTGTTTATAAGTAGAAAAATTTGTATTATTCATTTGTAGCTCGTGCTGGACGCATCTACTGAATGACATCAACCAGATTCTCGCATAGACAGATTGATGGAGGCGCAAATGCATGGCGTGCAAACCGAATGCCACGAATACCTTTCCGTATTCAATCCAACCCAGATAAGCGAGAGTTGCGCCCATCGGAATGCCCTTTGGGCGGCCACTGAACACGTTGATGACAGCAGCAACTATCACAGCTATGCTAAAAACTTTGTCCTCGAACTTTCCATTTTCAACACCAGAAAAAGTTATGCTGATTTATGACAACCAAACTAGAAAGGTTTCTATTCCTATCGCTCCGCCTGCATCGCTCTCTACCGCTCTCGTTGCTTAATGTTTTCGCAAATAATAGCAGGTCCTTGCGTAGGTCATAAGGGAAACATTTAAACAAAAATTTGAGGGAAATTGTTTTTTTGCTTTCCACTCTGAGAACGATGCGATTAAATCTTGAGGTTGGGAAGAGATGAAAGCGCGAATGTGGAATGAAGTAGAGAAGAGGATTCAGATATAAAGAATTCAGAATAAAGGTGATCTTAGAGTGAGTTGAAGCACTGATATTTCATCAACGATCACGGATCAGTTCGCAAGATCGATGCGAGAAATCCAAAAGTTGAAAGAGCAAAAATTTTATTGCTAAGTTTTGTTGGCATTTTGCATACTACGCGATGCGGCTTATGATTTTCATGAGGTTTTCTATGTTTTCTGAATAATTTGATAGCAGAATAACTTTGCCACGACGAACAGGACTGATTTGAAGAAGTTGAAAAAAACCGCTGTAGCTTATCAAGCGTTCGTAATTAACAGCAGGCGGTTTCTGTTGAAACCATCCATCACCACCATTGGATTACTTACCTGCAAATCCGGTCTGTAAAGGCTTCCTTCCTTCCTTCCGTCCTTCCTTTCTATCTGCATTCTCTATCTTTCGACGCCACTCAAATAGGAAATTCAAATGTTTAACAAACACTTAAAAGTGAGTTTTGATACTTTCGCACACATTCACATAGCCACAGAAACACACAGACACCACTGCAGACACTCCCGTAGACACTCTTGGACTCAACATCCTTCCAAGAGGACAGCACAACGAAAATATCCTTGAGACATTTGAAGTGCCAAAACAAAAGGTACAAAAAAGTTAAAGCAAAATAGATGAAAGCCAAGAAAAAAGGAGAGACAATCAAAAATGAAGACAAAAAGTGAAAAGTTGAAGGAGAGATAAAAGCAAAGAGAGCGGCAGCCATACACACACACGCACACATACACACACAAACATATATTTGATGCAAAAACATAAAGCAAGTCGTTTAGTAAGGCAATAAACAAATAATTGAAGTGAAAAAACTGTTAATAGAAGAACAAAACAAAATAAAACAAAACAATGATAAGTTCAAAGAATGCGAAAAGAATCACAAATACACAATTAAAGGAAAGAAAGAGACGAAAGTATTGCAAACATAAACGTACGCAGAAAATCAGGCAAATTACAGTCGGCAATTAAAGGAGAGAATAAACAAATAAACAAACAAAGAAACAACAACAACATCATAAACGAAGTGTTGATGTACGAGACGAGATACAAAGTTTGCAGCATGTAGCAGAAGCTCGAGAGCATAAACAGAGACACAACACAAACAAACACGTTTAGCCGCTCACTCACACCAGCACAGATCCTGCTGGCGCTGCAATAAAACATCGTCGACGACGAGGCTCGTTTTTATGCCTTCAGGATTTTCAAAGTTTCAGTTTTTCTCCCTTCAGATTCACAGATTTGTGCCTGTTTTAATAATGGCCACCACTCGGCACTATACAGCCTGCAACAACACCAACACCAACAACAACAACAACAACAGCGGCTGCGAAACGAACATGGCCTGCCTTGTTGTTGCGTCTGCTTTCGACCCGTTGTTATCCATTCCGTCGAAAGACAAAGTTTTCCACTATTGCTTTTTCCAAACACAAACACCAAAAATTAAATCAAAAACAGTCTTTTTTTTCGGCAGCGCTTTAAAGCTTTAAGAGTGTGTGTGTGTGTGCGGAAACTATCTATATGTATTTGTATGCAAATCAGTGTGACCTTTCTATATCCTTTGATTATGCTTTTTCTTTGCCTTGGCCTTTTTTAAAGAATATTTTATTGGGAAAAACAAGGCGCAAATCTTTACTAGCATTAATTCACGGCAGAAGAAACCTCAAACAGATAGAAACTCACACTCAGTCACACACACACAAATACGAACACATCCTCACACCTAATGGCACACTTTTGCTACTGCAAAGATTAACTTTAATTGGACGCATGAAAATGATTTATTTGCTTATTGTTGTTGTTGTTTGTGTTATTGTCTTCTTTGTCTTTCCGTATATCTTCGTTTGCGAATAAAATTATATTGCATTAAACGTTTAAACGATATGATATCGAATATACTCTATTGCAATTATATTAAGCTTTTAATAACTTCGTAAATCTTTTTCAGTAATCAATAAAATAAAATTCAGATAAAAATACATCCCCTCCGCCACTTGATTCCTTGGTTAAGGGCAACATATAATGCCTACAAGACCTTAATAAAAATGTATCTACGATTAGATTAATGGATACTAAAGTATTCGTTAAGTAATGCTTTTAATTGTAGTTGAGAAATTATTAATTTATATTCAAAAATGTTTAATTATACTTCAAATTAATCCATTTGTATTTCAAAATTTTGCAATTGTAGGTCAGAGTTCTTTATTTGTAGGTCAGAATTATTTAATTGCATTTCAGGAAAACTTTAAATGCTGACTTTATGATTAATGCATCGTTCGATTTACAATTTTCCAAAATTTAGAGAAGAAAAGAGGATTTAAAACTGTCTCTATTTAAACGAAAACTTTAATTAATTTAAATTTTTAATAATTCAGAACTACAAATGGAAAATTTCTGAAACCAAAATGCAAAATTCTGCACTTAAAATAAAACATTTAAACTGCAATTGAAAATTTCTGGAATTATTGCACTCCAAACATGCTCCTAATATTCCTTTTTTCCTTTTTGTTTCTTTATGCGCAAATTTTAATAGTTTTTTTCACTAAAATTGCATCTCTGCTTTGCATCGATCGACCTCTATCAGCAGCAACTGCGATAAACGAAAACCGTTTGGTCCTTTAGCCTTTCTTGCGTCTCGTAGCACTTTCCAACGCAGCTCTCACTCCTCTTTCGAACCTGTAAATTCTGCTTCCACTGCTGCTGTGGTTCCTTTGATAATCCTTTCACTTTGACACTCTTTTCGAAATGTCCACGTCAGCTCAGCGCCTGTCATCAGCAGCAGCACACGATAAACTTTTCGTTACACATTCTTAAGTGGTTCTTGTTGGTTAATTTAAGTTTATGAACCTCAAAATTGCGATATTCTTTGAAGTTGGAGGGACTGGCCTTGAGTGAAGTGAATCCTGTTTGAACGATCGGGCTCCTTCTGCCGCACACTCCTCTGTTCGGATCCAGCCAATTTCGTCCTTTATTGTTCACAGATGATGTCACACACTCTGAGTTTACTTTAAGTGTTGTGCTTAAGTGCTGCCAAATCGAAGCAATTTTATGCTCTTCATTGACTTTGTTTACTTTCGAAATTTTCGAAACATTTACAAAATTTCTCTTTACATATGCAAAATTTATACTTTAAAGTGAAAGTCAGTGGAGATGGGGAAGAGGAAGAGGAAGAGGGAAGGTAATGCTGTGAAACTTTGAATTTTCAATTTTCGAAGGACGAAAATCATTGTTACGAGGATTGGAATTAGACAACTTTCGAGGACACTGAAGCAAACCATTCAAACTATAAAGTGAGAACATCGGCTGCTGTTTCCTTTCTCGCCTTGAGTTTCTTTGCATAAAGCACTTCGAATTTCCAACAGAACTTGGAAATATTGGACACTTTTTAAGCCGTTGTTATATAGCGAGTTCTGGTAATAATAATAATAATAATAATACTAGAGATGATTAAAGGCTATAATCATAAATCAAAATTATTTATTATCGATTCTTTGCTCCTAACTTTTGCATCATCGTTTTTTCCCCCCAAAATCACATTGAAAACGAAACAGATTCGCCTTTAGTTTTGCGATCATTTGCTTTTTACAATTGCTTTTGGTTAGTTTATTGATTGAAAAATGACATCATTTTATGTTGTTGATTATAACTCGAAAATGGGAAAAGTTTTTCAAAAGTTTATTCGCTGAAATGCGTAAAATTACAAAACATTTCCTCTGACCTTATCAAATATGTTGAAACATTGATGTGTAAATAAACGCCATGAGCACAAGCTGTTGCCCGAGTTGTTATTGTTTTTCCTCAATAAACATCAGAAACTTTTTTGCTAAAAAGAACTCGAACGAGGGTCGTTTGCGAAGATGAGAAAAAGCGAAATTCTGTTGAAAAGTTTGAAGACGTCGCATATTTCAAGGGGTTCACATGCTTTTATGTTTTTCCTGAATTGAAACTCAACTTTTTTTACAACTTTATTAAAATTCCATTTTCCAATTTTATTCAAAACTTCCCTTAGCGCAATTCCTCTCCTGTCTAAACGTAGATTGAGCCTATAATCGCCAGTTTATAAATGGCATTGGTTCTCCGCTCAGACGTGCGATCATTAATTTTGACCGACAGAATTAACGTCACATTTCTGTAATCGAAACTGTGAAATATTTTCTTCCTCTCCTTTGAAAGAAATCCCTGGCTTCATCTCGGCCTGCGCCACTCATTCAGCTCCACTTCCTGGTCCATTCTTCCTCCATCGCCACGTAATTATTATTGTGATTATCACCGTCGCCGTCGCTTTTCGTGTCGTGTCGATTTCCAAGTCCTTGTTTCAAGCCTCATCCAGCAGTTTGTCTTCTTCGCTGTTTCGGTCGTTTTCGAATGCTTATAAATCCCATTTCCGTGGATTTTCGTAAGGTTTTTATTCTATTTTTTTGTGTTTTGTGTTTTTGGCGCTTTTGTTTCTATGATCAGTTGTAGTTTTCCTATTCCAAAATTATAACTGATTAAGAAGCGAAATTATAAATAAATCGAGTAAAGTGATTTCTTGAGGTTTTTTGTCGTCGCTCCTTCTTTGGCAATGATGACGTGGTCCCCATCGAAAAAAGTTATTAATTATAATTTAAAAAAAAAATCATCGCAAGGAAATTTTCGAAATATAACGAAGCTTATAAGATTTATTCGCGATTTATTAAAAGTTTTAAGCTTAAACTTTACGAATTTATTGCAAAAACGATTCCAGGCACAAACACACTTTCGCACACATACACCCACACACCGAACAAATCCACACGAACTACATTTAGTCAATACGTTCGCTTATGTAATTGCTGTTTGATTTAACAACGAGTCACGTTCTGCCATCGGCAGATTTGATTTCGAATAATAAAAAGGCAACTTAAACTTCTAATAAGCTTATTGATGGCTGTATCCAGTGGCCGTGGTGCCACGCCTGCCTCCAGACCCACACAAATTGCAACCACGAAAGTCGTTGCTTACCCTTGAGTCACTTTCCCGCTCGCACACTCAGACGTTCGTCCTCGGTGTCCCGTCTGTTCTACGTGTCCACATCCTTAGTGTATTAACCCTTTGGCTGCTAATAGACTCTGACCTTTCACTACAAAAGGAACAAAAAATAGAACAAAATAAAATGCTGGAAATGTTGAGCTTTATCTCAATCGTGCAGCAGCAGCAGCTGCTGTCAATGGCACGGTTTGATTATAGAAATGGTGCGGCGGAGGTGGAGAGAGACGCGCTCTTTCGACAGTATTATGTCGTCAATATTTTGTCGCATTGACTTGGAATTCAATTTAGAAAATTGACTGAATCCGGCTCAATGGCAGAGGAGACGGAGAGATGACGGGCGTGGCATGGCTAGGAGATGGGCAAAGGGCAGCAGATCGGTTGTTCATGCTCGTCGGTAACAATACAACCAACAAGAGCAACCAATTTTTTAAAAGCTATAAATTGTTCTTGCTTTACACGTTGGTCAGCCATGCTTTCAATGGGATCGAAATAAATTCATTTCGGAATAATAGCTCCCCCTCGGCGGGCCCTTTGCATCATGCACACAAAGAGTCTGTTGATGTGCATTTTGCCGGAAAAGGAAATTTCAGTCGTCCTTTGAAGCATCTGCTCCTTTTCATTGTTGGGTACGATACAAAGTTGAAATTTAAATCACTAACGCGATCCGATGCAGCCAGGGACACCACAAGTCAATCAATCAAATGGAAAGCAACGCATCCGAACGGGCCCCAGCGTCAAAAGTAAAGTCATTCCTCAATTATAATTCAACGCATCCCGACGAACCCCAACGCCATCACTCTTAAGCGGCTTCGAAACTTTGTTAACCCTTCGGATCTGAATCAGTTGCACTGCAACGCAATGTATCACAGAACTCTCGAACGATTTTCGATGCATCCTAACCCAATCCAACGCAACTTACGTACTCCTTCCTTCCTTTCTTCCTTGTATCTATTCAAGTCTCCTTACTCACTCTATCTGGACTCATCTCAATCCTCATCCCATATTCAGATTTGGCCCAAATTACCATTGCCTCCCCTCCCCAATCAATTGGAATCAATTTCATCTTAACGCTGAAGTAGCAGGGCGCGTTTATCCAGCAGCCAGCACACATCGTGGCCAACACTAAATTTGCATCATGGCACATAAAAAGTGTTCTTCATGCTGCTGTCGCGCTGCTCCTCGAGTTGTAAATCTTTTGTGTTTATTTGGAGTTCAAAGAGGACTCGATGCTCATCCGCTTTTTATAGCCGAAATGAAGACGATGTTGTTGATACGAGATGTTCGCTCGGGCAGCATTGATACTGTTAACTCGTTTTACAAGCGACGAGCTCCCCGAAACTTGTCCATATCCACTGAATGAGCGTGTGTGTAACTACGGGCATCGTATGTGTGCTTGTGTAATTGAATTGAGTGCATGTTTGTATTTATTTTGTCCTTCTGGCAGCGGGTGTCAAGGGTTCATGTGCCACTCAAGTTCACTTTGCATTATAATCGTTGTAGTCCGGCTGAGTTTTTTATGGGTCTTGAAATTCGCGACGTGCTGATAGCTTTGTTGTTCCAGATAAGATTTTTTCCAACTTTTTGTATTTGATTTTCTTTTTGTGGCATCATTAATTATTTATAATTATCGCATGAATTTTTATTCAGTTATTCATTGGCTCAACTCCGTCGGGTCGATTCCGTGGTCTCGTTTCGGCGTTGGGAATATTAAGCGAAACTTAATCCGAACATTGGTTTTGCCATTTACAGATTCACCCAGACAATATGAAATAATGCGAAAAATAGATGTATTTTAGGTTGATGGTAAATTTTCATTAATATCTATTAACGTTAAACGATTTTGTTTCCTGTTGCTTGCTGAAAGAGTTACTACTTGAAATTTGTCATTGAATCCCAGTCATTCTTTGGCCTTTGTAATAATTGGGTTTTATCAGCGAACAGCTAGACGAGAATTCTGTCTTTGCGGATGTGATTCTATCCGGAAAATACTTTTTGCATAGTGGGGACATTATAGCGGTATATGGAAGTATATGTGCAGTTGCTGCCTTTCAACCTGATCCACAATTGAATGAGGCCTTTGTTTTTAAGCCCAGTGTGGGCCGTGGAGTTTGAAGTTAGTGTCAAGCCGAGGCAGAGCCTCTATCTATACCTTTTATGTTTTGTGTTGCTATTTTTTGTCAACTTTTGTTTCCTTGTTTGTGTACCTAGCTACTTTCCTTTCGTGTACCTAGTATTTTCGGGAGATACTATCTCAGTTTTAGGTTATGCTATTAAACGCAGGATAGTTTTGAATTTAGGTGAGTTACAGAACTGGAAGTGTGCCTTCATGTTAAAGCCATTAGAGACATATTTTTCCCCTTTTACGTATCTCTCAACTTACTTTACATAAATATGTAATTCCATCTTTGTAAAAGAAGAAGTACTCTTGTTACTGCTTGCCTAGTTGCAATACTACTTCTTCCTTTCTAAAGTAGCTGCTACGTTTATTGTGACCAAGTAACTGGTGGTTACCGAAGGCTAAAGTTGAGTGAAATACCACATGGTTTTGGTGTTGGTTTCACTATTATGCCTATTATACTCTGTCATTCATACTCCAAAAACACAAAAATATGCAGAGAATATTCAGTTACATCTGTCGAAACCTTTTGAGTTTGAAATAGAGCTGAGTTGCATATAGGTTAACTTAAAGTAATTTTTGGCGGTCTGACGGAAATTTCCCCCACTTCTATGCCTCTAAATCATTTGTGCTTTCTGTTTTGAAAAATAGTGTTGACTAGTAATCTCGTCGAAATGGTGATGTGTTACCGTATATACCCTTAGTATTTGTCTTAACTCCTTATTACCTTGGACATACAATGTTGATAGCGTAATTAAGAAAGCTTAGTTACTGTATTCCCCTCTTTCCAGCAAAACTTGATACTTCAGCTGGGGACTCAGTGTTATAAGACTCTGCACCAAGTTACCCAATGTAATGGAGATTTTTAGGCACGGTGCTAGTTAGGGAATATTTCTTACAATTCTATACTATATACTTTCTTTCTATGGGCTCTTCTCTTGATTATTTCTTCAAGTATTATTTTAGGCTATTCTTTATTATTAAAAAAAAACTAAAATAAATATTAATGCTTTCGATTTTACTGTTTTTTTTATATCCCTGCGTGGCGTTGCCTGCCATGAAGAAAGAATAATAAATACTATACTATACAATGAATGAATGAAGTTGAAGCGATTCCACTGACACATTGACCATTTTCCATATATAATAGAATTGGGATTATAGAATTGATTCAGTCACTGCAAGGTTATGAATACTTTCGGTTTTTGCGGGTGATATCACAACACATTTTCCATCTTAACGCACAAGTTTTATACGTCTAAGTGTTATTTGTGCATATATTCTGAAGAGATTTGTGTCTGCCTTTGCATATTTGCATATATGTGTGTTTGTATATGTTTTTCAGTGCATTCACTTGCCACGGTTTGTGTGAGGGAAAAATGGATGCAGCCTGATTTTCTGTTGCTGTTGCTGCTTCTGTTGTTGATGATGATGATTTGGTTTTAAGCGCGTTTGCCAGCGGCTCAACATTGTTAACCTACTTTAAAAAAGTTCAAGTGAATGAGTGCACAATCGAAACCTCCGCCCGCCCCTCTACACAATCACACACACACACACACACGCCAATACGAAGCACATTAATTCTCCCATTGCGAGCACAAACACAAAAAGACATTCGCACAAATTTATCTTCTGTGACTAAGTAAACATCGGAACGCGCGTGCGTTCTCATTCCATCGAAACGCAACTGAAACTCAACTCGGTGCAGTTTGTGGTGCATACTTTGAGGCACATTAAAAGACTCGCTGCCTTCGCTTTGCGTTTCGTACTCATGTTATTAATGTACAATATGATTTTTCTGAATTTTAGTTGCGTTTATAGAGCATGAAATTTAAAAAAGGAAAAATCCCAATATTTGTGGGTCTGCTGTGTTTATGGGTGTGTGTTTTTATTGAAATACATTTGAAATGTGTTTTAGTTTAAGTGTGTCAGTTGTTTGGCCTGGTTTTAAAGTTGAAGTTGTGTTTGCGAAGTCCATCTGTGACTATTATCAATGTGACAGCCACACATCTGCCGTGTGCGGAGATGTTGCTGTGTTTATTGCTTCGTCCCAACTGTGCCACAATATGAATGTTCAGTGAAATTATGAAATGTTTGGCACATTTCAAGGGACGGCAAGCAATTCAAATAAATGGGACATAAAAAACAAGGGGAAAAAGGAAAACAAAACGACTGAAAAACTTCTCCTTGGTACTTTAAATAAAAAGAATTTGATTATTTGTATAATTTATTATATTTTCTATTATAAAAGACAGAAAGACAAGGAAAAATTTGCAGTTTCATTAAAAAATTGAATATTTCCGTGGCACACTTCAGTATTTTACGATGGTTTTCATTATAACGACTTCGATTTGAGAAAATCATAATTAAATTTTAGAAACTTTCCAATTTACTTTAAGAAATTCCGATTCGTGCAAATAGATATCAGATTAACGACCGCTTTTATAATCAGCTAAATAAAGTGAATTAAATTAATTCAGCGTGGAAAACACTTGCTCCCTTTTCAATTTGTTATTTCAATTGCATTTTTAAGGTCAAACAAGTCGGTTAACAAGGGAAACGGAGCTAAAAAAACAGCAAAAGACCCACAACAAGAAAAGAGGGAATGGAAACGGAGGAATAATCAATGTTTATTAACCTGAAAAGTTACGCGAGCCAGTTGCAGGGCTTGGAGGGAGTTTGTAGAATGCGCCACAACAGCATAAATATCATCAAAAAATGAGATCGAACGTGGTTCAATAAAAGTTTCTGCAAACTTCCATGCAACGTTCCACTTCCCTTCCCCTTCCGCGCCGTCGTTTTCGCACTTCGTCGCTCTTCAGTCACAGCAACTCAATGAACGCAGAAAGTGTTTCGCAGGAAATCCATCCAAGTGATTCTCAATTTCATTATTTACCATGTCATTTTTTGTTGTTGCATTTGTATTTGTTTTTTCTGTAAGTGTTTTATATTGATTACAATTTTAATTACTGATCAATGATATCCAGCGTAATCATATTTCGATTGTATTTAAAATTATTCGCGGCGTAATTTTTAGTAAAAAGTTTTTTTTATATTCCTTTTATATCCTTTTACTTATATGCTTCATGATTTCATTTCGTACTGAATTAATTTGTTTGTTTTACGATTAATTGGCAGGAAAAAATAGCGAAAAGCTATTATTTTTCAATAAGAGTTTCTTACTCTGATTCCACTCGAATTATTGATTAATTTAAGCCACTACGCAGAACTCACAATGAAATGAGTTGAGTTCCTTTGAGACTCTCACTAAAATTGCATTAAAAATTGAGTAAAGGAATTAATTGTAGTTTCATTTCAATTTCGCTCAAATTACAAAAAATTGAGATGAAAAGTAAGAAGAAAGAATTCCAAAAAATTCATCATATTATGAAAATTATTTTTGACTATTTTTGACTATAAAAAGTAAAGAAACGCCAACAGAAATAAAAAGAAAATATTTAAATAAAAATATAATTAAAACAAATAGAAATAAATATAAATGCATTATCAGAAATTTTGAAAGAGAGAGCAAAAGAATTGACTTTTATAAATTCAGTGCAAAAAACAAACAAATGGATATTGAAAATGAAAATAACATAATAAAAACAAAAATTAAAATTCGAATATTGACCTAAATTTACAAGGAAAGAGCAAATAACTTGAATTTGATACGTTTACCAAAAAAGGAAAAAGAAATTGAAACTGAAACTCACAGTAAAAGCAAGAATGATTTCGGAACTCAAGTATTCACGAAACCAAAATTAAGTCATTTCGCAATTGATGCCAATAAAGTCCGGGTATTTATATTAAATCATTTTAGAATTATCCTGACTGCACGAATATTTAAAGAAGAGAAATTAAATGAATTACATTTGATGCAGTATCGAATATAACACGTTCCCTCTGCTGGAACGCAAAAGACGAAATTGCGATAGAAAAATGCAACTTTTAATGAAGGCTTTGAATTTTTGGATGCTTCTTCAGATGCTTTATTCAAATGTTATCCGCATTCTCAACATGTATAAATGCAAACTATACGACTTTGCGCGGCTTTTGTTCTATTCTCTTTTTAAAGATAAATAATAAGATTTTCGCTCCATGTCTGTACAAAAATTACCCACCTCGGCCACGTTGCTTGCTCCTCTTTTTCCTCTTGTTCCCGTTCCTTGTTAGTGACAGTTTTTCGGCTGCCATTTTTGCTGATTATTATTACTACTATTTTTATTATTATTATCATTGTTCGCTGTCATTTAATCGCATGAACGTGCATGTGGGTTAGTAAAGGGTTTTTTGCATTCATACACGCGCCACTCACACACACATACAAACGAATGTTTAATTAAAATGTAATGCCAACTATTAAACAGGCTGTTAAACAATGGATATTCGGGGAATAAATGTAACGGCAACAACAAAAATACCAAGAAAATGAGAAGAACAGAAATAATTTCGATGCTGTCGCGTTTTCTCGTGTGTAGCTGTTTATGGATTCGTGTGTGCGGGTGTGTGTGTGTGTGTGTGTTAGTGTAAGCAATTCCCGAAATTGCTTGAATATCTAAAAGCATTTCAGTGGATGGCTCAAATTTCACGTTATGACAGAATTTTCATTTTTTATGTTAAATTTTTCACTATTCAGCTTCCACCTTCCACGCAGCTACCACAACCCTCCAAAAATCCTCATCCAAGCCCCTGAACCATCATTCGCTGCTCTTCCTCTTCTTCTCACATCCTTTCGCCAGTTCTGCAATCTTCCGTGGAAAAACAGAGCGCGTTCTTTCTCGTTGATGACACAGTTGTTGTCGTTGTTGTTGTTGTTGTTGTTGTATCTAAGGAAATTTAACAAAACTCGAAAAAACAAAAAAAAAAAAAACAGTAACAAAAACGGCAAAAATAAGCCGCGAAAAGTAGTGAAAAACTGCAAACGGCACCATTTTCGCCGAGTGCTCGCAGATGGGCCACACACATTTTCGCCGGATTCTTTTTTAATGGGCGCACCGAATTTTTTGTCTTCGTTTCGGTTTCGGGGTTTCTTTTTTTTCTGTTTTTCACTTATTGAAATGCCCTGAACAATAACGCACACTTCATGCAATAACGACAACTGAAGCAACCCATCAACAGATCATTTTTTATATCTTCCATTTTGCAACAAGGAACAGAATTTTAAACAATCGCATTTTCTTTAAATTGGCATCAAACGCAATAGTAATAATTTAATAGAGCGCATACGAGTTTACTTTCACCTTCAACGTGGAATTTATAAAGATTTCGCTGTTCCTTGCTACATCAATAATGAATTTCCAATTAAAAATTAGCTCAATTGCAAACACAATAATTCTAAGTCTCATGCGAGGATTCCTCCATCATTCATATGCACACACACACACACACACGTTCGCTTATTAGCGCCATCATCGCTGCTATTATCGACATCCACGAGTTCATCGAAGTCAACTGCTCGCAAGGAGATCGTTCATATTTCTTTGTTGACACGCGCTGTTGAGATGCTGCAAAATCGCAAATCACTGTAATTAGAAGAGCAAACAATAGACAAAACCTGTAGCATATTCCGTGGCGCGTGTAGGAAATAACAAAACAAACGTGGAGCCGTGGAAGGAAAGGCAGCAGCAGCCACTAGAATAGGAAGCAGCGTCAATAACATCGGCAGCAGCTGCAACGAGCGTGTCTGAGTAGAAAAGGACGACAAACTGCAGAAGGAGAAATGCTTAAGCAAACACACACACATGGAATTCTTTCTTCTGCTGCTTTGTCTACGCTGCGTCAACGTGTTGCAAGCAGCTCTGCACGTTCGGGGCTTCAGTCGAGCCAAGCGTTCGTCTTCGGTTGTTGCTGCACGCTACACTTGGAGTCTCCGCCTTCTCGGTTCCCGGCTGATGATATATGCTTTTCATAATCCTCGTATTCTTTAATTATTTCGAATGATTTATTAAGCAACAGTTTTTTTCGTAATTAATTTGAAGAACTTCGAAGGATGGACGCGCAAAGGGCGCACATGTTGAGTGTAACGCACACTGTGCTTCGGTGCAGATGCAGATACCGTTTCTTTTAATTGATGTACGAAGGAATTTGCTAAGATGAACAAACAAAAGGGACTACAAAGAAAATGGCGACGATGTGTTCCTATCGCTGTTGTTGCTGGTCTTTTTATTGCTTTCGTTATTTTTGCTGTGTAAACAAGTGTTGTTTGGCTGTCTGTCTCCGGTCTCTGTTCTACGCTCCGTTTCTTCGCCACCCCGTTTCTCTGCCCGACAGTCGTTAGTGCAATTCTCACTGGCATATTTATATTTTGCTCAGTTTTGCTACTTTCCTTTTCGTGCTGTTGGTTTTGCTTCTTCTGTTGCCGTTGCTAATTGCTGCAGTTAGCGTGTTTAACATGCGCACGTGATTCGTTTCCGTTTCCGCTATTTAAGGTGCTGCTTCTAAATCTTGGCTGAAGCAGAACCAACACCGAAAACAACAACAACACCGTATAAAAAGCATTAGACTGCATCCGAGAAGTGTTTCTGTGTGTTTTGCTATTGTTGTGTAGCTTCTTTGCTTTTCTTTATATCTGTAGCCAGTTTCGTGGTAGCTGGCCCAAGAGTATTTAAAGTCCTGATTAGTTTTTAATACCTTTTATTTCGCTTTATAAAAAATTATTCTAAAATTGATTTCATTAGCAAAATAACAATGTGAAAACTCTTGGACAACTTTATCTTCAAAGGGATTAAAAAATAATCTTCTAGGAAGGTTTTTCTATGAAACACATGCATTTTTCACTTATTGTTTAACATCCTTTAATGTAAAAAAAGAATCAAAGAAAGCAGAGGAAAAGGACGACGAGAAACAAAGTGACAAAAATGTAATTAGATGTAAAAAGAAGTTCGAAAAAAGCTATATTAGATCCAATCTTATAACCGTTGTTTACAGACAACTTGAAAAATATAAAAAACTTTCTGTGAATTGATATGAAATGCTGAGAAGTAGCAAAAGATTATAAAAAATTACATAAAAGGGTTTTTAAATGATTATAAAATGTTTAAACTTGTAATTTACATAAATGTTAATTTGCATAAGAACTAAAAACATTTGCTATAATAAATAAATAATTATTTTTACCATAATGCAATTGAAGGCTGCACCTGATATTTCCTTTGTTGATTTAACCAATTTTTAAAGTACAAGGCAGATGCATTGTAATGGATCCATTGTCCTATCTTCCACGAGTTATTAGCTCCGAGTAAATTTAATATTTGCCAAAATGACTTCATAGAAAGGACGACAGAGTTGCGAAGACTTTTAGAGTTGAGACTTTTTTTCTTCTAAAAGAAAACCCGCTATAAAAAAAATGTCTCTTAAAAAATGAAAGGAAAACACAGGCAGAAGCAACAAACGGAAAAAGGAATAAGAATCGAGCCAAACGAAAATTTAATGGAATTAAATTCAATTCCTTTTCAGCTGTCTGAGCAAATAATTCAGAAAGCAGAAACTTGACGCGGCTGAAGTTGACACGGCTGACAGGAAGCTACCCCTGCCAGCCACCGGAAGTGACGACGAACAGTCACACTGCAAATGTCAACCGGAAAATTGACTGACTGACACACGGACTGACTGCTCTTTGACTTCAGTGGCGAAGGATAAATGGAGAAGGAGGAAGAGGAGGAGCAGCAGCAGCAGCAGAGAGGAAAAAATTCGTTCTATGGTTTCCCAAAATTTTCAACATAACAACAAACACAATCAGCAGACAAAAAGCAAAGTCGTGGAGCGCGGGACCAAAGCATCAGCTGCTCTCTGTTGCTGCGAATCACTCAAGTGAATTCTTCCGAGTGCGTTTTCCTTCCTTCCCATTCCCCATCGCCCTTTGCCACCGCCATTTTAACCGCATCCTTCAACTCCGTGAAGCATTCTTTGCGGCATTTGTTTTGCATGTATTTTAAGCATTCAAATTTTGGGCGATTCCGCTTGGCGTCTGTCGTATTCATTGAGAAGCCGCCTCTGCTCTGATTTCAAAGAGCGTCTTTTTTGCAGATGGGATGCGGTCTTTTTTAGTATTCTAGTGTTTCGAGATTCCGTTCTTTACAACCAGAAATGCCTCCACAAATTGAATTTTCCCTTGGATTGTTATCTATAATCATGTAATTGTTCGGTTGCGTAGCCCGCTTTGTCCCTAAATCTCCTCGTTTTGGCTCGTTTGCCGTATTGTTATCCCGTAAAGTAGAAGAAATCAGCAAAATAAAACATTTTTAAGCAATCAGGCATGAAAAACTATATAAAATAAATTGCAGAGAGTTTGCAAGGACTCTAAAAAATACACACACACACACACACACACTGAATCATGCACACATGTTTGCTATTTGTATTATGACAAAATATGTAATTTTCTTCTTCGTATTATTTTTATTTAGATATTGAAAGCATACGCTATGGGGCAGTAATAAAATATGTACTATCGAAGCGAAAATCGTAAACAAAGCAAATTGTATTTTAATTTTTGGCAATGAATTTATTTATGCCACATAAAATAAATTTCAGTTGAAGAAGAGAGGTTGAAGTTTAAGTCGCAGACAGCTGAAAAGATGGCAACGGTCTTATTTTTCTAGGTCAGCACAAGAAATATGTGAATCGACAGTAAAACTCAGAAAGGGTTAAAGGCACGGACACACGCACACACACAAACCTATCGCTGAGGCATCACATGAACAACGACGAGAGGAAAGTGATTCTAATAAACGGGCGTCGAACGGTCGCCAGCCGGCCTACAAATGTTTCGCATTGCCGCCAAACCGACAGCTGGACAGCCAGAAAGATACAAGCGGCCAGAGGAGTATTAATATATATGTACATATGCATAAACAGTTACGTCGATGACGAGCTGGAGTAACGAAAGCATGCTTCGAGATTGCCTTAAAGGATATCGCATTAAATATTGAGTTTACAAGGTTTGTATATTGTTATTTTTATTTATTATAATTTAGGAGAAATAGATATGTATATTCTTTAATATTATATACGATAGTTTTGAATTTACAGCTCGCTTTTGTGTCGAGTCGCAATATTTTGATAGTCAGAAATGATTAATCAGCGTAGCCTAAAAGTATACAATTGATGGTTTTGTCACTCGATTCGAGTTTTTTCTTTAAAATCCAAAATTTAAAACACTGTAAAATTCCTAAAAAAAAACAACTGGTAAAAGTTTAGAGAACCGATTAAAATTTATTGCCTAGAAAAACAATTTCACTCAAAGTTAAAGCGGAGATACAAAAGCACATAATTGCTTTCTGTAGAAAGTTAGAATAAGAAGTGCTGAATAGAGAAGAGAGAGAAAATGTAATTTCGTTTTGTGTTTTTCTTTCTTCCTTTGATTTGCGTCATCTTCGTCCTTTTCTCTCAACGAAAAGCATAAAATGTCAAAGTTTCACTGTTTTCCAAACTTAATTAATGCGCTGCTCTATGGCTCGCCGGTGGATCACACCCCCACCCCCGCCGCCGCCCCCGCCTCTACGCTGTAGCAACGTGTGCGGTAGAGAATAATAAAGTTTAATGAGGCTAATTTAATGCTTAACTCGATATTAAAGTGTGTACGGAAAACGGAGAACAAGAGAATTGAAATAGAGAGCGTGTGTGTGTGTGTGTGTGTGTTTGGATTTGTGTGTGTACATTTTTCTTTGCGTTCGTTTCTGTTTTTTATTAAAATTTAAATAACAAAACAGACAAAAATAAAAAGTTAAATGCTCAATTTAAAGTTAATTTCGAGGATAAATCCTCAATTAAATATCGAAAATATGAAAAATATACGAGAATTGAATTGCAGCCACGAATATATTTTACCAAGCACACACACACATATAAATTCTCGTTTGTGTATAGTGAATTACAGCCGTGTAAAAGATAGTGAACAGGATTTAAATGTGAAGTGATTAAAAAAGTGCATGGTTACCATGGTATGAGTTACAAATCCTTGTGAATAGAATGTATTTATACATTATAACAGCCTTATTCTGGTCATTTAACAGAGCTTATTAACTCAACGACTAAACTATAAGCGCAGCCTAAAAGTAGGGAATTACATTATGATACAAATGACATTGCAAACTGTTGCAATGTTTTATCACGTTCGAGTTAATACTAACTTCGACATATTTTTCCATATGTATGGATGTATGTATTTTTATTTTTTTTTTTTTGGTAATTGGTTTTATTTGCACTCTACCCATATATTAATATCAACTAAAAATCATCGCAATTATTATTTCAATTTATTCTCTTATAAACTTGGCTATATAAAAGCAAAATGCTTAAACATTTCGCTTTTCCGATGATAGTCCCAAAGGTATTACCAGCTCAGTATGCAGAGTTTTTTATGTATATGGGGTTTATCTCGTCGTTAATTTAATCGTAGGTCTCACGACTTACCTAAAGGTGAATCCCACCATTTCAATACGGAAAAAGTCATCTGTAGTCGTGGATAGGATCATGAATGACGGAGGATAGAACTTCTATATGCTATAATGGACGTTCTTTTACTTTCTTTTATTCCAGTATCAAATAAAACAGAGAAATATAGCTAAAGACACCAACATCAGTACCCAGAGTTGTGAATGGTTTATATAATTCTTCTACGCCTTTTCAAAATGTACATTATTATTACAGATCGATATCAAATTATTTCAAATTGACCCCAGAACAACGACTCGAACTTAAGAAAATTGTAATTAAATTTTTGATGTCAAAATTTAGTCTGGGAAAAATTAAATTGACCTTTAGTATGGTCACTTGAAATTCAGATGCTTACAATTTATAGTATTTGAAGTTGCGAAATTTTTAACTAGACTTGAGAATATCTCATTTGGACATCGGAGTCTCTCTTGATCCCAAACGAATTGAATCGTTCTGAAATTTTATCAAATCCCATTCGTTATTCTGATCTATTTGCACTGAAGTCCATTTGTAAGAATCTGATTTTCAATTGACTATTCTGAAAGTCAATTAATGATTTTGTCTAATTTGTAACGTCTCATTGAGCAGAATCCTACGAATTTTCTTGTAAATTTAACTGGCTACGCCCTTTTTTCGCATTTCCCTTGTTTTTTTGGGAAATGTGATACCGACGGATCTTCCATTTACTTGAAATTTAATTATTATAATTTAATTTATTTCCTTATTAATTAAATAATTTTTGGTATTTCAAATAAATGAAAAACAGAAACGTAATAAAAATAATAATAATACAATAATAAATGCAATAATAATACAATAATAATATCTAATCAAGACTTTCAATTCTTTTCATCCCAATTTTAAATCCTAAAATGTGGTTTTTATGAAGTGTTTTTCCCATCATGATCAATCAATTTTATGTCCATCAATTTTATTTTTCATCGTGAATGAAAAAGATTGTAGTCATTAGATCATAAAAGTAGATGCTTCCTCCTACTTTATATGATCCTAATTTTGTGGGTTTTTCTTAACTTGTCATGAAATTTACTTATCCAAAAGTCCTACAAAAACTCTTAAGGAAAGGGAAACTCCAGTAAAAAGTTTCCACAAATTTAATGCTGTTTTTTATAGAGCATTCTTTACATACCTTTTACATTCCGAGAAAGAACTCGATTCGCGCTCCTTGTTGCAGTCGTTTCAGAGTCATTGAAAACTCCTTCTGAACAATTCAACAGATGAGAGTTTTTTTATGAGTTTTTATTGCAAAGACAATTTTTTTTAAAACAGTGTTACGATGTGGTTCTAGGAACGTGCTTTTAGTGATAATCAAATTCTCGCGAAGTTCTGATTACGCACTCTAAAAGTTTCTTTACCTTCGGTTCAATAGTCTTTTAATTCAATTTAGTTACAGGGAGTTTCTACTCCAGACCACGTACACGGTATTTAAGGGAGCTAAACAGTAAGCAATAATTGTCCATAATAAAAAACATAACTAAAGTCTTGAGCGAGTCTTGTAACTATTAACAACCTGCGAAATATTAACACTGATGTTTGCCGGGTATCCTAAAGCAACCGCGTCGCAACAGACCTAATTCGAGGCGCGTTATCAACGTAACTGATTTTTCTCAATATTCCGTCTGTCGCAAGTGGAGAATTTCTACAGTAATCGACATTCCTCGCCGTCGTAGTCGTCATCGGGCGAGAATCGAAGACTTGAAACGAAAAAACACTGAGAAGAGAGTAGAGTGCACGGCAATTGACTTCCAGGACTTGCTTCCGAAGAGAAGTCCGCTGCTGCGCAAAACCGCTGGAAAACTGTGATGTATGAAGAGCTCTTAAAAGGATGCTGCTGAGAAGAGAAACTTTTACTAAAAGAGACTAAATGGATAAGAAAGGACGTCAGAGATGACTGCGAATGGTTAGAAGGACAGGAAACACGTCGGTGAATGTTCCGTTTGAAGTTTAGACTTACAACTGCGATTCGAGAGATTTAGTGAAAGAGAGAGCGGTTTCTGGAAGTGTAAGAGATGCAGGGTCTACTGGAAAGCTGTTTAGGGAGTGTTTGTGGAAGGGTCACGAGAGGAAGTGTTACAGGTCAGCGCAGTCATTTATCACATCTGACAGAGTTGGCTTTTTGAATGCTGTCGTTTTGGCACATTTGCCTCTTGATCCGCCCTCAAAACAGCCGATAATCGATCAATGCGATTTAAATTAACTAACGTGCGACTTGATTCTAAAGCAGTTCCCCAGAAAATCAAAATACCAGAATTCACAGGTATAATTAATAAGTTCAGCCTATAGTTTTATACTCTTCTTTTCATCTTGATGCTCGTATGGTTTCAGCTCAAAGATAAAAATATGTTGTTTAGGTACTGAGAGCATTGATTCTACTTATCTATTTAGTCTCAGGAGCAATAGCAACTTTCTCTCAGTCAGCTTTCCAGTACTTCCTGGAAAAATACTGGGAAATTTAAGGATATCCTGGCAATTCATTCCAATAGCAACAAATGTATCTGCTGAGAATGTTTCAGATGCAGTTTTGCAGGCAACAAATGCTGCGGCAACAACTGCTTCGGCAACAAATGCTTCGGCAACAAATGCTGCGGCAACAAATGCTCCTTTAATCTTGCTAATAAAGAAGGGATTCTTTGTTTCTCTGCAGGAAAGGAATTTAATCTGCGAGCTAAATGAAAACGTGAAAGAAAAAATACAAAATCAGAACTGACTTAAGTTCAAAGAGCGAGACAAGGGAAGAGTGAAGGAGGACAGAGCGGTTATGAGATATTGTGATTGTTGCTGTTAATGCCTTTTCGGTTATATTTTTCGGTGTTTCTCTGAAGAGCAGCCCGTTGAACTAAGAAAGCGGAAGGAAGTAGAATTTCCGCCAGGAAGATGAAAACACGCACATGTATTAAACGTGAAAAAGAAACTCGCAGCAGCAGAAGAAGGAGAAGGAGACGAATACGCCTCACACACTGAGGGCCGCACTGCGTAAACAACTAATTGAATTTCCGCGCACATCCGGGGAAGCACAGCAAAGCGGAACTCCGGATTGAGCAAGCGACAGCGGACAAGTGGAAGTGGAAGAATGAAGTGTACAAAGTACAACGGAAAAGTCACAGAAAACTGTAGCAAAGCAGGGAAAGGTTATCGGCTTCATGCAACATCGTCGCGCGGCCTTACGGCTTTCTGTTCATTGTTTCCATATCCGGCAACATTTATTCACTTCTCTGCTTAATTACGCTTTTCTTTTACATGTAATTCGCCATCTTCTGATGTTTCTGATGCTTTGGTTATTTGCTCTGTTTCGCCACCTTCGAAGGATCAAAGACAGGCAAAGGCTAAATACTAAGCCCTAAGCTACTTCAGAAAACAGTATAACAAGCAAACTGATGCTGTGTTGTTCTTTAATGAGATAAGTAATGGAAGAGGAAGAGAACAGCGGAGGAGATGGAAGGGAGCACGTAGATGCACTGACAATCTGACAGGCGAAGTTGCGTGCTTCTTTTTTGCTCTGAAATCATCTCAATTCTCTCTCGATTCGCCGTCTCCGTCGCACACACAGCTCTTTATCGTGCATTTCTTGATTCATCAGCTCCTTCATGTCAGCTTAACGACGGCGGTACGTTTGAACTTTCCTCCTCTGTGCTATGCGTCTGTGTTTGCGCTTCACCTGCAGCGAGATGCTGCTCCTCTGCAATTTCGTTTTCTTCTCTTTGTGTGTTTATTTATTTTCGCTTCTAAGCTTCCTCCTTCTCTCCTTAGTTATTTCTTACTTCTTATCTAGAGAATTTTTGGAAAGAGTTGCATGCTTTTAGGAAAAGTTAGTCGAACGCTTGCAAACATGGAATCCATACGCAAACTTTAAATACCGAAAAATCACACACATAAAAATACAACCCGCACACAAACACACTTCAACTCTCTTATGGCTATTTATGTGTATATATACGGATCTCGATGCTACAGTGATTAGTTTTTAGAGAGGAAAATTAAATGAACAGAAGGAATTATAAATTGAAAATAATTTAAATTTAGGAAAACTTGCGTAGAATTGATTCGAACTGCTCGATATACTTCACGATAGATATCCAATGAACCACAATTAACGAGTAACCTTAAGATACGACGCATCCTAGAAGAACTTCATACACTTTTATTTATTTTGCTATAACATATTTTGTTAATCGTGCTTGAAAACGAAACCGCTGCGTTTGGTCCCACTGTCAGCTCCTGGAAACTCCAAAGCAGCTGGTACAGCCGCATCTATTTTACGCAAGAAGAAGTGAAACAAAATTCGGTGAAGCCATAAAAAAGCACTCTTCAGCATCTCTTCCGCTCAACCGACTGCCGCTTCAGCTGTCTATCGTTATCTGTCCATTATGCCAAAAAGTCAGAAATGCAGAATGTGCAGCAGTTTACAGGTTGATGATGGTGGCGGCGGCCCCTTCCCCCGCCGCTCATTCTGTCCATTAACCATCCAACTACCAGTCAGCACAAATGGAGCATCTGATGCTTTCTAAAAACTTGTAAATTGTATTTTATTCCAACTTTCAACATTTAAAGTAGAAGGAAGAAAATCTCGCACTTCTCCCGCTGCGGATGATTTCCTTAGTTGCTTTTAGTACAGTTGTTGTTGTTGTTGTTAAACAGCTTTTAGGGAAAGTTTTTCGAGACATGAGGAACTTGGTTCGTCAGCAAAATCTGGGCCCACTGCAAACAATCCCAGTATTTTAGCGATATATATTCAGCTAAATGTGCGAAAAATCGTATTAACAAAGAAGAACGCCCAGCATGACATTTACACCTAAAAACTTGATTAAAAAAGAATCCTCTATGAATATTCATATACACATAACAATAATAGTCATTCGCAACCATATCCTTTAGGCTCCGATTTTACGTTTAGCACCTGATCCTAATGGCAATACACATTTTGACCATCCCTGAGTTAATTTTCAATACTTTGGTCGTCACTTGTGTGCGTATGTACGTATTCTATCATAACTTAAAAATGGAAAGTTGAAATTTTGTATTTGAGGGTCTTTTAAGACCTAGTTGTTCACCTCCCTTTCTGTGTGTAATCCATATTAAAAGACCTCAATAAATTTCAATTTAGAATTTATTTTTTGCTTAGCCCCATCTTCAATCTGCCCCATCAGTGTTATTGTCCATATTCTGGTCATTCTTCCCATTGCTTGCCCTCATCCGCTCAGCTTTTATCTCACGATCATTCTCTTTCCGTTGATCAGCCTCCTAACTATCATCCATAGTGCTGCCAACTTCACAGTTTGCCTGTTAAGGATATATTATAGCATACTTTTTGGCAGGTTGTCGCGATTGTGATTTTAAATGAAACTCGTGAGAAGAGTGTTAAAAACTTTGTGTCGTTTTAAGTAATGCCTGCGTAAATGAGCAGCCTGAGAAGCAAGAAGATTAAAAGTTTTTAGGATTAACGCCTCCCCACTTAATTCTCTCTCAACTCTCTTCGCTATTCACTCACCTCAGCATAATCTTCTTCCACTTTACTAGTTTCCGTAAATTAGAGTATACTTTTAGGTTTTTTGTGTTCAGCGTGTTTCTGCAGCTGAGACGTCGTTTGAAGAGATTTTCAAGCAACTGAAGTAAAATTCAATTAAAAGTTAAAAGTTGAAACTTAAAAATAATAAATGCGTTTGGTAAAAGCGCATTAACGAGCTGTAAACAGAGTACAAACTACGGCAGAGTGCCTTAATAATTTTTAATGATTTCACGAAATCACTTTGTTATTGTAAAGAAAAGACATGAAGTTTCGTATAGCTTTTCTAATCTTAATCAAATCCCATTTGATTGTCTAGAGTTGGAAGAGGACATATCAAAGAGAAAAGTAGGTATATGTCGAAACTTATGTTTGTGCTTCAATTTATAATAAAAGCATATTAAATTTTAGAACGAAAGGTGTTGAGATATTGTATATATTTTGAATCACCTACAAAGAGTTATTTAAAACATTTCGTCTATTCGGGAGCTAAAGTAGTTCTGATCGGTCTTTAGGTTCTTGACATCAAAACAAGTTCATTAGTGATATCAAACCAACAAAGACTTTTTCACTGGTCAAATATAACATATTTGTCACATATAAAAAAAGAAGATCCTACAAGATTTGATCTAACTGTATCTCTAAGTATTTAACTATAACTTCGCAACAAGAGAAGGGAAAACGAACTCAAAGTTCGAAAGTAGAGATAGGGGATCGCAAAGAAAACCTTTGTTGTTTACATATTCTCATATTGTCCATTTCTGTTTCTTCGAGCCCTGTACAGTCCACCCATTACTAGCTACTTGTTTACTTGGCCATTATTGTCCTTTGTTTTATTCTGTTCGGCTGTATAAAAGCTGTCCAAAACTGAAGTCACCGCTGAGGGGTCAAAGCCGATGGCTTTTCCCTCTCCTGTTTCCTGGTGTTAATTCATTACACTGCAGTTTATCAGACACTCTTAACACTCCAAAACATTAACGCTGTTGTTGGTGTAAATGTTCACCTTCCGCCCGTGGGTGTTTTCAGTGTTTGGGCAAGAGAATAAATTCGCTTGGGTAAAAGCAATGTATGGCTCTTGTTGTTGTTGTTATTACATTTGTTGATTCAAACAAACGGTAAATTCTACGCTAATGTGTTGTTAGTGGAAATTTATGTGCAGAGTTGCCAACCCTGCGGTAGAGTTGACACTCCGTTATTCGGCCAGCTTCATTATTTATTGCGAACTTTTTTCCATTTAAAATGTTATTAAAACAGTTTTTTTTTTTGTTTTTCTATGGTTTTCGGTTGAAGTTCCACCGCCAAGCCACCGTTTTGAATTCTGACATGTAGCGAATAAAGTTACACTCTAAAAAATAAATACTTATGGTAAGCACAAACGGGGTTTAATTCAAGCACATTTAAACACGATTTTGAGCCTAGCACGACATATGCGTTATTTTAAGCATTATTTAGCATGGCGAGCTTAATTTAGTATTTCACCCTTTATTGAGCATGCCAAGTATTGAAATAAGTTTCATTTATCAGGTACATAATGGCTAAAAACTGAGAACTACATGCTTCATTTAACTTTTCATAGAATTAAATTAAGTATTTTATGTCCACTTTTTAAGAATGCCAAATTCTATATATTAGCGTACGTTCGGTTAATTTAAGCATTTTTCATTTTGATTTTGTTGGCCCCAAATGCTTGTATTAAGAATACAAAACTTATTTTGAGGACCTTATTTGAGGAAGTTTTTAATTCAAGCATTTTTACATCCATATCGATCTCAATTTCACACTTACTATATTCACATCGGCAGCTGCAAATTAAAAAGACCTCAATAACAGTGAGAGAGAAGATAGTATTCTCTTGTTGTATGTCTGAAATCAATTTGTTAGAAAAAGATTATTTGAAATAAAACACAAGATTACACTGATACAACTACAAAAAGTTTTTATTTTTTCTTTTATTCTAAGAAGGATTTCACACTCCATGCAGTTTCGCCTGTTGGCAGTACATATAAATTGAATGGCGGACCACTTAATTTTCCAATTCTTATTATAGAAAATTTTAATAATTGTGTTTTGGTTTTATCCAATATAACAGCAATTAGATTGTGGTCATGTCTTAGAATATTACAATGTTTACAACATAAATATATTTCACTTTTGAATAAAATACAATCTTTAATTTGAAAAATTAACATATAATTCAGTATAAATAATTCTGTTTTATAAAGCGAGCCCTTGAATTTCAAACAAGGTAAAAAATGTACATACTCTGAAACTGACAATAATTGACAATAATTAATGCTGAAAATACATACGGAACTTGAGTAACTATCTTCTGACGCGCTATCCGTGTCTGCAATTTGTAGATCAATATCTTTCTTCCAGTTTTCCAGTTCCCGTATAAAATCAAATTTTGTCCCGAGCTCGTTTTGTTTAAATAAAGAATTAATGTCCCATTCTTTTATTTGTAGTAGACGCGTGGTGTTAGTTTCAACGTTAATAAGCTTTGATGGGTATGTAAAGTTACTTCCCAAATTTTAAGCAATTTTAAAATTGGTTCTTCTAAAACAAACTCACCGTCGAAATAGTTTAATTAAAAAAGTTACAGTTGCAAATAGTGTAGAAGCAAGTTACTAATATTATCTAAGTACTTACCCTTATCTGAAGTAGACATTAGAATTGCACATGCATCCACCACAAACTAGAAATCACAACTGAAGAAGAAACCGACGCTCATATTTAACATATACTCAAATTGAAAAAATTAAGTACTGACGTGATAGATTTTAGAACTCCAAACTCAATTTTGATTCAATGTATATTCGTAAATAGGCGAAATTAAGTATTGGCGTGCTAGATTCTAGCATTTCAATCTCTATATATTCTTATATATATTACTTAAATGGAGAAAATGAAATATTGTCGCACAAGATTCCGTCTTTTATACTTTTCTACTTAATATTTTTTCTTACAATATTATCGCATACAAGTAGGAAAGACCGAACTGAATATATTCTCATAAATATATCATATTAAATATCCTATTTAGTAGTCCTATTAAATACATAAGTAAATTAGTATGTTAATTCTTCGTTTAAGTTTTTTCTACTTGTATTAATCAGCCAATACTTCAATAGCGCCATTCTCAATTTAAGCACGTTTTTAAAAACATATTTTTCATATTTATAAGCATAACAAGCTTCTTTTAAGCTATCCAAGACTAAATCTTTTGTTTTTCTTCAAATTTGTAAAGAAAAGCGAAAAATAAGACGAAAAATGCTAAAATTTCAAATGTTTTGCTTCTCGTAAGTATAGAAAAGGCTTGACTAAAGCATTACAATGTTTTAATCAAGAACGCCTAGTCATGCTTCCCATAAACCTCGGATACTTAATTGCTTAGCACGGCATATTTTTCTGAGTGTAGTTATCCACATTTTTGGAAACAACTGTGGTAAATATAAAACGGCAAGACTCCTTTTAGTTGCTAGAGGAGCCGATAGAATCTTCGCGTGTAACTGAAAAGCTCATCATAATCACACTTAAAAATTTCATTAAAACGTCTGTTAGCACGCTTTCCTTAGGCAGATTGAACCTGAATCTGCCATACCTAGCCGTCGGTAAAGACAATGAAAAAGTTTTAATTTCCCAACCTGTAGAAGAGGAGAGGAGAAGATAGACCTGAGGGCAATAGATTGCATTGACTCCATCGATTCGGGTGCTCTGTAATCATGCCCGCCGAAGGCCATAAACGTGTCCTGAGGGCGCCACAAATAAATATTCCTTTCTGTTATTTTAAGACATCATTTAATGTGACGTGATTAAATGTTTTTGCCTCCTATACCACGTTTAAACGTAAGAAAAAAGTACAACTTTGCAGCGAATTTTCTAAATTGTAAATTTTTTATCTGCTTTTCGTACTACAAAACTGAGTTTTTGTTGTAGTCCGTCTTGTTCATTTGTCGTTTAAGATACTACTACTTTCGTTTGTAGTTGTTTTAATGGTAGCCGTTTGTGACCTGTCAGAAGTTTAATAATGACTCCAAATTACTCTTTTCAATATTGCAGTTTATTTGTTTTATTGTATAATATGTAGTCATTAGATAAGTCCTTGCAGTGACTGGATCGTTGGCAGCAGCTTCAATAACGACGAAAATGTGATTCGCGAATGCAGAAACACTCTTTATCCAATTAGCGACGACCAGCTGCACCCGCGGGCCCTGGAGGGCCTATAGGACCTGCAGGGCCTGCAGGACCTGCAGGGCCTGCAGGACCTGCTGGACCTTGAGGACCTGGAGCGGATGCAGGGCCTGGAGGTCCTGCAGCACCTGCATCACCTTGAGGGCCTGGAGGTCCTGCAGCACCTGCAGGGCCTGGAGGTCCTGCAACACCGGCAGGGCCTGGAGGTCCTGGGGGTCCTGGAGGTCCTGGAGGTCCTGCAACACCTGCAGCGCTTGGAGGACTTGCGACGCTCGGACTTCCTGATGAAGTGACGGCTGTGTTCGGAGCTGGTCTCGGTGTTGTTGGACAGAATTCTACGTTGCCAAGACTGCAGAGTTTTCGCCTGATAATGCCATTATTACGAAGCAGTCCGGACGACTCCGAGCAGATTGCAGCGATCACCAATATCAAACATGTTAACTTGACAGCAATCATTTCTTTGAGACGTTATTTTCCTTAAACTGGATTAAACTGTTGTGGTGTGAAGACCTTAAACGAATTTGATGGCACTTAAGTTGTAGTCCGCTGCTTTTATACTCACGAAACTTTAAGCCCTTTCGTAATTACAGTCTTCGAGTGCAACTGAACAAACAAACTGAAAAGAGAATTTGTTCAAATGGCCCGAAAATGGGTCACGTTGTTGCCCTCCGAATTATGTTAAACTCTTTGGAAAACTGTTTCAGTAGCAGATAAACATTCGTAATTTAACAAAGGTATGAACATATATGATTGACATGACCTGATTATTCTAGAAATGCTCCATTTGCTATAGGAGAATTCTTAATTCGTAATCCGTTGACGCTTAGTTAACTTAAAGTAAATACAGGTGCAATCACAAGCGTGTCTATGGCAATACCTTACAAATTCTGTCGATTACAGTCTCGAAAATGTTGTCTGTTTCTGGAATATCTTGGAAAACCCGAATAGTGAAAAGAAGGGCAAATAAAATGTTGTCAATGCGGCTGCAGGAATCAAATGTTCAACAGTGCAAACTTAAAATATTACTAGAGAGAAAACTAATATTACATATTTCATACTAAAAATATATGAAAATCCACTACGATTTCAGCACTTTTATCTTCCTCTATTTTTGTATCCACTTCCTCTACGTCTAAAGTTTTTTATTCTAAAGGAAGTCGTCACATGTGCTTTTGGCCCAATGTACATACTTTTATGTCAGTATCGTTATTGTTGTTTGTGGATTCTGTAGCAAATATGCTAGCAATGATCTCATAGCAACATATGCATATCTCACCTTTGATTTGAAATAACAGTGCACTATATTGCTACATAGTGCATTGAATGTTCCTACCATTAGTCGTGGAAATGGCTTGACAATCCTCACTGACATTATTCAAACTTCGATCACTATCAGCTTCGATGTTATGAGAAACGAAGCTGGATATATCACATTAAAGCAAATATATGTATGCATTTCCAGCTGATTGGATTTGCTTGAAAAAGGGGTACATGACTGATTGCAGTGGACTGTGTGAAATATCCATTTCCTCCTTGCAAAACTGTCCCGTTCTTATACATTTGTAATATAACTATTGCCACATATACACAGTAATTGTTTGGAAATTTCGAATGCAAATGTATTCAAATGTGTTATCACATTTATAAATAACCCTACTTTTTGATCAAGTTCGAGTTTTTCTTCATTCAGTTTCTCGTTTTTCGAAATAGTATACGGGCTTTTGATAACCTATTATAAACTAATTGTGGCATAAATTGTAGTTTTATGCATATACACTTAAGTTTTTTATACATTCCAATTTAGGTCTGCTGACGCAAAATAACACCGAACCGATTTGAAACGTCAGCATCAGTGGAACTCAATTTGCTTGCGATCACTGCAACCGTTACATGATGTGCGTTTTTCAACACCTCCCACCGTCCATGCAGAACCACCGCGAATAATACTTCTTACTCTTAAGTTCAATTCTTTGAAAGAGTCCCTTTATCTAATAATTCTTTGGTGTCAATAACAAAATCGTGGAAGTATTCAGTAAATGGACAAATCCACAATTCATTGCACTTTCAACAATTCGACGCTCAGAAGAAAGCATCCTATTCACTACCTAATACTAGAGAGTTTTCGATAATGAAAGTATTATTGTTTAAACATGACGCGTATTTTTCTTTATTTAATAGCAGGAACAGTTTCTTTTATCTAGAAAACCATAGGTTTATACTCTGGCATATGTGAATATAATTTTCATATTTCGATCTCATTGTGTTCCAGATGTGGTGTAGTAAAAATAAGATGACACGGACGAGAAACGATTGTGTGCTGAACTGGTATGCGGCAGAGGCATAACGTTTGACCGTAAATCGCTTGGCAAGATTTCCACATTTATTCATTTATACGATTTATATAGTACTATTTTTTCTGCTATATAGAATGATAAGGATTTTAATACTTTGTATTAAATCATATGAATCAGGTTTGCTAAATCATATGAAGGACAAACTTATTGCGGAATTAAAAGAGATAAATGACGATTACGTTACTAAAGGTACATTTGAAACAGACTCAGTATATCATAAGAGAACTAAGTTCAATTTATAGAAATACTGGTGGAATATTGCTTGCTGTTCTCAACGAGATACAGCTTTTCCCTACGAAACACGTTGTGAGAAAGAAAAGTCCTGTTGAAAGAGAGGCCAGAGGTTTACAATTATGCTTTTCTCTCGGAGATCGACTCAGTAACTGAAAAACCATATGGCTATTCTTGAGCCATTTATACTGGCTCTTAAATACCATGAGATTATGTAGATTTACTCGGATGGCTACAAGCTTCAATTAAACAATGTTTTACGAGCTTTTTGCATATGTTTTAAAGGTTATTTTGCATTTAACACAAAGTACCCTTCAGCATTGTAATTTTTATTACAATTATTGTAACTTATCGAATTCTTCTTTTATTTTCAATTTAAGTCTCTGAAAAAACAGTCTTCAATTCTTCACCGTCATAGAAGAAATTAATAAAATGTAGGAATATTGTATTTAGCAATAAGAAGAAATATGTAAGCTACTTGTAGCACATAAATTGACATGAATTAAAAGTCATTTGTTGTGGCTTAGTTGATCTTAGATTTGATATTTATTGTAATTGACGTATTTTTTTTTTGTTTTTTCCCCTTTTGTAATTTTAAATTTTACAAATACCACAAAATACATATTGTAATAAATCATTAAAATTAGGGTTACTAGTTTAAATTATTATAGGTAAATTATATTCGCTTGCAAGAATAAATTAATTGTAAAATGATTCATTTTGAATGGGTTTTTGTTCCACTTCTTTACATGGAGAACCGTGCTTCTCATACTGATAAGCCGTGTATTACTATAGTATTACTATAGATATTATATTACCAACGAATATATATAAATATATACTCGTTGATATTACAACACCTGTTGTAATATTTTTTGAATTGTGTCATAATTAGTTACAATTTCTTCATTAATTAATTCTTCAATTTCTTTTGATTTGTTTTTTATTGTATCAGTGCGAAAGCAGTGTACAAATAACAGTTTTACATTATGATGGGTGAAAGGGATTAATAGACTAGATTAATAGTGCTGTATTGAGAGAAGCAAATATAGATCCGGAAAATTGAAAGTAAGAAGCCAGGATTTTACTGAAACGAGGAAAGCACGTTTGTTGCGAATGGAACGAAAACTGTCAGGTAGATAGTTAAGCAGTCTATGGGCAATTGAAGCGTTTCCATTCAATAACCGAAGTTTTTCGAGATCATCAAAAGAACTATTAACTGTTTGCCTTTTTTTGCCTCATTAAGACTTTGCTATTAGGGACCCAGACAAACATAAAATTTCCCTGTTTCCTTATTTAAAGCGCTTCTTGCAGCAGTTTTCTGTTCAAGACAAAGAAGTGTCCTTTGGCTTCTACCAATTGTAACCAAAATAGGAAAACTCTATTTGGAACAGCGCCACACACAATATACCTACTTATAGGAGTAGGTCTTATAAGAGTCTCAAATACTAAATTTAAATTCTCTACGTCCCTCCATTTTTGAGTTATGGGCAAACGGCACGACCAAACTAGTCAAAATAAACTGAGGGATGGCCAAAATGTATAGAAGATAGTATAAACACATGAAATAAAACGAGTAAAGGTATCTACGGTGTCTCTTTTAACGTTTTGCGATGATGAGACTAAAATTCCAGGTCAAAATTAAGGCTACAATCTTAAAAAATACGATAATAGCACAGAAGAATTCCTATTTGTTAAAAAAAAAATAGGCGTGGGAACCCTCCTATTTTCCTATTTTCAATGCAAAGGAATCAATGATGGCAGAGAATATTCGTACCCAATTTCAAGCCAATTGCTCTGTTCGTTCTGCTGTAATTGCCGTTTATGTCAATGCTATATGTACGTGCGCGGAACAAACCCATTTCATTAAAATTTTTTTTTGCCCTGAAGCTATGAATTGGAGAACAAAATCCCAGCTCAAAACTCAATCTACAAGTCAACGGCGTTTCTGAACCTTTTTCCTTATTTCGTGTTTCGTCCTTCCTTATTTTATTTTAATTTATAACATGATAATATCATATTATTTGTAAATTGTTCCATTTTAATTTATGTATTTGACGTAAATATTGTTGATTGTAAAACGCTTTCAAAGAATGACAACCAACACACGATGACAGTTGACAAATTCAATGAAATCTTTAGGTTAAACCATACCAAACTTCCAAAGTCCCTGGTGAATTTGATTTTTGGAAAAAAGTGTTTGTAAAAAAGTTTAATTAAGAAGAATGATAAGAAGGAATTACCCTAATTTTACTAGTCATTTGACTTCATTCGTTCCCATTTTTCCTTATAAAGGAGAATTTCTTTAACTGCTTTTAACTTTTTAACTTTTTCCGGTGTAGACGGCGGTGGAACTATGCGCAACAGTATAGAAGAATTGTAAGAACAATATGGAAGACGTTAGTAACAGAATGCTGAATTACGCCCGGTTGTCAATTGAAATTAACAAAGAAAGTTGTCATTAAGCAAATGCAAAACTGTTTATATTAAACTGTTTAAATTAAATTAATTAAAATTAAATACCCGTCAGGGTTTCGAGGTAATTATAGTTGTACCACTTGTTGTCCTACTAAGGTCGTGTGATTCGTGTCAGTTTTTATAATTTCAGTACTGTATTTGATCCTGTAGTGACGTTAATGAACTGATGAACATGAGAAAAAGGCAGTTGTTATTTAATGGAAACAGTTGGAGAGAAATGGTAGTCGTTTGTGAATTGTCAGAAGTTTAATAATGACTCCAAATTACTCTTTTCAATATTGCAGTTTATTTGTTTTATTGTATAATATGTAGTCATTAGATAAGTCCTTGCAGTGACTGGATCGTTGGCAGCAGCTTCAATAACGACGAAAATGTGATTCGTGAATGCAGAAACACTCTTTATCCAATTAGCGACGACCAGCTGCACCCGCGGGCCCTGGAGGGCCTATAGGACCTGCAGGGCCTGCAGGACCTGCTGGACCTGCAGGACCTGGGGCTGAAGGACCTGGAGGTCCTGCAACACCTGCATCACCTGGAGGGCCTGGAGGTCCTGCAGCACCTGCAGGGCCTGGAGGTCCTGCAACACCGGCAGGGCCTGGAGGTCCTGGAGGTCCTGGAGGCCCTGGAGGCCCTGGAGGTCCTGCAACACCTGCAGCGCTTGGAGGACTTGCGACGCTCGGAGTTCCTGATGAAGTGACGGCTGTGTTCGGAGCTGGTCTCGGTGTTGTTGGACAGAATTCTACGTTGCCAAGACTGCAGAGTTTTCGCCTGATAATGCCATTATTACGAAGCAGTCCGGACGACTCCGAGCAGATTGCAGCGATCACAAATATCAAACATGTTAACTTGACAGCAATCATTTCTTTTAGACGTTAGTTTCCTTAAACTGGATTAAACTGTTGTGGTGTGAAGACCTTAAACGAATTTGATGGCAGGTGAGTTGTAGTCCGCTGCTTTTATACTAACGAAACCTAAAGCCCTTTCGTAATTACAGCCTTCGAGTGCAACTGAATAAACAAACTGAGAAGAGAATTTGTTCAAATGGCCCGAAAATGGGTCATATTGTACATGTTGCCCTCCGAATTATGTTAAACTCTTTGGAAAACTGTTTCAGCAGATAAACATTCGTAATTTAACAAAGGTATGAACATATATGATTGACATGACCTGATTATTCTAGAAATGCTCCATTTGCTATAGGAGAATTCTTAATTCGTAATCCGTTGACGCTTAGTTAACTTAAAGTAAACACAGGTGCAATCACAAGCGTCGCTATGACAATACCTTACACATTCTATCCATTAGAGCATAGAGATTATAAAACATAGAGTTCGCATGCAGAGCAAATTTTTGTACCACATTTTCGATTGCCTGGGTCGTACTACTACGACCCAGTATCTAAACATTGTATATAAACATGTATAGCTAAGCACTAAAAGAGTCCAAGAGCACAGTTTTGTACCTGAAGTTCGTCATAGAAATAATGAGACGATCTTGGAAAGAGGTGGAAAGTGGGAGAGGCGAAGAGCTCTGATCGCATTGTTGTTAGTGGGAATATTTCCGAGGGTTTCTGGATTTTTTGTCCACTTTTATTGCATCTGTTTTGTTTTTGTGCAATTGTCGGAGGTTACCCATAAGGAGAATTGTTTGACTTTATGCAAATTGTGGACTGTGGACTATGGTGAGAGGAAAAAGACGAAAGGAATGCAAGTGAAGGCGTTGTTAGTGGGAATATTTTTATGCTTATTATTGGATTTTTTGTCATTCTCTGTTACGTTTTTTTTGTATAATTACAATAGTGGTTTTTTTTGCGTTATTTTTGTTTTGTTTTTTGCTCTATGAGTTCATGCTTAACAGGAGTTTACTGATTGATCGATGCAATAGAAAACAACATTTCATTCGCGTTGATAGATTTCAATAAAAAGGTCGAAAATTGATATGAATTAATTTAATTGAAAAATTAAGTTTTACATGTTTACAAAACGTAATAACTGCTGGTGAAAGCAGTTGTACTACTAAACAAGTTTAATAGACACTACATTTAATATATAAATAATATTTAATAAAATATTTGCAAAATATACATTAAGTCTCAAATTATACATTAACGTAACATGCCGACTAAAAGAATATATTTCAATGCATATGTATTTCCTAACTTCACCCTACGGTCGCAAAGTTTATCTTTCACAAAAGTTTGACACCAAACGTGATTTTTACGAAATCATTCTAAAATCAAAAAATGTCCAAAAATATTGCATAAAATAAATACACACAGAACACAGCAAAATAATTTTTTTTTCTTACTTCTTCTTTTTCCCTTCAATATTGCGACCAAAAAGCCTACCTGCATAGAGATGGAGATCTCTATGCTACCTGGCTTGCATTTTTATGGAGGGCAATAAAAGTTTCTTTGCGGAATATTTAATTTCATGTTCTTTGCTTTGGCCTTCTGATACATTTCTTCTCAGTGAAACATTTTGGTATATACACTGTTTAGATCGAAAATGAAGCCAGAAAAGTGTGTAAAAAACTTGTATGGAATGCGAACTCTATGTTTTATAATCTCTATGATTAGAGCCTTAGACAAGGCCAACACTGTTGGCCCAACAGGTACAGACAAGAGGCCAAACAAAAAAAAAAATCCAAACAATAACAGCAGGCATAAAAAACGGACACGAGCGTACACCGATGGCATTAATTATCCGAATCTGTTCGATAGATAAACACGTTAATAGATAAACTGTTTACAGAAATAAATAAAGGCAAATTCGACCATTTTGAGAGATGAGATTGCAAGTTTCATTCGTAATGTTTTTGGCTATTTTTTAAAGTGGTATCGTCTGGAAGAGTGCCAGAACAATGATTCGTCTCTCGTTCATTACAGCTACCACCGTCCGGCCGCACCACTTACCCAACCCCTTATCTATACCCTGATGTCTGCTGCTGTTTTTCATGGCTCCCTGCTTTTGTTTTCGTGGTTCACATTTCGTCCATGTCCGAAATCCTAAGCTTATGTGCAGCGTTCAGCCCGATGCCTGTCCTCTGCCAGCTGACAAAAGTTATGGTTTTGGTCACATTGAAGACAGGTCGGATAACCCTAGGCTAGCCGTATTGTCGCAGCAGCTGCCCAGGATGTCTACCAGCGGTAGCAAAACACAGAATCGCAGGAAGCCGAATATAAAACCCATCAACGATACGCAACACAGACGAAAAGAAACAAAGAATACAACAAGAGAAGTAATGAGTGGGGCGTTAACTCTGTGGATTGGTTGAAAGGTGGTTGGGTGGGTGATGTACAGGGATGGAGATGTGTTGTTATGATGATGTAGCGGGAGGCTTAACGCCGAGTTATAAATGTGCTTCCCAAGTTGATTAAATTAACGAGTAGCCCGAATCGAGTTCGGACTCGGAGGAACGGAACGGGACAAATACGATAATGCTACAAAAATGTTTGTAGGCATGCCAAGGTTTTGGTCCCGCTTCTGTGAACGGGTTTTTTAAGTTGTCCGCGGTGGTCCGGACGAGGTAATGGAATATCTGTAGCGAGCTGAATGTAAATCCGGATGAGTGTAGAACTTCCATCACAAATCAGTCAAAGTATCTTTCAAAATTTCTCATTCATCATATTTATATTATTTGCCAATTTATCGCTCATTGCGTGTTCAACTGGCATTTATTCATAAATATGTATATCATAAATTTATATTCATTGTTCATACGTAATCACTTTGTCTGTTCAATAGTGTGTAACCGCCATTCGACATAAAATGGGTAAAAAACTTAATTAAAACGTTCAAATATTTATTTCACAATTATTAATTATACAAAATCCGTGAAAACATTTGCTTAAAATTATCGATTCTTAACATACTAAAAATATTTATCTATGATTACATACATACATTACATTATTTACAACTCAACTTCAATTCCTAATTTATTTACATCGCAATGTAAATTCCTTCAAAAAATGGGGGGAAAAAAGGATAATATAATTTATAAAATTTTTTTATATTTTAATAAAAAATTTAAGACTACAAACTTAAAAATATCTTAACCTAAACTTTAAACCAACTAGTGCTACGTGACCACATATTTACAGCCATTTTAAGCTGTGTTGTACACAGTATGTATTATTTATATTTAAAGTGTTAAATCTCCTATGATAAGACATCAATTTTTTATTACTATCATAGAGTAAAGGGAGAAGCGACTGTGTTCCACAAAATTATTTGGTTTGCTTAATTTGTATATACTTAGGGGGCCTAGGACACGCACGTGTAAATGTAATGCGTAAAATCATCCAAAAGCGAATGGGTTTTCCGCACAAAATCATCGAGGATTCATCGATGATGTCACGATGATCTTTACCATTGGGGCGTTGCAAAAGAAAGAGAGAAGACCTATAAACACTCAGCAATGATTAAAAAAACGATCTACATCTTTTCCACTTGTAAATCAGAAAGCGTCACTTTAAATTCAGAAAGTGTCACTTTAAATTCAGAAAGCGTCACTTTAAATTCAGAAAGCGTCACTTTAAATTCAGAAAGTGTCACTTTAAATTCAGAAAGCGTCACTTTAAATTCAGAAAGCGTCACTTTAAATTCAGAAAGTGTCACTTTAAATTCAGAAAGCGTCACTTTAAATTCAGAAAGCGTTACTTTAAATTCAGAAAGCGTCACTTTAAATTCAGAAAGCGTCACTTTAAATTCAGAAAGCATCACTTTAAATTCAGAAAGCGTCACTTGTAAATCAAAAAGCGTCACTTTAAATTCAGAAAGCATCACTTTAAATTCAGAAAGCGTCACTTGTAATTCAGAAATAATCATTTGAATTTTCTCTGGTATTTCTGAATTAAAACTGAATTAAACTGGCTTTCTGAATTTAAAGTGACGCTTTATGATTTACAAGTGACGCTTTTTGAAAAAAAAAACAAAAAATTCAAAATTACATTCGAAAATCGACGTAAAAGAAACATTGGAACTTTAAGAGCAGAGATGAAGCATGAAGAACAGGCTGTCAATGTGAAGTTTAAACTAAAACGCTCTGTTTATGAATAAGAATTACATAAAAAATAGCTGACGAAGCGCGGGAAGCATCAAAGACGTAAATGCAGGGAAAAATTATTAATAAAAAGACCAGAATACAAAAAAAAATAAACACTGAATACTAAAAACCAAGTTGAAAGAAAAAGGAAATATTTTTCTACGAGCCAAAAACCATAAATTAAAATAAACCAACAATAAATATATACGTATGTTTCAATAATATTTATGTACTCTATATTGAAAACCTTTTCTTTGTTAATACTTCATATGAACATTTCCTGCTCACACTTCAATCACAATGCCTATTCTTTACACCGTTCATCATCGGTCCTCGAATGTGCCCACAATTTTTTACCGTTGGCAATATTTCAATATTCAACCCGTCAGCATCATGGTGCTAGGAAACGGAAAATGGTTTTTGTCAATCAGCAACAGGAGGGTTTATGGCGCTGTCTGAAGGAAAAGGAAACAGAATAAGAGTAAGAGTGCAAGGGAGGAAGCGCGAAGTTGGTTTTTCATGGATCGCAGTTGGGTTCAAGTTTTATTAGGTTGAAATTGAATTTCACATGCTAATAAAAAGCAGCTGATAAACACGGATACGGAATAGAAAGCGAAAGCTAACGGAATTGATGATATAGTCGTGCTTAGTGATTTCGTTCTTTGCGCTTTTGTTTTAATTTTGTAGTTTTAGGTTTTTATTAAAAAAATGATAATGTTATCCTTTTTTTTTCTCCATTTTTTGAAGGAATTTAAATTCTTATGTAAATAAATTAGGCGGTTGAGGTTGGACTTTGCAGTCTGATCCGAATCGTAATTTTAATCTCATCTGTACCATAGCGGCCGTTCATAAACTTTCAGTTCTGGCCCTACCTGGATAGTAGATCTTTACTTAAGATCTACGAGTGCTAAGAAGTACAAAATTTAAACTTTACGAATTATATTGTAAAACACTTAGTAAGGGTAACTTGCGCCACTATTTGTCAACAAGACGGAGATTCCAGTGTTTATGCAAGCAGTCCTACAGCAATTATATAAGAAAAATTCAATCAAACTTACCTCTTGACCCTAAGTCTTTTTGGAACTCTATAAATACTAAACGTTAGACTGTAATATATTTAGGAAATTTGATAAGACAGAATTGGATCGCATTTTTACGGTCTGCAACCTCTTCGCTGAATATTTTAAAACCACTTATTCGAGGCATAATTATACTTTAACGAATTATTCTCATGATGTTATACCTGGCTCTATTGCACAGCATTTTGTGGATAAGGATGTACTCCTGAGAGTATTAAATAATCTCAAATCTAATAATAGATTGAAATAATATTATAATCCGGCCCCAGACGGCATCCCATCTTCCTGTTGCATCTGAGTTTCTGCTGTTCTATATTACATTCCTTCAGAACGAACCATTAAGGAGTGCATGTGCTGATTTAAATTCGGTATTTACAAAAAAAAAAAAAAACCAATTTTAGCTTTCTTAGATATAGAGAACTGCTTTGCCTTCATGCCTATATAGAAGTTCTAATCGCATACACTAAATCGCCGCCTGACTGACGGGGAAAATAAAAATATCTTTTTTAGCTACGTTATTCTCCTTTGTTATTCTCCTGTTCCAGAGATGTCCACCAGACCCACTATTGGTCGCCAGTATGTAATCTATGAATAATGCCATACTTCCTATTGGACAGAACGAGCTCATATATTTCTGATTTGAAGTAACAAGGGTTCATAATAATTTTCAGATTTTAATTAAATAATTTATCCCGATGAAAAAACAATCTCAAGTATATGCTCCAATATTACAATACTACACAACGGCCTTTTGTTTTGAAGGTAAATACTTACTATTATTACAATGGTAACAAACCAGAGTTGGTACAATAGGTGCAAAATCGTAACTATAATTATTCTACTCTTAATGACGATAAATAATAGTGAAAACTATTGAAATCTTATTATGTTAATGGGTTTTGTAATTCAGTGCAGCCCCTTCAGCATAAAACCTATTGCCTTATAGAAGTTATAATAAAGGATAATAGACAACTTAAATTCAAATGTTGGAAAAATCTATATACAATTCAAAACTGATATTCATTGGTAGACGAAAAGGTCGCCATCCCATCCTCATCTTACTTCAACTTCGTTGATTCTACGATCCGGCATGATTTTTCCTGTTGCAGGCAGGTTTTCTACGCCTCTGTGGATTACTTGAAAGAGAAATATCTGCAAGAGATACAAGAGGTCGCCACTCCTGCACACGAAAAGTGTTTGCAAGAGTATAAAAAACAGCGCCCCTTTTGACCTGACCTGACCCGTAACCATCGCTCACTCTCCTCCTATGTGTCTCTTTCTCTCTGCCCTTGCCGTAGCTGGTACTCTGCTATGCCTTGTATTTATAAAAAACTGCCAACCCGAAGGCTGTGAAATGTAATGATGCCTGAGTTTGAGCTCACGTTAGGCGCTTTAGAGCACTTGAAACCCGTTGATTCACGAGTCCATGCTGTGCAGTAACTCATTCGCAGTCTGTATGTCTCTCTGTTTGTCTGTCTGTCTAGCTGCCACGATGTCAGTGCTTGTTTGTTTGCTTCCCAGTCTAGCTGCAACCTTTTGAAGCAACCGGAGTACAAATTTGGTGGACACTCGCTGGGATTGTTGCTGTTATGTTTTTTATGGTCTTATAAAGCGTTTCGCACTTCCGGAGAAATGCTCGTCAACAACACGTCGTCGTCAACACATTGTTAGTACGATTATTTGTAAAGCTTCTAGAAAGATGAAGGAAAACAACAAAATTAACGCCAAAAAATAACAGCGAATTCAAAAACAAAGCCATGAGAGTCTTAAAAATTTTCACATGTGTTGGAAAAGTGTGAAAAGGCTCCTCTTTGGCATAAGTTCGGCTAAGGGCGGGCTAGGAAATAGTGGAATCGAGTTTCGACTGGGTGAGACGAAAACAAAAAAAAAACCAGAAAGTAAAACTGAGCAACTAAATAACGAACGCGACGTCGTAATTGCAACCGCTTTCATTCACACATTCAAACTGAATGTAAAATTCGGCTGCTGTGAAGGAAAACGCATGAGAGCAACAACAAAATCGATTATAAGCAGAAAAACAACAGCAACAGCAACATTTTTGGAGTGGGTGCTTCAGAAATTTCCTATGATTTTTTGTACTTCTCGTTCGTTTGCAAAGAGATTGTGAATATGTATGGATTCCGTGTGTACGATGCATGCAGTGTGTGTGTGGAGGAGGGAAAAAAGCGGCTGGTCGTTTGTTCGGCGGCGAGAGAAAAAAACCAGGATGGATTTTAGATCAGCGTGCGGCATCATTGAATGTTGTTGCTGTTGTTATTGTTATTGTTTCTGCCAATTGGTTGTTGTTTTGTTCGTGTTGCTGTGTTTCCCGCTGCTCCTTGTTTCTCGTTATTGTTGCTGTTCGTGTGCCTCTCTAACATGGCACAAAACGAAATTTAATTACAGCGAAAACTCGTTATATTTGCATTTTTCTTGCCTGCGCTTGTTGTTGTTGTTCACGTTGCCGTTGTTGTAGTTATTGGAATGTTCCACAGCTTTTTATGGCGTTTTCTTTGTGATTTTTTTTGTTGTCTCCTTTTATTAGGAAATCACAGTGAAAAATCACACAAAACCGTTGCGTTTTCTTCCAATTTCTTTCATTCACGTCATTATTTCATTTCTATTTGGAAAGAAATTGTCATTTAAATTCTCCTCGCTTCGAACAGAGATCAAAAATTGTCTTTTTTTCATTTGCTTGGTAATGTTTTGGCTTTAAATCGCACTGTTTTAAACACAAATTAAATGCAAATAAAATATTTTACATTATTTTCACATACACAAATTATCTAAAAATCATTGCAAAAAACTCGAACAAAATTCGTTTCGTCAATAAATCTTTGCTGCTTCAATTCATCAATTAGGGATAAAAACTCAAATTGATTTCCATACAAAATCAACGCGAACGAATTAATCCTTGGAGAACATTAATAAATTAAATCATGCGCACGTCCTGCTGCGTTCTGGCAACAGCAACAACAACGACCACCAACAGCAGCAGTTACTCAAGGGTTTATTAAAAATTAATTTATACACTGACAGGGTTTTGTCACAACGGGAACACACCACACTGACGAACACACACAGACACACACACACACACACAGGGACACAAAGTGAACCCTCCTCAGTAGCAAACATCCATCCACAGACCCATTTCCGTCGCAAACCTCATCAATTTGCGACGAATTCCCGTTGAAACCCTCCTGGCCGCCTCACGCAAATCATCAACTCTTTCATCTCCTCATATTCTCCCCTCCCAGTGCCGCTCCGTCCCTTTCCCTCGTCCGTCAACTTTATTTAATTCTCGTTCCTTCGGTTTCGATACTTCACAATCACGAATCAGCGTTCCGCCCACTAAACAACATCAGAGGCCAACAGCAGACGCCTAGCCCGCCCCTTTGCTCCACACGCCCCTGGACACCCCCCTGGAGAATCGAATGGCATCGGAAAATCTGTCGGTCTTCAGTCGTCGCGTTGGGCGGCGATCACGTTAAACACAAGCTGCGTCTCATTAGCTTCAGTTTGCCGCTGTTTTTGTTGCTTCTTTCGCTTTAAATCTGGCATCAATTTTGAGTGTAATTTCAGGGTGTGACGGGGGAAGGGAGGAAACGGAGTATGCCCCCTTTAATGGGTAGGATAAAATCAATTTTTGATACATTATCTTTAATCTCACAGCCTGTCCGCAACAACAGCAACAACAAGTAGACGTGAGTCGTGATGTCGCCATCAGCATGAGAATTAACATCACCAACATTAGCATCACTATCGACAACAGCAACAACAACAACAACAACAACAACAGCATCCAACGAACCAAAGCAAGCCGAATCGAAGCAAAACCCGAACCCGAAGTTAGTCTCTAGAGTCTAATCCAATTTTCACTTAGAGCTCGTTCGCACAATTTGGCAGCACTTTGTGATGCTGTATTTCATTTGTCGTTGCTGCTGTTGCTGCTGTTGCTGCTCCATATGTTTTTGTTGCTATTGTTGGCATGCATTCGACAGCCAAAAAGGCGAAAAACAACCTCCGAACGGTTTCTGTGCCGCACGACGGACGACGGACGACGAGCACTCGACTTTGTTTTACCATCCAAGCTTTGGCTGCCTCCGCTGATTCTGACGCTGATGCCGCTGCTCAGATGTTGTTTATGATCTTAAAATGGACATCGCTTGTTGTTGTGCAGCAGCAACAACAACTCAAAGTTATTAACAGCAACTGAGTAACGGAAAATAATCATTAGCGCATTCAGGACACATCGAATTAACCGAACACTCTTCACACAACAGCAGAGCTTGCAGTGTGGAAATGTGAATTGAATTTGAGCAGACTTTCGTAGTGAATCCTTTGCAAATGGATTCCCTGAGCTCCAATTCTGTACCTAACGAATGAATGCTTCGCTATCAAATAATCAGTCATAATGTTTTTGTTTAAAAAATTAAAAAAGGAGTAATTGAGAGCACGTCTGCATTGGAAACGAAACCGAAAATGTGAACTATAGTTAAAGAAGATTTAACTAATGTTAACGACGGTTATATAGTTTCAAAACTAACATAACACTCCATCAAATGAACGCATTATAATTCCTTATACTAATACTGAAAACTAAAACTACTAGAAAATTTATACGATGTTAATACCAGAAAATATATTAACCATTTTTTACTTTTCTCTATAAGTTAAAAATAAAATGTAAAAAAAAACAATTATTTTAATGTGCGATGTGTTTATGACAGTTTTAGTTAAACCATAACCTAAAGAAGTTTAAAAATCGCAATAAACAATTTTAGTGATTAGCAACCCGATTAGAAAAAACTTTTTATTCTAATTGGTAATCTAACGAAATCCAGTCCGAATCCAGTTGGATGCTTGGCGACACATCAGTTAGATTCCAATTGCGTTCCCCAACCTAATTCAAATTGGATACAGTTTATTTTCCTATTGGAAAGAACAACAACAATGAAATTCGGCACTAAAGTGGATGACATCAAATAATTATTTTTGTTAATAATTGAAATATTGCTTTAGTGATTGTTAGGGAGATGTAGAAGAAAATCGATGGGAAAAGGAAAGCACTAGGGAGAGGGCGTGAGAAAGCTTTTTAACCCTTTCAATGGATAACAATGAAACCCATTTTCAAGTTCTTCTGCTAAATTTCAGTTGCTTCAGCTGTTGTTTGTTGATTTTTATTACAGTTATTATTATGTTAAGCTAGGCATAAAAAGTAATTGACTGATTGATTAATTTGATTTATTTTCTTTTCCTTTTATTTATTTTGAGGATCGTCTTCCTGGCATTTTTTCTTGGAATAAATTCATTCTTTCGGTCATGTTTTTTTTGGTAATAGCTCACAAATTCAAAGCACCCTTCGACCAACATTTTTAGCAAGGCGGGATGAGATTAACGACAGCTGTGGAAATGTTCAATAGAAGTTCAGTCACATTCATCATATTTCATTTTGTTAGGGAAAGGAATCTCCAAGGGAATTCGAACATCACAGGAGCTGTACATAGAAACAACGATTGGGGGCCGGTCGGAGGTCATCGGTCTTCAGGGGCACAGAAATCCTCTAAAATTCTGAAAAAGTATGCCTTGCAACGATCTGTTATGTAGAAACTCATAAAAATCACGCAAATTTTAACCGTAAACAAGCCACAATAAACAGGAAAAGCAGAGAAGAACACACACACACACACACACCTTTGTAATGAATGTTTTGCAAATTGAATTTTTTGCCTCAACTCTTTTTTGCCGTGAACGAATGTGAACTGTCATAAATTCTCGGCGAGCTTCTGTCGCTGCCAAACGCCAAACGCTCAGCGCCAACCGCGGCTCAGGTAGCGCCAACAACAACACAAACGGCAACCGAATTGAAATTGAAACAGCTGCCAAAACAAAGCCAAACAATGAACAGCTAACAACGCGGCAAGAAACGACGGAGAAAACAAGCGACAAACAAATTTAATAAAATCCACAGCTGATGAAAATTATTTACATTTTGCACGAAACCGAAAACTTCAACTTCCAGAATAAATCATAGTATAAAAGCAACAAGATACGGAAACGAAAATGTTAAGTGAAAAACAAAAAAGAAATGAAAAATTTTTCACACACATACTTAAATATAACACAATCCTTTACATGAATATCAGCAGATTGAATTTCTTTTTGTGAGTTACTTTATTTGTTATCGTTCAACTAATTTTTTGAGCGGAAAAGATTTAAAAAAGGAAAAAATATAAAAGCTCAGACGTTGTAATCAGCAATAATTGATTTTTATGATTCGTTGCAAACGTTGCATACTTTTAGACGTTGCATACTTTTGGCCGCTGCAAACAAAACCAACTCATTTCAAGAGCAATAAAGAACAACGCACAAACACACGCAGAGCTGTGTATCACCTTTTTTCGAGTCGCACCAGCTTTTGACGGCTTTTACGCTTTTTTCACGTTTTTCACTTTTCTAATTTTTCATGAAATCCTTTTTAACGAAAAAGTTTTTGCTATGCGACCGCAAAACTGTGCAAATGAATTTGTAAAAATGCGGTAGTTAAGCGCAAGATGTAGGCGGGGCTGTACAGAGTGAACCTCATAACAAAAACAAAAAAACCCTCCCACAATAAAAACAATAAAAGCAACAACAACAAAAGGCAACGGTACTAGAAACATTCCAAGTTTGTTTGTTTGCTCGTAAATTTTTAAAGCCAAAAAAAAAAAAAAATCGAAAACCACAAAAAGGATGAAATAAAGGATAAAAGGGAAGAAAGGAGAGCAAAAAGAAACATAGCGGGAGAACGAACAAACTATTCTTGAAAAAATGCTTTGCATTTCAAATGGAAAACGATAAAAAGAAAAATCGGTTTAAATTAAAGGAAAACGTAAAAGATTTATTCCGCACCTTTTGACGTGTTTGGCGCTTACAAATGGAAAAATATGGCACCGCTCTGTTCTCTTCATATTTTCAAAAACATACCAAAAAAAAAAAATTAAAAACTACTTTTAATTTAAGACAGTGCGTTGTATCTACTTGAAACCTTTTATCAAGCTCTGTAAATAGTTGAAAATATAAAAAAAAAAACGAAGAAAGAGAAACAGATGGAGAAAAGGAAATAAACAATGACAATACACGTGCATAAAACGTCATCAAGTTACGTGAAATCCATTCCTGTACAACCCGATCACATCCTCTAAGAGAATAAAACCTTTATCCCATTAGACTTTCCACACCTAAATTAGATCGAAGTGGATCAATTAAAAGGGATTTGGATAAGTATATCTGACTGAATTGCACAATTTATTGCCACTGAAGGGTCTGGGTTCGAGTCCCAATGCGCTTGGATATTGTGATCCAAGCTTTGGTGTTGGTTCTGTCTTCCAATTGTTTCTGATTTGTCTCTAATTCTGTAGCAAACGTTTTCTTTATATTCGTAATTGGAATCCGTCTGACAGGGCGACACACAACTGGCTACAATAAAACAGATTCGGATGATTTTTCTATTCTGCAGAAATGACATAATTCATCGTGGACAAATTCCCGAACAATTCAAATTTTTACCAAATTTTTCTCCAGTGTATTTCAACATTTTCATGATTCAGCTCTTCTTTTTAAAAATAAACTCAACCAGAAATGGCCGCACCCATAGCACCGTGGTGTTTACCTTTTCACCTCCTGCTGTTATCAATGTTAAACTTTGCCTGCCAGCTTTCAAATAATGCAAAATAAAAGTACGTACTTACAACAACACAAATAACAACAACAAACAGCAGCAAGAACAACAGGTACAACAAAAATACAACATCCTTTGTTATTTTAATACTTTTCGTAACACTTTCTGCATTGTGATGCTTTTCACCGAAGCTTCTGTTGCTGCTCAAACGCCCCGCCACAACGATGGGTCTGTCAATCGCTCCAGAATCAGTCAACAATTTCTGAAAAATAGTAGCTCATCAACAAGCCTCAACTCGGTCGGAATAGAAACCAAAGAACTCGCCCACTACACAATCGCTTGCGACGACAGCCACAGGCCCTCCTCCCGGCTGTGCCAATATTTTGACCCACTGTTCTTGAGGTGTTTCCGATGTCGCATTAAAAAATATATAGACATTCAAAACTTTTCCACCGCGCATTGTTGAAACGGGAAACTTTATTGGCATTGAGGAGGTTGGCAAAAGGGCCACAGAGTGAGGTCAGCAAAAAGTTTCACAACAGTTTCAGGCTCGTCTGTGAAGGTTGACGCGGCTTTGGACATGGAACGCGTTACACAACCATCCATTTACAGGTCGAGTTGGACTCGGATTGGCGTCGAGTATGGGATGGCGGCGGAGTGGTTACGTTGAAAGATGACAGAAGAAATATTTACCAGCTACAAAAAGCAGGGCAATTTTTCCGTTTTTTTTTTTATGGCTAAGTCGCCTTTTCGAAGAAGAATATGGAATAAAGGACAGGTTGGGTTACGGCAGAGAGGTGAATAAATGAATTGACGTTTAGACGAATGGATGAATCCTTAGATGCAGAAAATCATGTAGCACTAAAGTGAGCTTCTCTTAGAATATCTTTCAAGAATAAACATTTCCTTGGACGTTCTTGGTCCAAGCTTTCATTGGGTATTACTTATAATTAAAAAGAAGACGATATTAATTAATGTTGAAGAAGTTATGTCGTCTGATTTTGACATAGGATTTTTGCCTTTTGTTTTTAATTTTGCAAATGCGTTAAACTTCTAGAGGCTTTTAAGTAAATTTTCAGAATAAGTCCCCACATTCCAAATTATATGAAGAAGTGTTCTCACTCCTTTTCGATGACCTTCCTATCGCACTCACTTTTTAAGACTGGTTTCGCTTCTCAATTTTAATTTCAAATTCCAAAGCTTTTTGCGCTGATTGCAAAAATTTATTAAAATCAGAGAAACATTTGAAGTTGAAAACGCGGCCTGTGCTGCCAAGTTGCAGTACGATGGGCAGCCAATCAGTTCAGCAACAACAAAACGAAGAACAAAAAAAACAAAAACGAAATAAGCGGAAAGGAAAGGAGAGAGAAAGAGAGAGATAGGGAGGAAGAAAACATCCACTCAATTTACTGCATTAAAAAATGGCACACAAGGAAATTAGAAGTGAAAAAATGTTAGAAAAAATTCCAAAGCTTGAACTTTTCTGAGTGCGAGAAAAGGCTTCGTGCAGTAATTTTTTTTTTTTTGGCAATTAATTAATTTTTCAGTTTGAGATTGTTTTCTCCGTCTCCTTCTACCCTCAAAGTGCTCGGCATCTTTCCCTTTTTATTCCTTTTCCCTCGTTCTTCCATCCCCCGATTCAATATGACTTTTACTGATTTGAAAAGAATTCCGTGAATTTTCGTTCTGTGTGTTACAAATATTTTTCTTGTTGTCACTTCCATAGTTTTCCAATAATAATCAGAATAGAACTGAAGAATCGGACGATTTTTCAAACTGAATATAACAAATTATTTTCCTAACTTCACCGAAGAAAAAACAAATGAAGTGGAAGGAGAAAAACAAAATGAAGACAGAAACTTTTTGGCCGAAAAAGAAAACTAGTAAAGGTATCTTCGGTCCGCCCAAAGCTGATATACCCTACATCCGACGAACTATATCCTACAATTCCTTTTATTTATTTATTTTTAACGTGATGCGATAATTCGAGACTAAAATTTCAACTCAAAATTAAGCTTACAATCTAAAAACAAAAACGGTAATAGCACCGAAGAATTCTTATTTGTTACAAACAGTAGGCGTGACGCACCTTCGTGAACATCTCTTGATTCGATCTCCTCATAATTCGTAATTAGTCAATGATATGTTATGTGTGATAAGTAAATCAACGTCATGTTCATGTTCATTTATTTATGGTGAAGGATTGAATTTCGACGATTAATTTATCACGTAGTGTTTTTTGGTACTTTTTCGGGGATACTGATTTGTAAATGTAATTAATTTTCGCATTGAATTTACTTTTTAATATGATACTATATTCGTTCATCGCATTTGTTGCCTTCGTCGTCGTGTTCTTGATCCGTTGAAGGATTTTTCAACATTTGCTGTATTAACCTCAATCATCGCTAATGCAAAATCTCATCCCCTTTTATCCACGGCAGCACATTTGAACGTCTTGAAGTAGCGAATGGCAAAGTCGAATCCATGGAAAGCTCTTCATCCTTCAGGAGCTATTCGAAAAATTAAGCTCATGGAGGAGGGAGATGATGAAGAAGAAGAATATGAAGCAGAAGCCGCTTATGTAGAGAAGGTAGCAAAGGATAACATCGCGGTTCATATGCCGATAAATATTATAGAAATGTGAAGAAAGGATGACGATATATGTAACTGATAGAGGGACACAATTGGAGGAAGTTGAGGGGAAAAAACATCGAAATGAACTGATAAGAAGTTTAGAGTTTAGAGGGAAGTGGAGAGCAGCGTAGGAAAAATTATGAACTCATGAGAAAATCAAGTTTTTTCCTGTGTCTTCCTTCCAACAAAGGGCAACAGTCAAACGCGGTTCCATTTTAAAGTCACCCTCCAGACACGGGAATGCTTACGTCGCTTTTCAAAGCCCAAAGACACACGTGAGGTGATAAAAGAAAATAAGTTTGTAATAAAAATAAAGAGCATCATCATCATCATCATGTTTCCTTCGAGCAGATTCCGCTCGTTTTCAATGCACTTCGTCGCTTCGGGCTGCTGTTCCGAAATAGAAAAACTCCGACTTGTCGCTCGTCCAAAAAGAAGAATTCTTTTAAAATACATTTGTCTCATTCGTCTGCCATTGAAAACGGCTGAAACGGCTTAGAAGACTTAACTGTAAGTCTTTAAGCCGACTCTGACGATGCTTTTAGACTTCTACTGTTTTTCCAATAGGCGGGTACCTTTTTTGATAACTTGCCCCACACTCGCGCGACGTAATTTACGAGTTTTCGGCGAACGCCGCCTTTTTTGTCCTTTCCGAACGCCAATTTCAATGCTGTTGCTGATGTCCTTGTAACTGCAGGATTCAATTGAATTTCAATGGCATTAGTATTGAGTTTTATTATGTGAGCGTGTGGCAAGTGAGTGCGTGGAAAACTGTGCAGAAAGCGACCTTGGTTTTGCTGCTGCTCCTTTATCGTTCATGGAAATTGAAAGGATATTCGTACATTTTAATACCGCAATTTCAAATGTATTATAAACAATTTGCTTGAAACGTTTCTTTGACGGAATGAATATCTTTTTTATGTTGTTAAACAGTCACTCGTTGACCCTTTTACTTACATTTCAGAGCCCTTTATTGGCACCATTTTTAAATGGTTTTTCCATATATCTATGAAAGGATGTCAAAGCGAAAAGAGGACTCGATGTAACTGGGAATGTGTAAAACGCAAGTGTCACAATATGAATATTTATATACAGCTGCAGGGGAAACATTTGCCTTTTGGTGTCAATAAAACTGCGGCTTTTTCATCTTAAATAAGGGTTTCTTTCATGATACCAATTTGCATCCTTGTACGTAGCTGTCGTTGCTTTTGAAATGGATTCCTTTTTATTTTTGTGTGTTTATATAATTTACTTTTGTCGTTTTAATTCGGATGTTCTTTTGTGTTTCGGACAAACCAAATTATTTCAAAGGATCATCTGACGACATCCCAAGCTCTCAACGACGGCTTATCTCAGGTTTCCTTTCTGTTAAAAGAAAAACCACAAAGAAGACATTAATTTTGAAATTTCGCATACGTCATGTCAAATGCCAAGCGGAGATACGACTTCATCCGAATGAAAAGCAGATGATTTCAATAAGAAAAAGCGATGCGACTCTCTGCGGTTTGACGAAATACGTTTTGAGTAAAGCAGAGATTAAAATTTGTATATGTGAAGAGTGAAAGATGTATTTTTTGTATATGTAAAAGTGTTGAAGATATATGAAAACATTTTACAAATGTTGAAAGCGAAATTTACAGAGCCATTTTAAACAATATAAGTACAATTTTCTTCCTTTCCATTTGTTATGAAATTTCACACTTCTAGGCTGCGATAATGATTCAGTTGAGACTATTAGAAATTTGTACTCGACCCACAATCGGGATTTTATGATAAAAAAAAACGCATAAAGTAATAATTAAAGGTTTTCCTTGAATCCCAACAGACATGCGCCTTAACAAAAATTGCAAGAGCAAGTTATAAGTATATAGAAACGAAGAAGATCCTAGTAAAATGTCAGCGAATGACGAAACTCTTTTTCCGTGTGTATGTGTTGTTGAATGCGACGAGCTATCAAAGTGTAAAATAATTAAAAATGCACTTGAAGCAAGTGTGAGGATAGAGCTTTTAAACCTGCTTTCCATATAAAAGCATACAAATAGTGAAGCTTTCAAAAGGAAAAATAAAGGAAAAACGCAGCGAAAAACCTTACAAATTTATTTAAAAGTAAAATGCTACAAAAAGCTATGTGATGTAACGTGGAATAAGCCTGCAGCTTTTAGCAATCCTCGTTGATTATTTTGCGGTCCTTGTGAAAATAACAACAAAATCCCATGTTTAATAATGTTCCCTTTGTACGCGTTTGAGTGTGTATGATAGTGTGAGTTCACCTACGAGTTCTTTTTGTATCTTTTGCTTGTTTCCATCAACTCACGTTACATAAACAGAAACGCTCCTTTTCCCTCTTGAATAATGTGATGTGTCTGTTTAAATTCGTCGCTTAAAACTTTCTGTAGCACTCTTCTGAAGTGTTCTCACTCTACTAACCTCCTCCCCCCCTACTGTGTGTCCCTTACGTTTGACTTCTGTATGACGTCTTCAAAACATGATAGCCTATTTTCTCCGCCCTTGGAGACCTCTCCTGTTATCCCATCGGAACTATTATTCAATTCCTTGGCCCTTTATCGACTTGTTATTGATATATAGTCTGTATCAAGCTGCTGCTGTGATACCGCTCTGATTCAATTCATAAGCGAGTTGTCGATAACACACCCATAAAAATGCCTCCTGCTCCTGTCCTTTTTCCGAGATTTTATTAACACTTATGTTGATTTATTGTACGAATGATTGGTGCTATATTGCGTGTGGCTGTTTTAAGAAGGAATCACGAGAGGAAAGTGCCTACATTCAAATTGTCAACGGTTCCACATCGGACCCTCGGTATCTGTTCTTTCAATTACTTTTTTCAGAGTAAGGTTCAGGGTTAAGGTTAAGTTTAGTATCAGCCTCAATTCCCCATTGTACCTAGTGTATTCACTGTCCCACGTCTTTTTGTGTGTTTTGGTGTGTTACTTGGAAACACTGGAAATGATTATCCCCAATTCGATTGATCCCATGGCAAAAGTTTTCAAATTTCTCTCCTAAGATTTTATAAAATCTTAGCAAAATTCATGTTCTGCCACTTTCAGCGCTGATTTAGCAAATTAATTTCCAAAGATTTTCCTCTACATCAAGCAATTTTCTTTGCTTCTGTACTCTGCAAATGCAAATACTTTAATTTAATTCCACGCATTATACGAAAATCTACTGCGTTTGTGTATCTTTGAGGACGCCTTTTCATACGTTATTTGTGTATGTTCGCATAACTTTTAATCTCCTAGAAACATGCAATGAGTTTATTTCAATTGAAGACGCTTCTGCTGGCAAAAGTTACTGACTACAACAGAGTGAAGCTTAAAAATTTACAACAACACTCCCCACAACGCCAACAATGGCAGCCATCAAGCAGAAAAAGTCAAGGAGATCAAGCAACCAAGAAAAGACGATGTTTTTTTCTAACCTCGTCGAAAATAAGCCAACTCTAAAAATTGCACTGAAAAGTCAAACGCCTACACATATGCCATGACTTCGCATATCCTAAGCGGTTGAGCGGGAGCGAGACGAGTATCTTTTAGGCGCACTGAAATTTGTTTTTTCTCCAAGCTGTTTCGCGACTTAGCAAATTTCGCGGAAACTTTGCTAAGGAAAAGCTGCTCGAAGAGAGCAGAAGGAGGCAGAGAGGAAGCTAGGAAGGAGGAAGCTGTATGTATATTCATACTCGAGTATCTTTTGCTTTTAGAATGTAACTAAAGTCGCTTCCATGGATTTCATCGCACTGAAAAAAATCAGCGATGCAGGGCAACAAAACATTCTGCTCAAGATGATATCGGAAAATTCTGCGGCCTCACTTGTCCTTCTGTTAATTTATGGCGTCTCCGAAGAATACCAAATCTGCACAAAAGTATTTGAAGGAATTTCTGAAATCAAAATGTAGGAGATTAATAGTTATTCCAATAGAACTGTGGGCGATTAATAGTTATTTTAAGAAAACTTTATTTCCGTTCGTAAATAATCTTTGCAATCGTGCATCTACACGATAAAACCCTTTTGTGTTCGTGTAATCCCAATCTGGTCCTAGTTGGGGATAAAATTGGGCCAATCAGATCTTATCAGATGTTCTCAACTTGCGATAGTATGGGACAAGCGAATCATATTTTAATTAGATTTTCCTGAATTGCAGATCGGATTTTTTCCACTCTGAATGTTGTGAGTGTCTAAGATAGTAACTCTATTAGCCACTCGGTAGATATCTGATTGTTATTGGACATATTTAACTTATTAGACTCTGACTCGTTACTGCGTCGACTTGCTCTGTGTTATACTCGTTACTGACTTCGTTTGTAAACTGATGTATAGCATTCGACGTAATTCAATTAAATCTAGGAATTCTTCACCTTTAAATCCGAAACAATTTAAATTAAATGTCAACATCCACTAATAAAAGCTCTCATGTTATGCCAATAATCTTTCATAGTATTACGAAGATCCTTTGCGACATCCTTCAAAGACAACAGAGGACCTTGCATGGGTCAATTTATCGTGGAATCTAAATCAATTGATGGCTGCTTTGTTCGCAATGCTGCCGCATCTGAGGATTCATAATTAGTTCCTACTTTCCATCGTCCTTTACATCTGCCTGCGTTGCTTTGAATATAATTAAAGCTCAAAGTGTGTAAAAGATCCTTCGACGTAGATATAAATCACGCTAAGACATGAATACACATCCTTATACTGAGAATATGTGTGTGTGTGTACAGGTTGATCAACAGTCTTCCAGTCTTACACACACGTACACATTCTTAACATTTAATCAAAATTTTATACATGCGTAACTCCGAGCATCGTCATCAGGAAAATTAATCATGTGAAACCTCAGTTGATAAATAATATTCAATGAATTTCACTTGGTTACACCAACGACCATGACGTCACGTAACCACCAGCTGCTCTCCCTATCGCACCGCTCCAGCTCACAGCCCACAGCCCACAGCCCTGCGCCTTCGCTGGTGCTTGTGTTATCGATGAAATTACGTAAATTTGCGGATGGCAAACAATTCTCGTGCACGAAACATGCTGACGCGTTCATCAAGACGTCTCATCGATGCAGACGGAATGAAGGGACAGTGAATTTAATTGCTGCAGGTACGCGTCGGAGTAGGAAGGATGCGGACTGAAGAACGAAGAATTTATGTATCAACAATAAAGGCGAGAGGCACAAGAATTCGGAAAAGGATAGGAAACAGAAGAGACTAGTAATATTCAAATTTAATTCAAGAGCAACGTAACTTTTCATAATAATCAAGGCTCATTCATACTTGAGTGAGCTACTAAGTAACAGTCAGTCATGATTTATATATGTATGAAAGAGATCAAACTTTCAAGTATTAAAGTAATGCTTTATGCTGGCGCACAAATCAAAGTGGAGTCAATAAAACTGTCAATATTCTCTCAATAATCATATTTATGGCCGTCAATGAGTTGCAAACCGTCGTGATTTACAGTTGGGCCGATTTTGGCAACATTTGGGCCAAATTTAATTGTCGTACGGCAGGAAATGTGGTCGCAGTGGGTGTGTGCGTGTGTGTTTATTTTGTGTGCCATAAGAAAATCTATGACTCTGCAATTGTCAAGGTGCTGCATTAAGCACTCACTATGTTTGTCCTGTCCTGCCTCAGAGGACTTTTCTGATGCTCGGCACACTTCAAAGCACATGCAGTCGATAGAAGTAATTCTCTGTGTGTTTGTGTGTGTGTGTGTGTGTGTGTTTCTTTCTGTGTGTGTTTGCGTGTTTTGGTGTTTATTTGTTTCTGCAGCATCTGATGCAGTTCTTACTTTCCACAGTTACTTTACGCACCGGCTGCTTCCCCATTTCCCCTCCTCCGGGTCGCTCCCTCACTCTTCGTGTTACAAAAATAGAGCTCAACATCTTTCAACAAGGATTTATTAGGTTCGAAGGTGATTGCGCTGCGCAGCGTTGGCAACGTTTTACTTAATAAAATTAAAATTTATTGTATGCGGTGACAATAAAAGCTGCTAAAAGCATCCCATGAAAAAGGATTTTTGCCTTTTTGACATTGCCAAAGTATCGATGTGCCGGAGGAGAGGCTCCCACGAGGGCTGAAAAAATGTCATCGACTTCGATTAGTCGACGAAGTTCATTCATGGTCGTGAAAATTTAAAATTTGACTTTGCCAAAATAGTCAAACGTAAATAGAAACTAGTAAAGGTGTTGTCTACAGCCGGGCTGTAGCCGAAATACCCTACACCTTAAAGCTGCATATATACTCCATGACCTATGTAATCTCAAAGTGGGCGGCTCACGCCCAAATTCTGTGCGTTACAAACACCGGTACTAAGTGCGTTTACTCTCAAAATTTAGGTGTAGGGTATAAAAATATATTGCAATACTGGGTGGATGGGTAAAAAGTAGGCGTGGCCCGCACATTTTTCCCAACAGAATATTATTGGTTCACAAACTACAATATTATGTACACCATTATTCAGGAAACTTATATACTTTTCAATACAATCCATGTAAAACCATCCTTGAGCTATGTAAACTAAAAGTGGGCGGATTACGCCCATATTTGACATATTAACTGGAAGCATTAGTCTAAAGCTACATATAAAATTTTCTTGTCTTCTCTCAAAAAGTGATGCTGATATGGCCTTTTTTAATAGGCAAAACAGAGGTACCTGCACTATCGATATAAAAAGTAGGCGTGGTCCTTTGGGGGGTTTTTTCCATTTTCAATACGAAACACCCCAACATGGCAACGAATATTTTTGCCAAATTTCATTTTGAAATCTTTTCTCCTGTGATCGTGATTTCAACGGACAGACAGACAGACAGACAGACAGACAGACGGACAGACATCGTTATTTCAATTTTGGTGGTGATGCTGATCAAGAATATATATACTTTTCCTACCTATCTTGTCTAGTTCTATGCGTTACACACTCCGGTAGAAAGTGAATATACCCTCAACCTTAAGGTGTAGGGTATAAAAATGTAAGAAGATTTGAAGTAATATAGAAATAAATTAATCAATGAAATAAGTTTTACTGAAAAAATAGAAAATACAGATTGAGAATTGGTAGAAGAAAATAAACGCCAAATTTAGGCTCATTAAATGCGCTTTTTACCTTGATGAATTTTAACGGGAGTCACTTTCCTTTCGATGGTTGTTCAATTTTACCTCCTTCCGGCATTTGTATTGAGACTTTTTACTACTTTCGTAAAAAAAAGGCTAAAGATATTTGTTCAAACTCATAAAAGGCATACATGAAAGTAGTGAGAGCGATCTAGATCCCACTCGAGGGAATGAGACAATAGAGAGTCAGGAGCACTGGTAAAACAAAAACAATTGCACGGTAAAAGAGCACATGAGAGTAAGAAATTATTTGGGACCCTGAAAGCTTTGTAGTAAAGAAAAAGTGGACTTTTAGCTGTCTATATGTTGTATGGACAGTGGTAATACTTTAGGATAAACTGTTCAGTTGTGGTTTTGGAGATAATGTTCAAGCTTGGTTTCGATCTTATTTAACGAATAGGCCAGAGAATAGGTCGGATTGGTGGTGATTTCTCATCTCTAGCTACAATCAATATTCGCGTTCGTAAGCCTCTGTATTAGGGCCTAATTTCTTCCTGGCCTTTATAAATTCGCTGTCGTAATTGGTTGGATGACCTGGCCTATGTCTATTCATCTGATTCCATCACCAGTTTGAAAGTAGCCATCCATAAGATCACTACTGAGACACCGGTTTACTATGAACAAACTTGTTCTTCGTGAGAAGTCTAAGATTATGTAATTTAGGATTAGAGATGATAGAGCGCCTGCTTTTGACAACTTGTTTTTTCATGATTTGACGAGTTTGTAAAAATGAACCTTTGTCTCCAGATAACTGTCCCTCAGCCAATAATTACTTATCTAGTAATAGCTCGATGACATGCGGCCAAAATTGTCATATTATTGATTGCGTCATCTTATAAATTTTTAGGGCTTCTTTTAGATAGTATAATTAAATTGAGGCCTTCTTTTAGATAGTAAAGTGAACTGGTCTGAACATACGAATGTTCTTACCACTTTGGGATTTTTCACTCTAAATTACAATATGACATAGTTGGCTGGGAAGGGTCTCCTAACTACATTATTAATGCTTTATATACGTCACAGAAGAATAAATCGTGGCTTGATAGCAGCTTCCCAATTTTCAAAGAACTCAATACCGTTGATCTTAAGCGTATTTATTTTTATAAAATCCTAAAAATTTTCTTCTTTCAACTAGCTCGTAATGGTTTCTCTTTTGGCATTACAAATCCTGAATAAAAACTGAGAGGTCAAAGTTTTGATATAACTTTGGTCCTATCCCATAACTTGTAATATTTTTTTCAAGTTCTACTTCTACAAGTTCTACTTGTCCAATGCTCCTAGGCTTTTTAACTGCTTGCCAGCCGATATAAGGCGTCTTCGTGTAACAAGTCGATTTTCGAAAGAAGTGAAGCGGTGGCTTTTGTGGTTCAACTCCTATGAAGTTAATCCTCTTGTCTGTATTGTGTCTTAGTTCCTGCATTATTATATGTTCAGTGTCTCATATTCTCATATTTATTTCTGAAACTTTAATTACCTTAATTTTTTAATATATGAAATTATATATTTTTTTCTTTTATTGCTTTTCATTTCTTGTTTTTGTTTTTACATTAATTTTGTTTAATTGTTATTGTCATTATTTTAATTATTCGCAAGATTCAGATCAACACTAGTCTTTAACTACTGATCTCTTACAGCATTATGTGGGTTTCTAGCAAGTTATTGATTTATTAAAATTAAAATAAAATAAAATAAATGAATGAGCGGTATGTGTACAGAATCTTTATATCCAACAAACATGAACATATTTACATGTTACCTCCAAATTGTTGCACCACTTTCCTAATCATTTAGCAGAAAGTTATTAGAATTATTATATAGTTATTAGAACATTTAGCATTCGCTTTTAGCTATATTCTATTGCGCTGTTTAGTTTTATTAAGGATCATTAGAGTAAATATTCTTTACACTTCCGCTTTGCTTTATAGGATTAAAGTAATAAACTCCAAAAAAAATAAACTCAGAACTTCATCGAAAGGATATTTTGCTTTAATAGATGTAAAGTAACTCAATATGTTTAGTACATTAGCCGAATTGATTGATGCAACACTGCTTACCAAATCCTAAACAGTTTTCTACTATATACCAGTCAGGGTTTCGAGATAATTATAGCTGTAGCACTGTCCTACTACAGATGTGTGAGGACATTCGTGTCAGTTTTATATCCGTCAGTTTTTATAATTTCAGTACTGTATTTGATCCTGTAGTGACGTTAATGAACTGATGAATATGAGAAAAAGGCAGTTGGTATATAATGGAAACAGTTGGAGAGAATAATGTCAGGTTTAATAATGACTCTAAATTACTCTTTTTAATATTGCAGTTTATTTGTTTTATTGTATAATATGTAGTTCATTAGAAAAGTCCTTGCAGTGACTGGATCGTTGGCAGCAGCTTCAATAACGACGAAAATGTGATTCGCGAATACAGAAGCACTCTTTATCCAATTAGCGACGACCAGCTGTACCCGCGGGCCCTGGAGGGCCTATAGCACCTGCAGGACCTGGAGGACCTGCTGGACCTGCAGGACCTGGGGCTGAAGGACCTGGAGGTCCTGCAACACCTGCATCACCTGGAGGGCCTGGAGGTCCTGCAGCACCTGCAGGGCCTGGAGGTCCTGCAACACCGGCAGGGCCTGGAGGTCCTGGAGGTCCTGGAGGTCCTGCAACACCTGCAGCGCTTGGAGGACTTGCGACGCTCGGACTGCCAGATTGATTGACGGCTGTGTTCGGAGCTGGTCTCGGTGTTGTTGGACAGAATTCTCTGTTTCCAAGATTGCAGAGTTTTTGCCTTATAATTAGATTATTAAGAAGCAGAAGTCCGGACGACTCCGAGCAGATTGCAGCGATCACAAATATCAAACATGTTAACTTGACAGCAATCATTTCTTTGAGGCGTTATTTTTCTTAAACTGGATTAAACTGTTTGATGGCAGTTAAGTTGTGGTCCGCTGCTTTTATACTCACGAAACTTTCGTAATTCGTCAATCGAAACTTGCGAAGCCCTTTCGTAATTACAGCCTTCGAGTGCCACTGAACAAACAAACTAAAAAGAGAATTTGTTCAAATGGCGCGAAAATGGGTCATGTTGCCCTTCCGAATTATGTTACACTGTTTGGAAAACGGTTTTCAGCAGCAGATAAATGTTTATGTTTATTTTAAATTCGAAATGGCTGTACAATAAGAAACTACATTTTCTTTTATAGTACAAAAATCAAATAATTAAATTATAAAAATACTAAATATAATATAATAAAATATAAATTTTACAAAAAGAAAAGAAAAAAAAAAGGAAAGAAAAGAGAGAGACAGAGAAAGAGTAAGATAAATAGTATGAAGGAGCAAGGGAGAGAAAGATCTCAGTATGAGAGCTGGTGAACATACTGGCAGCTCAATCATAGAGAAAGAATAACTTTCTTTCTTTCCGTTTAACAGCAGGAGTAGTGCAAAAACAGAGGACCGAAGATTTCTAAGAACGAAATAAATGTACATGTATGTACGTATATGATTGACATGACCTGATTATGCTAGAAATGCTCCAGTTGCTTTAAAAGTATTCTTAATTCGTAATAATTTGACGCTTAGTTAACTTAAAGTCAACACAGGTGCAATTACAAGCGTGTCTATGACAATACCTTACAAGTTCTATCGATTACAGCCTCGAAAAGGAAGACTGCTCTTTTCCTGGGGATATTATAATGCAAACACTATCAGTATTACTGAAAAGTATCCCAGCTCTGGGTTACATACCAGTAGCATGGAGGCAAGCAAAGGTTTTGTTTTTACCCAAGGTAGGGAAGAGAGATTTCTTTCTCCCCAAATTCTTCCTTCCAATCTGCTTGACTTCGTTTCAATTAAAGACCGCAGAGAATATAATTGACAATTTTCTACGGAACGATGAGGGAAATGAGCTTAAGATCCATAAGCGTCAACATGCATACAGAGCAGGTAGGACAACAGAAACTGCACTGTATCAGCTGAAGGAAGAAATCGGCAACTCCTTAGAATGTAAGGAAAATGCCCTCTGTGCCTTTTTAGACATAGAAGGAGCTTTCGACAATACGAGGCATGTAGTGCTTAAGGACGTACTCAACGGCAAGGGTATCCATGTCACCGTCGCAAAATCGATAGCTGCAATGCTAAGAACATGGAAAGTAATTACTACGGTAGGAGATAAGCATGTACAAGCGAACACCATGAGAGGATGCCCGTAGGGAGGAGTAGTCTCTTTATTACTGTGGAGCATTGTAGTTGATGAGTTCTTGTGCAACCTGAGAGAGACAGTACTCTACTGCCAAGGGTATGCTGCTGATATAGTTATACTTGAAGAAGCTCTCCCTGGTAGAATTCAACAGGGATTGCGAATAACAAGACAGTGGTGCAATAAGGTCTCAAATAAACTCAACCCAAACAAAACTTCAACTGTGCCATTTCCAAGAAAATACAATATTAACCACTTGGTCCAATAATAATGGATGGAGCGGAAATCATGCATATGAAGGATGTTATGTACTGGGCGGTAACTTTCGACCGAAGCCTAAAATGGAAACTGCATGTTGACGCAATAGTCAACCGGTCAATGAGATCCTTAATGATCTGCCAATTATATTTGGCGCATTTTTAAGGAAAAATGTGTACAACATATAGTGAAGTCGCAGTTTAGCCAAAAATAATCCCAAAATGCACATACGAGTACATTCACACATATATGGAGTGCTATTATAATCGCATACAAAAATTCTTCTAAAATCTATTTCAAGCACTGCTTGAAATTAATATAATGTTTTTTTATCACAAATATATAATAAAGCAAAAGTAACATTTATTTATGTAGCCACGTGCTAGTTGGTTTGAGTTGTACTAGCAGAATAGTTGCTCGCAATGTTTTTGTTGCAAATTTATATCCAAAAATATTAAAAAAATATCCAACAATAATGTAAAATTTTTTTCTACAGGTATTCTATATTATTACATTTTTGAACCAAATTACCTTAAAAAAAGGACAAATTTATAAAGGTTATCAAATTTTTGCAAAGAATTTTACTAATGAAATGAAAAACACAGTTCCTAATGCATAAAACTTGATTGGCAACAGTGAAAGGTCCAGCATCTTTCAATAAGTGCAGAAGAGCTTACGAGTAGAAGCAACTGCGCCGCAAGATCGAGTCATCTTTTGTGGAAGTGATCCTCAGAATTCCAGTTTTGCAAAAAGGTGACTCTCGATTTGGCGTAGTTCGACGAGCCTAGTTCGTGAGCCTCAGAACTAGGGTGTTAATATGCTCGTAGCAAAAAAAAAGTTACATCTATTGTGGCTACCATGGCATGTTAGTATCAAAGGCAACGAATAATTAGATCGCCTTACTAGGGAGGGAGCCAATACCTTACTAGTGGGACCCGAACCGTTCTGTGGAGTTGCACCAAATATAATTTACCAGCAGCTGAGAGTCAAAGAACAAGAACTTAGTAAGATTATCATTAAGAGTAAAATTATGAATTTCTTAAAAAGGATAGCGCTATTACATGAATTGTGAGCTTGAGCAGGAGCCACAAAAGATCAACAGATCGCAGTGCACTACTCCTTGCAACTGATAATAATAATAATAATTAAACAATTTTGAATTCGGATTTTAGCTACTCGCGTAGTTTCATAAATCTTTCTTTTAGTATGAACAGAAACAATTGCTAACAGAATGAGAGCATAGCTAGCATATTTGATACATAATTCGCAACAATATTGGACAAGATACTGCCATAAAGTTATATTTGTCACATGTCACGAGCTTCTTTAGAATAAACAAACTTTAGACGTAGAGGAATCGAAAATAAAAATAGAGCAAGATAAAAAAGCTAAAGTGCTAGTGGATTATCAAATATTTTCAATATGAAATATTGAATATTAGTTTTTCTTTCTAATAACATTTTAAGTTTGCACTGTTAAACATTTGATTCCTGCAGCCGCATTAACAACATTTTATTTGCCGATCTTTTAAATATTCGATATTCCGGAAACAGTCAACATTTTCGAGACAGTAATCGACAGAATTTGAAAGGTATTATTATAGACACGATTGTGATTGCACCTGTGTTTACTTTAAGTTAACTAAGTGTCAACGGATTACGAATTATGAATTCTCCTATAGCAAATGTAGCATTTCTAGAATAATTAGGTCATGTCAATCATATATGTTCATAACTTTGTTAAATTACGAATGTTTATCTGCTGCTGAAACAGTTTTCCAAAGAGTTTAACATAATTCGGAGGGCAACATGTACAATATGACCCATTTTCGGGCCATTTGAACAAATTCTCTTCTCAGTTTGTTTATTCAGTTGCACTCGAAGGCTGTAATTACGAAAGGGCTTAAAGTTTCGTTAGTATAAAAGCAGCGGACTACAACTTAAGTGCCATCAAATTCGTTTAAGGTCTTCACACCACAACAGTTTAATCCAGTTTAAGGAAAATAACGTCTCAAAGGAATGATTGCTGTCAAGTTAATATGTTTGATATTTGTGATCGCTGCAATCTGCTCGGAGTCGTCCGGACTGCTTCGTAATAATGGCATCATCAGGCAAAAACTCTGCAGGCTTGGCAACGTAGAATTCTGTCCAACAACTCCGAGACCAGCTCCGAACACAGCCGTCACTTCATCAGGAAGTCCAAGCGTCGCAAGTCCTCCAAGCCCTGCAGGTGTGGCAGGACCTCCAGGACCTCCAGGACCTCCAGGACCTCCAGGGCCTGCCGGTGTTGCAGGACCTCCAGGCCCTGCAGGTGCTGCAGGACCTCCAGGCCCTCAAGGTGATGCAGGTGTTGCAGGACCTCCAGGTCCTTCAGCCCCAGGTCCTGCAGGTCCAGCAGGTCCTCCAGGTCCTGCAGGTGCTATAGGCCCTCCAGGGCCCGCGGGTGCAGCTGGTCGTCGCTAATTGGATAAAGAGTGTTTCTGCATTCGCGAATCACATTTTCGTCGTTATTGAAGCTGCTGCCAACGATCCAGTCACTGCAAGGACTTATCTAATGACTACATATTATACAATAAAACAAATAAACTGCAATATTGAAAAGAGTAATTTGGAGTCATTATTAAACTTCTGACAATTCACAAACGACTACCATTTCTGTCCAACTCTTTCCATTATATAACAACTGCCTTTATCTTATGTTCATCAGTTCATTGACGAATTTCTGGCCAAATGTCGTCTCCAAGAGCTTTTGGAAATTGTTAAAATCTACATATGGTGCTGTGAACACTGAATCTTCGCGAGATATTTGATACCGATGTCGCACCAAAACCAGAATACTGCATTCTGGCCACTTTTACGGTCAACTGCAACACCATCTCCTTCCTTCGCAATGGCTTTTAGTAGAATTCCCATTTTTGAGAACATATATAGCCCACCTTTTACCGATACCAGAAGGTGTAGGCCGATATTGAAAATTTTAAAAATTCAGACGTCTGGATACTACAAAAGAACAAAAAAAAAAAATTTTTTTTAAAAATTTTTATATAATATTGCTAAAGGCAACATTGGTAAATAAGTTGTAGTAATTTAGACGCATGATTGTAGTTTTCGGTTTTAATGGCTTTAACTTCTAAAATACACAGAATAGCAGGAAGTAACCCTGGCGTGAATGAATTGTAAAACACCCAATAAGTTATAAATTGCACCTTAGTATAAACATAACAGTACCATACTGTAATTTCAGTATGGTAATTTCGATCTTTGAAGATGCAAAATGTTCTAAAGCAAATATCGAAAAATGCAGTCAGAGAGTAAAAATGATGGTGATTGGTTTTATAGATTTTTTTAGGATTTGTTTATTACTAATTCACTCTATTATTTGAAATAGCGACAGGAGCGTTGATGAAAATACTAGTAATAAGTTGTATCCGTGTGTAGTAAAATAATCATGTCTACTAGTTTTATTTCATGTGTTTTTACTATCTTGTTACTATCTTGACCATCCCTCAGTTCATTTTGACTAGTTTGGTCGTGACGTTTGTACGTATGTTTCCTCCATAAATCAAAAATGGAAAGACGTAGGAAATTGAATTTTGAATTGATTTTTTTTTTTTGGAGACACAAGGAAATTTTATGCTTGTCTACGTCCCTAATGCCAAAGTTAATGCTTTGGGTCCCTGCTTCTTGTGTTGTAAAAAAATCAAGAAATCGGCAGTCTATTAATCAGTTTTCATTTATATTTTCTTTAAAAAAAACTTGACACAGTATTTTTTGTAATTTGTATTATAGTAATTTGTACATAGTAGTACTATGGTTTTAATCACCATCATAATGTATCACCAACTATGTATATAATCTAGTATTTAGGCTAGAATAAAAAGGCCCTCCAGCTTTAAAAATTGAAATTATTTCTCTTATAAGGTAGTCATGTGTTACAATATAATATCTATAGTAATACTACAATATAGTAATACACGGCTTATCAGTATGAGAAGCACGGTTCTCCATGTAAAGAAGTGGATTGTCACTAGGGTTGTCCTGGAAACGTCTAAAAAAACAAAAACCCATTAAAAATTAATCATTTTACAATAAATTTATTCTGCAAGCATATATAATTTACCTATAATAACTTTAACTAGTAACTCTTACTTTACTGATTTATAAAAATAGCTATTTTGTGGTATTTGTAAAATTTAAAATTAAAAAAGTGGAAAAAACTAATAACCAAAAATACGTCAATTACAATAAATATCAAATCTAAGATCAACTAAGCCACAACAAATGACTTTTAATTCATGTCAATTTATGTGCTACGAGTAGCTTACATATTTCTTCTTATTGCTAAATACAATATTCCTACATTTTATTAATTTCTTCTATGACGGTGAAGAATTTTGAAGACGGTTTTTTCAGAGACTTAAATTGAAAATAAAAGAAGAGTTCGATAAATTACAATAATTGCAATAAAAATTACAATGCTGAAGGGTACTTTGTGTTAAATACAAAATAACCTTAAAAACATATGCAAAAAGCTCGTAAAACATTGTTTAATTGAAGCTTGTAGCCATCCGAGTAAGTCTACATAATCTCAGGGTATTTAAGAGCCAGTATAAATGGCTCAAGAATAGCCATATGGTTTTTCAGTTACTGAGTCGATCTCCGAGAGAAAAGCATAATTGGAAACCTCTGGCCTCTCTTTCAACAGGACTTTCCTTTCTTACAACGTGTTTCGTAGGGAAAAGCTGTATCTCGTTGAGAACAGCAAGCAATATTCCACCAGTATTTCTATAAATTGAACTTAGTTCTCTTATGATATACTGAGTCTATTTCAAATGTACCTTTAGTAACGTAATCGTCATTTATCTCTTTTAATTCCGCAATAAGTTTGTCCTTCATATGATTTAGCAAACCTGATTCATATGATTTAATACAAAGTATTAAAATCCTTATCATTCTATATAGCAGAAAAAATAGTACTATATAAATCGTATAAATGAATAAATGTGGAAATCTTGCCAAGCGATTTACGGTCAAACGTTATGCCTCTGCCGCATACCAGTTCAGGACACAATCGTTTCTCGTCCGTGTCATCTTATTTTTACTACACCACATCTGGAACACAATAAGATCGAAATATGAAAATTATATTAACATATGCAAGAGTATAAACCTGATCTACTCTCTCTAGCATGCGTCAATGATATTGATGTCATAAATGCTTTCCAGTCGGTTAAATCGAATGCCGTTGGTATCGACGGTGTCTGCCCTAAATTTGTTAAGCTAACTTTGCCATTTTTCATCAAATACTTTAGATTCATCTTCAATTCCATTATTACTACTTCGGTTTTTCCTTCTGCATGAAAATCATCAAAAATTATACCTATCAAGAAGAGCAATAGCACCCATGACTATCGCCCTATTTCATTGCTTCCATTTTTATCTAAGGTTTTCGAACGGCTGATAAGTGCGCAAATACTCGAGTTCTCTTCGCGGAATAATCTTTTAGTTAATTGCCAGTCTGGCTTCAGATCTGAAAGAAGTTGTATTACAGCCTTGACAGCTGTTGTCGAGAGGTTACGTAAAGCAATGGATAAATCTTTTGTATCCTTTTTGACTCTTCTCGATTTTTCGAAAGCCTTTGATAGCGTCAATCACACCATTCTGTCTTACAAACTTATGACTAATTTTAAATTTTCAACCTAATCTGCCAACCTAATTCGGTCATACTTATCTGACAGAGAGCAGTGTGTTTTTGCTAATGGGAATGCGTCCTCCTTTCTGCCTGTTCGTGCTGGGGTTCCACAAGGGTCGATATTAGGCACACTTCTCTTCCTATTTTATGTGAATGACCTAGTGCAAGTCGTTGAGCACTGCTCTATCCATATGTATGCTGATGATGTTCAGCTGGTTTTCAGTTGCCCTTTTAATGACGTTGAAACCTCTATTCAACTGCTAAATCACGACTTGGCTTCTATAAGAGCATGGGCATGTAGTAATGGATTGACTCTAAATTCTTCTAAGTCAAAGGTTCTCCCTATATACAAGAAGCAAATTGCTCTGCAGTCCCTCCCACGAATTTTCCTTGGTGGTGAAGTTATTGATTATGTGTTATCTGCAAAAAACCTCGGAGTAATCTTCAATAGTACACTTTCTTGGTCTTGTCATATAAGTGCCAATATAGGTAGAGTTTATGCCGGGTTACGCTTGTTAATGCTAACTCAACATTATCTGCCTGCATATACAAAACTTTTTCTATCAAAAGCCATGCTTTTTCCTATGTTGCTGTATGGATGCGAAATTTTCCATGATCTGGATTCTGCTTCCTTACATAGATTCGTAGTAGTTTTTAATAATATTGCGCGATTTGTTTGGAATATCAAACTTGGTGAGCATATTTCCCATATGTCTTTTTCAATTTTTAATTGTAGCCCTGCGAACTTATTGTAAAGAAGGATGATTTTCCTTCACTCAATCATCAACTCAAGACAGCCAGAATATCTATACAACGAACTCTGTTTTTCGCGATCTCATAGGTCAATAACTCTGATATTACCAAAGTTCACTTGTCTTGCGACTGGAAGGCAATTTTTTGTGAGCGCCGCTAGGATATGGAACTTCCTTCGCTTCCTCCCACTATTAGAGGTATTGCCAGCAGGGGCAAATTTAAGTCGGAACTTTCTTCTTTCCTAAACGCTAACTAATTAGTTATATTTCTTCTTAATCTTTCATTGCTTCCTTTCCTTATTTTCTTTTAAATTTTAATTTAAGTTCGTTTTAAGTAACTCTCTGATTGTTTTCAAGGCTACCATTAATTTATAAGATTATATCTTACAATGGTTAGCAATTATAAATAAATAAATAAATAAATAAGGTTTTCTAGATGAAAGACACTTTTCCTGCTATTAAATAAAGAAAAATACGCGTCATGTTGAAACAATAATACTTTCATTATCGAAAACTCTCTAGTATTAGGTAGTGAATAGGATGCTTTCTTCTGAGCGTCGAATTGTTGAAAGTGCAATGAATTGTAGATTTGTCCATTTACTGAATACTTCCACGATTTTGTTATTGACACCAAAGAATTATTAGATAAAGGGACTCTTTCAAAGAATTCAACGTAAGAGTAAGAAGTTTTATTCGCGGTGGTTCTGCATGGACGGTGGGAGGTGTTGAAAAACGCACATCATGTAACGGTTGCAGTAATCGCAAGCAAATTGAGTTCCACTGTTGCTGACATTTCAAATCGGTTCGGTGTTATTTTGCGTCAGCAGACCTAAATTGGAATGTATAAAAAACTTAAGTGTATATGCATAAAACTACAATTTATGCCACAATTAGTTTATAATAGGTTATGAAAAGCCCGTATACTAATTCGAAAAACGAGAAACTGAATGGAGAAAAACTCGAACTTGATAAAAAAGTAGGGTTATTTATAAATGTGATAACACATTTGAATACATTTGCATTCGAAATTTCCAAACAATTACTGTGTATATGTGGCAATAGTTATATTACAAATGTATAAGAACGGGACAGTTTTGCAAGGAGGAAATGGATATTTCACACAGTCCACTGCAATCAGTCATGTACCCCTTTTTCAAGCAAATCCAATCAGCTGGAAATGCATACATATATTTGCTTTAATGTGATATATCCAGCTTCGTTTCTCATAACATCGAAGCTGATAGTGATCGAAGTTTGAATAATGTCAGTGAGGATTGTCAAGCCATTTCCACGACTAATGGTAGGAACATTCAATGCACTATGCAGCAATATAGTGCACTGTTATTTCAAATCAAAGGTGAGATATGCATATGTTGCTATGAGATCATTGCTAGCATATTTGCTACAGAATCCACAAACAACAATAACGATACTGACATAAAAGTATGTACATTGGGCCAAAAGCACATGTGACGACTTCCTTTAGAATAAAAAACTTTAGACGTAGAGGAATTGGATACAAAAATAGAGCAAGATAAAAGTGCTGAAATCGTAGTGGATTTTCATATATTTTTAGTATGAAATATGTAATATTAGTTTTCTCTCTAGTAATATTTTAAGTTTGCACTGTTGAACATTTGATTCCTGCAGCCGCATTGACAACATTTCATTTGCCCTTCTTTTCATTATTCGGGTTTTCCAAGATATTCCAGAAACAGTCAACATTTTCGAGACTGTAATCGACAGAATTTGTAAGGTATTGCCATAGACACGCTTGTGATTGCACCTGTGTTTACTCTAAGTTAACTAAGCGTCAACGGATTACAAATTATGAATTCTCCTATAGCAAATGTAGCATTTCTAGAATAATTAGGTCATGTCAATCATATATGTTCATACCTTTGTTAAATTACGAATGTTTATCTGCTGCTGAAACAGTTTTCCAAAGAGTTTAACATAATTCGGAGGGCAACAACGTGACCCATTTTCGGGCCATTTGAACAAATTCTCTTTTCAGTTTGTTTGTTCAGTTGCACTCGAAGACTGTAATTACGAAAGGGCTTAAAGTTTCGTGAGTATAAAAGCAGCGGACTACAACTTAAGTGCCATCAAATTCGTTTAAGGTCTTCACACCACAACAGTTTAATCCAGTTTAAGGAAACTAACGTCTCAAAGAAATGATTGCTGTCAAGTTAATATGTTTGATATTTGTGATCGCTGCAATCTGCTCGGAGTCGTCCGGACTGCTTCGTAATAATGGCATTATCAGGCAAAAACTCTGCAGGCTTGGCAACGTAGAATTCTGTCCAACAACACCGAGACCAGCTCCGAACACAGCCGTCACTTCATCAGGAAGTCCAAGCGTCGCAAGTCCTCCAAGCCCTGCAGGTGTGGCAGGACCTCCAGGACCTCCAGGACCTCCAGGACCTCCAGGGCCTGCCGGTGTTGCAGGACCTCCAGGCCCTGCAGGTGCTGCAGGACCTCCAGGCCCTCAAGGTGATGCAGGTGCTGCAGGACCTCCAGGCCCTGCATCCGCTCCAGGTCCTCAAGGTCCAGCAGGTCCTGCAGGCCCTGCAGGTCCTATAGGCCCTCCAGGGCCCGCGGGTGCAGCTGGTCGTCGCTAATTGGATAAAGAGTGTTTCTGCATTCGCGAATCACATTTTCGTCGCTATTGAAGCTGCTGCCAACGATCCAGTCACTGCAAGGACTTATCTAATGACTACATATTATACAATAAAACAAATAAACTGCAATATTGAAAAGAGTAATTTGGAGTCATTATTAAACTTCTGACAATTCACAAACGACTACCATTTCTCTCCAACTGTTTCCATTATATAACAACAGCCTTTATCTCATGTTCGCCAGTTCATTAACGTCACTACTGGATAAAATATAGTACTGAAATTATAAAAACTGACACGAATCACACGACCTTAGTAGGACAACAAGTGGTACAACTATAATTACCTCGAAACCCTGACGGGTATTTAATTTTAATTAATTTAATTTAAACAGTTTAATATAAACAGTTTTGCATTTGCTTAATGACAACTTTCTATGTCAATTTCAATTGACAACCGCACGTAATTCAGCATTCTGTTATTCTGTTATATCTAACGTCTTATATACTGTTCTTACAATTCCATCCTGTTGTGAATAGTTCCATCGACGTCTACACCGGAAAAAAGGTTATCGCAGGTGAAGAAATTCTTCTTTATAAGGAAAAATGGTAATGAATGCACTCGAATGACTTTTGAAATTAGGGCAATTCCTTCATAAAAAGTTCTGCCTACAAACACTTTTTTCCAAAATTCAAACTGTGAGCTACCATTCAAGCTTATAAAAAACTAAAAAGCTAAGTGAAAATCTATGCGGCGGTGTATATTGCACTTCACTTATCTACTCCAGCAATTACTTGTACATCTCCGCAAGATTTAGTTGATATCTGAACATTATTATAAACTTGCAAATTGTTTTTTTATCCAACTTCGTAGCACTTTTCGTGGTTAGGCATGCATCATTGTTTGCAGAAGCGAAGACATTGCCGTCTATGAAGTATGGCTTCGAATAGTCACTTCTCTCGAAGAAATTCCGTGATTATTGCTGTTTAGTATCGATGTATACAAAAACTACAACACACAAGTTGTTGAACGAAGTGTTTGATCATTGCTCTTGCGATTTCTGAGAATTTGTAGGAATTTCTGCAAGAAGTTTCCTTTGCAATTTTTGAACATATTGACATATTCGGAATTTATAACTTTGTAACTTTTTTAAACAAATGGATAGTTGTAGTTGTTTGCATATAAATGCAGTATTAATAAACAAATTCCGTGTAATATTTAAAAATTATTAATCTCACCTTCAATTTTATAATGATTTAACAAATTTCCATTTAAAATCCGAAACAATATTCCAAATGCAACTATGTACATATTTATCAAAAGTGTTATTTCAGAGCCGATTGCTTGGAATTAGCTGCTCGGTTGTATAACATGTGTTGTATGGTCCGTGGTTGTACCTCGGAAACACGACGTGGACCGCGAAGCAAAGAGAGTCCCTACGAGTTCGTCCTTTCGTTTGGGTTTGATTGTGTTCGCGAATGTTACAATATTCTGCTCTTTCCATTCTCCGAAAATTATGAAAAGCTCAAAACAAAATATGAAGGCAAACGATGTATTATAAACAAAAATAGATTTGGAATGAAATATTTCTAAAACAAGCTGTTTTGTTGTGCTCCACTTCTTCCACCCGCTCTCTAAGAAGCCTTTCTTTCTCTCTCTCGCTATGTCTTTCTCACTCTCCACACAACGCCGTTCATTGCTTGATCGAGTTGGCAACTCTTCGTTGCAGCTTGTCTTGAATTGCAAATTATTGCCAACGAATAACTTTTTAACTGCAGCAGAACTTGTTTTATTTTTTAGCTATTGTTTTATTAATGTTGTTGTTGTTGTTGTTGTTTCTGTGCTCTGTTGGAGACGCTTTACGCACAACGCGTTGCCAACGAATGGCTTTTTATTCTTCGTTATCGCTCCAGCAGATCCTTCGAAATGCATCGACAAATTTGCTGAGCAGAAAGAAGACGAAAACAAAAACAAAAACAAACCAAAGGAAAATGGTACACAAAGAAAACCCGCTCCAAGATGTGAAACTTTGCTAACGTGAGAAAAAAAAACAACTAAAGAGAAAACATGAGTACAACAAAAATAATGTCTGTCTGTTGCTTGAACGCTTCCGATTTTTTTGATTCGTTCGTTTTATTCGCACTGATTTCGCACTTTTCACAGCGAAGGAAGGAATATATTGTGCAATATATTTTGAGCAACAACGAGCATTTTTCACAGCATTTTTCTTTCTCTCTCTCTCTCTCTCTCTCTCTCTCTCTCTCCCTCGCTCTCTCTCTCCGCAAATACGACTTTGTTTTGTCGCTCAAATCTGAAGCATTCGTTGATTCGTTCGCTTTAATTCGTTTTTGTTCGTTTCTGTTCGGCTGTGGGCGAATATTCACTCACTCATTTTCTCCTTGCCTCACTCCTTCCTTCCTTCCTTTGTTTCTCTCCCTTTAAATGTTTTCGGTGTGGCTGAGGAATGCTTTTTGTGTGTGTCGTTCGTTGAAATCGCTTACGTGATGTCGTTTTTCGTCATTAATCCTTTTGAGTTGGCAACTCGTTCGCGTTTCGTTGGCCGCACGACTGCCGGCGACGACTACTCGACGTCTTTCGAATTCCGCGTTAAAAAAAAAAAAAAAAAAAAAAATTGTATAATTGCCGAAAGTGGAACAAGAAAAAAGCGTCTTTTGATAAATTGAACTTTCCATTAAATTTATATACGAAGTTAATAAAATTATGGAAAAATAAGTTTGCTAAAATTGGTATTGCATTGATCAAGGGCTCCTTTCTTATTTTCCTTAAAAGGATGTTTGTTTAAAAATCCATGGTTCGTTTTTTGCACGTCCCTTTTGAGATTTCCCGAAAAGATTCACTCAACAAATTTATATAAAAGCTTTTATAGAAGAGGAGCAACAACAACAACAACAACAACAAATCACTGCATCCAACTTCACTAACATTGTTTTAAGCGCAAAAGTTGTTAATTTATTGCTTTTGTTTGTGTTTTTTATTTGTTCCGTTTGTGTGTGTTTTTTTTTTCAATGAATTTTTTTTCGTTTTTCATGATTTGCTTATTTTTGTTTCTTTTTGGGTTTGCTGTCTTTTTTCCTTTTTTCTGTTTTTTTTCGAGTTGTTCCTTCGTGTTTTGGATATCAACATTTTTTCCTTTTTGCTCTACGCTCTTCTCAACGCGTAAGTTTCCGCTCTCAAGCATTGCGAACATTTCTCCATGTTACGCTTTTAGCCAACGAAATATTTCAAGCCAACAACCATTCGACCGTTTATTAGAAGTTTTTGTTTCACAGCATAGGAAGGCGGAATGGAGGAGGGTGGAAGGAAAGCAGCAAAGAAGATATAACAATAAAAAACTTAACACAAAATAAAAGTTGTGAACCCAAACTTATTAAATTTGTTTTCGCAAATACGTCGACTTGGCTAACCTCAGCAACTGGACTCGGCATAGCAGCGAACTCTACTTCTCACTCACCCTCACTCCCTTTGGAGCATTCTCTAGCATTCGCCAACGAGCGCCGGACTCAAGAAGAAGCATCGACAGCGACGTCAGAACGCGCCAAAAACGAAGCAAAGTTAAAGAAATTCTATTACAAATTAAGTAATTCCAGCTTGGAATGGAAGGGCGTGGAGAGGGGCGTGCGATGGGGGAGTGTTTAATGGCAGCAGCAGCAGCATAATAAATAGCAAAAGTTAATAGAAAGTAGGGATGAGTGAGCGGCTCGCCGTTTGTTGTGGGTCGAGTGCGCTGCGCTGAGTTGTGCTGAAAGCAAATTGACAGCTCTGAGCATCGAACTGAAGTGAAAAACTTAGAAGAGAATTTCATTAAAATTTATAATCAAACAAATGCAGAAAAAAGTTGCTACGTAAATCAGTCACAAGTTCCCCTTCAACTGCAGGACCACGCAAATGTTTGATACACACGGTTAAATAATAAAATAAAGTGGATTATGTGATTTTAAATGATCTCAAAGAATCTACAAAAAAGCAGTTAACTTCGCCGTCGACGTAGATTTCACGCTGAATTAGTTACTATTAACGCATCTCCATCGACAGCTCACGGTATCGACAGTGGGACAAAACTATAAAAACTACAATAAATTTAAAGTAGAAAATAAATTTCTTTTTTTTTCAGTTTCTTCTGGTTTTAAATAGAAATTTATCCTAGAAGCAGAAAAAATGCGTTTAACCAGGTGCATTTTTCACTCGGTTAAATACAGTGTACTATATAAAATATACTGCTGCCTAGAAACAATTAATACAAAAACATTTAATTCTTATTGCAGGCAGCAAGCTGAGCAAATTAATCACTTACTGCCACTGTAACGATGCTTTTCCTCTCTCGCCTGGATATCACTCAGTCCAGTCCAAGGTAACTAACAACTTTATTTAATAAATCTCGACGGTAGTTACAATAATTGTGAATATGCTTAGAGGTAAATTTTTGATAAGACATGTTTTAATTAACAAGTTTACAATCATTAGGCGGAAACAGAGGTTATGATTAAAAGCGTCTTAATTCGTTATCTTATGAATCTAAAGAGACTTCGATTAGTGTGTGTCCACTGCCACGGAGTATAAACCCAACAGACCGACAGGGCTTTAGATTAGATAGATTTGACTGATTCCTAATTGATAAAGAAGTGTTTATTCATGATTATTTCACAAACAAGTTAACAACAATTAAACAATTATTGCAAAATTTCCACAATTACCTAATTATCGTTTATAGCTTATTTTTACTACAAAAAGTTACTCAACGTTGACAAAGCGCATCGGCTTCTTTTATGCCAATGACTTTGACACTTGACTAATTTGTTTCAACACTGCTGGATCGGTTACTTATAAATATTTCGCTTGGTAGTAGCTATAATGACGGAGAACGTAGACGTTGAAGAGAGCCGATCGCGAACACAGTAATCGGCAGCCGGTTCGTGCTGCTGTTGTGTTTAAACTTTAAAGGGTGATGTTTTCCATGGTTTTCTTTAATCACTCAAGTTTAATTTTGGAAATTTACGTTCATTTTTCGTGGTTCATTTCGCAAAACATATTCTTTGAATTAAGAATTATTAATTTTGTTCATTACTAATCATCTCCCTATATACATTTTACATACATACATATGTACATCTATCATATAATTTACAAAAGAGGTTTGATTTATTTCATTCCGCAAAGCAAAGAAACCCGATTTATCAAAATGTTTAAGGCGTTTTTATTGACGTTTAATTTGCTATTATTTTCCACACATACAGGCATACACATTTACACATATACACACTTGCAAAAAATTACCCTGCAGCCAATTTCAAGGATTCTCTTTCTTTATTCTTTGTTCTCAGCCTTCGCTCCTTTGTTTGTTTATTATTACTTTAATTACAATCTGTTGGCTGTTATAATATTAAGTGTGTTAAGACTCTGTATAATAGCAGTAATGACAACAACAACAACAACAACAGCACAAACAACAATAAGCGCAGCATAATCCGCTCTTTAAATTTGCTTGAGAGCAAAGAGGGACGAGTTATGAAGCGATGGGTCGGCGAGAGGAAAGTGGAAGCTCTCAAGCATGAAGTAGACTTGATGTGCAATAATAAACGCAGCTTAACAACCTTAGGTGTAAATAAAGACAACAACTGTGTGTCTGCGTGTGTGTGTTTATGTGAGCATGATTGCTTGTTTGTTTGCTGTTAGAAACCACTTGAAGGAGCAGCACTTTTATGAAGCACGAATGGCAACACCCACGTTGCTCCCCTTTGCGTTAATTTCTATTAACGAGAACTGTGAACTGTGGAGAGAGGAAAACTCTTGTTGCTGTTGGTCGAGTGTACTAATTTGCACGCGCCATCTAATAGCTGAGTAAATATTTCTGCAACTTGCCGAGCTTCGAGAGCATAAATAAGCAATAAAACGAAGCCCGACCAACATATAAAACAATAAAAGTGATTCTCACACGGTTGCTTTTACAACTCCTTTTGCAATCGGCGCCCTGCTCCAGTATCTGCCTCCCTCACCGCTCTCCACCCCTTGCCACCGTCATCTTTCACTTATACTCGACAGAGTATTGCCACGCTTCTCGTTATCCTTCTGCTGAATGTAATAAAAAGGATTCACATATAAACACAAGCAGGAATTTCATCCTCAGTATCAGCGCCTTGGTCATGTGTTTCTCTGTTAGCTTTCTTAATGTCAACACTTCATATAAGAATCACGTTTGTTTGTGTCTATTAACTTCCCCTTCTTCCTCTCCCGTCACCCGACCAACAAAACGACGCGGAATCGCAATCTCGGCAAATAATGTTTAATTAGCTGTGAAAAATGTTTTGTTTGTTTTGTTTCTAATCTAAGGACGAGATTTTTATTGGTTTTTTCGAATTAGCACTTCCTTCTCTTTAGCGGCTTCTTTCTTTTCTACACCTTTCTCCCTTTTAAGTCAGAATGCGTCCTTTCTGAATTACAAGTGACGCTCTCTGATTTTCATATAATTATTCTGAATTTCAAATTACGCTTTCTCATTTATATATGACTATTTTGCATTAACTATTATTTATTCTGATTTAAAAAAGATATCTTCTGAACTACAAATGACGACGTCTGAATTACAAAAGATTATTCCGATTTAAAAGTTATTATTCTGAATTAGAAGTGACGCTCTCTCATTAAAATGTGATCCTTTCTGATTTCTAAATAACTCTTTCTAATTAGAAATTATGTTTTCTGCGTTGCAAATGACTGTTCTGATTTACAAGTGACGCTTTGTACAACGCAATGTTTAAATCTTTCCTGGATGTACAGAACAATAGTCCTTAAAAGTCTGTTGCCAAAAAGGAATCGGTATTTTTTAATTATCATTTAAATTGAGAGTCTAATCAAAAACCTTTCGTCGGTTTTCTACTACTATGCGATTGCCAAAAGTATTAAAAAGTGTTGTTTGTTTGCAAGCAATAAATGAATCGGTTGATTAGTAGCTGCAACTGACTGAAGAACTGATGGAGAATCTAAATCCGAGGTGGCAAATAGTGAAAATAGAATTGCAGAAGCAGCCTTGATGCAATTGTAGTTTTCCTTTGCAAGTTTAAGTAAAGTTTCGCAAATTATTCGGCGCACGAAATCAGTCTGATTCCTTTCAGTGGCGCTCAGAGAACTCCGTGAATTTCGTCGATTCTCCGTAACCGACTTCGGCACAAAGTACGAGTAAATGTGTCCAAATTTTCCAATTACAACATCTATTGTTTCGCCCTATCGCACGAAGAGCGCGTTCAGTGCACACAACTAATTAATTATTCAAAGTGATGTTCTGACAAATAAGTCGCTGCCGTGAAAACGTCACCCCGAACATTCACTCCGCAGCCATTGTTATTTTCAAAAAAGTTGTGTGTGTGTGTGTGCGTTTATGTGTTTGTTAATTAGTTCCAAAATTACACTGCGTCTGACAAGCGAGCATGTATTTTCCAACACTGTTGCTGTTGCTGTTGCTTATGTTGTGGCTGTCATTGTTCTCGATGCTGTTGTTGGTTGCTGCGACTGTTGACTGTCGACTGCTGATAAAAGCACAAAGCCACGTTTGCGTTTTTGGTGATAATTTGCGAAAATGGCGGCGCTGCATTCCTTGTAAAAGGAGCAAAGTTGCCAAGTGCTACGGTGCGGCATGATTGACTATGCAGCTATGCATGAAGAATGGTTGCAACAATATATGGCGCTTGCCATCAAACAGCGAACATCTCTCATGACTTTATGAAAGATTTGAGTCCTTTGCTGACACTTTCAGCACTCGATGAATCACCGACATTCATCAGCATTAACGCAATACAATCGACAAAATCGTATTGAATAATATAAAACATCCTGACACATGTTTTTCCGAGAACACCCTGTATTTTGATGCTTCACGGCAAAATTATATTTCAATATATTCCGATTTGCGGATATCTATTAAAAGTTAAAAAACCAATTGAAACAAAATCCTCTCTGCCCACAACAACAACAACAACAACAGAAGTGTGGGCGACAAGAATAACGGTAATAACGGGACAAAGGCAAATAAATTTATTGCTCATGTCACACAAATATTGAACTCGATACGATAAATTCACAAATTGACAGTTGATGGCAGCATTACAGACAATTTTATTGTTGTCGATGCTGATGGTGATGGCAACGGCGAGGAACAATTATGGTGCATTGGTGACGTTGAAGATGAAAGGGTGGGCTCTGGCGGGCGAAGTAACGATGTGTGGTAAAAAGGAGAAGAGCGATTTAGATGCTAATCCATCTGGTAACGGATCGAATGATAAGGATAACCATACAGAGGACGAGTCAGAGGTAAGCAGGTCGTATGTATGTGGCTGATGAATTTCATTAGTGAAAATTAAGCACCAAATTCGGAGCTTTTGTCCAATAATTTTAATTATTATGAAACTCTTTTAAATGTTTCTATAAATACACAAGTGGAAAATAGTTTTCTTTATCGACTGCTTCCATGTTCCACATCATGAGAACAATTATTAACATAATTCCGATGGAGAGGGTTCAATCGACTCTGGATGTTACTCTGAGCAATAATATAGGAGTATTATACTCTGAGCTCGTATACACTTTGACGTAAATACCACGCCATTATTTGGAATATTAGTCATGCATCCTAGGGTTAATAAGACCTTCTATAGACACATTTTTAAATGCAAAACAAAAAATATTATATATGTGATAGCAAGAACGTTCAAACTTTAATCAAATTACAGCGAGTACTTTTTCTCAACGAATATCAACATTGGCCACAATTAGTCGAAAAAAGAGAAGCTTCAGAAATTAGATGTTACCGGACTTGGGAAGGTACATGCTGAATATATTGCTACTAAACACACATTTTAGGTCCTGCAGTTTTCACTCCGTAAATTTTGGAGGTATGGAAAAGTATATATATTCTTGATCAGCATCTCTTCCTGAGTCGATTTAGCCATGTCCGTCCGTCTGTCTGTCTGTCTGTGGCAATCACGATTACAAGAGAACGAATGAAGCCAACTAGGTGAAATCTTGCACGTATATTCTTTGTCATCCTAAACTGTCTATAAGCTTCGGCCAGGCCGAAGATACCCTTACTAGTTTTTATTAATTTTTATGATTTATTTATTAATTTTTTCGGGAGAATGTCACTTTGTAAAAGTCCAATTTGACGCCACTCAATTTGACGTTTCATCACGATGGCCCAGCTGTGGTCCACTACAGCGTCATTGCAACAAAAATCTACAATGAAATGCGGGACTAAATTGGATGAAGCTTTTTTTTGTCTTTACTACTCTAAATCACACTCATTTATGATATTTGATAATAATAAAAGCAATGCTTTCGTTACAGAAGTGCATGATTGTTAGTAATGGAATGCTGTAACTTCTGTGGTTTTGCTACAGTTTCTAATTGCCTTACTCCTGATATTTAAACCTTTGATTTCAAACCCGATTATTCTGTGAACAGCAAGTGAGGGTTCATTTGATGAACGTACCATTAGTTCTATTCTATTGTTTCCTAATTTAACGTGAAGAACTGCCTGTTCTGTCTTAATCAAATCACGAACATTATTTAATTCTCTACGATATGGATAGCTAGGTTTACTAGCAAAAGGTATTTCATTAGATGCAATCATAACGTTTTTTGTTTCCCTTCCATCTGGAGAGGGACAATATTTCTTAAGCAGCAGTTAAAAATATTTTAGATCGTCTGCGTACCATGACTAGATATGGCCAGCGACCCATGTCAATGTCAGGTACGTAGTTTCACGCTTTTGCGAAATCATAAACAAATTAAGTAATTTTAATAATAATTAGAATATTAAATTAGAAATTAAATTAAATTAGAAAAGAAGAAGTTATGGGTAGAAAGAAGGCGAACGAGAATGAGTGGTAGAGATGCAGAATATGTACGACAGAAAGAGTATAGTTCTACCGTTACGAAACATGAATATTTTCTGTAAATTAACTTAGTTTAAAACACTAGAAAATAACCCAGTCAAATGGGTCAGAGTAAATTGTTTAAAGAAAAAAATTAATATTGCACAGTAATCCAAGCTTATTTTTTTATTAGGAGCTTTTCAAAATCTTTAATGGTAAGATATTTTGGTCTTTTTTCAGAAGAAATTAACTGCATATAAAATTCAACATACAAATTGTTTTATGTTCGGAATACTGGGGTGGATCCTATGGCAGTCCACATCGCAGCCTGGAACCCTATACGCTCTATTTTGCATTGTTTCATTGAATTTATAGAATGTGTTATAGAAAATTTTTATTACAACTCAATATTAGCTGTCATTTACAGACTGTCCTCAGTTGTAAGTTACTTTTCCCTATTATAAACACAAAATGCACAGTGGGTTTGTACATATACCTAGGAACATACTACTGAATGGGTTGAAATTAAGAGGTGTGTATTTCTTAAATTTTCTTACTTTCGCACACACTGCAGAACACTTCATGGAATACTTTTCGTACTCGGAAGAGTTCCGACTGGAAATGCAGTGGAAAATCCGAAAAACTTTTAACAGAAGAACATCCAACGCAGCATCATCATCTAGCGGAAGACATAAAATCAAATCAAGCAACAACGCCAATAATAACAACACGAAGAAGAAGAGTAATAAAAAGAATGGCAACCATCATCAAATCGCAACAGCCACTGCAGCCACACACAACAACAACACAAATAACAATCAAAATGTCAACCACATGCAGTGCATTGGACAAAATGGCGCTCATAACATATCACATCGTTTGTCCTCGGCCACTAAACTGTTGTCCATTATTAAATTTCCGCTGCTTGAGTTTCTCATTTCCGATGCTTTTCAGCTATTTTTTCATCAGTCGCCTTTTCATTCCATTTTTTCTCTTACTAGGTCATTCTTCAGTATTCTTTAGCACAATTTTTCTGTTATTTGAACCTTTACTTAGTTTCTTTTTCAAAATTAATATAAAATTCACCATATACTATTTTTTCTTGCAATTGAGAACACGATGTAATGCGTTCGGTTTTATAACTCTCAGTGTTTTTCTATTTCTTTCAACAAGTAAAACTCAACAAAGAGTTCGTTATTGTTAATATATTTTCCAATTAAAATATTGCTATATTATTCAGATATTTATTTATTCACTTATTGGAAAAAGAGGTATTGCCCAAGGAATACATTTCTTTATAGCAAAAACTGGTGTACTACTTAAATTTTTACTTATTAGAAATTTATAAAAAAACGTCTTTAAAGTCTAATAAAGGAAAATTAAAAAAGAAAAACATAAAACCAGAAAAACAGAAACAGTTAACCTAACGTGGAGAATATCCATGAAGCAATTAAAATACGCTGAGTTTCTTTATTCTGTATTTTTGGAGTAATCGAATATGTTTTACGGTGACTGCAGAAAGAAAGAAAGGCAGAAAGTTTTATCAATTTTCAACTGCATAGACCGGCAGACCAGAGAACGATATCGATACTGCTGAAGTATGAATATCAGAGCTGAAATAATTGGAAACCCACAGAAACCAAATTTCGTAACTGAGCAATCAACAGAGTTTTTAGAGAAGATAAAATATTATTATATTAAAGGGAGATGTGGGTTGGAAAAGAAGCTTGAAAGTTTTAGTAATTTTTAGCTTTTGGGAAAAAATTCTTGTAAAAGTAAATTAAACAATTTTTTATCAAAGGCTCACGGAAAGCTAAGAATGTTGTGAACTCTGTCAATAGATTCAGTTGCTTGTTATAATAAAAAGGTCTATGAGAACAACTCTCGATGATAATTATGAAAAAAGAATAAATAATGATAACGAATAAATGACAAGGAATGGATGAACTTTATGGAGTGGTGAAAGTGTGTCATGCACGGTTACAAATCTTGGTTTAAATTGTAATACAAAGGAAGTATTATTTTAGTATCTACGGTACAATAAATACCAAATAACTACCAAAGTCAGAAACTAAAAGAGTGTAAGTAAGAATTTTTCTGAGATACTCCAAACTGTCAATATTAATGTACTAATTCAAAAGTAAGCATTTTACTTTTTTATTTTTGATCTTAAAACTTTATTTTTGTTCTGTGTATAGTACAGGACTTTTAATTTTAGTCCAAAATTACTAAACGTGTGTGATATGCTGCAAATATATAAAGTATTTGTATGCATAATTATGATGTTGCTGTAATTAGCAAAGGCATGTATGGTGAAGTTCAATGAATAATGATTCCGGAATAATGAATAATCCTCAGTTACTGGTAATCAAACAAAAATATCGATTTCCTCGCATTTTATTTCCGACCTCGAATGAACTTTCCAAAATGTCACAAAGTCGGTAGTAATTAATGCTTCTGTACAGTCCAAGTGGCAGCTGAAATATCGGCGAATAACTGCAAAGCAACATCTTTATACCACGAATACTCGCAAACGAGTTTGTCTCTTTCACGCTTCACTGCACTCCTCCACAATCCGGCGACCACTCAACCACGAATCGTGTTCCTCCATGAAGCAACAATATGAAATCGAAACGGAAAAAGACACAGGAATAACCAGAAAGTCTCTATTCATCTTCATTTATGTAGTGCCAAACCATGGAAAATAAAAGCTTTTCACATTAATTTCCAACTATAATAAATGTATGTAAGTTGATTGTTTGCGTTAAACTCGGAGCGCGCCACGCTCGGTGCCATCGCAGCCACTTAACGCATCAATGGTGGCTCAGCTGGTCGGATGCTGTCCGTTCACCCGCAGAGGCACGCATCGAAAACGTCCTCGGAAGCGACAAAATCAATAGGAACAAAGGCTTGAGCTGAGTAGCCACAAGAGTGATGTTGACATGATAAATGCGCGCCATTCGATCAAATCAATCTAAATTGGAAAGAATAGAGGAAGAAAAGGAGAGCGAGAGAGAGAGAGAGAGGGAGTCCGCATCGAAGAGCTTTGTGCATGACTCCATTTGTGTGAGTTGCATAGGTTGAGCGATGGGACTCCTCTGGTCAAAGCAGACGCTTACCACGAAATGCAAGGAGATTCCAAGATTTATTTATGTCGTGCTGTTGAAATGGAATAAAGCACATATGAGCCTGCGGTTAGGATGAATATTAATTTAGATGGACTGGCAAAGCACAGGGGGGGGGGGGGGGGGGGGGGTTGGGTCTAACCCTACGGTCCTCCACTCTGAAATAAACACAAAACAAAAACAGGCCGCTTCAAGGATTCATCGAAAATGGAATTGAATAGAAACTCAAAATCGCCATTCTCAATTGAATGCAGATCGAGTTACAAAGCACAAAAATAGATCTTTGATGAACCTACTCACAGCCCAATTCTAGTTAATTAACAAAACTGAAATTAACATTTATTGAGCCATTTTAAACAACAATAAAATTACAAGTAGTTCAATTAACATTTCTACAATTAAAGACGAAACTTGTTAAGCGAACAAATGAATCAGTGCAGCCTAAAAGTAAGCAATGGCATTGAGCTTTTAAATCCAGAAACGCTTGAGTGTGAAGCACTACATAATAATCTCGAGGAAATAAATTAATATTGCATTATACGAACCCTGTGTAACAGCTTGTGTTTTAATTTGTACCATAAAGTTAATGCTCACTTTTAGTCTGCGCTGATAAATTATTTGTTGCGTTGTTAATCTTGAGCCTTTAGGAACGTGGACTTTCGCATTCAAATAAGTAGTAAAAATATAATTACTAATAATAAAATGCAACATTGAAATACATCATAGAATTTTAACAAAATTCCAAGAGAAAGGAAAAAAATAGAAAGTATGTGAAGTGAAGTTTTGCTAGGTAAACCTCTTCGAGTGAGGTACTTTCCAGAAGCATTTTGGCTTTCGCCAACTCTAATAAAACTCTAATGGATTTTATGACTTTAGATTTTATTACCATTGTTATACTACTAATAATTCACTTACAATGTTCTTCCTCTCGTCCCAAGTTTTTCTGGGTTCTGAAGGCTTTCAAAATCGTGTGCCAAAGATGCTTTTCTCTCTTCATCGTTGGCTGTTCCTGGCCAAGAAGTAGATCCCTTTTTAATATCCTGCCGGCAACTGAAAGGCGTTTCGCTCATAAAAACATATCAACAACAATAAAAATAATGATAAATAGGCCGGAATAAGAAAAAAAGGAAGAAATAACATAAAAGAAAGGATAGAATTGTTTTATCGCTCTTTCGGCTTTCATTCGTTATCCTATCCATCCTCTTGACTATTTATATTTATCCTTTCTTTCCTATTTGCATGTTTATTGAAAGTAAATTCTTGACAATGGAAATGGGATCCTTTTTTTTATTGAATTAACTGCAGGTGCTGCTGTTTCCTTCTCTGCTCTTTTATGGACTTTTAAAATATTTGTGTTTTCATTAAATCACGTTTTGTAGGAAAATAAAAATTAATTCACCCAAACGTCGTGGTCCTTAAAAAGGCGAGTTTTGATTTATATACTGTAAAGGAAGCTTAAAAGGTTTTTTGGGCGTTTTTTGGACGGCCTAAAACTTTATTATTATTGTATTATGAAGTAATAAATTTTACGGTAAACCAACTCGACCGGCCACCAACTCCATTTTAAGCTTTATGAGTGGATAATTGATTTCATTTTATGGTGAAGTTGTTAAAAATTTTGTGTTCTGGTAAAACAAGAGTTTTCACTATGCTTAATTCGAAAAGATATCGAGATAGCATTCAAAGATGTGTTCTTTGAAAACAAAAGGAAAAAATCCGTTCCGATTTCTTTAGATCCGTCCGAAACAACGCAGAGTTTCCTAGCAACTCCTCGAAAGTTTTTTACTCCAGAACCCCAGATAAACATATCAAGCAATCCTTGTCTTTAGATATACTACAAATGTATCTGTATATATATTTGATTGAGATTTAAAGTAAATATCGCTAATGAAGCAAAAAAGCAAGTCTCTTTGATGTCAACATATGAAAAGCATGAAAAATTCATTGAAATACTACGAGGCCGCGAATCAAACAGAGACCCACAAAAGCCCGCCCACAGATAATGCCACGAACACATCTGCACCGGAACAGGGAGCTCTGTTGTAATCATCATAATCATACGGCTTTCAACCCACAGCACCACGGTAATCATTGCGACTACGACCCATCAAGTTAACGCAATTATGCTGGCCCCTTTCAGTGCCACAAAAGCCAAGAGCTACAGCTCGCCGGATGGGCAGGTCGCCAAAGTAGACAGGGGAAACTATTAACACCGAACCTACTTGAAAGAACATTTAGGCCCGAATTTTTTGGACCCACATCCCACAGAAATGAATACAGCAAAATTATTGATAGAATAGTTCAGTTCAGAAATGTTCATTATACAAATAAACATGATTTCAGTGGATAAGAAACACAAGCTTGCATTTATTTCCTATTCTATATTCAACAAACTCGCTTTCAGAACGTAAGACTGAAATATCTATCGGTTCTTAGGAAGGTTAATAAAGCAATGTATGAATATTACTACATGGGATGGGTGGTTTTTTATGTTTCGTTCATTAACATCATCAGCTTTTATCTTATTTTCCGTTTCTATGCCATGATCTATTTTTTTATATTTCGTGTATATTTTTAATTTTTTATTTCCTGTGACCGCGTGAAATGAATAAATTAATTTCAGGCCAAAAATAAAATACATTCAAAGCAAGTAAAGTATACGTAGGTACTTCCTTTCATTTATCCATTCTTTCATTCTTGGTAAAGGTACTCGTCTATAATTAAGCCAACTCTTCTTTCAAAAGGCCAGCCCAGAACACGATTCAAAAGAATCATCGCAGCTAAAAGAACTTCGTTGAATGCTTTCTATGGCACTAAAAATGCATTGTAAAAAAGTGGTAATTAGGAAAAAATGTAGCAGAAATTGTTGCAGAAAGTTATGAAAATTAAGCTATGATAATAATGTACCGATCTACCTACCTGGAAAATATTAAAGCTTCTGCAATGCATGAAAAACATGTAGGATAGACGTCAATTTGGAAATATGTAAGAAATACTCACATCAGCCAAATAAATCTTATACTACTGTATCAGTCATGTTCTACATTCCGATTCGAGCGGAATTGTTTTGATTCCGATCAGTTTTTGCTCAAAGGTGTTCTGTATTCCGATTCCATTGTTCGAAACGGATTTGTGTGTAATCATCGGATTTGAGGTATTCTGTATTCCCACTTATCGGAAATTTCTACCTGAAGTAATCCGAGCAAGTTTTTGATGGTGAAGTTGATGTTTTGCTCAATTTTCTCAATGGGAAAACCAAAAAATTAATAAAAAGTGTTGCGGGAAAAAGAAGTTATTAGCAAATTTAATACTATTTACGCCACAAAAAATTTTCTGCGATTTATTTATTGTTTCATTTGTCATTGTTGTCTGTGCAACGCCGGCATAACTGATAGCAGCACTGCTCTCATATCTTTCGTATTCTTAAAAATTTGACACAAACGAATCAAAGACAGAGACAGAGCGATAAAGTAAATGCGGAAATAATTTGGGCAGAATTGGCGGAGAAACTCAACAATGTTGGTCCACCACAAAAAAGAGTGCACGAATGGTAAAAGGTAGCCTGCGATTCAATTTATGTGGATTTCCATTATTTAATATTGCACATCATTTTTGCATACTCATTTTTGTAGAGTTTCACTTTCAATGCAACCCTTCTTATATTTTTCCTAAACTCAATCCTCAAGAATCCGCTTACTTTAATGTCATTTCCTGATTCTGACATAAGTTCGAATCGGAATTGTATTCCGATCGAATATGTGAAATCCACTCGGAATGCAGAACACCTTCAGAAATTTCATTCGGTATTCAAAACCGATTCGAAATCAATTCCACTCGGAATGCAGAAGATGACAGATAATTGTAGAGGCGATTTCTCTTCATCAGTCGGTAAAGATTGTCTCTCCGAAATCTCCAAACACGCTTTCATTTTCTGTTCTTTGAGTGATGAAAATTCCAGAAAATTCATTTTTACGAAAGATATGGTTTTTTTATTATATTTTTTCCTCTCTTTTCTATCACATCTCAGACTCTCGGCAAGCGTGAAATTCAGTGCTCATTAAATTCTGTGCTGGTGCTTTTTTCCTGTCACACGTTCCCGATTTTCTACTATCTCTCCCCTTCCCCCAACACCTCCGCAACCCCTCACACTATCATCGTTGTTGCCGTTGTTTTCTCAAGAATTTTCATTTAATTGTCACAACCAAGCGTAAATCCTTTTTCCGCACACAGCAACAGTAATTTTCATTGCAGTCTTTTTCATTGCTTCGTGTGTAGCAGCAGGAAAAATTAAGATGAAAAGAACATAAAAGCAAGAAACAAAGAAAATGGATAAAAAGTGAGCAGCTTCAGCAACAGCAGAAGCAAAAGCAGTCATTCATGTGATATCAATTACAGAAGATGTTGCATTTGTGTGTCTTATCGACTGTGTTGTACCCTCGTGCCACCAACTCCACCCCCTTCATGGGCCACAACAACGTTTCCTTTTTCGCCCCACTTCCCCAACTCTTCACTTGATCCTTTGTTTCTCTCCCTCTGTCTCTCTCTCAACATTCTTTGTGCTTTTTTATTACTTTCCTATTAAAATGCATTTATTTGTTGCTTTGCTGAGTTCTACTCTTCTTTTTTTTCCTATTGTTTTTCTTGTCTGCTGTTTTGTGTTTTTCTTCACTGTTCTTGTTATTCTTCGTTTCGCGTTGCTCTTTTTATTCCATTTGAAATGTAACAGTTTCTAATTTGTAACTCCTGAACTGTGGTTGAGTGCTTCACGTTGTTGTTGTTGTAATTATTGCAATCATTCGTTGTTGTTGTACGTATACTTTGGCCCCCGTTGCTGTTGTTGTTGTTCTTGTTCTTGGCAGTCGTTCGCATCCTGATAAAAGTTATTATAAAGGAATAAAATGCTTAATGCAAAGCAACGCCATCGCATATACACACTAACACACACACACACACACACACACACACACACACACACACACACACACACACACACACACACACACACGCACACACAACACACACCCACACACACAAAACACACACACACACACACACACACTCTCAGAGGCCAACTTGAAGTACAGTGAAGCAAATTGCAGGCTCCACCTTAAAAAACATAAAAAAAACAAAACAAAAATCTACTACGTTTACCTTCTACTCTTACAAATAAAAATCAGATATGGCAAGAATTATAGAATAATACCATAGAATGAATATAGCCGAACTGTTAATTTTCACAGACATTCAATAAACAACAAATAAATAATGAAATAGCAATGAATAAAAAAATAAATCGTGAAATCCTTAAGCACTATAATTATTGCTTTTTTAATGGAAAGTTATTGTTAAAATATATTCCAAAGAAACTTTTGTGAAATTTAAATTTCAGAATAAAATTTCAAGTAAAACCAATGAAAAGCTACACAGGAAAAATTATAGGTTTCAATATATTGCCCATCAGTCAAATAAAATCCCAGATATTATGAAGAAATTTTCAATACAAAGTTTACAGCATTTTACAGCCTCTTCTTATTTTTTATTCATCTTTGAGATAATCATTCAATATATTATGCCTTCCTCTCCTGTTGCTTTTTTATTCCTTCTGGTTTCTTTCTCCTTTTGTTCTCTTTTCACTCTTTCTTTCACTGATTAATTACACTGTTATTCATGGAGATTGGCTTACAAATCCTCATCTTCTTCGAACAGCCTTCAGATTTAGCTTCCCTCGTCCACTGTCATTCGTGTCGTTGTCCCGATTACGTTGTAGAAGTAGCTTCGCCAGATCAGGGTGCGTGTGCATCGTGACTCACCAATACAAACGCACGCAGCAGAGACAATGGAGCCGCTCAAATCCACTCCAACGGCAATTGTAGCTGCTTTAGTGACTGTTGCTTCTGGTGGTCGGTTCTTAGTTCGACTCTGTGTGTTTGTGTGCCTGTGTGTTCGTGTGCGTGTTTAGTTGTCGTCTGCGTTTGACATTTCCATGACAGTTTCATTTGTGAGAGCGTTTATTTGTAAAGTTTCTCTTATCATTAACTGTACTTTTATCCTCGTCCATCCAATAGTTAAACGTCTTCTGTCCCCCGCCGTCCCTACACGAGCTCGTCTTCGTCGTTTCCTCAAGCATTCAATTGTCATGTTTCCTTATCCACAAATCACAAAGTATCTTGAAAGGAATACCGCAAAAAAGCGTCCTTCGGTTTGTCGTCCTTTTTGAACTTGCGATTGAGTTGAAGACACGATCCAATCTATTGCCGCAAAAATGCTTCAAAAGATGAACTTCTAAAGTGTTTTCTGAACTGTTTTTAATGGTGAAATATAGTAAAATTCATTTTTTTAAAAATTTTAAATTAACACTTAAAAGCAAATCAAAATAAATAAATTAAATATTATTGTGTTGATTATATTATTCGATTAATTAAGACGTTTACGTGTCGAAGAGAAGTGCAAATTCTTCAGCAACAAAGGGAAAATCAGCTTTAATATGAACAAGGACTCTGAAGAAGGAAAAGTCATAGCGACATCTGAAACCAGATGCAGAACGACATCGACAGCAACAACATCGAAACAACATCAGCGATGGCAACAACAACGGCACGGCAACAACTTCGCACTCAGTCGACTGCTGCGTAGACAAGCAAAGACAGAACCAGTAGCAATTTTCGGTTTCCGTTTCCGGTTGGAAGCGATGCCAAGATAAGAAAAGCCACTGAAAAACTAACCGACGAGGTTTTGGTCTTTGCTTCTTATTTACTCGGCAATTCTTTTTTTACGATCCCGAAAATGGCATTCGATGCATGGATCAGCATGGCTCCGTGCATAAATTATAAAACCGAGATCATGTGTGTGTGTGCTTGCGACATCGCCAAACACTCATACTACTTTCGCTTGCACTTGGACAATGCTGCACGCTTGCATCCTGGAAAATGCACCCGTTGATGTACCGTTTCAAATGCTTTGAAATTGGAATTTTATTGCCTTGGCTTCGTGGCTCCACCGTCGATGATAAGACAAACTAAAAACAAAACCGACTGAAAAAAGTCTGAAGATGAACACAATACGACAAACAAAGAATTAAACGATAACAAAAACGATGGCGAAGACAGAGGCGAAGGCGCAGCTCGTGTCGTGCAGCAAAACACAAGACGAGATGCAGCCAAACGTAGCAACGAACTAATTTATTGCATCAGTTAAGAGTCTGGCGACAGGCAGTGACAATGACGACGAGTCAAGCAAAACCGAGAACAACAACGGCAAAGGAAAAGCAACGCAGAAACAGCGACGAATGACGAAAAGTGTTCCTTTCTGTCGCCCACGAAAGCCGCTCTTCACACTTCCTTCCGCGGCCCTATCGTTTCTGCGCAACGCGTTTATTATCATTGCTCTTTCTTTTTCACCTCTCCAAATTATCAAATTTTAAAGCATTGAAATGCAAAAAGTGCTTCAGTTGTTTGTGTTCCATGAGCAACAAGCAGCAGTGCAGCGGCCAGCAGAGCGACAGCAGAGGCAGCAGCGACTTTGGCAACAGCATCTTTAGCTGCTGTTGACGTCTCGCTCTCGTCTATTGTCGCTGCGTTCCATTTTCCTGCTCATAACTGCTTTCGTTTGACTCGAACGTGCGGCCGCACGTAAATTACTTGGCTTCTCATGTGAAATTTACGTGTCGAGATCAAGATCGGGACCTTTTTACACCACACAGCGGCAGGGGAAGCACAAGAACACAACCTACTTCGATATCTCGCATAAAAACCTTATCTTGATGATGTGCCACAACAACAAACAACGGCTGCAGCAGCACACGATGAGAAAAGTGGAGTCGAGTCTCTTGATTTCCGTTTGGATTCTACTATTGGTCCTGTTTGCTCTCCTTAACTCACCTAAAATCCATCCCCGATCCAGCTCCTTAGCACATTTTCACCCTTTCAACCCGGTACAAAGCACTCTATGCTTGTTGAAGTGAAATTGAGATTTTAACTTTGTGTGACTCTATTCACGCATTTCCTTTTCACAACCTCCCGTATTTTTGCTTTTTTGGGTCCATTTCAGTGGTAACCGTAACAATTTATCACTTAATTATGATGATAATCGTTGTAATTTATTTCGGATGAGGTGATGAGAAATAATAAATTATTTTAAGGCAAAAATGTAACGAGTGGCTTTTTATCGGGGACTTTTATGCAGTAAGTCTCAGATAGAGCGAGAGTGAAAGAAAGTGAGGCAAGAGACAGAAAAAGAGTGAGAGACAGTTGGTTGAAGAGTGGGGCGACTAATAATTTGTTTATATTATATGATCATATATGCTGCTAAACTGGAAGCAAAATTCTTAATTAGGAATTTGGATATATCTGACTGTATTACTCGACGTAATGCCCTATAAATAGAGGGAGTATCTTCTGATGATTTAGCGCCATCTATACCTACAATATCGTGGAATGTATGTATAACAGCATCTATGCAACAGTGCGAACAACTTTACTGACTCTACCACTTAAAACCACATTCATCATGGCATAGACCAATTAGAATGAACTAGAAATTACACATCGGCAGTCGTAACATGGAATCATTGGAAGGACCCGGAAACTTCCCGACCTTCAGCGTTCAGTATATAAATAGCCGCCAGAAGAGCATCGAAGACAGTTTGATTTTAATACTTGTACGAGTTACGTCATAGATATATCAGTTGGTATATCAGTTATGAACCTTACAAATGAGTTAGCTCAGTCCAAAAGTTGTAGAAAAATAGAAAAGTCGGATCAGCATTAGATAAGAATTCCGTGTATAGGTGTATTAGTCATAAACGACAGTAGTAAGAGTTGTTTAGAGTATAAGAGATTGGAGATTTATTTATTTGTAACCAAGGAGTAACTATCTGAATATCTGATTATGCAAAATCTAGTAATCGGACCTGGATAAAGTCAGGAGAGATAATTGTTGGAAATAACGTGACAGTATGTACTACATTTTTTAAGATAAAATGAAATTGCTAAAAATAATAATAATGTTAAATAGGGACGTAAGCCTACGTAAAAATGTCTGTATATGCATAAGAGGCATACGTGCACTATGCGACATGAAGTAAAAGTCCCTCAGTAATCTCCGTAATTATATCAAACATAGACGTGATATGCGGCAGAGATTCAGCTTTCAAAGATTTCTTTAATGTGAAGTAAGACACAAAAGAAATGGAAAATATTCTGAATCGACGGGACTTTATGTAAAATGTATGCTTATGCACTGTCGTTTAGTACTTAAGTCCAAATTGAGAAAAGGGCCCTAAGAATAATATCTGGCTTCTTAGCAGGCTATTGTAAATCGAGGCAACAACTGCAAAGTATTGGAATGTACCATTGGTCCAGAGTGACTCCAAATAAATCCCTTTTTCTTCAGTAACTTGTAGTCTGTACTCTACTTATTATCAGGTTATTCTGTAATTCTTCCACAGCCATCAATATGCATCACATTTTGGAGGAAATGAGATTATAAAATAACGTTGAACGTGAAAGCTTCCTTAAATTTCTTTAACGTCTGGTTGAACGTTAACACATTGAATCGTGTCATTAAGTTACTAAAAATTTATTAAATACTTCATTTAACGACCTACCCTTTCTCTTTCACTCTCGCTGTTTATCGCTCCATATGTCTCTCACGTACTGTTTCTCTTTCACTCTCTTTTCATAAGTTTAAAAATACTCAGCAGCTTTCGGAAAGAATGGAATAATAATGACATGATTTCCAACAGCTGCTATTCTTCGTACCTCGACATTTATGACTCATATGACTCGTGTTGCTGTTGATGTGGCTCGTGTTGTTCTTTTTGATGCTACTGTCTCGTCATGTCCGTGCCTGTGCATGGCAGACGATTGCAGAGCGCGATCTGGACTGGACTGGGCAGGACAGGACACGTCAGAATCACAAACGATTCAAATACAAGCTGCCAACAACAACACCATCAGAATATTAAGATTCAACATATAAAGATTATCTCAAAGTGAAGGATAAACTAGCTATAGCAACCACATCAACAACAACTACAACGGCAGCAGTGAAAATATTGGGAAAAAATTAAAATAGATATGGAAAAAAAGCCTCGTAATGGATGAAAATTCAGACCCAACCCCATGACACAGCTCAGCATGGGGTGGATTTCTGTTGGAGAGGAGCGTTGGGGGAAGGCTCGGTCAGTGCAGTGGTTAGTTTTACTACCATTTTATGACATACTCTGGTACAAATCTACGAGTTGTTGTCAGATGTTGCTACACATGTTGGAGGACGTGTAAACATGTGGTTAACACGGCGTCCGACGGCCTTCGGTAACAACGTGAGGTTTTTGGTTGGGGCTTCGCCACGCTTTCGCTTCTTTCAATCGCCTCGATCTGTAGTTTCTTTTGTTTCTGCTCGTCTACTCTTCGCTTATTATTTATGCGATATGTTGATGTGAAACGGCAGCTTGTCAGCTAATTTTTATTACTCCCTGCTTCGTCCGTACTCTCCTTCCCCCACCAGCCCCACCCACCAACACCGGCCCAAACCCTCGCTGTGGAGAGCTTCACCACGAACACACATTTCGCCCGTTTAGAGCGCCTTTTGTTCGTAGATTAGCATTTTTTCCTATTATTTCTCTTTCCTTCATTTCTTTTGTTGTGAGGCTTTTGTCCTCGCGATGGACGCCGTGGACAGAAAGTGATTGGAGATCTGGAATGTTGAGTGGTTGCGAAAACAGCCCGTGATTGTCGCACAGCGACTCCATAAAACATTCGAGAAGACGGCCATCGGTTGTCTTTTTTTTTCCTTTTTACATTGGATCTTTTTCAGCGCTTTTTCAAACAATGCGAAAGAAGCTGCCCACTTATGCAATCGTTAGTATTCTTTGATTACTAACGACAACAACAATACAATGGATCTATTAAAGTAGCTCATAAATGTTACTTCAGCATGTTAGACAGACAGGAACAATGCGAATAATTGTCATGGTTTCAGAATAAAAGACGCTTTTATTCTCGTCCCAACGTCAACTCGATGGCCTCAGCATCGTCTGTCGCTTTCACTCGCGCTAAAGCTGAACGAACGACGGCCCGAAGTTTTATTTGCAGAGAAATCAGCATCGGCAGCAAGTGATATCGATGAAGTAGTTCGTTGCCTAGTTGCCAATCTTTTATTTCCATCCCTGACCCACTTCCACGTCCCCTTTCTTCCTGCACGCACTTCATCCTGCGATAGACACTAACAAAACAAGTGTCTGTATCTTTTTGCGATGCTGCTTATGGAGCAATAGGAAAACCAGAAAATGACATCGTTGCCGCGTGTGGCATAGAAGAAGACGTTGCAGAAGGAAAACGGGACGACGGAAGGGAAAAGGAAAACGAATCATCGGCAGGAGAGAAAACGAGCAAGTTGCTTTGTCAATGACGCGATTGAATTGAACTGTTTCTTGACATCTGTCACTGTCAAAGGAGGCGGGACAGCGGTGAAGGCAAACGTAATATAATAGCGACTTTAACGCGACAACAACCACAGAAATATCGCGCCCAACTATCAATACACCCCGCTCTGCCTCATCACTCCCAACCGACATCGTTCAGCATTGACAGTTTACCTCTCGAGTGCTATTGACAAGTATCATTGAAAGTAGGAAGCTTTTTGCTATTAGATCTCTTTCCTCGCCTCCCCCTCCCACACCACTTCACCTTTGGTCTTTACAAAAAGTAAAATTTTATTTAAATGACAAACGAGCGACTGTCTTGTGACAGCAATAAATGTCTCTTTGCAGCGCCCACGATGTCGCTGACACTTTGAAGTTGATCAATGAAAAGAGAAAGAAAAAAAGAGAAGTTAGGAGAGAGAAAGGGGGACTGGGTGATGCGGAAAATGGGAGTCGCAGCGAATTATAGACCCTAACACTTAGTTGTTGGCAACAAATGGAACATTTTTTGTTCCATTTCATTTAATATATGCACATAAAAACTGTTAAAACTGTTTACTTGTTAAACTGTTAAATTGTCGTAATAGAACGAAGGGAGAGGATATTAAAACCCTTGGAAATGCTGCGGTTTCGAAATGTTTTACTCTGATAGCGACTGGCAATCGTAATCGTTTCGACAACTGGTCGTTCTTTGTTCGAGGATCGATTTATTCACAGAGTGTTTGAGGTTATTTGACTAACGACAGACACATACACATGGCTAAGTGTTTCCATGTATGTGTACATCTCCCTTTCCTTGTCATCATTTGTCACATTTGCCGCATTAGCAGGGAATTATTTGTCTGTCCCTCGTTTAGAAACCCATTCGAATTGATTTCAATTTACTGCTCAGCGGAAGTCTTTTGTCACTTCCGTTATCGATAAAAGGACGAAGCAGACATGATGCAATAACAATACGAGTCCTAACAAGTCACTGGCAAGTCAGGCCGAAAGAGGACAGCGATGCCGAAAGCATAAAGCAGTTGAGAAGCAAATAAGGAAAGAGAGTTAAGATGAAGAAATGTTAACAACATTAGCATGAAAAGTTTGGTCATCTATTCAGCTGAAGAATGAGAGAAGACCTACAGCCATCACCTCATTCGGTAACTTTCTCTGATCTTCTATTCTTTTTTTTAAATTTTTGTTATTTGCGTCTGCGACTAACGTTGGATCCCTTATTGGACCTGAATGAATTATCGTGAAGGTATCACGCTTATGTTATATAGCACTACAGACTCACTACAAAACACGCTTGGCAAATATTGCATATTCCGGAATCTACGAGAAAAGATCCTGTCATAGGATCGTTCGATGAGAACTGGAGTCACCAACGATTAAGAAGTTCGATTCGGAACGTATGTTGCTAATGGATAATGCACAATGGACAATAGGAAGCAGTAGAAAGTTGGAATTATATTCAAGGCTGGCGAACAGAGAATAAGCTAATCGATGGCCTCAGAAACGTCGAATAGCAGCTAATTCCTTTTTCCTAATATTATTAATTAAAAATATATTAAAACTCTAAACGACTATTATTATGTATAAATTTTGATGGAGGCATTTATGTGAAGCAAGAAATTTATGTGAATATTATAATAAATTTGTTATTACGAGTCAAATCAAGTGTGCCAATGAGATCTGTAGTTAGTAAAACAATCTATACATATAACCTTTTCCAGGCCTTAATACAGCATCATCACCCAATCTCTCTTTTTGATTCTGCTTCTTCGTCTTCCTATTCCGCAAGAAAACATATTCTGGCTCCCTCCGAGACGACATCTGGAAGCATCTGGTGTTATTCGGCTTCTGTTGTTCATCAATACAGACGCAGATTCATGCATGCATGTCCTACATCATCACTTCATGCATAATCCGAGAGCTCTTGTAGTTGGCAGAAATTTCAGTTTATTTTAAGCATAAGCAACCAAAAACAAAGCACACAAAAGTACAAAACGGAAGAAAGAGGTCCTGAAAGAGGGGTGGGTGAATTGGAAGTGAAGGTGGAAGAAAGAGAAGAGAAAGGCTTCAAACTACTGTGGAGCAAAAAAGTAAACAAATTAAAATTGAAAATTAATTCAAAATGGAACTCATTCATTCTTCTGTCTTTGACAGAAAAGCTGACGATGCTGTTGAAGTGTGAGTGGTGTGTGGCTGTGTGTGGTGTTAGCCACTCAATTGAATTTGCATTTGTATTGTGGAAGTAGAATTATTGAAATCTTATTTTTATTCAATTAAAAGCTGGATGCAGATAAAACAGGATTTTGTTAAACATAAGAACTGTTTTTCTTACCAACTGAAATCCTTTGTGTAGCAGGGATGATGTGAATATAAGTAGTAATGAGTGGTGGGTGTGTGTGTGTGTGTATGAATCAGTTCTATGCGCTGGAAAGTAATTGAATTCTTAAACTGAAATCTTCAAGCTCTTGAGAAACATGAACCACATGAGCCACAGCATAAGAAACATGTTATCGTGAATAAAGAAAAAGTGAAGGAAAGGAGAGCCAAACAGATAGTTACAAAAATATGTTAAAACTCTTATGTGTGATTTTTTAATGATACTAATTACATTCATATCAATAGTGGAATTTTTTTTCTTTTTACTATTTTTTTTTTCTGTTTTTTCTTTGATGATCATCAACAAATCAGTCTTTGATAAATTCCCTCAACTAATTACACTGTTTCTAATGAAGAGTAGCAAGAATAAGCAAATAAGAAGAAGCAGAAGAATAACATAAGTTCACTTCACTGATCCTAATTACAACACACGTGCTGTTAATTAAAGTACAATCTTCATCGGCTCATCGCACAAAGATGTGTTCGTATTTGCGTTTGACAGGCGATGGTGTTCGCACACACTCGCTTTCACACCCACAAAGCATCGGCCACTCAACTCATTTCTACTAAATACTCACAAGATTTCCAGACTGCAAGGTGCTTAAGTCGAACCGATCCGATGCCGAGGAGAACTTCACAGAGCCTTCACCAGCAGAGCTTCATGATGGACAGCCCCAATAATCCATGCAAAGAATATATTTCAGGGAAGAAGGGCAACAACAACAACCAAAACAATAATTTAGAGGACTACAGCACTGAAGGCAACTGAACCGAGGAGAGGCAACTGAATGAAATGTTAGTGATTTGCCAAAAAAAAAAAAAATTTCAGGGTCGAAACAAGTACCAATTCTAAAGGATGTTTAAGGACAAAGACTTACTCCTTGGTGAAGAGACGAGGTACTTCCACAATGTTTCTTCCAAATACAAGAATGTATAAGCAATATTAAACCACAGCCACAACGTTAATCCTACAAGGGGTTCTTTCTCACGATCAGAAAGGAGCGGAAGACACCGACTAGGCCCACTCTGTTCCCTAACAACATGGACTGATAACCAAAGTCAATAGTGAGGCTGAATGACAAAGAACACAAGACTATCGCATACTCGGATGCTACAGCCTGACCTAGGTAAGGCCTATAAGAAGTGGGTTCGCAACCAAATCTTGCGAAATAAGCTGAGCCCATAGCCAAATTAGCAATATAAACCAAAACGGTCAAAAAGCAGCAACAACAGGCTCAACCTGAAAGTTCAGCAAAATAAAATTTTTGGGTCTGTTTTTTTAAGAAGCGAAGTTCTTAAAGAGCTCGTGTAAAACTTGATCTACTTTTTGATAATACGGTTTTTTAATAAAGAACTAAACTAATTCATACCGAAAATATTAAAAGCATAGAAACAACATTCAAATTTGAAAAAAACACTATTAAGGGTGTCTTTGGCCCGTCCGAAGCTTATGTACCCTACATCAGACGAATGATCTTACCAAACTTTATTGTTCAATTATATTCATATTTGTTACATACAACCTCTACTGGCAGAGAACGTTTGTGCCAAATTTTAGAATATTCTACTGTTCTACTAGAGCGGACCACGCTCGTGTTGGGAAATAATTTTTAACGTGATGCGATGATTCGAGACAGAATATTCGTACAAAATTTCAATACAATTATTGTATTCGTTCTTCTTTAATTGCTGTTTATGTCAATGTATGCCAATTTTTTTTTACCTAAACCGATGTATTCGGGAACAAAATTCCTGCTCAAAACTTAGTCTACAAGCTGAAACATTGACTTGTTAAAAGAATTCATATTTCTTAAAAAAGAAGGCGTGCCATTTCCAATACCAAGCAGTTTAGGATAACAAAGAATATACGTGCAAAATTTCATCTCGATAACTTCATTCGTTCTCCTGTAATCGTGATTTCCACAGACAGACAGACAGACGGACGGACATGGTTAAAACGACTCGGTAGGTGACACTAATCAATAATGTATATACTTTTCCATACCTGCCACACCTCCTTTAATGTGATACAAACGGAAAAATATTGGAGAAAGGCGAGCTTATATAGAATGCGACCTCTTGGCGCAAATGTGTTGTGTATGATTTCACATAAGCTTGACAATATCCATTTCTGGTACGCAGGTAGTGTATAATATCAGTTGTGTTTTAACATAACTCATCAATATCTGACCGCTTCCATGAGTATTTATTGCCTTACCGCATCAATACGTACAGTTCCACTTAGATAGGGGGCACTTTGTAGAGCACTTGATGCGAATCAGCAACATATCCCAGGTGAATCTTTATCATGCAAGAGCCACGTAGACGATAGTGGACGTAGCTTAAGAAATATGCTCCCTCTCCGGGTGGAAGGGGAACAAGAAACGAAAACAGTGGTGAATAGCTTTTGTAGTAGTTTTTAGAAGGAAACCTATTAGGCATAATGTAGGGAATTAAATCATATTCGTTATTAGATCAATACAGAACAGCTTTCTGTAATTTTGTCCTCGAATTTATCGCGCCGGGCATAAGAAACTTACAAAAATGGGTGTATTCCGGCCACATAAATATAACATTGACACAAACGCCAACTACAGTGAAACGAATAAAGGAAACTTTATATTTGGTACGCTTATCCTCTGCTAATATATATTCCTTGGTAATAATAACGGGGAAAGATGACACATGTGAAACGTCTACTTTTTATAATAAATACAAACTCCTCTGTATTAATATTTCATTTCTTCAGACTGTACGCTTTATCACGTCAAATTTACCAAAAATTGTCGCGGTCCACCCTCTTTCCACGTTTTCTTTTACAGAAGAAAGAACAGAACAATATTTTGGACGAATATTCCCTAGCACCAGAAGTTGTATCGCTGTGAAAATGAGAGAAACCGGGCCAGTGACTTTTTATAAATATGAAATCTATGGTATCGTTTACAACAATTTTGCAACAATTTTGCAGTTTTGATTCTTGAGCAATACAAAATAAAATAATTTCTCAAAAAATGGGAGTGGTGCACCCAACTATAACAAATACAGAAATAAACGATGATAATAGAAAATTTGGTACGATTATTTTAACTCAGATTCTCGATAAGGAAAATTCAGAAAATCAGAGTTTATATAAAACGAACATAATAAAAAAAGGGTCTCGACGGATGTATATAAGCTTCCGAAGGACCGAAAATACTCTTACTAGCTACTGTTTAGATTCCTTTTTGGCATAATTCTGCCTCTGTGTTTCTGCGTTATAATTTTTCTTCAGATTAACGAACTTTCATCCCACGTGGATTACAAGACAAAGCTGATGGAGAGAAGAAGAAGCAGATGAAATAAGAAAAAGAAGACGCACGTCGTATTAAGCCTCTTGTGTCACTGGATGACTTACTTACGAGAAAAGTGGCTGCCATTTTAATGAGCTGTCAACAGATCTCGTGCCTACTTTTCCCTGCCAAGGTTCATTTCTATTAACTGTAATCTTATTGGATCTCAAAAATGTCACATTTAATTTCAGTCAAATCGCAGGTGTTTATGTCTAGAGTCTAGACCGATGAAGAGGACGAAAGGAAGGGATGCCAAAGAGAGATAAAGACTCCGAAGAGTTTAAAGTGACTTTCATCTACAGCTTCTGTTAGATTCGCCGCCCACATTTAATGAAGTTGAAGCAAGTCTTGTGTAGAAGTTGACATTTGATTAAAATTCATGTCGTGCGGTTTACCAAGTAATTGTGTTACCGGAGTTGGCAACACTTTAGAGATATTCACGTATTTCGAATAAAACTTTTCCAACAGGTGATTATGTGCGAGAATCTTCAATGTGTGCCTGTTATCCACTTAATGACACATTTTACTTGAATGACCTCTCGCAGAAAGCACTTTTCTTGAGAGAAAGAGAGAGAAAGAAAGAGAGAGAGAGAGAGAGAGAGAGAGAGAGAGAGAGAGAGAGAATGGTAGAGAAAAAAATGCGAAAAGAAAGTAAGAATGACTTGGAATTGATACAGATTTTAAGCTGTTGGGGAAATTGGCAGCACTTTTAATTAAACTGAACTGAGTTGAAACGTTTTAAATACCTTGAGCGGTTTGCAATCGACTGCAACAACAAAAGCGAAGGCAAAAACAACATCGACTACGATTGAAACGTGAACTTAAAACAGAGGAGGAAAAAACAGACACCTCGACGTGTCATCTGCAGTCAGTCACGTAAAACGCTTCATTAATTAAAGCGCTTCATAAAAAGAATTTCATTAAAGAAAATGTATTGAACGAGTGGCTCGCAGCACATATACCCAATTACAACAACAACAAACGTACATAACAACATCTGAAATTAATAATAAAAGTTTTATTATTGAATTTTTGGAGTTGTGTTGAGTTTTTATGAGTTGCGAACAAAACTTTTATGGATTTTTTTTGTACTTTAGCTAAAGAAAGGAAGGATAAAAAAAGAACCGTTTTTTATGGCTGATAATAACAATTGCTATTGTGTAGGGCCAAGGGAAACATAGCGAAAGTTGCAGAGTGAATTATAAAGATGGGAGAAAAATGTCCAAATAAATATCATGCCACTCAATAAAAAATTCCTCATTGATGGCAATGATGACAAAACCGCAATAACTCTGCATAAACCGAGTCGGAGTTGTGCTGCTTACTGAGGAGCACCGAATACTCTTCAACCACGATATTGAAAGTAACCCAGCGGGGTTTTTTTAGTGTGTATCGGTTTCTGGCTTACATAGAAGCTGTAAGTAGGTAGCTTTTGATATCGTGTTGCTTTCGCAGCCAATGAAATAAACTTATGGTGTAGTCGACTAGTGAAAAGTACATTTATGATATACTATATACAATGCCCGCTTACATATGCCACTTGTGATCAGCTGTCTTTTCAACAGCATCAAACGAGTATTTTCTGTAATTTCTTTGTCTTTATAATATGTAGTATCAACTTTCAAGCGAGTTATTTAAAAGTAACCAAGTGCAATAGGTTGAAGTAAATTGTTAAGAAAAGGAAAATAAAATAGTTATGCAAATCCAATTTTTATTTTATTTACATTTCCAAGAAGCGAAAGCCTTTCTCGAACCAGGATTCGTTTCGAATGGATCTCATGAGCATGCTTTTGATTCGATTGTAGATCAGCAAGCAGCGAAAGCCTTTTCCCAAAATGCTTTGGAACAAGTGTTCCCCAAAATCCGTGTGACATATAAATTTCAGTTCTGCCAATTTTGAAGAAGATATTAATCCTTGAGGATATATGTAAGTATTCAATTTAACCAATTTTTATAAAATTCATTTTCAAGTTAAATAAAAAAACTCTTGTTAAATAAACCACTTTTTTTTTGATCGAAAACATTAAGGAAATTTCTTCATTCCACTCTATTCAATTTGTCCCATAATTGTTAATTAACTTTCTTTGGAGTGATGATTTGACATTAAGAAGTATTTTTCTAGTAAATATGTACATTCATTATATAAAGATTCATCAGGTTTTTATTTCAGGAAACCCTTTGTTTATTTTATGTTTTATTGTGTGAAGAAATAATTTACAAATTGGAGAATTTCTTAGATTTGAGGAAAGCTTTACTTTAATTGCAGAATATTTTTCGTGGAAGACTTTTTCAAAACAAGAAGATAGCGACATTTTTTCGTTAAGGTGAAGTATTGAAATAACAACAATTGCAATAACAATAGCAAAAACTGAGTATGTAATTAAAGCTGTCTCTTCGCTTCACATGCCTTTCATCGTTTGTCTAGAAATCAATCCGACGTTTCTCATCCTGTGCTCTCAATATTCAATCAATCAATCAATGATGACGACTCGTTAAGTTATTTCCGAGAGTAATCCTTTTACGCACAAACACACAGCTCCACGCTCACCTTTAGATCGTTTAAAAAAGTCAATTAAAAATCAGCCAACGGCAAAATCAATTAAAACACAAAGAAAACTGAAAGGAAAAGGAGCTTCAAAGGAAAATTCCCAAAGAAACTTTTGCCTTGAAATGAAGTGCATGAAAGCAAAACTGTTAAATAGCTTTAAAAGTATGTGTGTGAATTGCAAAAGCAAATTGTTTTTACTTAATCATATTGCCTTATTTTCGATATTGCCTTTTTTGGTATAGAACTCTATTGTCTCTATTTTACAGCACTAACAACATATGAGTAAAAAAATACTTTGAACTGTTCCTTAAGTTGCAAATCACACCACGATCGACGGACCTAGGTACGGAAACATAATCACTGCTATCCCCATGTTTATTTTATTTTTCCACAAGAAAAACCTAACTAGAACAACCAGAAACCACAAAATTTCCACACACAATTTGAGAACAATTAATAAATCTTAACCAAGACCTAAATGGCCCTAGGAATATTGTTCGAATTACTTTTTACATTTTGTTAGGAATGCATCAATTGTAATTCAAAAGGCTTCATAGCTACAAAGTTATTTGGAATAAAAAATTACTATTCTGATAATAAATTTTTCTGATTTACAAATTACAAATCGACTTTAATTCAGAAATTCTTCCTCATCCAAAATCAACTTTCAACCTTATTTGTTCGCATGTGGAGATTAAAAAAAGGGGCAGCAAAGGATAAGAAAACAGAAAATAAGACTATAGAAACATTACAAGGAATGTAAAGCGAGAACTTCGCAGAAGAAAACCCAACAATACACAAGTGCTGAATGGCCACTAACGTATCTTGCGTGGAGCAATGGTGAAGGGATTGGAGAAAAGATGAAGGGTTCGAAAAATAAGAAGGAGAAACGGACCCGGAAAACAATAAAATAAAAAATTTCAACAATTTGTCGTTGAAATGCGAAAACAAATCATTTATTGGAAAAAAGGGTAGCGCAATCGATGCGATTGATGGACTCAGTCCATGTTCCGTTCTCCTTTTAGAATGCATAGTTGTGTATGTAGCGCAAGAGAACTCTAAGCGCAAATGGTCAAGTATTCCTGATATAGCCAGAGCGGGAACGAAATCAAAGCAATGACTCACTTGAAAGAATGTGCATGCGTGCTTGACGAAACTTGCAGGATATAAGAGTTGAGGACGTCGTTGAGACAGAGCCCATGTGAAAAGTCGCTGAAGACATCGGGATATAAATTGCCTTAGCTAAATTACAAATGTTTCGCTATAATTACGGTTTGTTATGGTTTTTTATGGTTTTTGTTTCCTCTATATTTTATAATCAGGTAGTTAATCTGTAGTGGAGACATCAAACCCTTGTAAGCACCTCATCATCGAATCAATGATTTACTTTTTAAAAAATTTTAATTGAAATTTTAATAATGTTTTTTAAAATATTTTTATAAAATTCTAAGTAGAGGTAACTAAAATTAACAAATTAAATTTTAAAAAATCCTCTTCCTTTCCGAGATAACTTAAATATAATTTAAAACTATTCGCATTATTGTCGTCTATATTATTTCTCCTCTCGTCTCTCCCATTTTCAGTGTCTTCATGTTGTCGAGTTTGTGATTGACGTTCATTGGTAGCAGTTCCACTGATGTTTTTTAATCAAAGTGGGTTCGATCAAAATGGGCATGTAGAGCAAATCGATAAATTGTAGAAACAACCCATAAGGATATATCAATGATGTAGGACAAATTTCTGTAAACACGCACCATAAATATTCAAGGGTACCCAAAATCAGATATCATAAAAAACCACTCAGCGGTGGGCTTTCTTTAAATTTATTGTGACTCCTTCACATCTCTGACTCTTTAACTGTTTCAAGCCCAACTTTTGAATAATAAATACCCATGTTGTATATGAAAAATGTTAAAAATAATGAAAAAATCATGGTGGGTTTATTTGTTTACGTGGACTCAGACCCGCATAAGTTGATGACTCTGTTGTTTTATTACATATGATTGTTTTTGTACAAAGGGAAGATTACAGAGAGGAAAGCGAATCCCTTTTGGTCGCTGTACTCACGCCCAATGTTTTATGCTGTCTCGTTAAAGCAGCTCCTCGAACACATATGGATATTTTCTTTTATGTCGGCAATAAAAAATTGAAGCAGGTTTCCCAAAGAAGAGGTCAGGCAGCACAACAGACAAATGAGTCAACAGACGCCACGCATTTTAGAAACAGCCACCCACGATGCTGAAGCTCGCAACTCACTCCACGTTTTCCTCCTCCTCAGTCTTCACGCCAATGACCCTACTGGCAAAATTTATCCAAATTCGATACAAAATAGGAAACATTTTATAAAAATGTCTACTTAAAGTGGATTAAATTAATTCTCAATGAAGCATTTGAGTCTTTTCAACCTCTAAGAACTTAAGAAGTATGTTTCCAGCGTCATTCTGGGAGATAAAGAAAACTGGTTTCAGTAACAAATGAATTATCGGCGCAGCCTAAAAGTACTCATTGCATTTCTGGTAAAAATGAAAGTTGAAATTTTTAGTACAACTTTCAATTTTAATTTATTAATTTTTTTTTTTTGTTTTTGTTACAGTTGGTGCTTCTGTCAGAAATTAAAATTTAATTTTTTCCAATTTCAATATAGACCGGAATATCGCTTACAGTTCATTACGAATTCATTACTTACTCTTGATCATTTATTATGATCAAAATATCTATATTTAAAAGCATTCATTTACTTTTCAAATTCAAAAATTTATTTCATAATATCTAATTGGAATATACTATAAAATATTTATTCCCTCATTTATTGCAAATTTACAATTGTAAAATTGGCAAGGATTTAAACTTTATTCCAAACTGAATAACCAAAAACTAACTAATTTTTCATTAAAAAAATTTATGTGGATAATTAAATCATCGGTAAAATTTCTAATCCATGACGTGGAATGGTTTTAATTCTTCTCCTTACAACGAAATGAATCAAATTCAAGTTGAAGTAACCTGATTGCATGTGGTTAATTCTGATCGACCCTTTGAATAGAGTTTGAGTTGAGTGTTTGAGCACTTGAGCGCGGGTGTAGATGAGCATGCGTTCGATAAGAAACGGCAGCTAAATGGATTTTTTATTACCTCATGATGTTATTCAATTTTCGCCATTTGGCGTGCTTATTTAGCCTCATGTAACGAGTGTAGGGTGAGCGCATGTGCTTGTGTGCGCGTTTGCCATCGAGAGCACGTCGCGTGTTTGCTTGCTTTCGAGAATCCTTGTCTTATAACATACAACAGATTTTTGCTGCATAATTGTAGGCAGCTCTCGGTCTCAGTTGGCGGTTGGTTCGTTCGGTATCGTTGTGTTACAAAATTGGCTGTAGCAATAGCCGACGAAGTTGTAGCCGAAACTGCAAAAACCATTTGCATTGTTTTTACTGTTGTTTTTATTTCCATGCTTCTACCTCCTTCTTTGCTTAAATCTTCATTTTTGTGTTGGTCATCGTTTCTTTGTTTTTCCTGCTGTACCATTTGCAATGACATCGTAATTTCAAGAATTTCCATTGAGATTTTTTACAAAATAGCCATTTTTTCTTGTCTTTTTTTTTTGGACATGTTGCTTTGGCTTCAGTGAGTTCGTCAGTTTTTTCACCTTCAAAGGAGAATTTTTTACATTTTCAGATTTTATATCAGCCCACGACTCTTATTTTGCTTTTAGATCTTTGGAGCTGTGAAAAATAACACTTATCAAAGGTTAACAGATTAACTAACGCAGTTTTTCAGTTAATCTTAATGTTTTTTCCTAAATAACATGAGAAAAAAAACTTATTGATATCGTTAATATGAAAGTTCTTAGAGAGCGAAAGACCTCAATTCCAGAAGCGAATGCGTATCGAATCGCTCAACAAAACAGGGACCTTTTGAGGCTATAAGTGCTGAAACTAGCCGCAGGTTTATAATTATATGATTCCCAGAGTTGCTGGAAGACGAAAATAAGCTTAAAAGTGATTACGAATATAAGGATGCAGTGTATAGAGATATATGTATATGTACAATAAACTCAAAGTGCAGCAAGTTATTTCAAAACATTGTAACGACAAATTTTGTGCCACAAAATTTAATGTACATAAAGAGGCTGGTATAGAATCACGCATTCACGCCAAGGACAAACGCAGCAAACTCGTATTCATAGCGCACATGAAGAAAACTAGTCAAAAGAGTTTGCTATATAGCTCGAAAACATTGGAAGCAATGAACACGTCGTATCAACTCCATTAAACTGATTGCACTAGACAATCAATCCGTGATTAGGTGCATTGAACGGACATATGTTGATTCGAAGCTGGCACAGGAATGTTCCCTGAAACTTGGTGAGTGTGCCCGTGTCAACGAGGTCACACTCATGTGGGTAAAGGAGCACTCTGGTATCAGCGGGAATGAGTTAGCTGATGAACTTGCCAAGCAAGGGTCATCATCTGCATTTGTGGGCCCGGAGCCGAAAGTTGCGTTAAGCAAAGGTTCGGTGACGGCATTAGTTAATCGGTGGGTGGAATTCTCTCATTTGGAAAGATGGGAGAGTTTAACTACTTGTAGACAATCTAGGACTGTTTTAAGCAGGCCTATGGGCGGCGCAGTGAAATGGGTCACCCAACAACCACGGAAGACCCTGAGCTGGCTAGCAGCGATAGTGACCGGACATGGGAACTTCAGATATCATCTTAACAAGATTGGTCTTGCTGAGGATGGTGTTTGCAGGCTGTGTTTGGAAGAGGACGAGACAGCGGTGCATGTAATGTGCCAGTGTCCAGCGATAGCTAGCAAAAGGATTGCCGTACTGGGTCGCCACTTTATAAATGACGACGAGGTTGGCAGTATCAACCTTCAAGACCTGCTTGCTATGACACAGGACTTGGTTATGAGGACGGAGGTGGATGTATTCTGCATGCCCCGTAGATAGGTCCTAGTGATTTGGTGGTGAGACGAAAAAGGACCCAATATAAGTGGTCTGCTTCCACTCTCTCACTCCCATCACAAGAGGAGTTAGGTTTTAGTACGTAGGCACACTTCATAGTGTGAATCGAGCATGCCAGTTTCTGGTATCTTTTGAAGATTTCCCCTTCTCTTAAAAAAAAAAAAAAAAAAAAAAACTCAAACAGGTTCGGAGTCTGACGAAAGCTTTAAAGCTTTTTACACAACCTGGAAGAAGAAGAGACGACGACAAAAGAACGAACGCACAGCGCTTTGGGACAGTCTGTGAAGAACCCCACGTGAAAGCAGTTCGGAAATAGTAACACGCGTTAAACATTTCAGCAGAGACGATCAGCATCGTAAGGACGTCGCAGTCAGCACTGTCAGGACTCCGAGTCGGCATCAGCGGGACTTGCAGTCTGCATCGAAAGAACTTGGAGTCGGCATCACAGGAACACGCAGGCAGCTCCGTATGGGCTCCGAGTCGACATCAAAGGGACTCGCTGTCTGCATCGAAAGAACTCCGAGTCGGCATCAAAGAGACTCGCAGTCAATAGCGCAAGGACATCTATCAAGGAGAAACTAACCAGAAATTTCCTTTCCAGGCTAATGACTAAATAAATTATAAATTTCCTTTTCAGCTCCAAATTATCAAGGTAGTCTTACCATTTGCTTACAGCCTAATCAATAACTTTTAATTTCCAGCAAATTTATTTTAAACTTCTATAAGAAAACTTACCCTTAGGCATATTGATGAACATTGTAATCAAAATCAAAAGCAATTCAATAAAAGTTGTTAATATAAAAATTGATGTATTGCGTTCAAACAAATAAATAATTAAACGAGACCTTGGACTGGACTGAGTTATATACAGGCGAAGAGAAAGCATCGTTACAACATCACAAGCGCAAAGGAATTCTTTTTTATTATAAAAACTGGTCGGATTTCACTCCTTGTCAATACCAACTCTTCCATGATATATAAATGCTAAATCGCAAGGCGAAAAAAATATACGTTCCAAACTGCATACTTTCATTCTCTCACCTGTAATTGTCATTTCCACAGACAGGCAGAAAGACGACGGCCAAACATGGCTAAACCTTATTCCTTCAAATGTAGGGTAAGAAAATCCGGTCTACAATTTATCCCAAGTTGTCCCATTTTATCCCAAGCTCGGAAATTTGAATATGTCAATACAAAAAATTATTAATTTATGTATTTAAATCTATCGATAACAAAAACATTGCTTATATTATTAGCAAATATCATAATTGAATGTAATTCAATGTAGAAAAGTCTAAAAAAATTCTTCATCCAATTTTGTACCGAATTTCATTCCTTTTTGTTTGTGTTGCCATGACTATGTTTAAGTAGGGAAATAAGCTTGTGACACTTTGAAATGGGTATAGCTGAGGTGGATAGACGACGGCTATACCTATTTCACGCGATGTCGTAGCTCCGGGTTCGACTCCTAGAGCAATTTTTTTTTTTTTTTTTTTTTGTAATCATATTGTAAGTGGAATCGGACTAGATTTCGGATGTATCCGAATCAGAATCCGGACTGGGGTACGAAGAACGTGGATACATGGTGGTAGACATAGGTTAATTTTTTTAAACATTTTACTTGGACAAGTAAGATAAATGTAAACAGGCGAATGGTAAATTGTAGATAAGAAGAAATCGTTACACAGGAACGTCGGATAGAGTAAATACCTTTAATAAGACCGCTTGGGGAATGTTTCAAAGTTTCGCCATCACATCTGCCTCAAAAGCATCTTATATCATTTTTTTGCACTTCTGCACTCCATAAAAAAAAAGTAATGAATTTTTGTGAAGGAGTTGAATGTGGCAAATACATGCGTAAAGCTTAAATAGAGGCATCCTATTATTGCATACATACGCTGCAAATAAACCCTGTGGGTTTATACCCCGCGACTTTTAGCAACAGAACCCTGTCGGTCTGTGGGTTTATACCCCGCGACTCTTGGCAACACAGCCCTGTCGGTCTGTGGGTTTAAAACCCGCGGCAGAAGGACAGTCGGTCTTTGGGTTTATACCCCACGACTCCATAACAACAAAACAGATGAATCGACTCATGGAGAAACTAACCAAAAATTTACTTTCCAGCCTAATGATTAACTAAATTATAAATTTCTTTTTCAGTTCCAAATTATCAAGATAATCTAACCATTTGCTTACAGCCTAATCAATAACTTTTAATTTCCAGCAAATTTATTTTAAACTTCTATAAGAAAACTTACCCTTAGGCATATTGATGAACATTGTAATCAAAATCAAAAGCACTTCAATAAAAGTTGTTAATATAAAAATTGATGTATTGCGTTCAAACAAATAAATAATTAAATGAGACCTTGGACTGGACTGAGTTATATACAGGCGAAGGGAAATCATCGTTACAACATCACAAGCGCAAAGGAATTCCTTTTTATTATAAAAACTGGTCGGATTTCACTCCTTGTCAATACCAGCTCTTCCATGATATGTAAATGCTAAATCGCAAGGCGAAAAAATATACGTTCCAAACTGCATACTTTCATTCTCTCACCTGTAATTGTCATTTCCACAGACAGGCAGAAAGACGACGGCCAAACATGGCTAAACCTTATTCCTTCAAATGTAGGGTAAGAAAATCCGGTCTACAATTTATCCCAAGTTGTCCCATTTTATCCCAAGCTCGGAAATTTGAATATGTCAATACAAAAACTTATTAATTTATGTATTTAAATCTATTGATAACAAAAACATTGCTTATATTATTAACAAATATCATAATTGAATGTAATTCAAAGTAGAAAAGTCTAAAATTCTTCATCCAATTTTGTACCGAATTTCATTTCTTTTTGTTTGTGTTGCCATGACTATGTTTAAGTAGGGAAATAAGCTTGTGACACTTTGAAATGGGTATAGCTGAAGTGGATAGACGACGGCTATACCTATTTCACGCGATGTCGTAGCTCCGGGTTCGACTCCTAGAGCAATTTTTTTTTTTTTTGTTGTAATCATATTGTAAGTGGAATCGGACTAGATTTCGGATGTATCCGAATCAGAATCCGGACTGGGGTACGAAGAACGTGGATACATGGTGGTAGGCATATGTTAATTTTTTTAAACATTTTACTTGAACAAGTAAGATAAATGTAAACAGGCGAATGGTAAATTGTAGATAAGAAGAAATCGTTACACAGGAACGTCGGATAGAGTAAATACCTTTAATAAGACCGCTTGGGGAATGTTTCAAAGTTTCGCCATCACATCTGCCTCAAAAGCATCTTATATCATTTTTTTGCACTTCTGCACTCCATAAAGAAAAAAGTAATGAATTTTTGTGAAGGAGTTGAATGTGGCAAATACATGCGTAAAGCTTAAATAGAGGCATCCTATTATTGCATACATACGCTGCAACCTAAATAAACCCTGTGGGTTTATACCCCGCGACTTTTAGCAACAGAACCCTGTCGGTCTGTGGGTTTATACCCCGCGACTCTTGGCAACACAGCCCTATCGGTCTGTGGGTTTAAACCCCGCGGCAAAAGGACAGTCGGTCTGTGGGTTTATACCCCACGACTCCATAACAACAAACCAGATGAGTCGACTCATGGAGAAACTAACCAGAAATTTACTTTCCAGCCTAATGATTAAATAAATTATAAATTTCTTTTTTAGTTCCAAATTATCAAGATAATCTAACCATTTGCTTACAGCCTAATCAATAACTTTTAATTTCCAGCAAATTTATTTTAAACTTCTATAAGGAAACTTACCCTTAGGCATATTGATGAACATTGTAATCAAAATCAAAAGCAATTCAATAAAAGTTGTTAATATAAAAATTTATGTATTGCGTTCAAACAAATAAATAATTAAACGAGACCTTGGACTGGACTGAGTTATATACAGGCGAAGAGAAAGCATCGTTACAACATCACAAGCGCAAAGGAATTCCTTTTTATTATAAAAACTGGTCGGATTTCACTCCTTGTGAATACCAACTCTTCCATGATATATAAATGCTAAATCGCAAGGCGAAAAAATATACGTTCCAAACTGCATACTTTCATTCTCTCACCTGTAATTGTCATTTCCACAGACAGGCAGAAAGACGACGGCCAAACATGGCTAAACCTTATTCCTTCAAATGTAGGGTAAGAAAATCCGGTCTACAATTTATCCCAAGTTGTCCCATTTTATCCCAAGCCCGGAAATTTGAATATGTCAATACAAAAACTTATTAATTTATGTATTTAAATCTATCGATAACAAAAACATTGCTTATATTATTAACAAATATCATAATTGAATGTAATTCAATGCAGAAAAGTCTAAAAAAATTCTTCATCCAATTTTGTACCGAATTTCATTCCTTTTTTGTTTGTGTTGCCATGACTATGTTTAAGTAGGGAAATAAGCTTGTGACACTTTGAAATGGGTATAGCTGAGGTGGATAGACGACGGCTATACCTATTTCACGCGATTTCGTAGCTCCGGGTTCGACTCCTAGAGCAATTTTTTTTTTTTTTTTGTTGTAATCATATTGTAAGTGGAATCGGACTAGATTTCGGATGTATCCGAATCAGAATCCGGACTGGGGTACGAAGAACGTGGATACATGGTGGTAGACATATGTTAATTTTTTTAAACATTTTACTTGAACAAGTAAGATAAATGTAAACAGGCGAATGGTAAATTGTAGATAAGAAGAAATCGTTACACAGGAACGTCGGATAGAGTAAATACCTTTAATAAGACCGCTTGGGGAATGTTTCAAAGTTTCGCCATCACATCTGCCTCAAAAGCATCTTATATAATTTTTTTGCACTTCTGCACTTCATAAAAAAAAAGTAATGAATTTTTGTGAAGGAGTTGAATATGGCAAATACATGCGTAAAGCTTAAATAGAGGCATCCTATTATTGCATACATACGCTGCAACCTAAATAAACCCTGTGGGTTTATACCCCGCGACTTTTAGGAACAGAACCCTGTCGGTCTGTGGGTTTATACCCCGCGACTCTTGGCAACACAGCCCTCTCGAACTGTGGGTTTAAACCCCGCGGCAAAAGGACAGTCGCTCTGGGGGTTTATAACCCACGACTCCATAACAACAAACCAGATGAGTCGACTCATGGAGAAACTAACCAGAAATTTACTTTCCAGCCTAATGATTAAATAAATTATAAATTTATTTTTTAGTTCCAAATTATCAAGATAATCTAACCATTTGCTTACAGCCTAATCAATAACTTTTAATTTCCAGCAAATTTATTTTAAACTTCTATAAGAAAACTTACCCTTAGGCATATTGATGAACATTGTAATCAAAATCAAAAGCAATTCAATAAAAGTTGTTAATATAAAAATTGATGTATTGCGTTCAAACAAATAAATAATTAAATGAGACCTTGGACTGGACTGAGTTTTATACAGGCGAAGGGAAATCATCGTTACAACATCACAAGCGCAAAGGAATTCCTTTTTATTATAAAAACTGGTCGGATTTCACTCCTTGTCAATACCAGCTCTTCCATGATATGTAAATGCTAAATCGCAAGGCGAAAAAATATACGTTCCAAACTGCATACTTTCATTCTCTCACCTGTAATTGTCATTTCCACAGACAGGCAGAAAGACGACGGCCAAACATGGCTAAACCTTATTCCTTCAAATGTAGGGTAAGAAAATCCGGTCTACAATTTATCCCAAGTTGTCCCATTTTATCCCAAGCTCGGAAATTTGAATATGTCAATACAAAAACTTATTAATTTATGTATTTAAATCTATTGATAACAAAAACATTGCTTATATTATTAACAAATATCATAATTGAATGTAATTCAAAGTAGAAAAGTCTAAAATTCTTCATCCAATTTTGTACCGAATTTCATTTATTTTTGTTTGTGTTGCCATGACTATGTTTAAGTAGGGAAATAAGCTTGTGACACTTTGAAATGGGTATAGCTGAAGTGGATAGACGACGGCTATACCTATTTCACGCGATGTCGTAGCTCCGGGTTCGACTCCTAGAGCAATTTTTTTTTTTTTTGTTGTAATCATATTGTAAGTGGAATCGGACTAGATTTCGGATGTATCCGAATCAGAATCCGGACTGGGGTACGAAGAACGTGGATACATGGTGGTAGGCATATGTTAATTTTTTTAAACATTTTACTTGAACAAGTAAGATAAATGTAAACAGGCGAATGGTAAATTGTAGATAAGAAGAAATCGTTACACAGGAACGTCGGATAGAGTAAATACCTTTAATAAGACCGCTTGGGGAATGTTTCAAAGTTTCGCCATCACATCTGCCTCAAAAGCATCTTATATCATTTTTTTGCACTTCTGCACTCCATAAAGAAAAAAGTAATGAATTTTTGTGAAGGAGTTGAATGTGGCAAATACATGCGTAAAGCTTAAATAGAGGCATCCTATTATTGCATACATACGCTGCAACCTAAATAAACCCTGTGGGTTTATACCCCGCGACTTTTAGCAACAGAACCCTGTCGGTCTGTGGGTTTATACCCCGCGACTCTTGGCAACACAGCCCTATCGGTCTGTGGGTTTAAACCCCGCGGCAAAAGGACAGTCGGTCTGTGGGTTTATACCCCACGACTCCATAACAACAAACCAGATGAGTCGACTCATGGAGAAACTAACCAGAAATTTACTTTCCAGCCTAATGATTAAATAAATTATAAATTTCTTTTTTAGTTCCAAATTATCAAGATAATCTAACCATTTGCTTACAGCCTAATCAATAACTTTTAATTTCCAGCAAATTTATTTTAAACTTCTATAAGAAAACTTACCCTTAGGCATATTGATGAACATTGTAATCAAAATCAAAAGCAATTCAATAAAAGTTGTTAATATAAAAATTTATGTATTGCGTTCAAACAAATAAATAATTAAACGAGACCTTGGACTGGACTGAGTTATATACAGGCGAAGAGAAAGCATCGTTACAACATCACAAGCGCAAAGGAATTCCTTTTTATTATAAAAACTGGTCGGATTTCACTCCTTGTGAATACCAACTCTTCCATGATATATAAATGCTAAATCGCAAGGCGAAAAAATATACGTTCCAAACTGCATACTTTCATTCTCTCACCTGTAATTGTCATTTCCACAGACAGGCAGAAAGACGACGGCCAAACATGGCTAAACCTTATTCCTTCAAATGTAGGGTAAGAAAATCCGGTCTACAATTTATCCCAAGTTGTCCCATTTTATCCCAAGCCCGGAAATTTGAATATGTCAATACAAAAACTTATTAATTTATGTATTTAAATCTATCGATAACAAAAACATTGCTTATATTATTAACAAATATCATAATTGAATGTAATTCAATGCAGAAAAGTCTAAAAAAATTCTTCATCCAATTTTGTACCGAATTTCATTCCTTTTTTGTTTGTGTTGCCATGACTATGTTTAAGTAGGGAAATAAGCTTGTGACACTTTGAAATGGGTATAGCTGAGGTGGATAGACGACGGCTATACCTATTTCACGCGATTTCGTAGCTCCGGGTTCGACTCCTAGAGCAATTTTTTTTTTTTTTTTGTTGTAATCATATTGTAAGTGGAATCGGACTAGATTTCGGATGTATCCGAATCAGAATCCGGACTGGGGTACGAAGAACGTGGATACATGGTGGTAGACATATGTTAATTTTTTTAAACATTTTACTTGAACAAGTAAGATAAATGTAAACAGGCGAATGGTAAATTGTAGATAAGAAGAAATCGTTACACAGGAACGTCGGATAGAGTAAATACCTTTAATAAGACCGCTTGGGGAATGTTTCAAAGTTTCGCCATCACATCTGCCTCAAAAGCATCTTATATAATTTTTTTGCACTTCTGCACTTCATAAAAAAAAAGTAATGAATTTTTGTGAAGGAGTTGAATATGGCAAATACATGCGTAAAGCTTAAATAGAGGCATCCTATTATTGCATACATACGCTGCAACCTAAATAAACCCTGTGGGTTTATACCCCGCGACTTTTAGGAACAGAACCCTGTCGGTCTGTGGGTTTATACCCCGCGACTCTTGGCAACACAGCCCTCTCGAACTGTGGGTTTAAACCCCGCGGCAAAAGGACAGTCGCTCTGGGGGTTTATAACCCACGACTCCATAACAACAAACCAGATGAGTCGACTCATGGAGAAACTAACCAGAAATTTACTTTCCAGCCTAATGATTAAATAAATTATAAATTTATTTTTTAGTTCCAAATTATCAAGATAATCTAACCATTTGCTTACAGCCTAATCAATAACTTTTAATTTCCAGCAAATTTATTTTAAACTTCTATAAGAAAACTTACCCTTAGGCATATTGATGAACATTGTAATCAAAATCAAAAGCAATTCAATAAAAGTTGTTAATATAAAAATTGATGTATTGCGTTCAAACAAATAAATAATTAAATGAGACCTTGGACTGGACTGAGTTATATACAGGCGAAGGGAAATCATCGTTACAACATCACAAGCGCAAAGGAATTCCTTTTTATTATAAAAACTGGTCGGATTTCACTCCTTGTCAATACCAGCTCTTCCATGATATGTAAATGCTAAATCGCAAGGCGAAAAAATATACGTTCCAAACTGCATACTTTCATTCTCTCACCTGTAATTGTCATTTCCACAGACAGGCAGAAAGACGACGGCCAAACATGGCTAAACCTTATTCCTTCAAATGTAGGGTAAGAAAATCCGGTCTACAATTTATCCCAAGTTGTCCCATTTTATCCCAAGCTCGGAAATTTGAATATGTCAATACAAAAACTTATTAATTTATGTATTTAAATCTATCGATAACAAAAACATTGCTTATATTATTAACAAATATCATAATTGAATGTAATTCAAAGTAGAAAAGTCTAAAATTCTTCATCCAATTTTGTACCGAATTTCATTCCTTTTTGTTTGTGTTGCCATGACTATGTTTAAGTAGGGAAATAAGCTTGTGACACTTTGAAATGGGTATAGCTGAAGTGGATAGACGACGGCTATACCTATTTCACGCGATGTCGTAGCTCCGGGTTCGACTCCTAGAGCAATTTTTTTTTTTTTTTTTTTATTTTTTCTAATCATATTGTAAGTGGAATCGGACTAGATTTCGGATGTATCCGAATCAGAATTCGTACTGGGGTACGAAGTACGTGGATACATGGTGGTAGACATATGTTAATTTTTTTAAACATTTTACTTGAACAAGTAAGATAAATGTAAACGGGCGAATGGTAAATTGTAGATAAGAAGAAATCGTTACACAGGAACGTCGGATAGAGTAAATACCTTTAATAAGACCGCTTGGGGAATGTTTCAAAGTTTCGCCATCACATATGCCTCAAAAGCATCTTATATCATTTTTTTGCACTTCTGCACTTCATAAAAAAAAAGTAATGAATTTTTGTGAAGGAGTTGAATATGGCAAATACATGCGTAAAGCTTAAATAAAGGCATCCTATTATTGCATACATACGCTGCAACCTAAATAAACCCTGTGGGTTTATACCCCGCGACTTATAGCAACAGAACCCTGTCGGTCTGTGGGTTTATACCCCGCGACTCTTGGCAACACAGCCCTCTCGGTCTGTGGGTTTAAACCCCGCGGCAGAAGGACAGTCGGTCTGTGGGTTTATACCCCACGACTCCATAACAACAATACAGATGAATCGACTCATGGAGAAACTAACCAAAAATTTACTTTCCAGCCTAATGATTAAATAAATTATAAATTTCTTTTTCAGTTCCAAATTATCAAGATAATCTAACTATTTGCTTACAGCCTAATCAATAACTTTTAATTTCCAGCAAATTTATTTTAAACTTCTATAAGAAAACTTACCCTTAGGCATATTGATGAACATTGTAATCAAAATCAAAACCAATTCAATAAAAGTTGTTAATATAAAAATTGATGTATTGCGTTCAAACAAATAAATAATTAAACGAGACCTTGGACTGGACTGAGTTATATACAGGCGAAGAGAAAGCATCGTTACAACATCACAAGCGCAAAGGAATTCTTTTTTATTATAAAAACTGGTCGGATTTCACTCCTTTTCAATACCAACTCTTCCATGATATATAAATGCTAAATAGCAAGGCGAAAAAATATACGTTCCAAACTGCATACTTTCATTCTCTCACCTGTAATTGTCATTTCCACAGACAGGCAGAAAGACGACGGCCAAACATGGCTAAACCTTATTCCTTCAAATGTAGAGTAAGAAAATCCGGTCTACAATTTATCCCAAGTTGTCCCATTTTATCCCAAGCTCGGAAATTTGAATATGTCAATACAAAAACTTATTAATTTATGTATTTAAATCTATCGATAACAAAAACATTGCTTATATTATTAACAAATATCATAATTGAATGTAATTCAATGTAGAAAAGTCTAAAAAAATTCTTCATCCAATTTTGTACCGAATTTCATTCCTTTTTGTTTGTGTTGCCATGACTATGTTTAAGTAGGGAAATAAGCTTGTGACACTTTGAAATGGGTATAGCTGAGGTGGATAGACGACGGCTATACCTATTTCACGCGATTTCGTAGCTCCGGGTTCGACTCCTAGAGCAATTTTTTTTTTTTTTTTTTGTTGTAATCATATTGTAAGTGGAATCGGACTAGATTTCGGATGTATCCGAATCAGAATCCGGACTGGGGTACGAAGAACGTGGATACATGGTGGTAGACATATGTTAATTTTTTTAAACATTTTACTTGAACAAGTAAGATAAATGTAAACGGGCGAATGGTAAATTGTAGATAAGAACAAATCGTTACACAGGAACGTCGGATAGAGTAAATACCTTTAATAAGACCGCTTGGGGAATGTTTCAAAGTTTCGCCATCACATCTGCCTCAAAAGCATCTTATATCATTTTTTTGCACTTCTGCACTTCATAAAAAAAAAGTAATGAATTTCTGTGAAGGAGTTGAATATGGCAAATACATGCGTAAAGCTTAAATAGAGGCATTCTATTATCGTATACATACGCTGCAACCTAAATAAACCCTGTGGGTTTATACCCCGCGACTTTTAGCAACAGAACCCTGTCGGTCTGTGGGTTTATACCCCGCGACTCTTGGCAACACAGCCCTGTCGGTCTGTGGGTTTAAACCCCGCGGCAGAAGGACAGTCGGTCTGTGGGTTTATACCCCACGACTCCATAACAACAAACCAGATGAGTCGACTCATGGAGAAACTAACCAGAAATTTACTTTCCAGCCTAATGATTAAATAAATTATAAATTTCTTTTTCAGTTCCAAATTATCAAGATAATCTAACTATTTGCTTACAGCCTAATCAATAACTTTTAATTTCCAGCAAATTTATTTTAAACTTCTATAAGAAAACTTACCCTTAGGCATATTGATGAACATTGTAATCAAAATCAAAAGCAATTCAATAGAAGTTGTTAATATAAAAATTGATGTATTGCGTTCAAACAAATAAATAATTAAACGAGACCTTGGACTGGACTGAGTTATATACAGGCGAAGAGAAAGCATCGTTACAACATCACAAGCGCAAAGGAATTCTTTTTTATTATAAAAACTGGTCGGATTTCACTCCTTTTCAATACCAACTCTTCCATGATATATAAATGCTAAATCGCAAGGCGAAAAAATATACGTTCCAAACTGCATACTTTCATTCTCTCGACGGCGGCCAAACATGGCTAAACCTTATTCCTTCAAATGTAGGGTAAGAAAATCCGGTCTACAATTTATCCCAAGTTGTCCCATTTTATCCCAAGCTCGGAAATTTGAATATGTCAATACAAAAACTTATTAATTTATGTATTTAAATCTATCGATAACAAAAACATTGCTTTTATTATTAACAAATATCATAATTGAATGTAATTCAATGTAGAAAAGTCTAAAATTCTTCATCCAATTTTGTACCGAATTTCATTCCTTTTTGTTTGTGTTGCCATGACTATGTTTAAGTAGGGAAATAAGCTTGTGACACTTTGAAATGGGTATAGCTGAAGTGGATAGACGACGGCTATACCTATTTCACGCGATGTCGTAGCTCCGGGTTCGACTCCTAGAGCAATTTTTTTTTTTTTTTTGTTGTAATCATATTGTAAGTGGAATCGGACTAGATTTCGGATGTATCCGAATCAGAATCCGGACTGGGGTACGAAGAACGTGGATACATGGTGGTAGACATATGTTAATTTTTTTAAACATTTTACTTGAACAAGTAAGATAAATGTAAACAGGCGAATGGTAAATTGTAGATAAGAAGAAATCGTTACACAGGAACGTCGGATAGAGTAAATACCTTTAATAAGACCGCTTGGGGAATGTTTCAAAGTTTCGCCATCACATCTGCCTCAAAAGCATCTTATATCATTTTTTTGCACTTCTGCACTTCATAAAAAAAAAGTAATGAATTTTTGTGAAGGAGTTGAATATGGCAAATACATGCGTAAAGCTTAAATAGAGGCATCCTATTATTGCATACATACGCTGCAACCTAAATAAACCCTGTGGGTTTATACCCCGCGACTTTTAGGAACAGAACCCTGTCGGTCTGTGGGTTTATACCCCGCGACTCTTGGCAACACAGCCCTCTCGGTCTGTGGGTTTAAACCCCGCGGCAAAAGGACAGTCGGTCTGTGGGTTTATACCCCACGACTCCATAACAACAAACCAGATGAGTCGACTCATGGAGAAACTAACCAGAAATTTACTTTTCAGCCTAATGATTAAATAAATTATAAATTTCTTTTTTAGTTCCAAATTATCAAGATAATCTAACCATTTGCTTACAGCCTAATCAATAACTTTTAATTTCCAGCAAATTTATTTTAAACTTCTATAAGAAAACTTACCCTTAGGCATATTGATGAACATTGTAATCAAAATCAAAAGCAATTCAATAAAAGTTGTTAATATAAAAATTGATGTATTGCGTTCAAACAAATAAATAATTAAATGAGACCTTGGACTGGACTGAGTTATATACAGGCGAAGGGAAATCATCGTTACAACATCACAAGCGCAAAGGAATTCCTTTTTATTATAAAAACTGGTCGGATTTCACTCCTTGTCAATACCAGCTCTTCCATGATATGTAAATGCTAAATCGCAAGGCGAAAAAATATACGTTCCAAACTGCATACTTTCATTCTCTCACCTGTAATTGTCATTTCCACAGACAGGCAGAAAGACGACGGCCAAACATGGCTAAACCTTATTCCTTCAAATGTAGGGTAAGAAAATCCGGTCTACAATTTATCCCAAGTTGTCCCATTTTATCCCAAGCCCGGAAATTTGAATATGTCAATACAAAAACTTATTAATTTATGTATTTAAATCTATCGATAACAAAAACATTGCTTATATTATTAACAAATATCATAATTGAATGTAATTCAATGCAGAAAAGTCTAAAAAAATTCTTCATCCAATTTTGTACCGAATTTCATTCCTTTTTTGTTTGTGTTGCCATGACTATGTTTAAGTAGGGAAATAAGCTTGTGACACTTTGAAATGGGTATAGCTGAGGTGGATAGACGACGGCTATACCTATTTCACGCGATTTCGTAGCTCCGGGTTCGACTCCTAGAGCAATTTTTTTTTTTTTTTTGTTGTAATCATATTGTAAGTGGAATCGGACTAGATTTCGGATGTATCCGAATCAGAATCCGGACTGGGGTACGAAGAACGTGGATACATGGTGGTAGACATATGTTAATTTTTTTAAACATTTTACTTGAACAAGTAAGATAAATGTAAACGGGCGAATGGTAAATTGTAGATAAGAAGAAATCGTTACACAGGAACGTCGGATAGAGTAAATACCTGTAATAAGACCGCTTGGGGAATGTTTCAAAGTTTCGCCATCACATCTGCCTCAAAAGAATCTTATATAATTTTTTTTTGCACTTAAACCCCGCGGCAGAAGGACGGTCGGTCTGGGGGTTTATACCCCACGGCTCCATAACAATAAAACAGATGAATCGACTCATGGAGAAACTAACCAGAAATTTACTTTTCAGCCTAATGATTAAATAAATTATAAATTTCTTTTTTAGTTCCAAATTGTCAAGATAATCTAACCATTTGCTTACAGCCTAATCAATAACTTTTAATTTCCAGCAAATTTATTTTAAACTTCTATAAGAAAACTTACCCTTAGGCATATTGATGAACATTGTAATCAAAATCAAAACCAATTCAATAAAAGTTGTTAATATAAAAATTGATGTATTGCGTTCAAACAAATAAATAATTAAACGAGACCTTGGACTGGACTGAGTTATATACAGGCGAAGAGAAAGCATCGTTACAACATCACAAGCGCAAAGGAATTCTTTTTTATTATAAAAACTGGTCGGATTTCACTCCTTGTCAATACCAACTCTTCCATGATATATAAATGCTAAATCGCAAGGCGAAAAAAATATACGTTCCAAACTGCATACTTTCATTCTCTCACCTGTAATTGTCATTTCCACAGACAGGCAGAAAGAGGACGGCCAAACATGGCTAAACCTTATTCCTTCAAATGTAGGGTAAGAAAATCCGGTCTACAATTTATCCCAAGTTGTCCCATTTTATCCCAAGCTCGGAAATTTGAATATGTCAATACAAAAAATTATTAATTTATGTATTTAAATCTATCGATAACAAAAACATTGCTTATATTATTAACAAATATCATAATTGAATGTAATTCAATGTAGAAAAGTCTAAAAAAATTCTTCATCCAATTTTGTACCGAATTTCATTCCTTTTTGTTTGTGTTGCCATGACTATGTTTAAGTAGGGAAATAAGCTTGTGACACTTTGAAATGGGTATAGCTGAGGTGGATAGACGACGGCTATACCTATTTCACGCGATTTCGTAGCTCCGGGTTCGACTCCTAGAGCAATTTTTTTTTTTTTTTTTTGTAATCATATTGTAAGTGGAATCGGACTAGATTTCGGATGTATCCGAATCAGAATCCGGACTGGGGTACGAAGAACGTGGATACATGGTGGTAGACATATGTTAATTTTTTTAAACATTTTACTTGAACAAGTAAGATAAATGTAAACGGGCGAATGGTAAATTGTAGATAAGAAGAAATCGTTACACACGAACGTCGGATAGAGTAAATACCTTTAATAAGACCGCTTGGGGAATGTTTCAAAGTTTCGCCATCACATCTGCCTCAAAAGCATCTTATATCATTTTTTTGCACTTCTGCACTTCATAAAAAAAAAGTAATGAATTTCTGTGAAGGAGTTGAATATGGCAAATACATGCGTAAAGCTTAAATAGAGGCATTCTATTATCGTATACATACGCTGCAACCTAAATAAACCCTGTGGGTTTATACCCCGCGACTTTTAGCAACAGAACCCTGTCGGTCTGTGGGTTTATACCCCGCGACTCTTGGCAACACAGCCCTGTCGGTCTGTGGGTTTAAACCCCGCGGCAGAAGGACAGTCGGTCTGTGGGTTTATACCCCACGACTCCATAACAACAAACCAGATGAGTCGACTCATGGAGAAACTAACCAGAAATTTACTTTCCAGCCTAATGATTAAATAAATTATAAATTTCTTTTTCAGTTCCAAATTATCAAGATAATCTAACTATTTGCTTACAGCCTAATCAATAACTTTTAATTTCCAGCAAATTTATTTTAAACTTCTATAAGAAAACTTACCCTTAGGCATATTGATGAACATTGTAATCAAAATCAAAAGCAATTCAATAAAAGTTGTTAATATAAAAATTGATGTATTGCGTTCAAACAAATAAATAATTAAACGAGACCTTGGACTGGACTGAGTTATATACAGGCGAAGAGAAAGCATCGTTACAACATCACAAGCGCAAAGGAATCCTTTTTTATTATAAAAACTGGTCGGATTTCACTCGTTATCAATACCAACTCTTCCATGATATATAAATGCTAAATCGCAAGGCAAAAAAATATACTCTCCAAACTGCATAGTTTTATTCTCTCACCTGTAATTGTCATTTCCACAGACAGGCCGAAAGACGACGGCCAAACATGGCTAAACCTTATTCCTTCAAATGTAGGGTAAGAAAATCGGGTCTACAATTTATCCCAAGTTGTCCCATTTAATGCCAAGCTCGGAAATTTGAATATGTCAATACAAAAACTTATTAATTTATGTATTTAAATCTATCGATAACAAAAACATTGCTTATATTATTAACAAATGTCATAATTGAATGTAATTCAATGTAGAAAAGTCTAAAAAAATTCTTCATCCAATTTTGTACCGAATTTCATTCCTTTTGTGTTTGTGTTGCCATGACTATGTTTAAGTAGGGAAATAAGCTTGTGGCACTTTGAAATGGGTATAGCTGAAGTGGATAGATGACGGCTATACCTATTTCACGCGATGTCGTAGCTCCGGTTTCGACTCCTAGAGCCATTTTTTTTTTTTTTTTTATTTTTTCTAATCATATTGTAAGTGGAATCGGACTAGATTTCGGATGTATCCGAATCAGAATTCGTACTGGGGTACGAAGTACGTGGATACATGGTGGTAGACATATGTTAATTTTTTTAAACATTTTACTTGAACAAGTAAGATAAATGTAAACGGGCGAATGGTAAATTGTAGATAAGAAGAAATCGTTACACAGGAACGTCGGATAGAGTAAATACCTTTAATAAGACCGCTTGGGGAATGTTTCAAAGTTTCGCCATCACATATGCCTCAAAAGCATCTTATATCATTTTTTTGCACTTCTGCACTTCATAAAAAGAAAGTAATGAATTTTTGTGAAGGAGTTGAATATGGCAAATACATGCGTAAAGCTTAAATAGAGGCATCCTATTATTGCATACATACGGTGCAACCTAAATAAACCCTGTGGGTTTATACCCCGCGACTTTTAGCAACAGAACCCTGTCGGTCTGTGGGTTTATACCCCGCGACTCTTGGCAACACAGCCCTGTCGGTCTGTGGGTTTAAACCCCGCGGCAAAAGGACAGTCGGTCTGTTTATACCCCACGACTCCATAACAACAAACCAGATGAGTCGACTCATGGAGAAACTAACCAGAAATTTACTTTTCAGCCTAATGATTAAATAAATTATAAATTTCTTTTTTAGTTCCAAATTATCAAGATAATCTAACCATTTGCTTACAGCCTAATCAATAACTTTTAATTTCCAGCAAATTTATTTTAAACTTCTATAAGAAAACTTACCCTTAGGCATATTGATGAACATTGTAATCAAAATCAAAAGCAATTCAATAAAAGTTGTTAATATAAAAATTGATGTATTGCGTTCAAAGAAATAAATAATTAAACGAGACCTTGGACTGGACTGAGTTATATACAGGCGAAGAGAAAGCATCGTTACAACATCACAAGCGCAAAGGAATTCCTTTTTATTATAAAAACTGGTCGGATTTCACTCCTTGTCAATACCAATACGTTCCAAACTGCATACTTTCATTCTCTCACCTGTAATTGTCATTTCCACAGACAGGCAGAAAGACGACGGCCAAACATGGCTAAACCTTATTCCTTCAAATGTAGGGTAAGAAAATCCGGTCTATAATTTATCCCAAGTTGTCCCATTTTATCCCAAGCTCGGAAATTTGAATATGTCAATACAAAAACTTATTAATTTATGTATTTAAATCTATCCATAACAAAAACATTGCTTATATTATTAACAAATATCATAATTGAATGTAATTCAATGTAGAAAAGTCTAAAAAAATTCTTCATCCAATTTTGTACCGAATTTCATTCCTTTTTTGTTTGTGTTGCCATGACTATGTTTAAGTAGGGAAATAAGCTTGTGACACTTTGAAATGGGTATAGCTGAAGTGGATAGACGACGGCTATACCTATTTCACGCGATGTCGTAGCTCCGGGTTCGACTCCTAGAGCACTTGTTTTTCTTTTTTTTTTTTTTTTTTTTTGTAATCATAAGTGGAATCGGACTAGATTTCCGTTGTATCCGAATCAGAATCCGGACTGGGGTACGAAGAACGTGGATACATGGTGGTAGACATATGTAAATTTCTTTAAACATTTTACTTGTACAAGTAAGGTAAATGGAAACGGGCGAATGGTTAATTGTAGATAAACAGAAATCGTTACACAGGAACGTCGGATAGAGTTAATACCTTTAATAAGACCGCTTTGGGTCTTATCCATCGCAATCGGGAATGTTTCAAAGTTTCGCCATCACATCTGCCTCAAAATCATCTTATATCATTTTTTACCACTTCTGCACTTGATAAAAAAAAAGTAATGAATTTTTGTGAAGCAGTTGAATATAGCAAATACATGCGTAAAGCTTAAATAGACGCATTCTATTATTGCATACATACGCTGCAACCTAAATAAACCATGTGGGTTTATACCACGCGACTCTTAGCAACACAGCCCTGTCGGTCTGTGGGTTTAAACCCCGCGGCAGAAGGACATTCGGTCTGTGCGTTTATACCTCGCGACTCCATACCAACAAAACAGATGAATCGACTCATGAAGAAACTAACCAGAAATTTACTTTCCAGCCTAATGATTAAATAAACTATAAATTTCTTTTTCAGTTCCAAATTGTCAAGATAATCTAACCATTTGCTTACAGCCTAATCAATAACTTTTAATTTCCAGCAAATTTATTTTAAACTTCTATAAGAAAACTTACCCTTAGGCATATTGATGAACATTGTAATCAAAATCAAAAGCAATTCAATAAAAGTTGTTAATATAAAAATTGATGTATTGCGTTCAAACAAATAAATAATTAAACGAGACCTTGGACTGGACTGAGTTATATACAGGCGAAGAGAAAGCATCGTTACAACATCACAAGCGCAAAGGAATTCTTTTTTATTATAAAAACTGGTCGGATTTCACTCCTTGTCAATACCAACTCTTCCATGATATATAAATGCTAAATCGCAAGGCGAAAAAAATATACGTTCCAAACTGCATACTTTCATTCTCTCACCTGTAATTGTCATTTCCACAGACAGGCAGAAAGACGACGGCCAAACATGGCTAAACCTTATTCCTTCAAATGTAGGGTAAGAAAATCCGGTCTACAATTTATCCCAAGTTGTCCCATTTTATCCCAAGCTCGGAAATTTGAATATGTCAATACAAAAAATTATTAATTTATGTATTTAAATCTATCGATAACAAAAACATTGCTTATATTATTAACAAATATCATAATTGAATGTAATTCAATGTAGAAAAGTCTAAAAAAATTCTTCATCCAATTTTGTACCGAATTTCATTCCTTTTTTGTTTGTGTTGCCATGACTATGTTTAATCATATTGTAAGTGGAATCGGACTAGATTTCGAATGTATCCGAATCAGAATCCGGACTGGGGTACGAAGAACGTGGATACATGGTGGTAGACATATGTAAATTTCTTTAAACATTTTACTTGTACAAGTAAGGTAAATGGAAACGGGCGAATGGTTAATTGTAGATAAGCAGAAATCGTTACACAGGAACGTCGGATAGAGTTAATACCTTTAATAAGACCGCTTCGGGTCTTATCCATCGCAATCGGGAATGTTTCAAAGTTTCGCCCTTACATCTGCCTCAAAAGCGTCTTATATCATTTTTGGGCACTTCTGCACTTGAAAAAAAAGTGTAATGAATTCTGGTGGAGGAGTTGAATATGGCAAATACATGCGTAAAGCTTAAATTGACGCATACTATTATTGGATATACAAGCAGAATCTACAATAAGTACGATCTACAATGTAGAGTCTACACACTCTATTCAGCACACTGAACCAAAATCTATTTATTTATTTATTGTTCTTCATGTTGTCTAAAACACGGTCACATGACCTTTAGTTAATAATACTAGATTTCATGTCTCATATAAACTACGTAACAAAAGTTCGTGCACCAAATCATAAAGCAAAAAGAGCAAATAAAGAGATCAATACATTATATTACAGCAGAATTTTACAAATAAACGAGATCTAAGCTAAGCCAAATAACCTTTTCAACTGACCTAGCTATATAGCTATACTCGTTCCACATAAGACTGCTCCAAACATCAATCCCTCATACCCACCACCATCAAAACCGCCAACAACACCCGGAAATAAAAAACTCGACTGATTATAGATAGATATATGAGAGTTCTAAGTTAGAACTTCTAATAGGCATATAAAAGTTTTAAGGTTCACCTGGTTTGCTGAGGGTTAGGAGTGAAGTGAAAAAAAAAGAAAGAAAAAGAAAACAAGAAGAAATTATTGTCTCTTGTTCTTGTTTTTTTGAATATTATGATAGCTAGGAAGGGTGGAAGGGGTCAATTTTCCACCTAATGCCTCAAATGTGGTAATAAAATTAAATAAAAAATTTTTGATTATTTGTTATCAACAGACAAAGTTTTTTCAAATTGTTCTAAGAGAATTATTACTAAATTACCTCTGTTATATTGACGACCTGTGTTATATTATCTTAATCATTTAATTGCACGTGGTAATTGGTGGTGCAGGTGGGAATAATTTCTTCACTTTGACTTAATTTCGTAGACGCCTTCTCCCAACGCTTTAATTTTATTTAAATCGATTTAACTTCGTCACTTTAAAAAAATGCTTGCGAAGATTTTTGTGCTTGAATAAATTCTGCTCTGAGAAATGGTAAAATTAACGATTAATTTAACTTTTGATATTAATTTTACCCTTTTTGGTAGGTAAGTATTGCATTGCATTGTTATAAAAAGCCTTCCTTATATAATATTTCTAGTAACTATAAAATACATACACATATGTATGTATATTAAGAAAAAATAATATTCTCTTCTTAATCCGTAGCTTTTTGCAGACATTTCTGGACTTAGCTACCCTCATTATCCCAAATATTAAACAGTCGAAAAATCCACAATAAATATTCAAGAAGACTGTCGCAGAAAAGGTTTTGCGCAAAAGAAGTTAAAAATCAGTTGAATTTAAACACAAGTACTAAACACTTAATATTAATAACGGTCGGAAATCAGCTGTACATTCAATAGATGTTTTTTTCAAAATATTTAATATTTTCAAGTTAAATTATTCAAAGCAAACGGATTTAGTATGGAATTTTATACAAAAATATTTTTACAAAATTGATACCAAATTTGATACAGAAAATTCACAAATACGAACTTTACTGAAACAATGAATTGAATAAAAATTGCAAAATTCCCGGAATTTTTTTTATTTATCTGAATGTAAATTTCAGTAATTTTCGTAAATATTTTATTAAAATTCTTCTTTTTCTTAATGATGAAATTGTTTTATTCAATTTGAAGAAACAGAGATAGGGAGAAATTAAATTTTTTTAATTACAATCAAATAACGTCAAAAGGATTCATACACAAGCCAAAAAAAAATAACATCAACACACTTAAACAAGTATTTTTACCATACTTAAAAATGTTATCTGTCAGTGGCAGACTCTTTAACCACGACTTACGACTTTTTTACCAAAAACCGTCGAAAAAAGCATCGAAATTTCCACAAGGCGAAGTGAAAAAAGGCACGAAAATGGAGACAAGTTTGACAGAGAGAGCGAGACCAAGACAGACGAACGAATTCTTCTCTACGACTGAATCATAAGTCGTCTTAATAAAGGAAACATCCTTAGAAGAAAAAATTGTGTGTTTAATTTCTTAAAAACTACTTGCACCAAAATCATTTGTATATAAGCTGCAGGAATTCCTAGAGTGATCACGACCGTCGAAGCTTCAATGGTCCACGTGAACAGAGTCGTCTTAAAGATGGAAGCAGACACGAAATACAGCAGAACTATAAATAAAAACTGCGAATGAACGAAATCATTTCTGTGAGCTTTCGATTAATATTTATGGGCCTAAAAGTATGCTACTGCATTTGTTCATTACGAAGATAATTTTGTCGCAATCACAATTTTGTGAATCAAGCCAATATCGGCCATAAGGCAACAATTTAAGAGGTTTCTTTAATATCGGCCAACTTTTTGTAGCTGTTCTTTGTGCTTTTGTCGTTGATGCGTACATATATCGAAGCAGACGCCTGCTACGGCCAAGCAATGCAGATTATTTCGTCACTCATCGCTGCTTAAGCAGGTCATAATTTTTACTGCTTTTGGCCCCAAGCCGCTGCCGTTGAAATTGTTGGCGGCGCTGTCACTTTAAATCGTAATTATTTCGAACACAAATACGAATAAAGTGTGGACTTTGAAGGGATTCTTAAATTTGTGCTGCAGTCATAAATGACTGATATAAACGAATGAATGAATGAATGAAAGCATCTTGAAAGCAGCCTTCATCCAGCATGCAGCATGCAGCATGCGTGGCAAATGAATGTGGCAACTTTAGTTCGTTGAGTGTCATTCGCAGCAGCAGACTTCAGCAGCAAGTGCATGTGTTTGTGTGTGATTTATTGTGCGAATTTATACAGAGTTGTAGTAAGCAGAAGATACTTCGAACAAGTCTGCAAACGTTTTATTACATTAGTTGCCGCCAGTGACACTTAAAGAGCCACAAACACCAACAACAATAAAATTACAAACGCAACAACAAAGCGTTCAGCTGTAGAACTTATAAAAAGCAGCTACAAAAAGTTGTTGGCAAAAGCAGCAAAACCATCTGCATAAGAAACAGCAACAAGGGCAATAATAACAACAATTACAACAATTACAACAACAATAACAGTGAAAGCATTAACAACCATAGCACAACAATAAAAAAACGCAACAATAAACGACATGAAGAACAGTAAAAGCAACAACAAGCGATCCAAAGGCACTACGTAAGAGCATCAACAGTCGAGCAGCAGAACAACTGAGCAGCCGAGCAGCCGAGCACCCGAACAGCAGAGACACGAGCTAAGTAAACTGCATGGTGGTAAAACGACAACAAGAACAGCAGCAACGAATGAGGTGTAATTCATACGAGGTAACATATCTGTCGAAGAGCAACACAAAACTGTCAAATGTCATTAAGCGCTGCTGCTGCTGTATTGCGGCTGTGTTGTTTTTGCCTTGGTGTTTGAGTTGTTGCTTTCTGACGTCGTAAAAATGATGCACGACACGTTGAGTGAGATGAGTTTTTGCAACTTTGACCAGTTGATATCCAATAGGCGGGGGGAAGGTGTTGGGTGCTGCTGCGAGGGTTATTGGTGCTATATGCGGTCTACGGTGTTCGGTGAATGAATGAACCGTTCGCTGCTTGTTATCCTGGTTGATTCGGTTGACCCGCTCGTTGGCTTCGTTGCTTTTTTCATTTATTAAATACACACACACCATCATTCGCTTTTCTATTGATGGTTATTTTTCTGAAAGACTTTTAATTGCTGCGTCGTTGGTCATTTATTGCAGCTGCCGCTGAGACACTAAATTTTCTAGCTTCTGTTTATCGTTTTTCTTGGTGCAACGAAAACGATTCAGAATTTAAATTAGATTTTCCCATTGTTGCTAGTCGTCATTTGTTATTTGCTGTAATTGGTGCAAATCGTAAAAGTACGAGACGAATATTCAATTCCAAAAACTCTATATTAATTTGTACGATGAAGAAGTCAAATCAAGAACGACGCCTTTCAGCAGTAAACCGAAAACCCGACTACTTTTGTTTGTTGGGGATTCAATAAAGCCAAGTTTCTCCAACTCAGCCTCAAGTACGAACCACTAACACTCCTTCCCCTTCCTCCCTCTCAACCTATTTCAGCTTGAAAAACTCTAAATCACCACGTCGAATAGGGGAAAAGAAGAACCACAGGCGTGGTCCGGTCTGTAAAACCATTTCGAAAACAACTTCGAGTGATTTAAATTAAGTTCTCAACAGGAATACAGGATCTCAGCTCTTTCTGAGAAATGGGAATTTCTCGCAAGTCAAGTAAAGCTTATGCAATGCAAAATTAATTTCAAAATCGACAAGGCTGTGATACGAACAACAACAGCAACCACACCAACAACAAAAGCATTGAACATGGAAACGAGCTGAACAACGGTCACGAAAATGGACAAGAGCCGACAAAAACGGACAAAAGCAGCTCCAGTAACAGCAACAACAACAACGACTACGATAACAACAAAAACGGAAAATAAATTTAAACAAGGAAGTAAAAAAAAAGAATGAAAATGGCTGAAATAACGGTAAGTGTTACAAATACCTACAACAGAAAGTTTTAAATCCAAGAAAATCAAGAAAAATAATATTCGAATTGAGAAGGGAAGCAAACACCCCGATTAAATGCAGCAACAAAAACATGTATAGTAACAAAACACTCAAAAATAAACTCACCAAGAAATGGAAAATTTCTTTTTAATGGAGCCAAAATTAATATTTTTTTTTCTATTCAAACAATACTTTTGTATTACACTGAATAGTTTTCGATAAGGAAAGTATTATTATTCCAATGAGAAAATTTATTTTCATCTGGAATACTTTAAACCTAAAAGTATTAATGCTATTGTATACCCGTACATACTCGTAGTATTATAATATAATTTTCATACTTTGAACTTTTTGTGAACTTGAGTAAGGAAAATATGATGACACGGAGGAGATACGATTGTGTACTGGCCTGGTATACAGCAGAGAAAAAATAATTGACGGAAAAAATAATTTGCTAGTTCCTAATGATTTTCTAATCTTAATTAAATAACTTATCGCAATTTAAGCTAAAATCGGTCTATCAAATTAAGCGTACTGCTGTAAACTTAAGGTGTTGAAAAAAATATATATTCTACCTAAGGAGAAACCAGAAAACGATTTCAAAGAACCGCATCCGAAGTCCTGGGACGTCTTTTGTTATGAATACTGAATACTATTATGGCAATGGTACGAAAGCCGAGCAAATCATAACTACATTTACAGTGTAGATATAACATTAAAATATATTAAAATCCAGTTATATTAAAAGGATTAATTTTCTGAGTGGACTAGCATCAAAATGATTGCGAATACTCTTTTTTTTTGCGGTGTAGTTGATATTTTTGCTGCTGTTGATGATGTTGGATTTTTTTTTATTTGCTGTTGAACGTTGTTGTTGTTGTTTCTTGTTTGCAATTCTCATGTTGTTTCTTTTGTCATCGAGCAAGAATCACCAATTGCATTTCTAACACAAAAAGTTGTGCTTTTAACTGCTTTTTCTAAACCCAGTTAAAATTCCAACAACAAAAACGAAAAACAAATACAATTGAAGTCGATTTTGTGCTGTACTAAATTCGTGTCTTGTTTAGAATTTTAATCGTAAGCTTTCACTTGTTTACCTGAACAGTCGTGGTCAGGGTTTCCGTGTTTGTGGAGGTTGTGCGGGTTCAACTTCCAGTTACAGCCGGGTCGGGTCGAATGTGGCTGATGTCGACAATACTGTGTGTTGCGATGTCGTGCTTCTTCTCTTTTCTATTCCTCTGGTTCACCAAAAAATCTGTTAAACTCCAATCCCAACATAATCCTTCTTTTATTAAATGTCTCAACAGTAAACTAATCCCTCAAAATTAGTTGCAGTTAAAGAGTAAAGAGAGCGACAGGAAGGAAGATAAAAGTATCCCATACAGAGAAAGAACTTGTAATACACAGAAGCAGAAACATGGACAAAATACGTCTCAACTTCGAATGTCGGATGCTTGTTTGCTTTGTGGTTGGTCGACGCACCGAGGTACCAAAATGTGGTTGACGTCGGGACAAACTGTGGCAAAGGGTTAAGATTTGCGAAATGATTGCAATAAATTTTTGGATATCCTTGCAAAGCATGAAATGGAAAATATGGAAGCTAGTTTAAGTAAAAACAATTTAATTAGTTAAGGCGGTCAGAAGCTTAAAGAGCTATATTTAATAAATACACTACGAAATCGCTTTAAAAATTTTAAAGCTTGCTTTTTCTCATATTCCCAATCGATTTATTCCAAAAATATGCTGAAATATATATTGAATTTTTAGTTCTTATCTGCAATCAAGCTGTAATAATTTCAAAAAGATGTGGAAAACGTTTAGACTTTTGTGGGCCTTTACAGGTTCTCCCTTGCTTAGTCGCAGCTATATAACATCAGTTTTGTGGAAATACAAAAACAGGGAAATTCAACGTAGTTTTACAGACATCGCCCACGCGTGTAACTAAATCGTTTTGCATCTCCCCAAATTGAAAGAACTCATTCTTCATGCAGTGATATTATACAATCCACACCACACCCCATCCACCTCTCCAAATTCGGAAGTCCCGGAGCTGTGCTCCGAGCTGTACTGTTTACTCCTCCTACAACATTTAAATGCGTGTTCATCTCTGACTTCAGTGTTGGAACTTTGCTGTATTTATTGCATTTGCGAGTATTCGTCTTCTCCTGATCGCCCCCTTCCCTTCCGCTCTGAGCTGTAGTGGCTGCTTCTGCACCGCGAAGAAAATTACAAAAATTGAATTTTTATTGATCGACGAAATTGATTTATTAGATTTCACTGCTTTTGCAAAACGTTCTGTGGCTCCTCTCCTTTAAAGCGGTTGGGTTTGCAACTCTGCAAGTATAAGCAGATGTATGGAAGGTGCTGAAAGGACATCTCAGGATGTTCGTGGGTGTGGCTGTGTTGTCGTTACATAATGCGATTTCTTCGACATTCTTCACGTAGTTTTGTTTCTCTCGTGGTTTTTTAACTTAATGCATCGGGTGGAAGTTCTCGGAAGAGAAAGGTTCAACGCTTCAATTTGATGTTGATGATGCACTTCCATCTTCCTTATGTTAATCCATTGAGGGAAGGAAACCGAAGAAGATTTTGAATTCAATTCAATTCATTGTTGGAACGATATTTGGAAAACTGAAAACTCAAAGTCTAAAAATTGATTCATTTTTAGAAAATCAAAATCGAAGAGAAAAATTTCAAGAATTTACTAAGAATGGGGAAAAAAGTTCGAAGAATTCGCGAATAGGTTTCATAAAGTGGAATTTTAACCCGAAAAATTGGTATATAAATTTTTAATAAACAATTTAAATCATGATTTTTTGATGTTGTTTATGATTTATATGTTTGTAGATTCAAATTACTAATAACTCAGGAATAAACACTGACCTGGAGCATTAAAATCTCTGCTAATGAAACTGAACCAAATAAATTAAATGAATTGGTCGAAATGGTAATGATTTTGCATTAGGAAAATCCGATTACGAAAATTCGCTAAAAAAGGGAAATAGAAATTCAATGGAATCATCATTGAAAAATAATGAACTCAATGATTTTCAATGGAAATAATATTAATTTGCACCAATCAATTGTGTTGCGGTGATTCAGTGATTCATTGCAACGCTGCATGTGACATTTTGGACAACAACAACAACACTTTTAAAGTCGCTTTTCATATGTTACAAAACATTCTTTTGACAAGCAGATTTTCGACGACTGGCAATTAAATTGATTTGCAAATCGTTCGAAATAATCAGCAATAATAACATATTTATACGATTAATTTTACAAAAGCAGATTTTATTTTAATATACAAACATATATAAAACGTCAAGTCCTTCCGGAATCAAAAAAAAAGAGTATTTTCTCGATTTAAACACGTTAAACGGCCCAAACAACGTTGTTAACTTTAACTAGAACAATTGTTAAAATCCTTGATGATGGCACGCGTGGAGAAGAAAATTCAGTCCCTTGTGGTCAGTTCCTGGGGCCACCAATTTCGACAGTTCATCGGCTTTCTCACATTCTAAATGCATTTTCTCTTTAAACTGTTGCTGTTCCTCTAAAGTTGCTTTCCTAAATAATTCTGCAAGTATCTGTTGTTCCTCGTCACTGCCAGTTTTCATAGTCTTCTGTACAGCTTCAAAGGCGCGAATTTTTTCAACATGGCCATCGATATGCATAATGCTCTCTAGCTTTTCGATAATAACTTTAAATTCAGCCATATTCCCTGCAAGAGTCTCAGATTTGTCCTTTATCGCATTCAAATCCGCAACTACTTTTTCCAACACATTCTTCGTCACATCGACCAGAAGCAACAAAACTGAATCCATTGTTTCTTGGATTTTTTCTTCGTCACCGTATTTTTCAGAAATATCCTCGCCATCGGATGTGGTTTCGTCATCTGGCATCGGTTTGCAAACGGACCACTAAGTAAGAAAGTATAACATTACGAAACTGACACAAACGAAGTGAAAGGACAAAAATCCAAAAAAAAGATCATATACAATTTCTATAGAAGCGCGGAAAAGTTAAAAAGTTACACTAAATGAAAGAATGAATGTGGTTCTTTAATATTTTATACTAAAGTTTTACAGTAAGAAAACAGTCCACTGTCATACGCTTATAGTTGCATATAGAGAACAGGATGTCCAATATTCACTTACTTGAGCCAGCAGCAATGTTGACAGGATCAGGAAAATTAACTTGGACGACATGCTGAGTTATGATCTCGAGCTATTTGCAGAAGGTACTGAATAAAGTGGAAAATCGTTTCGGCTTTTGTATTCTCCAACGTCTGAGATTAGAAATCCACGAATCCACTAGCATAAGAAGATTTATCACTATTAGAAATCCAACAATAGGAAAAGGCGGAGTTTTGAAAGGGTTCAGACCGAAGATCATAGAGCGATCTGTAAATGCGACGTGGATTATTGCCTTTAAAATAAAGCAAAATTAATAAAATATGCTTTACGTTTCCTATAAAGTGTATATATTTAGCATATTGGAGAACAAGGGAGACTGAATTGTAAAAAGTAACTTTGTTGAACTCGAGTGGTTTTTAAAAGATAAGCAGCTAGTTTTCGGTAATAGAATTAGTTGAGGAGAAGGGCGGCAATCTATTTTGACGCTAGCTGTGTTATAACCGCTGATAAGTTCCAGTTTCTACCCAAAAATCCATGGTGATTGTAAATCTACGGAAGACTTAAAATGCGCTGATACACGTTGGGCGAGAGTCAAAAAGTCATCGTATAATCTTTGTACTGTTACACTAATTTACATCAAAATCATAATATAAATCATCATAATATAAATACGTAAACAAAAAATTTGTGCACCCCTTCGATGGTATTGATCGAACGTTCGACGACCATTAAATAGATAATTTTGTAATTATAGTTACAGTTTTGGTCTTATTCACGTTTAGCACAGGTTAAAATCGAATATGTTATCGAAAAGGTCGAAGAGTTAATTGCGATGAAATGACAAAGACAATTGATGGTTCACACACAAAAAATTATTGGCTTCATTTCGTTGTATAGTTAATTTACGCTCTGCTAAATTTACGCCATTTTTATGAATACAGTTCAATTTTTATGAGTACACTTTATAATATAAATAGGAATACAGTTTTTATATTAAATTGGGATTCGTATTTGTATGAATACTCATAGATCCTTACCATCTAATCCTGCATAATTCCTGTAGAAACTATGAGAAGATGGAATAAAATAAAAAAATAAATAAAATAAAATAAAAATTCGCTCATTGAAGTGAATTACAAATTCAACCTTGATGTGTAAAGTTTTCAACCGTCGAAAGCCCAAACTCAACATATGTTTTTCGGTTATTAGTAAAGTTTCTTTCGATAAAAGGTTTTCTAATATTGTCGATATTACTGTGTATTGAAAATACCAAGATTACAGCTGAATCACTTCAGCTTGGAGCTCACTTAACCCACTCGAAACCGTAGCAAAGAACAGAAATGCTAAACAACATGACAAATGTAGCAAAAAGAGAAGACAGAGAAGAAGAATGACAAAAGATTGAAAAGTGAGAGCGAGAACACGTTCACTCCGCTGGTAATCAGCTGCCATACATCATCGTCAGAATCACAAGCAGCAGAAACAACTTCTGAGATGCTCCATTGCGAATGCTTCTTCAAGGCACCGATGATGCCCTCTGAAGATGTTGCTGCCGACGATATTCTGGTGATGATGATCGCTTCATGAGTGCGAGTTAAACGAACAGATGAATAAATTTACCCTGCGTCGTTTGCTTCGTTTCTACTTCAATAGTTCGCGAGCACACATGGAGACGTACTGGCTGGCTTCATACATGTATGGATTTTCTGTTTAAAGATTGGTAAATCCCACTGAAGCCTGCACTGAGTAAAGAGTGATTTTTTTCTGCTGTTCCTCACCGTTTTTGTTCTGCTTGTTTTACACTAAATTTATTTTAATATTTCGCTGTTTGAAAAAATTCCATTCGCGATTTCATTTTACTCTACTTTGGACGGATTCCTCCATCATCCATCATCATTTTCGATTTATTTAACTTAATTTGGAGCAGAGTAGAGTGGAGTAGCGTAGACTAGAAGCGAGTGAGATGGATGTGAATGAATGAATCGTTGAATAGATGAATGCTTGCGGGGCCGGAATTGGGGTGAGGTGCCAACAGTGGGTTAAAGTTCCATCGACGTGGCATTGATTCCGTTGTCGAGAGTGCTGAAGTTTCGCTCCATAAAATTGAGACAAAAACTGCAAGGAATTAAATTTGCTTTTAGCAAAAAAGAAAATCCTTGCCCTGAATTTATTATTATGTTTATTTTTATTATAATTGAATGTGAAACTCTGTGCTGTTGAAATATACTCGAACAAAAGTTTAGGCGCGGGTATTTGCATATACATAAATATATTGTTGATATATTGGATGATGAAGATGAGACTTTAATATACATTATTTGAAACCGGGTTTTGTTTAATCTTGAATTTATAGTACTCCTTTAATTTCTTAGTAATCTCAATATAAAAGTTTTCAAAAATAAGAATTGTTTTCCCAGTATCTGTTGTATTTTTCGCCGCTTTATCGCCTGTGATTTTTGGGAAAGGCCTTGAATTTGCTAGGCGGTTGTCACGAAGCTTCTAGCGCATTCTTCAAGCTTAATTTACTCTCTCCCGTACTCCTCCTCAACCCTTTTTTCTATGTGTAGTCGAACCGGACTTATCTGTTGGAAGCAATAATGATATTTTTTTATAATTGACTATACTTATAAATGTATACATATTTTGTATACTTTGTGTTAATTTGAAAACTGTTCGCTGGATTATCTTTAGTCTGACCCCTTTAAAACCAGTGCTCCGCCCATTGTTTTAATTTGTAATCGTGAATTTGGAGAATATAAAAGACCAAACGATTTTTCACTTTATTTAGTAACTTCTGCAAATAGCTCGAGATCATAACTCAACATGTCGTCCAAGTTAATTTTCCTGATCCTGTCAACATTGCTGCTGGCTCAAGTAAGTGATATGGTTCATCCTGTTCTCTATATACAACTATAACCGTCTGACTGTGGACCTTTTTCTTACTGTAAAACTTACAACAATATATTAAGAAATAGCATTCATTCATTCATTCTTTTGCACTTATTTAAAGTAGTTCTTGTCCTAACTTCTCCTCTAGCATTTTTGTTTTTTGTCACTTCCTGGCTGTCGGTTTCCTAATGTTATACTATTTTACTTAGTGGTCCGTTTGCAAACCTCTGTCAGATGACACAACAACTGCAGTACCCGATGGTCAGGATATTCACCCAGAATACGAAAGCGAAAACTCAGTAGACGAAGAAGAACTTGATGGGCTAGTGGTGGAAGCATTAGATACTCTTTTGTCGATTTTGATCGGCTCAGTGAAGAATATGTGTGAAAATGTAGTTGCAGACATAAATTTAGTTGCGAACGAGAAAAACTATGAGGCCTTTACAGCAAAAGCCACTGAATTAACAGATATTATCGGAAACTTAGATATAGTGCTCCAAATAGAAAATCCTTTTGGCAAAGTACTCGCTTTTGATACTGTAATGAGGGAAATCGAGGTGTTTACGAGTGCGTTGGATGAGAAAATCTATGAAGATTCCGTAATTTTAACCTCACTGATGGAAGCAGGTGCGGAGCAAAAGCATGCCGTGATTGACAATATTAATAAAGCATGCGCGAAACTCCAACATTTACCTCCATTGGAGAACAGTATACAGGACGACCTAAAGTTATATATCGGCAAGTGCCGTAACAGCGAAAGTCTTAAAAATGAAGATTAACAAAATTAAATCAAACCACTATGTTTCTTTGAATTGTGGGAATAAGTAGATAAAGATTAGTAAATATTGGCAAATCCTACAATCGAAACCTGAAATCGCATTCATGGTATTAAATTTACATTTATGAAAATATCTGATGTGACTTTTTCGAACGAAAAATAATGTTCATTCAAAAAATTGTATTTAATTATGCATAACATTGCATCAAGTCTCTTAACATAAGAATCGCTTATCTTCCGATTGCACCAAAATATTCGAAATGTATTCACAGTAGGTCAAAACGTGTTTTTACATTAAAATCGGAATGTGGAAATTTTTCGGGATTATAGAACTTTCTTGTTTTTTTGTCTTATTATTAATTTATGTTATTATTAAATTTAATTCCCTCTTTACATCCATAAGTCAAATGCTTTTATACATTAAAGTTTTCTTAGATATTATATTACCGTTTTTAATTTTACCCATTGAATTGAATTAATTGTACTTACATAATTATATCGTATACTATGTGCTCAATAAAATATTAAATTCAATTCAAATAAAGGAAGCAACATTAATTTAATTGAAATTACTATTTTTGAAAAATCAGAACATACTTACAGCCTCATTCCAGATACTCGAAGACGCCAATCGTTTGAGTCGTCAACGTAGACGAATCGATATCGAAGCTGATTTCTCTTCAGATATTCGTGTTAAAGTACATTGGCTTTGCTGGTTTTGAAAAGATGAATGAATCGATAGAATTTTATTTTCATGCCACAGAATTTCCAGTAATAATCACTTAAAATACTTCGACTGAATTTCTTTGACTTTTCCTTTAAATAATTTAACTGGATAAATATTTCATCAAATTAGACTAGACGACTATTTTTTGCTGTGGTTTTCATTCGTCTTCGAGTATAGGAAATTTAGAAAGGGTATAATAAAGTGCAACAATTATTTTTAGTTTTCGACTGAGCCAAGCTCTAAAAACTCGACTCCGTGACGCTGCTTTAACTCTTCGCTAAGTGGAATCAATTCTCCACATTGACACCAGGTCACTTTTTAGTCCGAAGTGAGTAACATTCAACAAACGAGACTATCCTAATATCTTGACATGCTATTACATCCTTTCCTAAGTCTCAATCCTAGCACATCCCTGTAATCATTTAGTTAGGTCAAATATTATGGTATACTATACTCTTTTTGTAACTTTCGTGAGGTATTATTTTTTATACATGTTCTTAAAGCTCTGGATTCTTATGCAATTTATTCGAAACCAGTATTGAAAACAGTCAATGTAGTCTATAGAGTTGCTACAAAAAATGTGGTAAGCTTTAAACTGAACACTAGTTTATTAGGGATTTGATGTCTTTGAGGAGCAGATAAGCAGAAGTTTCAGCTATACTCAACATTAGTCCAGAGTCCTCATATGCGTTATCGCCCACATAAATTTGCTTATAACAATTTCAAATAAATGTTTACAGCTCGTTATGTATGTATATACGTGGTAGCTCTAGTGTTAATTTAGTATGCAATCTCACAGAGACGCTTCCAATTTAACAAAATATAGTTGAATGTAACTGTGCAAAGATTACGCGGTGACATTTTGACTCTCCTCCAACGTGTTAAGTCATTCTTAGATTTACAATCGCTTTTGATTTTGTGGTAGAAACTATAAACTCCTTGGTGAATTTACTCCTTTCCGTCTCCCCCTAAACCATTTCTTCTATTAGCGAAAACAAGCTACTTATCTTTCAAGAAGCCCTTGAGTTCAATAAGGTTACTTTTTATAATTTCATATGTCTTGTTTTTCATTCGTATATTCGTGTTTATATATTTATTGATGTACATATTAAATGTTTACCACACTTTGTTCATTTTGTTCTGGTTTGTGTTTTTCAAATCTCAATAATCCACGTCTCGTTAACAGACCGAGCGTTGATCTTCGCTCTGACCCCTTGAAAACTATTGCTTTTTCTATTATTTCCATTTCTAATGATGATAAATGTTCCTATTTTAGTGAATTCGGGAATTTTCAATCTCATCTTAGGAATACAAAAGCCGAAACGATTTGCTCTTTATTTAGTAACTTCTGCAAATAGCTGGAGACCATAACTCAGCATGTTGTCCAAGTTAATTTTCCTAATCCTGTCAACTTTGCTCCTGGCTCAAGTAAGTGAATATTGTACATCCTGTTCTCTATATACAACTTGCATATAAACTTCTGCAGCAATATTCATAATTTCTGCCTAACCTTGTTCTCATTAAATACTCTTATTTAGTTGTCCTTCTGCAAAGCCATGCCAGATGACATAACCACAACCGATGAGCTGGATGCTTTCAAAGATTACCGCGGCAAGGACTCTATTACCGATGAAGAAATAGTCGCGATATATGAGAAAGCAACCAATTTCTTTGTAGTGCATGGAATCAGCACAGTAAAAGCTGCTATAGAGAAAATAGTTGCGGATGTAAAGGCCTCAGAAATGAAAACCGATTTCCTCACAGCGAAAGCCACCGCATTAAAACATATCCTTGAAAAGATAGATATAGTTCTTAATATCCAGACTTATTCTGGCAAACTACTCGCATATGATACCGTAGCGAACGAAATCGACGAGTTCAAGAGTAAGTTGGAGTGGAACAGCATGGAAGATTCCTTAATTTTAACCTCGTGGGAGAAAGCATTTGCCGAGGAAAAGACTAATTTTTCGGAAACATTTCAAAACATTTTACATTTCAGAAAGATTGCGAGAAATCTTAAACATAAGCATTGAAAGAAGTGCATAGAAATACCTAATAAAGATGTTCTTCCAAAAACGCTTGGCTTTGCTGTTGTTTACTTGTTTTCAGTTGTTCGGAACGGAATGTATTCTTTATTAGCAACGCTTTTGCATCGGGGTTAAGGCTTAACCGCTTGTCTATAGAAGGATGCGAGCGATTCCTGTTTACATTTACTTTCGTGTTCAGCTCCTTTAAATATAAACCCCATTCAATCACTACACAAACACTATATACTATCCCTACAAACACTGGAGCTATTGGAGGGATTTGGTAGTATTTTTCTCCACATCACTGAAGTTCGAAAAAAAAATAAAAATAAAATTCAAATGAAGAAATACACTAACAATAATGTGGGTTAAGGTTTTTCTTTAATTTCTAAAGAAAGAATAATAATAATAATAAATTTTTAAAAAATCTTGTTATATAATAATCATAATAATTTCAATTACATTTTTATAAAATTAATAAATAAATAAATAAATTTTTATTATGTCCGATTGACATATTTGAATAGTCCGATTTTAGAATTAGAATTTTTTACACGGAAGACGTACTGAATTAAATAAATAAAAACTTTCACAATCTAAGCTTGCATTACGAGTTTATGCTCATAAATATATGAAGCATTCCAAGGACCGAGTCAGTCTTACATTAAACGCCAATCGCTTTTACTTAACCTTCTGCTCTCTGCTCGTAGCGTCATGCAGAGGGCTCATGACTGTACTAACACTGCTTTATTTTAACCTTTCAATAAAATTTTTATACTTCCCTGCCCCAAAAAACATACTAACTTAAATACAAACAATTTGCTGATTAGACGTGTTCCTTTAACACTTATGCATAGGTACAGTACACTACAGTGCATAGGTGAAGAGTTTCATGTGGAAGCAGTAACTCCAGACCCTCCGGAAATGCGAGACAGGCATAAACCTAAGGAAAGTTCACCTGAAAAACGTGCCTAAACATACTTGAAAACCCCTAATGCGTTACTCCACGTAATGTTAAAAAAGGTTTCCATTTCAGGGTTTCCCGCTGCAATTTCGGATCATATTTCCTCAATTTTTGACATGCTAAAGATCGTTTCTTTACCTCCGTAGCTTTTTTTCATGAGTGAAGTCCGTTATTTCAGGCGAGCCGAAATATGTTCATCTTTTACGATAATTATTCGCAAGGAAACGAAATTTTTTTACTTTCAATGATGGAAATTTTTGAAGAGAAGATTTTTATTCATCCCAGCGTAAGTGTCTGTTAAATCTTTACTCGCTTTATCGCTTGTGATTTTTGAGAAAGGCCTTGGTTGTGTTAGACGGTTGTCACAAAGCTTATAGCGCTAGCTTCAAACATGAATTACTCTCTCCCGCACTCCGCCTCAACTCTTTTTCTATATATAGTCGTAACGAACTTATCTGTTGGCAGCAAAAATGTTATTTTTTTATAATTTAATCTCTCTTGCTTAAAATAGGAAACGTTAACCATGCCTTTTCTAAAACCCAATACTCCACGTCGAATTTACAGACTGTTGGATGATCTTCGATCTGACCCCTTGAAAATTAGTGCTTTTGTATTGCTTTAATTTCTAATCGTGATAAATCTTCTTATGTTAGTGGATTCGTGGACTTGTAATCTCAGACGTTGGAGAATATAAAAGCCGAAACGATTTTGCACTTTATTCAGTAACTTCTGCAAATAGCTCGAGACCATAGCTCAGCATGTCGTCCAAGTTAGTTTTCCTGATACTGTCAACATTGCTCCTAGCTCAAGTAAGTGCTGTACATCCTGTTCTCTCCATACATTCATAATCGTCTTACTGTGGACATTTTGTTTCTGAAAAACGTACAATAATATATTAAATGTCTAACATTTTTGTGTCCTTTCACTCCGGCCTGTCAGTCTTTTCTAATTTTACGCTTTATTGCTTAGTGCTCTGTTGGGAGACCCCCGCAAGATGAAGTAACAACTGCAGTGCCCGATGACGAAAACCCTTTAAGCAACAAAGAAACTCAAGAGAAACTTCTGAAAGTAGTGAATTTAAGTCTGGGGGTTTCGGCCAGTGCGCTAAAGAATATTTTTGAGAAAACAATTGAGGCTATAGATGCGAAGAAAGATAAATCTGAGGCACTTACAGAGAAAACCGAACAACTGGAAGATTTTATCGAGCAGTTAGACGATGTTCTCAATATCGAAAATACTTTTGTCAAATTAGGCGCCTATGATGCTGTAGAGAGCGAAATAAACAGGGATCTGATCCAGACTGATATTTATAAGCAAATCGCTGAAGATCCTGCAGCTAAAGACGTACTAAAGAAGATAATTACGGAGCCACACGATAATGCAATGCAAAAAGGATGCGCGGAATTAGAAAAATTGCTTAAATCGCTGGGCATGCACCCAGTACAATACTGTTAAAATAAATTATAGAAGTCTACTCAAGCAGCTCTTTTTAATAGTCGATTTAAATTATGGGATTAAGATTAATAAATCTCTCCTTGCTTTATGAATATACAAAATAAAAAAAATGTATTATTATATAACTGCACAGATTTATTTAATAAAGATGTGTGTCAAATTCACGAACATTTATGCAAAAATCTTTCGGATAGTTCCGATTAGCACTTGCGGATCTGATATTTATTCTTGTCCTCACTTTTCACACAAACAGTTAGGTTCTACATAGATTAAACAAGGAAGTAAAAAACATCACCCGTCGCATTTTTATACCATACACCTTAAGGTTGAGGGTATATTCACTTTCTACCGGAGTGTGTAACGCATAGAACTAGACAAGATAGGTATGGAAAAGTATATATATTCTTGATCAGCATCACCACCGGAATTGAAATAACGATGTCTGTCCGTCTGTCTGTCTGTCTGTCTGTCCGTTGAAATCACGATCACAGGAGAACGGATTAATATTTCAAAATTAAATTTGGCAAAAATATTCGTTGCTATGTTGGGGTGTTTCGTATTGAAAATGAGCAAAATCGCCCAAGGACCACGCCTACTTTTTATATCGAGAGTGTAGGTACCTCTGTTTTGCCTATTAAAAAGGCCATATCAGCATCACTTTTTGAGAGAAGACAAGAAAATTTTATATGTAGGTTTAGACTAATGCTTCCAGTTAATATGCCAAATATGGGCGTGATCCGCCCACTTTAAAAAAATTTTTTGTTTTTATACCCTACATCCGAAGGAATGAGGGTATATTCACTTTGTGCTTCCGTGTGTAACGCATTAAAGGAGGCGTGGCAGGTATGGAAAAGTATATATATTCTTGATCAGTGTCACCTCCTGAGTCGATTTAGTCATGTCCGTAGTCTGTCTGTCTGTCTGTCTGTGGAAATCACGATTACAGGAGAACGAATGAAGCTATCGCGATGAAATTTTGCACGTATATTCTTTGTCATCCGAAACTCTGTGGGATTGAAAATGGGATAAATCGGTGCAGCGCCACGCCTACTTTTATAACAAATACTAATTCTTTTAACAATATTTCAACTTGTAGACTTAGTTTTGAGCTTCAATTTTGTTTCCGAATACATCGGTACAGGTAGATTAAATTTTTTAAAAAAATGGGCGTGTCCGCCCACGAACATATGACATTGATATAAACCGCAATTCCAGAACAACGGTTGGAAGAATTGACTTGAAATTCGGACTATTTAAATAAATCGGAAATATGTATAAATATGTATAATAAAGGTTGCTGGGATGTAGGGTATATAAGCTTCGGTCTGGCCGAAGGTACCCTTACTAGTTATTATTATTATATATATATATACAGTCGAACTTCCCTATAGTGAAGTCGAAGGGACCACAAAATTACTTCATTATATAGAAATTTCATTATATAGAAAACATAATACTTTTTTAAATTTTTATTTTAAGTAATCAGTAATTTCAGTTTGGATTACACTTTTCCATTTTTGTACAGTACAACCTCCCTAATCCGGACACTCGCTAATTCGGACTATCCAGTAATCCGGACATTTAAATTTTTCGGACAGTTTAGAAATTTTTCCTCTATAGTCCGGACAAGTGTTATTTTTCCTCAGTAAAATTTCTTCGTTATTTTACCGCTAGACAAAATAAGCATTGTGTGTGAGCAAGAATTAAAGAATGTGTAAAATATTTTAGTTTACTTGAGTTTGCGTGGAGTTAAGACGTAAATATGGCTCCCGTAAATAAACGACAACATAAAACATTAACGTTGGCAGAAAAGTGCAAAATATTGGATACAATTGATAGTGGAAAATCAATCAGACAAGTGGCTGAACAATACAGTGTCTCAAAGTCGACAATATTTGGTATAAAATCAAAAAAAGAAAAAAGAAGAACATATGTGTCTCATACTTTAATGGGATCAGGTATGTTTCAACACAATTTTTTAAATTTGTTTATTGAATTTAAAACAAAAACACTAAACAGGTAAACGGAAAACCTTGAAGCAAGGTGAAAATCCTCAATTGGATGAAGCGGTGATGACATGGCTCATTCAGCAGAGAAATTATCATGTGCCTGTTTCCACAGAACTTATAAAATCTAAAGCAAAACATTTTCACAGACAAATTTTTGGAAACGATAATTTTTCAGCGAGCAACGGCTGGCTTCAGAAATTTAAGTTTCGAAATGGAATCAGGTGTTTAAAAATTTGTGAAAAATGTTAAACAATTTCTGACTAGTGCTAAAAAGCCATTGAAAGCTTTTTTGGTATTGGACAATGCGCCATCGCACCCAAAAGAAAAGGAAATAAATATTGATCCTAACTTTCGAGTTTTGTTTCTGCCTCCGAACTGCACAGCGATCTTACAACCAATTGATCAAAACTTAATTCAGAACATAAAGGTACGGTATAGAAAAGCCCTCTTGAATCATATTCTAAAAAAAGACGATGCAAACATTTGTAATGTTTTAAAATCTTTTAATATAAAAGATGCAGTTTTTTTACTAAACTCTGCATGGAAAAATATTACAAAAACCAACATTGATAAAAGTTGGTCCAAGTTGTTGCCAAGGCTTTCCGTCGAAAGCGAATGGGAAGATGAAGACTGCCTACCTCTTGTTCAATTAAAAGCCAGGGATCCATTCTGTCAAAATATTAATAACATTTATTTCACATTATCCACTCTTAATCCCTCCGCTAATTTCTGTCTTTATGAAATTGATATTTGGGCACGCGGTGAAAATGAATTTACTTACGATTTCTCGGATGAAGATATAGTCCAATCAGTAATTGCTAACCAAAATATTGAAGAACTTGATGGTTCTTTGGAGGAGTCTGAAAATGCTCAAAACAAAGTCTCACATAAAGAGGCAAGTGAACTGTTTTCAAAAGCTATTTTATGGGCTGAACAAACTAAAGCGACAGATAAGGATATTTTATTTTTAAAAGAATTTAAAAATAAAGCTGACAAATTACATAAAGATGCAGCTGACAAATTACATGTATTCAAACAAAAATAAATTCTTATTTTTCAAAATGAATTTTCGGTCACTTTTAGTATGTTCCTTTATGTTTCTGTAAATTAATTCAATACAAATGAATTCTTATGAGTACTTATGTTTCTTTTCAGTAATAAAAATAAATAATATATATGTACAAATATGTATTGCGTTTAAAATGTAATTTTAACTCTAGTCCGGACGATCCACTAATCCGGACAGATGCTGAAACTATATCTGTCCGGATTAGGGAGGTTGTACTGTACTTTAACGAAAGTTTCTAATAAATTAAGAGATCGAAAACTTTATTAGGTTGTTAAGTTACGTGAGTAACTCTTTCAAGAAGATGCTTCCCAAGTGGAAAAGGTCGCCCTAATATGTGTTCTGGCGTAAACGCCGCTGGACGAGGAGGAGTGCCTGCAATTAAGTTTGCACGTCCTGTGACCAAAGACGCCTTTGGGCAAACATTTTCACACTGTTTGTTCACTTAATGCAAGTAACTCAATGCAGGTGTCAAAATTGTTAGTGATGGTCATTTTTCATCTTTTTCTGTTGTCATTTTCAAATTTCAGGTATGCCCATATAAAGTTTATTTTTCCATCGGAATACAGTGTTACTAGTATAGCCAAAAAAAAAGTATTTGAAAAAATTCATTAGAAGGAGACAAAAACGTATGAAATTTGAGATTGCAACTGTAAAACTTGTTCATTGTATAGAAATATTCACTGTATAGAAATTCATTATACAGAGATCAAACAAGACCAGAAATTGAACGAAAAAGCAGTGTACTTGAAAAAAATTCATAATAGGGAGTGCTTCATTGTATAGAAGTTCACTATAGAGAAGTTCGACTGTATATATATTGTATATTTATTATTAGATATATAATATATATATTGTATATATATACGAGTATATATGCAGCTTTAAGGTGTAGGGTATACCTACAGCGCGGCTGTAGACAACACCTTTACTAGTTTTCTGTTTCTTTCCTACTAAATACTGTTATGTATACCTCTCATTCCGACTAAATGAGTAAAATGTGCTTCACCCACCACAACTTATTTTACTAAAATTTCCAAATTAATGGGACTCCTGCTATCTTTGAAATTACATTTTTTTTTAACAACTCGATTCCGGAGTGAATCACAAAATTGGTAATGACAAATCCATAATCAGCGCAGCCTTAGAGTATGCAATCACTTTTGTTCACTGCGAGAAGAAGAGTTTTGTTTTATTTAATTTTGGGGAATTGTGAAAAGCTCTTTCGAATATTAAATTAATTAATTAATTTAGGAATATGCTTTTTCTTTCAACTGGGAAAGTGAAGCCGATTGTTCCCTTCTGCGAATCGAAACGAAATTTTTGACAGAGAACGAATTTTCGATTCTTCTTTTAAAGCTGTGTTTTTTTTTTTGTTTGCTTTTGCTGTTGATGTCGTAGGAAGCGAATGCTACGTTTAAACGCTGCCATAGAAATTGGTTTAATTCTGCGTTGCTAATCGCAAAATCGGCCTTCAAACAATTTTCCGAAATTAATTTCGATGTTCGCGTTGTGATGTGGACGCGATTCTCCGATGGCGCGGCTGATGAAATCACAAAAGGGTCCGATCATTAGCGGAGGTGAAAGGGAACGGAGGAGGCTTTTGATAAGCAGAAACACACACGCATGCATATTCACATATGTATGGCTATTCCATGTTTGTTGAAATCGTGCTCAACGTGGTTGCTGTTGGCTTGTTTCGTTTTGATATGCTTTTTGTTGTATTCGCCGTGGTACACCGCAAATGTTAAAATGTGAAAATTTAGCAAAATGGATTCTGTACTGTTTTCCTGTGGTGTTGTTGACGTTGTTGTTGCTGTTGTTGTTGGCTGTTTTGTTATGATGTTCATCCATCACAAACAAACGATCGAACACGCTTCGATTCATTTCACGGATAAACAACGGTTTTTGTGGTCTGAATACATTTCGCAAATTTTCATGACCAATCGACCGACTGATCAACCGTCGACCAACCGAACACCAACGCAAGAGAAAATTTTAATTTTTTTTTGTATTTGTGGCATTGTTGTTACTTTTTCCATCTATTGCATAAAATGCAATATTTTCCCTTGACTTCCTTCAAACGAAGTACTACAAATATTTGCAAATAACGATTGAACATACATTAATTGGTATATATTTTCCGATATCATCAAAACTTTAAAAATATCGTTTACTATTTAAAACAAAGGAATTAATTTTATTTGATATACACTGTATATTGTATGATATTGTACTGTATTTCTGTAAAGTATGGATAAAGTAGTATTACTTTGCAATTACAATATAATGAAAAAATACTCATTCCTCACACCTTCGCGCCTTTTTATACATTGTATCAATTGACCATAAGGAACATAAGTCATTCATGATGACACTCCATAGTTAACTGTTGGACCCCGAATAACCATCAATCGGTAACGGAAACTGAGGAATCAATAGCCAAAATATACACTATGATACGATGAAATTAAATTTGTCTAAAAGACTGTATACAGTCATTATTGCTGCAACACACACGGACGTAATTTTAGCACTCTGGAACTTTCACAATTCTCTTATAAATTTATGTCATAAAAAAGTTTATATTCAATAGTCTTAAAAGCAATATTTGTATATGTCAGAAATAAGTCCTGCATCAATCGCGGTTCAGTTTTATGTTATTATTAATTTTAATTTCATTTTGTCATCCAAAAGTTTGTTTCTGTTCTGTACTTATGTTTTTTAAACATTACAATACAGTCTTTAATTGTACCAGAATTGAAATTGTTCCCAGTTGTTTTTTAATTATTTAAATTTATAAAATTGTTTAAAAAAAACCGCGAAAAAAAGCATAACATAAAGAGGCGACAACAATTGTTTAGTTGTCTAAACTTATGAAATATACTCAACACATCAATAAATTTAACAGAAATATAATTGTTCCACATCAATGAAGCCACAAATAATTACAACAGCCGCATACAATTACTTTGAACAAAGGCGAATGCTTCTAACACTCACAAGACCCACCGGAAACGAATGCCAACAGCTTCCCTGAGGAGCACCTCGTCAGCAGTATGTGGCTTTTTTTCTAAGAATATATAAATGCAAGTGTTATTACAATTTGCCGAACACCATCGTTTCCAAAACTAGCGAAAGTCGCAGCAATTCTTAAATTTAGTTTAGTTTATAGCTGACAAAGGGAAAAAGCGAAGCGAGCGGAGTTACTGCTGACTTGGGAGCGCTTCAAAAGGCCTTTTGGAGTGCTCTGTTTGCCGCTGGGACAAAAACAACAACGCTTAAAAACAAGGAACAATTGCGCTCGATAGTCATAGCCATCTGCATTTGGTGAATAGCTGTCAATTCACAACAAAGCGAATAACCGCAACAACAACAACAACAGCAACAACAGGAACAGAAACAGAAACAGCGACGAGCGTTCGTTTCTTTGACTCGATTCCCATTGATTTGGCCGCAAAATGGTTCGAATCAGGATTTTCATTTGCAATTTCGTTTCTGTTGCTCTTATAAAATGTGTAAATTCGTTGTTATTGTTGTTGTTGTTGTTGTAGCTATTAAGGCATTGTGTAGTTGTTGTTGGTGTTGCTGTCACTGTTGTAATTGCAATCGTTGTTTTGTTGTTATTCGTGAAGTTATCATAACTTTTATCGTTATATATCGTCGTTGTTGTCGGTTTTGTTGTTATTGCCTTGTCTAAAAGTGAAATAAATTCGCTTAAATATTAATTGACGCCTGCATTGTTTAAAATGAATTTTTAATTGGTTATGTGGATGTTGGCCACCGTCACTCGGCCAATAGTTGGCCAATGTTATTGCTGCTGTTACTGTTGCTATTCCCGTTGTGCTTTTCACTGACTCTGTTTCCGCAATTCCTCCACTACATTTCTCTGCTGCTGTTTCTGTTTATTGTTTGGACAGAATTTGCTATTTAAACGCGTTTAATTATATCCGCGGTTAAACTAAATGCGGTTGCTTGTTGTTGTGACGGAGATTGTTGTTGCTATTGTATACACAGTATAGCGAAAAACGCAAACTTAGTACGGCGTTTAATTTTCAGTCGGGCCGCACGAGTCTTACTTTTACCCTACTCAAAAATTAAGAACTGGAAATGTAAAAATATTATTCATATTACTTGGAAGCACGATGAGGTGTTAAGGACCAAAATCGGTCTAAAGAACATAACAACTTCTTATATCTTTTTATAAGGTCTAAAATTGTGTGTTTGTAGGATTGAAATAAAAGTCTTCTAGACTGATTAAAGCTGGTGTCAATTAATTTTTCTTTACCCAACCTCAGGCCGTCCTTTCTATGGTTTTTCTATTGTTTATTTATGTAGGACTGCGTTATTTATAGCTTTCCCACTGATTGTTTACTGTTTCCGGTTTCCGATTTCTCTTTCTCTCTCTCCCGCTCCCTCTCTTCTCTCACTTTATCCGCAAAGTAGAGGGAAATATAGTCCACTTTCAAACCGAAATGGGAAAAAGCTGCGCAAAGCTACAAATTAATTCGTATTTGATGCGCCTAAAATCGACTAATAAATTAATTGCGAATAATAAACAATTCAATTTTTAATTGTTTTCGGATGCAGAAAATATTGCAAGAGGAAATCCGATATTAAATAATCATAAACCACAAAAGTAAAATGGCAAAAATTATTCACATTGATGATTGACTTAGGCTTGTATTTCATTTAATTTCTATGGACTCATTCACAAACTCACTGTCATCTGTTAAAAGCAGCCGACTCTCGTCTCTTTCTCTTCACTTTGCTTTGCTTCGGCTCTAATAGTAAAATAGCAATAAAGACAGTTCTTCTTGTATTTACATATGGTTTCTTGGATGTTGTCTTGCAACGACATGTTAGCGACATGTCTTGCAGAATGTCTTCAATCACTTTCAGTACTCAACCTAAAGTGGACGACGTGGATTGGGCAATGCTGGCTGCTGGAATATAGGTTAGTGTTCTTGCTCGCAAAGACAGAAAACTGTGGGTCGAAACAACTGGATTCAGGCCTTCTTTGTATGTGAAATAATTTCAATTAAAAACCTTGGACTTAGTTCTGCATAAGATTGCAAGAACAAGTCTTCAAATAAGTCCTTTACCAAGTTAGGTTTGGCTTCAAGCGCTTGCAACCGAAATTACAACAGCTCCAAATACAAAATATCTACTTTCTGGCGACGTTTGGTTTTAAGTTATGCATGAAGTTTGAAAAATCCTGCAAGAGGAGTGTCCTTTTCGACGCCACCAATTTCATCGAAAACGAGAGGTATACATCTACATACGTCGCATAAAAGTCTCAAATACATCCAAAATTTCAACTTTCCACTTCTCTTCGTTTTTGAGTTATGGAGGACACGTGCACAAGTCACGACCAAACTCGTCAAAATGGACTCAGCGATTGAATTTTTTCGCAATTAAAATACTTTCTTGTATTTACTACATATATTTACTATAAGGAAGTCAAAATGCCGGAGTAAAAACTTTTCAGAGACATCTAAAAACATATCAGGAGTTGTTAAACTTATGACAAAAAAAAAATTTTAATTATACAATTTATACTTTTTGCTAAGCATGTTTAGGTCGAAGACTTCGTAGATGACATGTCTTGCATTCCGTCGTGAAAAAAAAACAAACGACAATTGTATGAATATGTCATGAACGATCATCATGGGCTTGTCTTGCAGATTGCCGCAAGACAATCGCCGCAATATATAGCCGGAACACATCGAAAAACGGCAGCTAAACGCAACTGGTGAAAATGATATGAAGCTGGTGAAAACACATTGGCTCTTATAAAAGTCGAGAAATAAGTGTTATTTTCTCCTTGCAGCAACGATTTGTCTTAGGATTTGTTGTAATATTTCCTCCAGACAGCAATAATTTGTTCCCTTTTCTTTTAAATTCCAACACTTCCATGGGACTATAGTCATATGAAGCTTGAAAGATGTTGATCAGTGCTTATATCAGTGCCAAGTTCGCATGTGGTGTAAGTTCTTGCAATTTGCATTGTAAGTAGTTTTATAATTTGCTATATTGCTCTCGAACTATTCCTACAGCAATTATGGATTTCGAAGAAAAATTAATTGAGAAAGTGCCCAAGCACTTCTGCATATATTCCAATGAATTTTTTTATTTAAATACCTTAAATTATCATTATGAAACTGAAGTGATATATATTTGTTTTTAAATGAAGTTTTGTTAGTGAATATTTTTATTTTATAGCAGTTCTCATATTATTAGCATTACAGACTACACGAGGTGTCGGTATTGCGACTCAAATAATGCATTTGCCAACGCAAACAAGAAGTAGAAATCTGCTTGAAAACCATCAAAAACTCAAGAAATGAAAAATATTTTCGATGGATAAATATTAGCTACACACATAACTATACAAAACAGTTCCTCGCATACAGGACAATCCTTTCAGCTTTTTAATAAAACAGATTTCGCTGTATGCGTCAGCGAATAAGATTATGCAGATCATTAAGAACCCAGTGGTAAGGATCATCATGACATCATCGATGATTTATTGATGGTTTTGTGCCACAAAATCCATTCGCTTTTGGATCATTTTACGCATTACATTTACAGGTGAGTGTCCTATTTACAAAGTAAGCGAAAGCAAATGATTTACTGGAACACATTCGCTTTCCCCTTACCTTGTCATGAGGAAGAAATCTGTCCGTTCGTGCGGCTTAAAAGCATGCAAACTAAACTTCAAAAGCTATCTCTTTTTTATGTTATTAATAAAGTTTTATTGTATGGTCATTTAAATTTATTGTAATTAATAGCATTCCTATATTTGCGAATTCGATATTTTGGACTTTCTTCTCTTTTATTTCTATAAAATGTCTAAGCACGTAATTTTCATAACTAAAACCTTCTGCTTTTACAGATTCTGAAAGGAAAATAGGAAATATTGACATTTTATGTTAATTATGAAATCCATCGATTTTGCTTACTTGTTTTTAATCAGATTTTTTCTTCAAAAACACGTGTTCACCCTTTCACAATTTATTCACACTGATTAATTACACGTATATAAAACCGCAAATTCCCTAAGTGCAAAAATGATGTCATGAATTCATAACTGTGCATATTGGTTTTGCATTCGGTCCTCATTACATTGTAAGCGAAATAGTAAGTACTTACATTTCCTACATTTTCGTATTACTTTGTGCTTACATTTCAAGTACTTTGCATTTATGCAAACCGTCATCATATGCTCTTCGATGATTTTTAAAGCTCTTTTGGTTTTGTACCACTGGGAAGTGAAGAGATTAGAGAACAAGATTATTTGATTGTGTTGTTTTCTGTTGTTTTTCTGGTAGCTTTGATAAGCAAACTTTTACTCAAGCCTCGCACCTAAATGTAGCTTATACTTCATGTAAGAGCTTTTGGTTGGCTGATGGTTGTAGCTGATGCAAAAGTTTTTCGACAAATTTTTAGTTCTGCATTCGTCATCTGTATATTATTTGTCTTTGCTATTAGTCTGGAAAATAATCCATCCCATATAGTATAAGAAAACTCAAAAAATTCTTTCTAACAAGTAAATTTTTAACTAACAGCACATGAGCAATTCCTTATTTAATTATTTCTGAAATAGAATAACGACATTCGGCGAAATTGTTGGCCATGCAGTATCAAATGTAGAAGGAATTACAAATGTATACTTAAATCAGAAATGATCATCAAAAATCGCTACGTTGATGGATGGACTCGTGTTGAGCGGGAGCATACCGTTTCGTAGAAGTCTGTCCTGATATCCATGGGTAACACCTCGAACACCACAAACTTTATATATGTATGAACAGTTTAAAAGGAGCTCTGCTTGTTTCTACCCATTATTAATACCACCAACACAACTACAGTCTGATCCGCGTAAAGTCTAATCAACATATTTTTCCCAATAAACAATTTCAGCTGTTTTTTTTACAAATCTATCTCGATCTTCGCCATACAACTGACAGATCACGGATCTTAGTCGACGGTTCTATCATGATCATGGAAATTTTTCAAACTCCCCAATTTTTGTGTGTTTTTGGTTTATAGTAAGATGTATGTTACACTTTATTTATATAATTTCCTATATTTGATTATTTGCAAGTACAAGTTAAGAAATACCCATTTTTTCTTATTCATAATTTCGCTTAAAAGGTTTGACATAAGATAAAATTTCCCTCATCGTTTTTTTAGTGATCTGTATAACAAGATCACTAAGAAAATACAGCTTGTGTAAGCTTACTAAAATAAGTTTGAAATAAACTTGTGAAACAAATTCCAAACGTCATCCACACATGCATAGGATTCCAGACAATTTTTGGTCTATTTTGTGTTCTGTTTTTTCCTCACAACTCTTAATGTGGGAATTCGGGTAATTTGCCGCAAAATGTATCTTGTACCGACTTTATAAGTGTGGTGTTCAAATCGCGAAGTGATCAATTGTGTGAAAATATATGTATCATAAAACCGTTTTTTCAGAGTTTATTGACCCTATGCCGGGGCCTCATTTGTATTTACCGAAAGCAGCAGTACAAAATCCGATTCCAGGAGCCGGTGAACATCCATTTTTATAATTCCATTGCATATTTACTTACTACACTAACAAAATACACGAATTGGCACGAATGCCAATGCGTGCATTTTGTTAGGGTGGTAAGTAAATATGCAATGGAATTATCAAATGCACTTTTACAGGACCATATGGAACAGATCGGGAATACCACTAATATACATATTTGTATAAATAAAGAAATATGGCAAAACAAAATTTATGGTTATCATCATTGAAATAGGAATTATAAAACTTATAATTAGTAGCTGTCTCGCCCTGACCTTCATTTCATACATCGCTTCAATATTAAATTATTGGGGACTATCTAGTATCCATTGAATAAAAATGCTTGATTGAAAGAATGTAATGTAGAATGATGTATTAATGCAGAAATACTTTTTATCATGTCTTTTCTACTTATTATAACTTGGAATACTTCTTAAAAGTTTCCGGGTTTCTTTATTGTTATGTTTTTTTTTTCACACAAGGTTATTCAGGACGAAGCTTCAGCCAAAAAAGTAAAACACACGCAAATATAGGAAGCACATAGAATAACAGAAATACTCTACGTAATAAAACCACAATAAAATCCCATCAAACATTGCGATAAGAAAGTGCTATAAAAAAATTATCGTATTGGGGATCCATTGCCCGCAATATGGCCATAGAGCGCAACACGAGAAGAACTTCGGACAAGTGTGACACACATTTTTATCGCATTAACGTTCCGACAGAAAACGTTGTCGTTAGTGCAATAAATAGGTGTTTATATATAGCTTTATTGTCCACTTTTATTGACCACTTTTTAGTTTAATATTCGTTTTCCTGTTAACAACTAATATAAATGCTTTATTACTAATTATACAGAAATAATTAACAATTATTGTTTATTTAATTATTGCCAATTTTATTGGTGTCTCGCTTGCACGTTTTCGCTGCTATATAAACGCGTTCAATTATATCGCGATTGAACTCAATGCGGTTACTTTTTATCAGTGCAAATTTTTTACTTCAAATAATATTCATCATTTTTTGTATTTTCAACTGTGTTTAGTTCAGCATAGTTAAAATACTGATTTTCCCGCCGCAAAATATGACATTCTTATAAAATTCCAAAAAAATAAAATTATCTATTAATTCAGGAGTTAAAGAATTATAAAATAACAAATGTTTCTATATGAAAAACTCATATTATCTTTGCTTTTTAAGAAGATGAGGAGAGACTTTTTCAAAGTAATGAGGAGATCTTATTATTTATAGTTAGTACTGGTTTCCTCTTGGTAATAGTTCTTTCCATGCTCATGATCCAAGAATTGGCCAACTTGCGTAATCAAATTTATTGCACTCTGGTCTCCAGGACCGTCATTTATATTAGACTTTCCCAGCGCTAAGGAACGGTTACTCTAAACACTCCGTACTAAGGTAACGGTTGTCATATTCTTGCAACAGCAAATTTAATTAAGCTACCCTCGCAGACAGAGCCAATATACTACTGCACCATAAAGCAATAATTTGCAAGTACTTTTTGAGAAAATACTATAGGAAACAAACTCAAAACGACCATAAAAACTTAAAAATAACAGGCATCATAAAATTTATATCTAATTGCCAGGTATTATTAAAAATTTTGTTATATTACAATACATAGGCTATAGTATTTGTTCTTACTTTTATATTTTGGTGTATGATCATTATCAAAAGACCATAATTTGAAAATGCTTGAATACAGATAAGACCAAGAGCTTTTATTGTTCACAAAATGCATTTAATTGTTTATTGTACACTTTATTTTATGATTTGTACAATTCTAAAGGTGTTGTTTTTGCTTCTAGTTTATTCTTTATTACTTTTCGAACACGTTTCTCCTAAACTATTATTGGTATTTACGTTATATGTATAATGTTTCATATAAATTGTTTGCTTTGAACTTATTTGGCATCTATGGATCGATGTTCTTTAAATATATTGAGTATGATAACGCTTTAGTTTATAGCCTAATTTATTGGTCATCACACCTATAAATATAAGTTTGTCCGGTTAATTATATACAGTTCAATCGTTCGTTTCGTTTGGTCCCGTTCAAAGCAGCCTGATGATGTTCATATTCTACGCTCCGGTGATCGCAGTTCTAGCCATCGGTCTCTCTGCTGCGCAAAATGAAACTCGCGGTCGGATATTCAACGGGCAGGCTTCTGAAGACGGTCATTACAAGTTCATGGCATATATTATGGGGGAAGAGAAGAAGTGTTGTGGATTACTCACAGACGAAGCCACATGTGGAGGGGCAATTATACACCAGAACTGGGTGCTGACTGCCGCACACTGCCTCGACGAGTAACTCAAACCCTTTCTGTTTTATTCTCGAAGCTAACAAATTTTAAATTTGAAAATTTCTAGCGCATTTAGGGTAACCGTTTACCTAGGCGCCCTCAACACATTTGATGCAGTTGTTGCTTACAAAGTGAATAAAAACAAGTTTGTTTTCCACAAATACTGGAACCGAAGATACGTTGTTAACGACATAGCATTGGTCGAAATCCCGACGACCCTCGCGTGCGATAAAATAAATTACGCCCCGTTGCCGAACCGTTGGGTCGGCCAACCAATTAACGTGTTCAAGGAAAAAATAGGCATTATAATGGGCTGGGGACTATTAGGTAACCACGCCGACCAGGCGGAATACTTGCAGAAGGCCGAAGTGGCAATCTTAGGACAGGAGCAATGCCAACTAATTCTCCCATTTCTGACTGACGTGGATATGTGCGTGGATACAGACCACCCCTACGGATCCATCTGTAAGGGCGACTCTGGTGGGCCATTAATTTTAGCGGACTCCGGCGAACTGGTCGGGGTCGCCTCATTCATTAAACATGGCGTCAGCTGCGAAGATGGATATCCAGCTGTTTTTGTGCGCGTCTTACCCTACATGCCTTGGATCAATGAAGTACTCGGAAATGTATAATCGGAAATATGTATATGATAATATAATACATTGAGAAAGACATGCAAATATTCTGTGAATATAAAATCTGTTTCTGTTGAATGATTTTCTTATGACCTCGTCAGATTAAGTCTGTTTAACTTTGCATTTGTCATAAAAAGAATTGGATGAACCCATGCAGTTAACTGAAATTACCGAATCAGGCTTTTAACTACACTCTCAAATAAAATATACGATAATAATGTTATTGTTTTATTGCTGACAATGCAATGAGCTCACATTAAGACTCTAATGCATTTTGTTAATGATCAAATTAAAAATAGAATAAATTTTTTTTTTGGTGCTTGAATAATTTATTATCTAAATGCGTTGTATTCTTTTTTGTAGTTTTTAATTGAAAGCCAAAGTAAAGTGAGCACTTAATGAAGAAAGCATCAGGGCGAACTTTGACCTCGTCTCCCTTGTTCAGCTTTCTGAGAACACAACTCAGCGCTTTGTGAGCATTCGCGCCAATTGTTCCATAGAAGCTTTCAATTTAATTTAGTTGAACTTGTATCGTGTTGTTATTGTCGCCGCAGTCAAAGTTTTAATGACACTCAGTTAAGTAAAAAAGTTCGATGTGATTTTTTTTTCATTTACGTCTTTGCATACTTCGATTAGACAAGCAATAGACCGCCTTCGTTAATCGTTTGCATCTTGGCATGTGTTAAAAAGTTTCTAAAATTGAGTTTTAAAAAGCTTTTAACTCTACTCATTCAACTTAAAGTAACGAGCAGTGCATGTGACCAGCGCATTCAGTGTGAGGAAGCTGAGACAAATCGACTCTTTCGTCCATCAATCGTTATTTGTTACTGCTCGGCTGCAAAAGAAGCAACTGAAACAGGAAAAATATTATTCCAAAGATTTTCCATTCTTAAATTGTTTTTGTTGATTGGTGTTGTGAGTTTAAAAATGCACTTTAATTTGAAGTTCGATTTTACGTCGACCGAAACGGCGAAGATCCACGAGCTGCGTGAAAAAGTTTTAAGTTCGTTGTGAGACTTTGTCTCTGTCTCTCTCTCTCTCTATCTCTATCGCGTTTTACTCATTAATTATAGTTTACTTTGATAGATTGTCCGGAGCTTGAAATCGGTACCGAGGATGTTTTGTTGTCCAAATTCCTGAACTCTGCCAGTTGGGATGTTTCGGGTGCTTTCGATGCGATTTCCAAGTACTACGACTTCAAGAAAAAGCACCCTGAATGGCTGACTCATCATGCTGTGGAGCATTTTCGGGATCACTTCCTCGATCTTCAAACGAGGTTTTTATTGCCCGGCCGCGATCGGGAAGGACGCTTAATAGCAGTGTTTAAAACAGGTGAAAAGAAGTGTGATACAAAAGAGAGAAAACAGGTCGCCAACTCTTTTGCTCTTTATATAGTCTTTACGGATATAAACCATTAATATTTAATCAACTTTGCTCTTCAACTTCCAGTGGATGCATTCGACAGATTCCCCGATTATATTTACGACATCATTGAAATGGATGATTTGGTGTTTGAGTCTCTGTTGCTAATACCCGATGTGCGCAAGTTTGGAGTCAGTATAATATACGACCTGAGCGGGTATTCAAAGCTATATAAAGCAATAAATGCTGTTGCCAGTTTCCGAATAATGTATTGTATTATTAATGTTTGCATAATTTCTCTGAAGTATTACGAAGAATTATCTGCGCATGTTGTCGCCGCAATTTGCACGTACGATCAATGCGAAGAACGAAATCGTACCCTTCCCCAATCGGATTCTGCACCTGATCCAAAAAGGATTCCTCATGAAAGCCGCCACGTCGCTCGTGATGCCGTTTATGGGCAAAGAATTTCAGGAAAAAGTATCTGAACGCTTCTATTCGGGGTTCATTAATAATTCGTGCATTTCCGAAAGGTCGTTCGGCATGATGGGAAAAATTTCGACAAACTTCGGGAAATGATCGGTTACGAAAACCTGCCGGCGGATTATGGCGGACCTGCGACCAATAAACTCGATGCAAACTTGCTATATAATCATATTTTGGCGAATTCAGATTACTTGGTGAAACTACAAAGCTACCGAAGGAATGCATTATAGAAAAAGGTGCAATACTATGAATTGTAATAAATAATAATTGAAGTTGCTTTTCTAGTGGGATTTATTAAATATCACTTTATTTGATGTAGTTTAATTGACAAATCGACAAATAAATAGCTTGATTTGTAGCTTGATTGAGATTAGTTACTTCAACCTCTCACTCTTCTCTCTCTCTCTCTCTTTCCAACACATCACAAATAAGGTTTCACTTATGATGTAACCAAATGTGAAGCGACTTTTTTACATAAAGCATTTTATTCATTACAATGCATTGAGCATTGCATTGATTGTAAAGTTTACTTCAGCTTTGTTTTTCAATGATTTCACGCATACGATTAAGTCAAGCTTAAATTAAGCGTCCATCGCTATCAATTTTTGTATACTTTTTTGTTCGTTTTATGATGTTTATTTTTTGCAATCTGTAACTGTATCAAGCCGCTTGGTGAAGTTTAAATAGATAAGTAAGTAATACAAAGCAATTGCGACTGAATCTTTAAAGTGTTTTCTCATCGTTACGTTAATTTATTCGAGAGAATATATATATATATATATATAAATATATAACATATATCGAGAGAATTGGTACGGAGTGAGTGCATTCATAAATGCTGTATTTGAGACAAAGCAGAATGTAAGGAAAAACAAACTCTTAACCATTCTGAGAATCGCTAAGAACAACCACGAAATCGCTTTTCATACTGTGTTTTATGACTCTGCGTCACCACTAGCTTTACTTACTGATTTCCTTGTCAAATTTCTTCAAAGACATCGAGAATAGTTAACAAAACCAAAACTAAATGAATCTTCTAATTTAAAGAGTTAAATATACAATTAACAACTAAATTTACGCATCATATAAAAAGCTAAAATTAACGACAGAAATTCCTGAGAATCGCGGAGCACACCGATTAATTTACGATTTGTTCATGTCATCGAAGTTCACTTTAGAATTTGTTTATTTGAAATTTACCAAAGAAGCTGTGGAATATAAGTTTATACTATATTATATCTTTGTATTTTAATAAAATTTCCATTTGTAAAGTATTTCTCTTCCAAGTTCTACATAAAAATATATTTAATAAATTGTGTACATAGCTTTGAAAGTCAAAACAAATGTAGAAGGGACAACAACCCACGAAGCGTGGCAGATACAAAAAAATTATACAGTTTCTCTCAAACCTAAAAACTGTAAGAATCTGGAAATTTTGGTTTGTGGGTCTGCTTTGGAAGATTGGAACTTCCATAACATTAAATGCTTGGTGTAGAGAGAAGCTAATATTTAAACTAACTTAAGTCCAAAAATTTAAGCATAAAAATAAAATTCTTTTTATTTAAAGAACTTTATATATTGATTATATATGATTTTCGAGCGGGAATAAAAATAAACTGCTTAAATTAAAAATACATTGCTTACATATTTATTTCAAAACCTTCAATGGAAGCGTTGTCATGGAAACGTATTTTTGTGTGGAACCACAACAAAAGGTTGAAGAACCACTCACAAAAAATTGAGCATTTAAACAGTCGGTTTGAAGCTATTAATTAATAAATAAAATTACTAAAAAGGTGCCAAAGTTCGACAGAAACATTATGTCAACGAAGAACGTGATTTGCTTCGACGTGTCGAAAAATGAACGTTTTCAGATTTCGGATAATTACAAAATGTTTCATCGGAAAATCAAAGCCCAATGGAAAGTGGAACAGTGAGTGGAAAACGAACCTTACAACGATAAAACAAAACCTCTGCTAAATTCTGTAACTTATTAAATGAAATATTTGCTAAAATTCACGAATTGTTCAAATTAAAAAGTGATAACACTTTCATCATTCAATTGAATTAAAATTCTTTTCTTCTTGTCTCCATTGCAAATTACCTGCTGCTGCTTTAAAGTTAATCGCATAAACTAACCACGACGTCTCCACTCAGTAAAAAATACCTTAGCTACAGTTAACAGTTTCGGTTGTTAAGTTATTTTAATATTTGTGCGAGTAAATGAGAAAAGTGGAAGGAGATTAACCGAATGGAGTCGTTAATCGTGTAGTTAATTTTCAGTGGAGACAGGATTTTATTTACCTGTAATTTACTTTGCTCTTACGGTTTACTTATTTGTGAGGAAATTTTAGAAATGACCTTGAACTGAGCGACAACCGTTTGGCGCACGTCAACATTTTTGTTCTCGCTGGTCCCCAGGATCGCTTCACAACAGAAGAGTTCCAAGTGTTGAAGGTGACCGGGATTTCGATGAGATTCAAACATGTTTAATAATGTGCACTGTTGCAGAACTTCATTGAGAAGGGCGGCCGTTTATTGGTACTCCTCGGCGAAGGTGGCGAGAATGCGTACAATACAAATGTGAATTTTTTCCTGGAGCAGTACGGAATCTATATAAATAATGGTGAGAGACAAGGCATTAATAACTGCACTACATCGACCATATACAATTACATAGATACCGTTGTACGACCTCATTACTACAAAAACTTCCACCCGAAAGAGTGTATCGTCGGCGGCGGGGTCGTCTGCGAGTCGATGTGGCGCAAACTCGTGCAGCAGGAAATCGAGCGTGTCGACTACGACTTCAGCGATGAGAAGTACAAGGTCCACTTTCAGTACCCCTACGGAGCCACCTTGAACGTGTCGGAGCCGGCGAATGTTATGCTGACTACGGGCCCGGTCGTCTATCCGTTCAATCGGCCGCTCGCCGGCTTCTACTGCAACGAGCAGCAGGGCAAAATACTGGTCATCGGCTCTGGGTACATCTTTCATGACAAGTACCTGGCGACCGACAAAACCAACGACGCCATTTTGGAATATTTTCTGCAGACACTCGGCAGCGATGACCAGAAGTTCACCCATCTCGATTTCAACGATGTTGAGGTAAATGGACGAAGCAGGAAACAAAGGAAGAAGGATTAATACCTTTTTGGCCACTTTCTATGGCTTTTCCTTCCTTTCTTACTCAGCTGAATGACAACAGAACCTTCAGCGACATCGCTTTCGTGGCTGACATTCCGAAGGCCTGCCTCATCGATTGCCTGGGCAACGAAATACCGGCCGACTTTAAGCAAATGTTCGACATGTCGCTGTTCGCGCTTAGCAACCGCCTGCTGAAGGATGTCATCGATGCCTACCAGCAGCTGAACGTCAAATACGAGCCGCTTAAGATCATTAAACCGCAATTTGAGATACCGTTACCACCGCTGCAACTTGCGGTGAGTCAATCGCGGGATGATATAACCCATATCATCTCTAAACACATGTATAATTAATTACCATTCCATCCTCTAGCGTCTGTTCGGCTAATTCAATTTTAATAAAATCCATAACGATTCGGGGGTTACATATCGTTGCTGGGTGTAAAAATACCATTGAAACATTTTTTATCAACATGTTGCTAAGCACGCAAAAAAGAATCTACAAGCAAACTTTATTACTGAGAAAATGAAAATGAACGGAAACTGTAGTTATATCTAAGGAGAAAAAAAGATTCGAAGTGTAATAATATATAACTTTATATTTCATAATTTCTCCAAAAAGACATTTCAAACTAACATGAAAACGGGCGAAAGCAGACTTTCGACATAAAAGTTTTGCTAAATGCATTAAATTCATTTAGAAATTTATGTAGATTTGACAGTTGCGTTGTGGGATTAATAGTAAATAGGGTGAGGCAATTTTTATTTTAAATAAAAACAATAAATAATAGGTAATTTTTTCTTAATATTCGTCGATGAAATGAAAATATGTATACAAAATCGTATTTAAAAAGTTAAAAAACGGAATGGAAATCTCCGTATCCGTTATTAGATCGTGTATTTTATTTTTTTAAATTAATTTTAAGTCAATTTGTATTTTTGAAATTTTTCAATTTGTCGTTCTGTATTTTTATTCTTGTTTATGTCGCTCTTTTAGACTTTCCCGCCCATATTCAGTGAACCGCCAGCACCGCCGCTGGAGCTCTTCGACCTGGATGAGGTTTTCAGTGCACCGCGCACTCAACTCGCCCGCTTGACTGGGAAATGTTTGCAAATCATTCAGGCCAACGAAGCGCCGCGCAAGTCCGTCAACACCAAGGAGCTTGAAAACTATATCAAGGAATGCGCACGGATCACGGGCGTCGTGCAGGAGCCCGAAGATCTGCCGGCGCGAGAGATCCTACACACAATCGCAATGCAGATCTCCAGCTACCGACCGTACGCCGATGAGTAGGCAGCAGCACGGAGAGGGAAGCTGGTGCTGAAGAACGGAAGTGAAGAGCGGAGATTCAACGCCGAAACGGTCTTTATAATCGCTGATACACGACTTGTTAGATCGAGGTTAGACTTGAGCTCTGCTCAATCAGCGAATTCCGTTGGATTTTTCAAACTTATTCATTTGCACATTTTTTATCATTCTGTGGAGCGTCGACAAGAGCATTGAAAACTGTTTATTAAAGCTTCATTTTAATATAATTCCTTTATAGTTTTTTATTTGAGTGGCATGTTAATTTTTTGCTTACAACGGCAGCAAGATAAACGAGGAATTTGTAAACATGATTTAGAGTCTTCTCAGAAGAAGTTTCCTTCGGCAGACGACTTCGAGGCGAATTCGATTGTAATTTGAACCAATTGCAACAGGACAGAAATATGAAAATGTATGTTTTGGCGTTTATTTATTTATGTATAAAAAGCGCATGATGAGTGATTGCCGAAAAAGCCTTAAATATAAACAAATAATAAATTAGAAAGATAATGATTTGTATTTATTGGAAATTTTTTTATTTAATAGCACGATTCGACATTGTTATGACTATGAGCCATTAACGCGTTTAGTATTAGACCCAATATTTGAACTATTTTCAAGTTCAAACAGCGTCGCTTTTTTAAGAATTCCATTGACCAAACTCTGGTAGATGAATATAAAAAAGTCTTTAATTTAATTTTCAGCATTGATGAATCCTTCAAGAAGAAAATTGAAAAATTCGAATTTGATATTTGAAAAAAATCTTCATATTTTAAGAAACTTCTTCAAATAATGAAGAATTTAATGACAATAAAATTTATATAGTTTGTGAAGTATTCTTCAGTTAATAACAAGATCGAAAGAGTTTTTACGATAATTCAGACGTTAGAAATGTAGGAAAATTCTATTTCCCAATCAGTTATTATTGAAGACCAAAAAAAAATGTAAAATTTGAAAAAATATTCTTTAATTAAAAAAAACTTTAAATTAATTTAAAAATTTCTTTATTTAATAAGAAATTTCTTATTTTATTTTTGGATCAGTGCAGAACAGTTAGAATTTTTTTTCATTCCTCGTGTTTTATCCGCAAAAAATCTTTGTCAATTTCTTTCGGCTGAGTAAGAAATCTAGCTTAAACATCATTGAAGAGATGATGAGCAGCAGGCTTCTTTTATGATCCGAGACTGCGAACAGAATTGTCCAAAATCCAAGCACAATCTATGTGACAATTCCTCTATGAAGTCACAGAAAACGGATCGATGTACAGAGGATGGTTTCTCTATATTCCTGAAATTTTATAGGTTATAATTGGAAAAGGTGAAGATGTAGCGATGAGAAGAGACTTAATCGAATCCTCCATTGATGAGCGGATGGATGTAATGTCCCTAATTTGTTTATGGACCGCAGTCAATCTGCATGTCCTGATGTATTTCTTTTTATAAATAGCCATATTTAGTCTTTATCCATGTGTCTATTTTCTCTGAACACTTTAGTATTCTGTATACTGTTTAGTATATTTTGAATCTACTATATTAATTGAAACCCTCGTCGCTGAATATTACTTTGTAGTCCTTTTTGAATATTTATTATTGTAAAAGGGATGCATTTTTGATTCCAAAGTTATTAGTTTTCCCCCAGACGGAAATGTAAAACCTGTGTGAAAATTTTCTTCATAGGGTTATTAATTTGAATACGGAGTAAATAATTAATATTGATCATAATATATATGTATAAAATTTTGAATATTCATCAGAGGCTGTTTGGAATTCCATTTGAAGGTTGTCGTGAATACATTACAATTACTTCAGACTGTAACAGGCGCTCCAACAAATTAAGACACATTCTCCACACAAATAAAGAAAAACCTATAAAAATGCCGCCTAAACTTCCTTTCCCCACGCCGAAATTTTTCCTTATACGATCCCCACACACCTTCTTTTCTCCCCCACACAAATGACACCAATTATTTATCTGATGATCGGGCGATGATCATCTGATGGCTGACGCTCAGAACATGGAAAAACTTCAAGAAAAGCGTTGTGAACCTTGAATAGGGGAGCAGCGGGAAATAAGAGTGGTTGTTGTGGTATTTCCTCGCAAGTGCTACAAATTGTTTTACAAATTGTTTGTTGAGACGTTTAACCGCCACATAAATTAATTATAGCTTGAGAAAACTTCCTTGAATGAAGACACAAATGGAGAGGGGAAGAGACCCTAGTTTTGTCCCCGAAGTAGCGACTGCTTCCTCTTCTTTAATTAAGTGTTCAGGACACTTCAGGTGATCATTTGTTTGGGAAATAAAAATAGAAACAAAAAAAAGAGACACAGAAACAATACAGGAAACAAGAACCAACACCGAAATTAAAACCAAAAAGTGTTTCTAAAAATTCAAGGGGAAATAAAAAAAGAATCCAGTGGAACTCTGCATTTAATAGTGATGTGATTTACAATAGGTTCATTGGTTAATTGTTGCAGTTGTTGCTTGTTTTTACAAGCCACGTTCGAAATTAGATATCATTTTTGTTTCTTTGTTTTATGGAGAAACTCCTTTAACAGATGTTGAGACATTTTTAACGAGATGATCATTTAAAGACGAAAATTAAAAATAAAAGACGATTTTTTTAATTTATTTTATATCATTTTTAGCATAGAAATGTATTCTTTTATAATACATAAAATGTATCATTAAAAAATTATACTATATAAATTAGTTTATTTCCTTTGATATAGTCTACAATCGGCAAATGTTCAATATTCTTAGATATATCGATGTGTTTTTCGTCTGCAAAATCATCTTCTTGAGTGACTATTCTTCCCTCCACTTCCTTCTATTTTTTTTTTTCTTCTGTTATTGTCTTCTTTTCTTGCTTGGAGCTCTGGATTCTTAAACATATCCACACCACAGCAAATCTATAGCAAGAGCTGAGGACGGGAAACCCATTTAAGTTTTGTTTATATAACCAAATGGTTTCTGGCTCTGGATAAAACTAAAACCTCTGACTAAACAAATACACCGAAAACCCAACCGCGCACACTGATGCACAGCCACAGAAGCAGCTGACACTCGAAATTGCACTTGAATGTCCTAAGGACATTCTTCCTACGCATCGACATGCTTTTAGTGACATCCTTACCAATGGCATGTCCCTTGCTCCGTATAACTGTATTCAACATGAAGGGATGGCGGCTTTTTGACTTCAAATCTTGACTGCATTTTCCAGTCCGCGCTCAGACAAACACAGATGACTAAGAATCGGGTTGAAGTTCATTCAGATTTAGAAAAATTAAATAAATATTTGCCAGTTGAGTGGACTGACTGGCTGGTTAGCTGGCTGCATAAATATTAGCTGTCGGTAGGCAAAAGGAAGCGCTCAAGAAGCCAGAAGCAGCTGTTTAATGTTGGAACTGCAAATGGAAATCGAACTTTGGCCAACTAACAGAATGACTTCTCTGCTCTTCTGCTTCTGCCGTGAAACCTCTTTTTAAGACAATCAAAGAGTGATTTTTGTGATAGTTTATTGCACAGAAACCTTGCAAGGAAGACCACCGCACGATACCAAGAAATGAAGCATGAAAAAAATGTTATTTATAATTTTTATTAATAATTTCAATTGGAATACACAGTGTGAGAAAGTGAGGAAGAGCGAAAGATTGGGTAAAGGGAGATGCATTCGAGTTTACTTCCTGAAAAAGGTGTCGAATTTCGAACTACAATCGAACATCGAACTGCGAAAAAAAACAAGCATTTCCCGACAAAAAAAAAGCAAAAAAGAAAAAAAGCAACCTGAAAAATTTATCATAAAAAATTTTCTCACTCATTCACATAAAATATTGACGAATTCCTTAAAAACTGCAAAAAAAAAAGAGGAATGAAATAAAAGCAAGACCAAAGAACCAACGGAAAGTGAAACATCCTGTCAAATAATTTGTCAACGACGGATCAAAAGAAGCAGGAAAAAAAAAAGAAAAAGGTACACGTTCATGGATTCTTTATAAGGCCTTTAAATTCTTTAAATTTCACGACAAACTTTTCGAGATAATCATGAGGAGCACGAGAGATAGATGCATGTATAAAGGTATTGATAGAATAATAACCATAGAGTGTTTATCTGTAATTTTTACCTATCGTAGTCATGAAAAATTTTTAATCAGTTTTTAATTATATACATTTAGCTGCGTGTATTTAAGCTCTGTTCTGGAAGAAGATAATATCGTAATATATTATTAACATCACCGGATTATACTTTATGGATGCTCTATAAAATCCAAAATGCTGTAAAAAATCAATGGATTCTTTTAGAAGCTAAATCCAATGCATGAAGTAGACTTTTTCAAAACTAAAAACATCGACATTTTTATCATCAGAAAGGGAATATAACCGGATGTAAAAAACCGTATTCGCAGGCACACCTACATAGATACATACCTATAAGGGCGTTACATAGTTGCATGTATATGTAGGTGATAATAAAGAAGCGAAAAATCAAGAAATAAGAAGGGCAAAAACCGAAAACAAAAGAAAAACTCGTCTAAAAATGGCTTCTGTTCCGTGATGCATGAAATAAAATTAAGTTTCATCATGTATGACAGACAACCCGTTGACGCTGACTGGTTAAGAGCGAGGACCACATCCACGATTTGTGTGCCATTTCTGTGCCCTACACGCGAAGGTGAAGGAGTGTAAAAATTTTTTGCCATAGCTTGTAACTCAGCAGGGCGTGATTCGCCCATTTCTGTATTATTATATGAAATGAATTAACGAGTTTTATCGTGTATAACCCATCATTGTTCGTCTTTAAACTCTTCTATCTTGTGCAGAAAATGAACTTTTGCATTCTGGTTCTATTCGATTATAAATTCACCTTAATTATATATCTGAATATATATAAATTCTATGGGATCCAGTTTAATGAGAAAGAATCGTTCAATTCAGGTTCAGTTTTTACGCTTCGTAAAGTCGCATCTTTTTATGTAAGCGATTATTATACAAATCACAATTAATTATATTTCGGAATCATGTGGATAGATGTTATCGGCCCACTTTGCCCCATTTTCATATAAATCGTGAGCGTGTAGAGTATTCGTGCTTCGAGCAGATCGTCGTTACCACTTTTGCTGGTCTTCTTTTCCAATCTGTTTGCTTTTTCACATTGACACGGTTGCTGAGTTTGTGGTTTCTATGGTTAGACATGAGATGTCTCTGCAACAACAACGACTCCGAGCCGACGAATCAAAACTAACTGATAGGTAAAAAGTACGTGCTGTAATACAAAACCTGTGAGATGGGAGCAGTTTCAAAGACGGTATTAATAATAATAATATTAATAATAAAAATAGACTTGAAAGGCAATAAATGGAAAAACAGCAAACGTACAGAAAAAATAGATAAATATTCGCAGCTACGAGATACATTTTCACGTAGCTGGAAATAAAATATCCACGAAAACGAATCATCATCAACAGCGAAAGTAACTATCAGAAACTCAAATAAAAGACAGTATAAACACCTCTACTACAACTTTACAAAGCAAACTAAACCTTATTGTATTTAAGAAAATCTGTTTAAAAAACTGTTTGAGATAAAACAGTAACGAATGAAAACAAAGTCCAGAATATCAAGGTACAAATATTACAAAATAAGCTAAAGAATGTCTTTGAGAAATTCCATTCTTGAGCGTAAGTAAAAAGAATTAATTTAAGCTTAATATCGCATTGTGCTGAAGTTGAAAATCTTGCTTCTTGTTCTTGCGTTTTTCAGTCTTCATCTGTCGCTCTTTCTCCTCTTTCCACTCACGAACATTGCTGTCCCTGTCATTCTTCGTTTTCTTCTTTCTTTCTTTCTTTCTTTGAGGCAACTGATGATGGCCAGATCTGGAGGAGCGCCTCTTTGTTTATTGCTGCTCGTTGGTGTTGCTGTGATTGTTGTTTTACTGTCAGCCAGGTGACAAATCTTCTTCCTTATCTGCTTTCAGGACAGGGGCAGGAAGGGGCGCAACGGCTCAATGGTCCTAGCGATGAATCGGGACCCACAACGCTGTTGCCAGATCGACGCTGTTGCTGTTATTATTGTTGTGATTATTGTTGGTGTTGCGGTGGATCCAACAACGCTGTTGCCAGATCGACGCTGTTGCTGTTATTATTGTTGTGATTATTGTTGGTGTTGCGGTGGATCCGATTATTAATGTGATTGCAGTTGTTGCACTCTGACAGCTTGAAACTAAGTTCACGCTAAAATTCACTTTCGCCCTGCTTTCAGATAAGTAATCAAAGTTTTCGAAATCATTGATTAAACATTTTCCTATATTTTAGATATATTCAATGAAACTAAAAAGGAAAAGATATGCTAATTAGTTTAATAAATCTTACGAGTGACAATGAAAAGGCGTAAATAGATATATGCAACGCAGCATCGGTCAGAGCGGACATTTCCACTTCTGCTTCTTCTCTTCCTCCTCAGTCTTCTTCATCTGCATAATTCTCTTGTTATAATCTCTAAAGGTGAGGCCTGTTAATTAATTGTAACATTTATTTAAGCCGTGACATCTTTTAAGCCGAGACTATTTTCGTTGTCACAGTTCGCCTCGGAATCATATAAACAGTTCTTCAATCGTGTCACCTTCGGAATGGTTTCGTTCTCGGTAACCCTCGCCAAGAGCTGCCCTACGACGAATAAAAAATAGCTTCTTTAGCTCGAATAAAAAATGTAGATTTGACATGAGCCACTTTTAGTTGTCAGGCATAAAAGCCATTCCATGATGTAGTGGAGGTCTCCATTGTTATTAGTTTTGTTGGCTGTGTCACATTTCGTGGTAAGTTTCTTTTTCTTTCCATTCTTTTCAGTTTTTGGTGCATCTTTTGACACTGAAACATTTCTTCTAATCGTACATTTTTCTCTCAACCTTCTCTACTACATTTATTTGAAATTTAATTATCTGCGTTTAGTTTATTGAGTTTTTAATGTTAAAGAGTTCTTTGGTATATGTGATATGTTCTCTTGAAACATTCCTGGAATACTCCATTGGAGAACAGTTGGTTTGGGTTCAAATCTTGATGTTGAAGTTCTGATTTGATGATGGCTTTAAACACCTTTCTTTATCGATGTCTGTCTTTATGTGGTGCGGCATCAGTTTTGCTCACGAGTAAAAGGTGCTTCAAAAAACAGTTTTTAATTCAACTTCCCAATCAAAACTCTGGATCGATTCCAAATATTAAATGAACTGAAGGAAATGTGCTAATATCTTCGTTTAGTAAATACATTCTTCCATTACAACAATTTATCTGTGATATTCCAAAGTCTTTTAGTTTAAAATGTGTGTTAATACTTTGTGGCACTTGACGTCTTCATTTTACTATTCAATAGAAACATCAGCATCTTTATAATTGCTTCCGGAATAATTTTTCTCTGTTACTATTTTTGCCGTTCATCTAAGAAGAAACCATCGAATTAATCCAACTATCAATATCCATCTATCAATTTATCATAGATTCTCTTTTCGCTGACCCAATTCCAGCGTGAGAATCGACTTCTCTACGAACTTATCTAAAGTTATAATAAAAATCTAAGCGAAATTTTGCATGAGATGTTGAAAATTCTAACGAAAAACCGATTATGCTTTAAATATGTATGTAAAACAAACGGATAGAAAGAAAATATACATGTGATGTTATCCTTAACCCGCTGTCGCCAACGGATTAACTTTGTGCACATGACTGGGCGCCAACAGACCAACAACAGCGAATTCGTTCTCAAAAATCGAACCAAAACTCAAGACAACTGCTGGTCTTGAATCCGCAGCTCGTTAAAAAGACTCATATTCAAAGAATAACAACAGGACAAACGACGGGCCGGCGTCTGCTGGTTGCGTCTCCTCGAACCTCAGCTCCAATCGATGGTTCGAGTGAGCAGCTGCAATGGACCAAAATTGATAGCGATGATCTCGTCGCGACAATTTTTCAGGTTGACTTGAGGCACGTCCTTGATTTTGTTGTCCTTTAGATCATTCTCGTCGCTCTCTCTCTCTCTCTATTTCCCTCTTTCTCCCACTCTCTTTCACTGTCTTCCTTCTTTAGGCTTAATTGTTTAATTAGCCAAAAAATTCGTTGAATTGTCGATGCAACAGAGCATTCAACTGTTCGTTATCGGTTGTTCATATTAACCAGAGCAGAGGGACGCAACATGTGATATTTTGACCCTCGGTCCCCTTCCTGCCGAGCCCCTTTAGAACAAATCACTGAGGCAGTCGGTATCTCAGGATATAGCCAGATTTTAGCATGTTTCGTGCTTGTTTCTTGTGATATGCGTCTTGTATATTTTCTTACTAGTCTGCTTGTTCTTGTTGTTGTTGCTGCTTGGGTTTTTCTGAATTGTGGCCGCTTTATTATTGTTCTTCGATAGCTTTTCAACTAGCTACGCATTTGTTGTTCTTGTTGTTGTTATTGTCGAGGGCGCTTGTTAATGAAACATCATTCAAGTGTAACTAATTTCCGGCGACAAAATGTCGTTCGTGTAGTTTCAAGAAATGTACCGTTAGTGAAGCGAGCAGAACCGAATAACCCTCTGTCACTTAGGGGCTGCAGCAAAGTGAATTCATGCTTACCAGACCATACAGTGTTTAGTGATTATGTAGCCGAACATGATACATGTTTGTCCTCAACAGAGATTCATCAGACTTTGCCTGTCTACACTTTTCTGGTTGTAATTTTTTCTGATTGGGTTTTTGTTGTACCTCCAAAAAGTTCAGCAATATGCTTTCCCAAAAAGGTTTCTAGAATCGATCCTCCTATCGATCAATAAGTCATGGATGAATAGATTCTTCGAGAATCTTGATCGCGCCATGATTCGTTAATTCATATCCTTCACAGTAACTTATCCAAGGATCTCTACGGACCCAACAGATCTGAAGGAAGAATGTTCTTAGATTTTATACTGCTGTAGAGACTCCTATAACGACTTATAGACTTGGTAACATTTATTCCTTACCTTAAAAGCTGTTCTGCTTTGCTGTCTACACAGTTTCATATTTGTTCGATTGATTACTTTGTTGCATTTGTGGTAGACTAATTTCTTGTGCTCTTGTCCAGTATTTGCTTGACTCACGGTAAACATTGGGGATATTCTACGGCACCGCATTGAAACAAAAATTCACCTTAAGTCTCTGTAGGAGGCTTCATTGGCTTGATTAGTTATTTGTTTGTGGTGCATCTACGTAACCATAAATTATTAAAATTAATTGGCGTCGTCGTAAAAATTTGTATTGTTGTTGCCATATTTGCATCCATTTTGCATAAATTTCGAACGACCCAAGAAGGAAGAGCTCTTAATGACAATTCAAAGGAACAACAAGCAACAAAAACTGAACTCAACGAAAGTGAGATTAAATAGTTTTGATTAGGAAAGGCCGAGAGATGTTAAATAGATTACAAGCACCGAACCAACTCAAGTGCCAAGTGAATCTCCGCTTAACCATCCGATCGAAATGGTTAGTTACCTTTGGGAATCGCTGCGTCTGTCCGTCCACTCGTTCGATCAAGTGTCCATTTCTCCTCCTCTCGCCCTCCTTCAGCACTCCCCTCTTTCAAGCGTTCTTATCTCGTGGAGTGACAAAAATGCTTACCTTTTGAAAATAATCAGTTTTATTGGCCTTTTCTGATGTTGGCGTGTTAGCTTTAGACGCGTGTTCGGATAACTTTATGACTTGTCTTATTAACACGCTGCGCTCAGAAGGATGAAGAGAGGGGAAGGAGGAGGTGAAAGGCGAATCAGTGGAATGACTGTGACTGGAGAAGCAAACGTTTAAACAGCATCTGCACTGCAAGCATGAGCATTTGAAGAGCTGTCGGAGGCGCAGAGCACAAATCGGCCGATCTGCAGATCAGGCACTAGCAATGTACCGAGATGATCACAGATTCAGTGGGACTTTAAGTAAGGTAGGGTGTTGAAGAGGCTGCTGCTGTTGCTCCTGCTGCTGCTGCTGTTGCTGCCGGCCTGAGCGACACGCACTTCAGCATCTTCGGCATCGTGTGAGACACGCACGCGGATGACTTCAACAGACGCGATTTCGATTTCAACAGGACGATTCCAACGGAGCAAAGTGCAGACAGAGCAGAGAGGCAGACAGACAGACAGATATATAAAGCAACTGCGAGGCAATCATTTAATTTAGAGACATACCGACAGCTGAACCGAACACTTGACAGTCCAAAAACAGCAAAGTTTCCGATCGGCAGACCGGATGATAACGATCGTGTTGGACAACTTGTATTATTTAGTTCGGTGTTCATCTTGAAAGCGATGTGCGTTCGTTTGTTTTTAAATATTCTTGTTTTTATTACTGTTTCCATTGTTGTTCTCCTTTTGTTGTTGTCGCAGTTATGGAAGTATTTTGTAATAAAAGCAACAACAAAGTTTTTAATTTATGCTTTTCCGATAATTTGCTGACTTGTAAAATGGACGGTTTTTCTTCATTTGGACCGAGTGGTGCTCGGCTGACTTTTTGTTCCTGTTCGACGACGGTCTCGATGTGGAGGTGGTCGTCGATGATCTTGTAATGACCATCATGGAAGCCCATAACGTTTATTGTTAACTTGATAAGATTGTCAACTTGCAGTCACTTAAGCAGGGCTAGATTTATAAGAAGAAAAGAAAAAACAAGGAAGAAAAAATATAATAATTCCCCTCTTTTCAATGAGAATTTCATTTTGTATTATTACAACTTCAAACTGGGAACTTGTATAAATCACTAACTTCAGACTCTCATCAATTAATGCGAGGCAAGGACCCAAAATAGGCAATCAAATGAATGGTAAACCCAATGATTCTTGATAGTTATAAGCCACATATTCCGTTATATATTGTCTCATATCGTATGTGATATTAACTCTTTTTAACGCTTTATTTAACGCTTTTATTAAAGCCTAAAATTCCTGCGTACAGCTTTTAGTAGTAATACCGTAAATTCCAACTCTTCCGCAGCTTCTGTAAATCCTTTTAGAAACTACTAGCCTCATTATTACTTTTTTCGGGGTTTCCTTTCTGTTAATGAGGTTTATTTTATTTTTCATCAAATTACAAAATAAACAAAATTCAATTTTGGACCTAAATTAGTACGCAGCAATCCAACACCGTTCAACGCATGACGACAGTCTTGTTATCCACAACAACAACGCCAGTAGTCACCATTAATTCCATAGCGATTTCTATGTACACATGCATATATGTGTTATGTATATCTATATATAGAATGTAAACTTGTATCTAAAGTAAATATTTGAGCAGCCATTTTGAATTTCCACCCAAACCATTCTCACCAGACAGCGGCACGTGCTATTTTAAATGGTAACCAAGCAATACCCTCAGCAACCCATTGGTTTTCGGCCCGGCCGAAGGATAAACGGCACATGCGCAGTCAAAAGTCACTCAATCCAAATCCAAAATCCAGACCTCAAATAAAGTCTGCTGTTTACAGGGAGGAACATAACAATGCTAACTGTAACGCCGCATGGACGAAAACTTAAGGAAATCATAAGGAAACTTTTGAAAGTTATGGAGAATTTAGGAAACATTCGGGATAATGTTCAAAATGTAGATAAAGGAATAGAATACAAATTATCTGAGCAATTTGTTTTATACTGAAAGCACACGAATCTCAGATCCTCGAACTTTGATGTGGACTCCGAGGTAAAAGTCTACAATGTTTACGTTAAAATGTAGCTATATGCTTCAGAATGTTCACATATGAAATCACTCATAGTTTTTGACAATTGAAGGAGACTCGCATGTTAAGGAATCGCAGAACGAAATACTACTTTACCAAATTTTACTCCCAAATTCAGAATTTTAAAATTCGATTGGATTGGGACGTATGTAGTTAATCCTTTCTTTTTCCTTGATACGCTATAAAACAATGAAGGAATATAGATTAATATTATGCGCTACATACATAATCCTATCCTATAATAATTATGAGGAATTATAAGCGTAAATAATCAACACTAATTCAATAAAACTATCTAGAATAATTATATTAGGTTTTCATAATGTTATAATGAATTCATCATGCTTGAAGTTGTCCTGTTTAAAAAATATATAAAACAAATGCCGACAAGGTTAGAATGATGATAGCCTTTTCTGTGGGAATATAGACTACTCTGTATATGGGAAGCAGCAACAGCAAACAACATTCAATCAAGCTTTAACGATGGATAGCAAGACTAATTTTAATTAAAAGTTGTTAGAAATACCGAACAGTAACAAAAGGAAATATTATCCAAAGGATTCTTGCGGGAAAAATTATGTATGGCAGAAATTTCTGCAAAAAGTTTATAAAGGTAATAAAGCAAATAATTCTGTAAAATAAGAAAGCTCACAGAGCAGATGAAATTCTTCAAAAAAAGGCTTTTGCAAAAATCCAGTGGAAAGTTTAGAAAGTCAGAGAACCTTCAGAGACAGTAACTCCCAAAAATTTCATGTTTAGGGGAGCAGAAGCTTTTTGTGGTGGTGAGAAGACTATGTCAAAATTATTGGTCTCACAAATTTGAGACAGTTTAAAAAGAAATTTAAAATTATGTGTGTTTTTTTAATGCAATTTAAACACTTTCCGTTCTACATAAACCCCACCAGCCCTCGTATGTTTAGCATTTCGTTGTTCAAAACTCTCGATGAGACTGAGAACGCTTCAAAATTGGTACGAGTAACCTTCGAGACGGATGTGATACTTAAAGAGCCTAAGAAGGCCAAGTCTGATGAAGGTGAAGCTATGGATGTGTGTGTGTGTGTAATTGTATATTTGTATATCTGGCTGTATATGCGAGCCTATGTATCTCTCGAGACTGGCCGTCGTCCGCATTCACTTGCAGCCACTTGCAAGAGCAACAGCAACGCGTAACCGTTGCAAGTCGCTGCCATCAGCAATTCGAAGTTTTTATGTTGGCCGTATGAGCAGCCATGTTATTAAAACTGACGGATTTCCGAGTCATTAGACAAAGTTATTTGCGGACCACCGTCGTTGTTAAGCTACTTACTGAATATTGGCGTCGTGGTCGTCGTCGTGGCCGTCGTCATCAACGGCGTCGGTGTTGGCGTTTCGTCGATGCCGAAAGTGCAGTCACGGATTATGCATATATTCGATTTATATATCGTTCGTCGTTCCTTTGCTCATGGCCCCGTCGATCGCTGACAAGTTCAAATATCAAGTGTTTGAAAGCGGGCTGTTAACGAAGGGATTGTAAACAATGAGTCATGCCGAAATAATTCCCAGATAAATGCTCCAACAATGCAAACATTTTATATTGTAATTTAATAATACTTAGAACAATATAAAGCCAATTATTCGATAATATAAAAAGCGCGAATCCAACACAATTTTTTTTTAGCAGCGGTTTAATTAGTGACATGTAATTTGTGTTGAAATCTTTGTAAAAGTCATGTCAACTTTAAAACAAAAATCCTCCGAAATTTGATATAATATCACCTCCTTCTTTTCTCTGTCCTTTTGTATGGACTTTATTCAATTTGCTCGACATATGTACGTTGGGAACGGCGCCGTCGTTAAACAAGAAATAAATAGTTCATTAAAATAAAATTAAATACCAATTAAATGTCCAATTTGTTTGAAGTTGAATTTGTCCAGTTGAAACAACTGCAACAACGACAACAAAAAAAGAAAGAAAAAATAAAGAAAATATGCAGCTACCAATTACCAACGGTTATCAAATAACGCCACCATAACTTAAAAAAACCATAAATTAAAATGAAAAGGAAAAACTGAAATAACAAAATTTATAAAAAGAAAAGAGAAAAAATATTTACATATTTAACTAAACTGATTTCCGAGAAATCCATACCTACTAATGAAGAAAAAAACGTGCTCATTACCGACACTTGGCTGTCAAGCAATAAAATAATTTAGTCCTAATTCGCTGGTGTCAGTTTCGATATGTTATCGGGCGTGTGTGTGACTTTCTGTCTGTCGCACTGCTCAGAAACAACATCAGATCCGATTTGAAATATGTTTTTCCTTCGATTTCGATGAAACAGACGGAGATCTGTGACAAAGAATCTATCTGGTTACTCGATGAGGCAGAAAAGGAGTTGAGACAACAATCTGCGGTGTAGTTTGAGGCGTTGTGACACTTGACCATTTGAGGAAAATATGGCAGAGTACGGTTTTAGTTTAAGTTCTTGCTAATGTAAATAGAGCAGGTCATTAAACCTTGTAGAATGTAACATATCAGAGAACATATCAATTGTATAAGCAAAACAAAAATTTTAAAAATTAAACTGGATTTTCCTTGAAGGACAGGAAAAACTATAAATTCTATACATATTCTACTTATGCTCCGATTTGCTATTCATATGCAAGTATGTTTAAACCTGGAATAAGGTTTAAAGTTAGGAACTCTTCACATTTGACTCTGTTGCAGTACCACCAACCGATCTTTACACCGATGTCATGGTGGTCAATCCACTGGCGCTACTCGGGACGTAAATCAAAAGATATCATTCACTTTATAAAAGCCAAAGGAAGGGAGAATACCAAAAAACAAACAAGAACAACAACAACAAACATAGGCACTGCTAAAGTCAGAGCTATAAACGTTTTTATTTCTTGTTTATTGAGAAAACACCTCGCAGCAGGCGGTCACGTGACATTAAGCATTTCAGTACCCGCCTTGTAAAGGTCCGTGGATATAATTCGTGGCCGGGCCATAAAAAAGTTGTGAATAAAGAAAGGTGTTTGTTGGTTTTTGCCCGCACCTAAATGAAGGGCCCAAAGATAAAAACCAGGTTTCTGTTTTGTGCTCCTTTCCTTGCTGCTTGACTTTAGTGTCTTCCTTTAACTGCTAACAATAAAGAAATTGATTTTAAATTAATTAGTTGACAGCTGAAACGTTGTTTTGTTGTTTTTGGCTGATGTCGTCGTCGTGTTCATCGTGATTATTATTAAGCGGCGGCCAGAAATGGATTAATAAAAGTTGTGTCTTTTATTGTGATGAACGATTCGTTGTGCATTATTAACAGATGCTGGTGAGATGATCAAATTGATGCATCTTTGCGAGGTGACCGTTTATTTGAGGCAAAAATGTGAATAGAATTTTATATAGAAGTGTTAACTAAAGTTCCGACCAACAGATATTCACTTTAGTAAAAAGGACAATCAACACAAATAAATAACATCAGGACTATTTTCATATATTCATTTATCTCCGACGGCATCTGCATGTTCTGTAATCAATCCAATCGCAACCTCAACAATTGGCCTTATCCATTACCAAACAGCTAAGCGATCACTTAAATCCAGCTCTCGATCGAGCTCAACTCATTCTGACCAGGTCAAACGTAAATATATGTATATAGATGTGGTCATATAGCGCCAATGGGCATATCTAGATGAAATAGATCTAGTTGTATACTTAGAGTGATCGCCAAAACGTTACTTAAAATCGATAGATTGACTAATATCACATGATATATACATAAAGTCCTTACTTCCATTACCACTCAGCAGAATATATTGTATAGTTGTACTGTAATAGATTCCGGTTGAAATCCTTCATGATTTTGTTGAATCAAGACATTTAGGAGTCTGTTTTACCTATCAAGAAGGTGTTACAAAATGGAAAAGCGAGGAATGGGCTCGACTGAATCGAAATCCCGCCCAAAAATGTACCAGATAATACGAATATTGCTAACAATCGAAAATGTATTCTTTTAACAATTCGAATGCACTACGAATAAAGTAAATAAATGCGTTTATATAAAAATATTATGTATATATGTACATTCGATTGTGTGGGACTACATGGATGTCATGCAAAAGCTTTATACATTGAGTAATTCTTATTTTATAGTATAAAATTTATACTTGCTTTTGTGTATCTATGTGCAGATGAATACTGTGCATTCATTTGCAACGCATACAAAGCATTCAAAAGCACTCAAGCAAAAGCGTTAGAGAAAGGTGGAAAAAGAGAAAGAGTGATATAGAAACGGAGATTGAGTGAGATAGAAGGAGAGCGAATAGTAAAGAGTATAGTGAGCCCAACAGCGATAGCAACAACAATGAAAGGATGACGACGAACATCAACAGCAAGCAAAATGTGAGAGTCCAGCGAGCAAAAAACGAAGCACCACAGCTTTAACGAAGCTTTAATAGCACCAGCAACGACAACATCGGCAACAACAACGAAGCCGTACAAGCAACTCCGAACAGCAAGCAGCAGCAGCACACGAGAGCAGCTGTTAGTGCTGCTGTCAATCCCACTCGATAGGTAACTGAAAACATTCACCCAGTTCAGTTGGCACGCAGCTTTATGAGTTACGCTACCTTTGCGCAAAATCGCGCTGTTCTGACGGTTGAGTTGCGAGAAAGGCTTAAGTTTTCCGTTGTTCCCGTTCAAGTTGATAGCCAAATGTCAACACTGAAGCATTCGAGGCGGACGAAATGCGCGGCGACTTGTCAAACGATTTCCTAAGTCAGCGTTCCAGTCAAATAAGCATTACGAAGCCGGCCGTCGGGAGATTAGCACACGTTTCATCAAACGGTTTATTTAATAATTTTTTTGATTTCGGCAATTCATCAAAATTCACCGGGTTTTTTTCAATAAATTGGAATTTCTTTAATGATGAGAATTTATGATTTCATAATCATTAAAATTGCTTTATACTAAATTAAAACGGCGATTAAATTATGAATAGTGACGCTTTATAAGCACCATCGCTGTCACCTGTCGAATGGACTGTCAATTGAATGAAGGTGCAAATTTTAATTCAAATCAATGGAACATTTTCTCAATAAATCAGTGCCAATTGCTTACATAGAAAGTTTAATATTTTAGTGATAGATTCTTGAAATTTGTATGCTAAATAAATAAATGTAAAATATTTAGAAAAGAAAGAAGCGATTCGGTGTCGATTACGCAAATTACCAGGAACTGTTTTTCAAAAATTTGTTTACCAGTTTTAGAAAGTCCTAGAAGGACTTCGAAGGTCCATTGAATTCATCAGATAATTATTGAAGTATTTTACCACGACTACACTAAATTAGCCGGGAAAATACATTATACAACTTAAGAATATGTTGTATAATGTGTCTTGTTATCAAAACTTCTCAATGTTGGATTACTGCAAGGTAAGAAGTCTCTCATACCTCCCTTTTTTTTTGAATTTTACAATTTTTTTTTTCAAGTAGCTTCGTAAATCACCACAAATTTATTTTGATTGACGGTTCAAAGTTAAATTACGTTACTAGCTATAGTATTACCACTGAAGCCAAAATTATAAGTTGCAGTTCCTTCTTCATAAAATGCCAGTACAGACTATAAACAATATTTACCGATTCCTTGTCTTCTCTTCAAGCCATCATAAATATACAACTTACACTTAAAGCCATCATTTCGAAATATGTTGAAAAATATAGAAAAAAATATAAAAAAGTGTATTGATATCCATATTCCAAATTATCCTAGGATATCTCTAATATCGATGCCAAGTTACTCAAATAAGAAGCAATAAATTTGCCGATAGATATTTGCCAATTATACAACTTGTGCTCCTTTGAGAATGTCTAGTAATGTAAAGGATATCGATAACTATGTATAGCCTCATTGTTGTGCGCTATCAAGCCCAGGTTTCAGTATCTGATTGGCTATCTGCCAAGGATTTCAACGCTTTTACATATTTACATCTTCGTTTAAGAAAGTCGAATTGAACATTCGGTCATTTAATGAATAATTATTTTGCATTTCCCCCGTCTCATTACTCAATGCTCCTGCATAAACCACATCCTCTACAAATGCTCAAAAACTCCAATCTTTAAAGATCCCAGCGACTACGACATTATTAGAGCAGAGTTATTCTCCCAAATTTTCCCAAATATATTCATTTAATATATCCTCCTGTAATATATTTACTATCTATACAGATTTAGATCTTAAATAAAATAAAGTCCCCATAATTAAGATCTTAAATATAACAACTGTTAAAAGATAGTTGTGACTGCTACTATTGCTTATGTTCGTATATGTCATTGCATTTCAGTTGCAAATAACTGTTAATATTTAATTATATAAGGAAGTAAATAACTAAATAGAATATTCGTAATATTTTTGATTTATTGTGGATCTTAATCCAAAGCTTTGACCCCAATATCACTCTCATAACTATCCGAAAACGCCTCTCTGACTCTTTAACAGAGGAAGATGACAGTCACACAACCTCCAACTATTGGCCCTCTGAGGACCTTCCCTAAAACGGTGTGTGTAATGGGAGACAGCGGAGGAAAGAGTGGGAGACAGTATCTTCGACAAGATCTTCTGTTGGTCCATTGATAGATAGACAAAGACTTATCACTCTCATGCGATCTGATGACTCTCAGCAATTCTTCTACTTGAATTTGAGTCAAAGTTCTCCATTCTGCTTCGTAGGAATGACAACAATTCCATATAAAATAAAAAACAGACATTGGCTATAAAAATCTGTCAGTATATAGTTTTTTGCGTTTGTTTGTTCTTTCTGTTATTTTTTCTTGAATGATCGCACTGCAAGTGGACAGCAGATACAGATGGCGCTAGGAATGTGATTGCAAATAAAATTCCGAAAATAAAAGCTGTTCGGAAATTATTAGAAATCTGAACTAGAGCTGCAATTCTGATCATTTATTTATTGCATATCTATATGACAATATTTTCTTAGTAAGTCTATAAATAAGCTACTTAACAGTAATTCATGCACTGAGTTATACATAATTCCTTAATATAAATATTTGCGCAATACTTCAAAATAAACAGACGTTAGACTTTTTTCGAATAAAATATCATTTTGTGGAAAGACCTTACGAGCGAAGTTTGTGGGAAAAATAAACACGTACAATCGATTTGATAAGACGTTGATTGTTGACGTAGTATGCGAATGAAAGAATTGAATATCAATCAAATATTCAATACTTATCATTTTGTTTCAATAAAAATTGTAATTGAAATATTTTTAGAATCCTAACAGTCTCAAGAGATGGTAATTTAAAGATATGCTATCCTTAAAATTTGATCTACAAGAAACTCTTGACTGTCAATCTAAAGCAAAAAAACATTTGCAGACAAAAGGTCATGTTCTTGACCTAAATAGAACAATCCAAAATATCCAACTGAAAAAATTAGTAATAATAATAATATGTAAAACTAATAAAAAACTAATAATAATAAAAATAATAATAATTATAGCAACAACAAAGCAACAATGTTTGCCCATTGACAGAAAAAAGAAGCAAAAAATACGGAAAAGAAACCGTTGATGATCCTCTTTACATCTTTATAACAAGCATTAGAAATACAGGCAGAGGAAATGCTGAAATTCAGAAAAATGATCATTGTCCTTTTTGTGGTTTCATTGTGCTCGAAAAATTTCACTTGTATTCGCTTTCAACGACGTCAAGGATTTTGCACAATAAGAGAAAAATCTACGATTATTCACTGATCTTTTTGCCTTCTTTGACGAGAGTCTTACAACAACAACAACAACAAAGCCCTTAAAATGTTATCAGAATCAGGATTGTTTTGCCTTCATCCTTCTCCTTCTCCTTCTGCTATTGACGAGATTTTCTTTGGATTTATATCCTTGGGATTAAAGTATTAAAAATTCAGTAGCTTCACCTTTTCTTGTATATTTTTTCTTATCTTCAGATGTACTTTTTTGTTTGTTTCTTTGTGTGTTTCGATGACCTTTTCCATGCGTCGATCGTACTTGATTTTTTCCAGTCTAGCAATTTTCCATAATTATATTAATATTTCGAGTTGCTGGGTTGCGTTTAAGTAATTTTCGATTTTCGATGAAGCATAAAATTGATAGTGAAACACGAGAATGGTTTTTTACATGTTAAGATTTCTGTTTTGTGTGTGTGTGTGTTTAAGTTTTTCCATTTATTCTATCTAATTCTTGACTGCACATTTGCGATCCTTTAATCTTCATCCACGTTCCTAGCCCGCAGACTTGCTGGTAGGAGGTCCAGTCATTCAGTCTGAGCAGATCATTTCGATTGCATAAGATGCATAGAATTTGATTCACATGAACATCCTTTCCGAAATGCGTTATCTGTAATATCAGCGGGCATAAATTGAGTAAAATTAATTATATAAAAAATGTCCACACTGCCACGCCTTCTCCTGATCGTTAAGCACAGCCTTTTATAGCCGGGAGTAAACATTTAGTGAACCATTCACGATGATTCCTCTGAATAATCCAGACGAAACCAATTCAAATACAAAGCAAGTGATCGATAATGGAGAAATATGCTGACAGCAGGAAAAAAGGAGAGCAGCAGCTCATCATCATCGCCACGAGGAACGACATCGAAAGAGACAAACAAAAAAAAGAGGAAATATTTGAATATCTGTCGTTGGCTGTAACCTGGTTACTCTGGTTGCCAGGATAATTTAATTGAAATCCGAGATCTCGAAATTTCGCTCCATCGTTATCGTTAACGAAATGAAATCAAAGAATTATAACAGACGCAACAACATCCACACAAACAACGTGGTAGCTGTTGCAACCCTGAGCAGGATGTTCAGGGAATAACTGAATTTGATAAGGAGGCAATCAAAAAACAACAACTGTAAAAACCAACACAACAACAACAAGCAGAGTGGTTACAGAAAACGGCAGCAAAGTTTTCACGGGAAAAATAATTGTACACACGACAGAGTTGCCAGTTGTAAGTATTTCTACAAAAAATAAACTGAAATCTGAAATGAATATTTCTTTGTTTAGTAATTTATTTATTAAACTAAACATTTTTTGCTTGATGGAAAAAGCAATCAAACTTGAATAAAATTAAAAGGTACAGAATTAAGACAAGGATTCATATTAATATTGAGGGGCTTGTAAATAAAATTATGTCACTACAAGCGACAACAAAATTAAATAGAATTAACAGAAATTTAGATTAGAAATAACAACAATTAATTATATTATAATAATAAATAACAATAATAATAGTAAAAAAACAATTATTTGTTTAGAATAGCAAATAATTAACATCACATAAATAATTGTTAATGTATAATAAACTTGAAACTGTAAACTTTTCATGGAATTTTCCTGCAAAATAATCAATAATAAAGCGAGAAATAACATGGAAACAAGGCAAAATTATTAAAGGAAAGCGTTTTTCCGTTTCGTTGTTCCTGTTAACAAATGTATTGCTGTTAATAAATGTTTAGTTTTTGTAGTAATAAAGTTACCTGGATATGATCAAGGTAGAAGTTGTCATGGCAACCGTTACGGAGGACCACTGGAAATGCAATTCACTTATTTGTTGTCGCTGTTGTTGGCTTCAGGCAACTGAATGCTAACAAAGAACAAATCCGGACGAACAACCAAACTGTACAAAGCACTAAAACAAAAACAAACACAAAGCAACCGACAATCGGCAGCCATCGAAGACATCCTTTCAAAGGCACAACAAAGGAATTTCATTTTATTCGCCAGCGTTCGTTGCTGTTGTTGTTTTCGTTTGATATCATTTCTCTGAATCCTCCTGCGATTCTGTTGGCACATTGAAACTGCGAGTAAATAAAAATGGCGTCGTTGGAAGGCGAAACGGCGTCGTTGTTGCTCATTTTTGCTATTTTTTTCGTCAGTTTTTCCTTTTTTCCATACACTGTTGTCCTGTCACCGTCTGCAGTGGTGCAAAAACCAGCGGGTGTTTGCTTTTTGTGGTTGTTTTCGTTGTGTTGCTCATTTCGTTGTGCTTTTCGGTTATTTTGGGGATGTTTTGGTGCGGAAGGGAAGGTTCTCGTAGCAGGGGAAGGATGAATCGGCGAAAGAAGGTATCCTTTAATTCGGCAAAGTGAAAAGTGGCCACAACTTAATTATGTAAGGAGTGTCCGGGCGTCAAAGTGCAATAATTTAAATGAAGGTCCTTAAAAATAGAAAAGCCCAATTTTTTACCTTAAAAATAGCTCTAATTAATGTAAGGATCCAATTGAAATGAGTCAGATCAGCAGTTGGAAAGATGATTTAAGGCGATTAAAGTGCACCTCACTAAAAACAGGTTTCAGCTGCGTCTGTATAGAAATAAGGCCTTAATTAATTTTAGCTCAAAAAAGTATTTCTGGCCAAATGTAACTCTAAAGCAGTTGGTTTTTACAAACAACAGAAAGCACCTCCTTCAGAGAGCAACTTTTTCTTATTAAAAAAATAATGCTTACTAAATAAGAACTTGAAAAAGCTCGTCCCTTGACAAACAACTTAAAATATTTGAAGACCATTTAAAGTAGAAAAATTCCAATGAAATTGAACTCAAGGTAAAGTTGTTTGTTGTTAATCGTGAAAGAAGTCATAAAAGTGAATGGACACGAATTCTTCGGCTCTGTTTTAACTTTAATTCTGCGTTTCTATGGCTACTTTTGTAATTTCTTACTAAAAAAATGGAGTATCTAAAAAACTAGTTATTGTTTTTTTTTTCTAAATGGGCCTTTTTTATCCCTTCGCTGCTGGTTTTATTTTGTATTTCTTCGAGGGTGCTTCAATGTTTGTTGCTTGTGCAGGAAACTCCAAAAAGGAAGCCCTTCAAAAAAACATGCATAAAACAACGTCCGCTGAAAAAGGGCTTAAAAAATTATAAGAAAATAAACAAACAAGAGAAACTGTTTATAAAAAATATAAATATGTAAAATTAAAAAAAAAAATATTGTATTAATAAAAACCAAGAGCAGTATTTTTTAACAGCTACGACTCACGATCCATTGTGAGAACAAAGGTTCCCCTATACTGCGCAACGGTACCTTGGCAGGTTCGAATTGGCTGCTGCACCTCTTCATCGCTGAGAGCAATATAAATAGCATCAGCTAAGGATCGATAATACAGCTCAAAGAACCGTTCTTATGTTACAATCAGCAATAAAATGCAGTGAATCCCGGACTCAAACATATTATAGTGGTTTAGAGGAAAGCAGGTAAAGGAAGTTTTGACGTTTAGTTCTAGTGGCAGCATAGCATTCGGTATTTAGAGAATATATAGGATATCATGGAGCATATTTAAACCGTAGATCCTTACCATTCACCAAATATTACAGCTATTACATTAATATTCTGGACGGATAAAAGAGCATGAAATTAATTTCGATCGAGCCGTTAGAAGAGGCACCATTTCCAGGCCCAGAACCATGCTGTTGAAGCGCTCTGAAAGCGCTAACATGAAGAAGCACCAACATTTAAACTCTTGCTGGCTTAGCAATATCTTTAGAAAAAGCCTATATTCAACTTCTTGAACTTGCTCAAGAGGTAAGAAACGCTGGCCCAAAACTCAGAGGACATGTAAAGGGACAAAGACTTGAAAGTTACGGCGTAGTTATACTATTATATAGCAGTTGCATCGGGGTTTACTTTATAAATCTTTTTAATTTAAAAATCTTTTGATATAAATTCCACTGTACATTCCTATATTATTATTACATTACTATAAAAATCTGTATTTTTCATTATATACATATATATACTATATGTTAAACATATAAAATAATGTAATACACGTACAATCCATATATGTAGTATATTGTACATAAAAATGTAGATTATATTGTAGAGTAATACACAAGAATTAAAAGTTAAACACATAATATAGTATGTAAATATACATAGAGTACATATACTCTAATAGTTATACGTATAGATAGAGTGTATATAGTCTCATAATTTTTTTGTTTTTACAATACATTAATAGGTATGTATAAAGCGCTGTTTGTCTACTTAGTTTTAGTTACTGTTTGAGATTTGATGGTGGACTGTATAATGATACAGTTGTCTAGAAATGCTGATGATGTCGCCATGCAAATGGTTTATTTTTGCTCAACATCGCAATTTCAAGGAATGGCATGATAAAGAATGGAAAACATTTCAAATTCCCAAATAAAAACAGGTCAAAGAAATACCATTCCTGGACAAAACAGAACATTTCAAGTAATTTTTAATGAAGGAAAAACACTTTCAATCTTTTTTCTTTTCTTTAACGTCCTTTATTCTTCCTGCTTGCCTTCATATGCAGGCGAAGCAGGTTGCTGATGTCTCCTTTTCACCAGCGCTCTTAATCCGTGCTCTAATACTCAGTACTTATCCGGTCTATCCCTAGAGGTCCATAAAATAAGAGCAGAAAAGTGGTTCTCATCTTGTGTCCCACTATAATCCAGCTAAGTACCGAAAACATGCCAACATGTTGACAAAATAGGTTATTTTAAGCAGTTTAATGACTCAAACTCGAGAATCATCGAGACGAAATACTACAAAGGATTATACAAAAAACATCCTTTCTTATGGGTAAAGAGCATTCATTATTGAATGGTTCAATAAGCATTTCAAATCACAATAAAATTTATATTTTACGAAGCCTTGACAAGTTTTTAATGTTTAGACTCAATGAAGATATTCGAAATGATCAGTTTTGGGAATGATCACTTAAACAAACTGTTCGAATATTAAAAAGAAAGTTTTGAAATTGCAAGAAACGTGAACATTACTTTTATTTATAGTTTCCTAATGCAAAAATCGATTGAGAAAAGAAAGAGCAAGAATTTAACGGAAGTAACGGCGAGGGATTAAAAAGATTGGAAAGATCTCGGTGTTGATAATGATTGAAATTACGAATTTGTCGACGTCGTTCGTATTTTGCTAAATCCCATCGATAAGAGAACATTTGTCAAAAAGAACAAACGACGTGCAGCAGACCAACAGCAACAACAATTCGAAATGTTGCAGTGAAATTTTCAAAGTGGCCCGTTCACGAATGTCCTGGATGGGAGGAGAATTTTCCGGTCTGCTTTTACGGAGTTCATGAATGAAATGAGATCAGATCTGACGGTGTGAGATGAGACGATTTGGACAAAAACTTGACTGACATGTAGACAGAAGGAGTCAGTGTGGGCGACGGAAAGGGCGATATACAGTCGGAAGGAGACAGATGAGCATCATGTTGCAGGAGATTGCAATCGGCTAAGCGTGAGATAGTGAAATACACAACTTTACAAAACGTGCCCACGATGATGACAATAACAAATAAACAACAACAAAATTTTAAAAGGGCCAACCTAAAGTTGGATCAAATGAGACTTGATTTCGTCCTCTATATATCCTTCAAACTCGTCACGTTGGAGCGAGAATCTATGGATAATCACTAATTAAATTTGAAATATTCCTAATATGAAAACTGGTTACCATTTGATCAAAATTCAAAACCAAAATAATACATATAAAATTGCAAATAGCTTATTTACATTCATTTAAATGACCATAAAAGAAAACCGTGACTTATCCTCAATACTTTGATAGCAGTGAGTTCTGAACTGAATACATAAGTGAGCAACAATCTTTTGTAACTGGATGATTAATCAACTGCTCAAAAGACATCTTTTTTCTCTTCCCAAACTCAATTCTCAGAAGAGAACTTTTCACATTTGAGCTGAAATTCCTTTTCGATTTGAGTCGAACATTTTCTCCTCTCTGTTCCAATCTTTCGTGAGTAGTTTGTTCCAGTTTCGCTCTTTTCTTAAATGTTTGGTTGCTCAAAACAGGAATTTCTACCTGTTCTGTAATACAGTCTAAGAAAGGTATGGCGCTGGAGTTGATTTCTGCTCGAATCATGGCGATTTCCGATGCACAGCCTTCTTCATTTCATTCTACGCACCTTCGTGTGAGTGTGACACGGGAAGTTATAAGGATAGAGCGAGACAGAAAGCGAAACTCATTCAAAGCTGTACACAAGGCAAAGAGTTTCCTCTTTGCTATACATCTTCTACTTCTTCTTTCATATTATTAGTCAACGCCCTTTTTTCCATTTATTTAATTTCTGATAAGCATCTGTACTCGATTTTTTGTGATACGAATACTCATATCACGTGAAAATCTATTCTATATTAACTCCTTCCTTCAAGCATTTCTTTAAGGTCTATCGAATGCTCCATATTTTACTCGATTCACGCCAATATCAACGCGTGTTAAACTTACGCAATGTCCTTGAAGTATAAGAAATAATTCGTTATAATACTATAAACTTTTGTGGGTTTAACGCTTAAAATATATAAAAAAGAACTCATTGGAAGCAAACAAAATTCTGGGGTTATATAAAATTTTATAGCAAATTTATCGTCTTTGCTAGGAAAAATAATATTTCTGTCTCGCGGAAGAGATCCCATTTTTATGCGGGGCATCAAAATAACAACTAAATCCCCGTATTACATTACAAATCAAGAACTTCGAGGACTTGTTTTTGAAGTACACTCGAACAATGTCTCCACCTACGAAAGGTTATCCAGCTGAAAGAGTGCTACGGGAATTGTAAAAAAGGGCAATCATAAAACCGATTTTTGTAAAACTTACCTTCCTCGATATACACCGAATAACGAAAAAATGAAGCACAACTTTCCCAGTCACTGAATTGAAAAATGCGAAAACCTTTCCTAAGCATACCTCAAACCCGGAAATTCGATACTTTTTTCACGAAACCTTTCAATGTCCTTTTTCCCTTTATAACTTGGACACATTTTTCGGGTACTTTTTGTGTGTTAAACATTTTCGAGCGCTTGCCTTTTCGAAGTCGAAGAGAAAAAAAAATTATAAATTGCAGTCTGAGGAAAGGTGCAATTTTCCTATTGATACGGGAACTAATCCAAAAATGCCCAAAAATGCACTGAACATATTCTTGCTCATCTGCAGTTTCTTTTTCCCTCTTCGTCAGCTTCTTCACTTTGTCGTTCGGTGAAAAGTTACCCTCTTCTAATGAGGTCTTATGGTTCTTTTTCTCTCATTACAAATATCGAAATTTTGTCGTTTTTGTCTGAGTTACATGTCAAAAGGTCGTCTCTAAATTGTTGGCCTCTGCGACAAATTATTGGTGACCTTCATGTAGAGTACGCGGAGACATTCTTGCTTTCAGTACTTCATCAAAACTGCGTTTAATTAGCGACGTACCAAACCGTTGTTAGGGGGAAGTCATGGAGGTAGATAGGGAATAGACAAGACAAAATCATGACTGGGAATTACAAACATTTTGGATATGAAGAAGACAATTTTAAATGCTTTTAGTAACTATTAAGATTCTCTAAATCCAAATTCGTTACTATTCGCTTATTTATATGAATCTATTAAACATTTAATTAAAAGTAATTAAAAAATAATCGGCTCGAACAACTTGTGAACAACGGAATGACGCAAGCTGAGTGACAGCTGAGACTAAACAACTGTCAAAATTAGTAACAAATTATTTTGCAATAGTTCTTTACTTTACTTTTTATAGTTTACTTAACCTCTGCAAGTTTCCTACGCACAACAAGCGACTCAAATCGATGTCTCGGAAGTGTGACAAGAAAGTCACATCAAAGGCATGTCACAAGCTGTCATAATTGGTGTGTCTGTTACACTAATCCTTAGCAGAGCCGCTTTTCTTGTCTCTCTCTTTCACTCTCTCTCTCTCTTATTTGCGCTAAACAAAAAACTTACCCAATTTCTTCCCCCGGGCGATGTGTTATATTTATACCCTTTTTTTATTGTACAGTTTAATAGACACGATTTGAAGAAAAAACTGAATTTTCTTCGGAAAAAACTCATGCTCAACAGAAAATAAAATTTCCTGAGAAAACTGTTCCCACCGCGAAATAGATGGGTGAGGAGAAAGAAGGGTGAGGAGCAGGAAGTAGAAACGATTCTTAATGAAGTAACAAAAACTCTTTTCTGGAATGATTTCTGTTCATCACGTGACTCGATACGAACTTCTGCATGCATTTCTGATGTTTCCGATTCCTTCACGCTTTTCCCGATCTTGCATAGCATTTTGACAGCTCCGTAATGACATTTGGGGCGGCCTCTCAAGCACTCAACCGTTTGACGGCGCACTCGTGAGCTCTCAATCGCGGCTGCGTTGCTTCTGTGCAGAACAGCGGCGGCTTTCGAAAAGTAGTCTTTGAACTGTCAATGTCAGTGGAAGTTGCAAGAGTTTCCGAAGCCACATGGATAACGAGAACTTTGACGTTTGTTGCTGCAAGTGCATGTGTGCGTGGACACTTGTAACGGTTCCACTTCCGGCTCAAGGAATTCATCCCAAATGTGGTTGAATGTCCATCGACAGGAGAGGTTCCTTAATTTTTTCTATTAGTTACCCTTTCCTCTGAATTTCTTCGGATAAATTTGAATTATCCCTTTTAGGTTATTCCGTATATCGATATCCGTGTGATTCTTCGATATCCTTCGATCTGGTTTCTCTTAGCGTCTGTCATTAAACAGATCCTCGAAAAGGGTTGATATCAAACGTCGAAAGCAATAAATTTTAATCAATTAACAACAACGTCATGTTTTCATGCAAACAATGTAATGAAGACTCTATTCACGCGGTCAGAACTGAGAAGCACGATGTCAAAGGTTAACTCGTCAAGGAGCAATATCCGAATTTTTGCACAAAATTTTTGTACTCAATATTTTTGTAATCTCTACCAAATTAAATTGTATTTTGATGGCGAGTTTTCGAATTTCAAATTAATTTCCAATTGATTTATTATAAACAATGTTTGTTGCAATGTTTTTCTTCACGAAATACTGTTATCTACTGGCGAGTATGTTAACTTATCTATATGCAGGAAATTTGTACGGATGTGTTTAGCTATAGAATCATTCAGGAAAATGTCATTAAATAAAAAATAATTCATAATAGTCCTAAAACTAATAGTAACTTTCTTGATGTTTAATAAACCTTTTAAGAAAGGACAACGATCAATTAATCCCACTTGTCAGTAACCTTAGCCTAAGAAACTTCCTGTTGGAGCTATAGATATCATGAAATTTTGAACTATCGTTAATATAACTTCGTTGTTCTTGGCTCTATCTCCTCTGTAATATATAATATATTATATAAATGGTTTTGTTTCATACAAAAATATAACATTTTGTGAAATTCGTACAATGAGTCCAGCATCTAAAGAAAGTGTACTTTTAATGAATTGTACATATAAAGAAGATTGCTGGTGATGCTTCTTCTGCTTCCTCTTCAAAGTACCTCTTTGTTGCTTCTCCCTTTCAAAGCTTTTCGGTTCCTAGATGGATTTGATTCAATCCAAAAGGCTTCAATACAAAACCATTAAGAGATGAAAAATAAAATAAGTCCTGAAATCTTCCATGTTATGGAGATGCTGCAAAACCAGATCAAATAAATCGACCATGAAATCAGATATTCACTTTGGTTAGATTACAAAACCGATGCCGTTGCTGATGCTGTTCTTTTTTGTTGTTATTGTAATGCACTGATTGCGGAGTTTAGTGATCTATGAAATTAATTATTCGACTCGGAGATATTATATGTTGTATTAAATAATTAAAAATGTCTATTTAATTTGCGTTAAATATTACCGAGTTCATTGAGGATTCAAAAGAGTGGTTTTTCTATCAAATTCGAATTTTTCCACAAATAATAACTTTATTTTAAGTTTCAGGACTTTGATAATTGTTTTGGGTTCCTTCAACTGATTTTTTGCTGTTTTAAGGTTACTCTGTGATGTGTTCCTCAATTTTTTTTTTTATTTTTTATTTTTTTGCTCGTCGCTAACCTTAATTCATGTCTAGTTTTGATAGACAAGCTTCGAGTGTCGCTACTCGCGTTGTGGCGGCTCTCGGTGCAAAACTGGTGCAGGGAATCCAACACCGCTGCGAAGTATCGATTTCAAGTGTGCCAGCGAAACCATTTTAATTTGTTTTTGTTCTTTGTGTTGCACTGTGTTTGTTGGATTGATCTGTTCTTATTTTACTTCATCTGAATTATTATTTATTATTGGCGTGGTTGTTAACCATGTCGCTTAGCTGCTGTTCATCGATTTCCGTCAGCTCATCGCTTTAATTCCAGGTCCTGCATGTGGCAGACTTTCGAAGTGCTATCGATTTCAATTCCAGAAACAATTGACAACAAAAAACAGAAGCGACTGATAGATCGATGCATTGAAGCGTTCACAACTATTCTTATATTAGTTATTTCTTCGTTTTCCTCTTCCTTTCATTCATTGTTGCCTATTCTACAATATACATTCAGTCGCTTTTACCGCAATTTCATTCCGAAGAAGTCTAAAAATAATGTCTAATCCCTTTGAATGTGTATAAATATAAAAGTGTTCGTGGTTGTGGGTTTATTTATCTAGCAAGGCCATCTGGTGGTCAAATTAAATACTGCTGAATGAAGTATCAGTTTACAGATTGATGATTTGAGTCAGAGCAAGAAAACATGAAAATATAGACGCTCGGTCGGAACAATAGGGTTAATTTTGAATAGCAATAAATTATAATCAAAGATTTATTCTACAAACACATCAGCAGCGGCAACCCTTAAAAATGTAATAATTATCCTTAAAAATAGGAAATATCGCAGAACTGAACTACAGCAAGAAAAATATTAAATTATTTAGTTAATAACAGGAAAACTTTAATGGATACAACTATTATTGCTTCATGTTTTACTAACAGGAAAGAAAATAATCATTTATTAAAGCACAAAATTTTCAGGGCTGTACTCAATCGGAAATCATGGATGACTCTTAAACCCAACAAAGTTTGCGGCATAATTTCGATCTTTCAGAGGAGTTGCCACATATATATATACATGTTGCAATGTACTTCTTTTAATAACTTAAACTACAATATTTCCAAGTGTAAATAAGTATTCTTCGAATGTAATTGAAAACTGAACACTTGAAATTTATATTTTCTAATTGTCATTGAGAAAACTTACTTACTTATTATTTTATTATAATTTTTTTTGGTATTATTATTTTATCATTTGGTATATTCTTCTTTATATGGTTATTCTATAAATGCGAAAGCGCCAAATTCAATTTAAAACTTTCAATCAATTTTAATTTTATGTTGCTCTCAATTGCAACTAAAAAATCCCAATTTCAATTGTTTTTTTCTCAATTACAATTGGAAATGGTATTAGTCCCTGAGTGCAATAATGCTCGGAAAACCAATTGGAATCTCACAGTTGAATCGCAGTTGTGAATTCCGGTACGAATCGTTTAGCAAACATTTCTTTCCTTGAAATTTATAATTGTGTTAGTCTACCTACTCCGATCGCAGTTAACTTTTCTATATTTAATCATAACCCGAAGATTTCCCTACTCCAATAGGGCACACAGCAAAACGATGGGTTTTGAGGCATTTAATAACAAGCCGGAATAGGGTTTAATGCGATATAAAAGCGTTTACATTGCGTTTATGGGTTAATAGAATGAATAACGATTATGAATATACATATATGAAATGACGAAAGACATAAATTTAAGCCATATTATTTTAAACTAGCCGAATAAATTAAATAGAGTGTAACTGAATGACATATTGGATGGTGTAATCTAAAAGAAAATCTTCAATTTAAATAGTGAACAAGTGACGATTGTCTGATGTTCCATGCAATGAATCCAATGAATAATTTAGTGACAAAGACACAATAAATAAAATACTCAGAGGATTCTAAAGAAACCTTTTAATTTATTTAATATTCCCCTTTCCTCGTACTCTCAATTGATATAGAAAACAAATGTATTTTTTCGTGTTAAAAAGACACCCCAAAAGAATGTGGAAACTACATCAAATTCGCAATAAACCAACAACATATATCACAAGATTTTTTGAAGTCTTGATTCTAGAGAAGTTAAGGAACACCGTGGAAAGTACCCTAAGATCTTAATTAAAAGAAAATTCGTTCAAAAGATACGGATACAAACCGTTGAACCACATCATTGAGCATCGTAAAAGCCACAATGGAAGTGACACATCTTTGTGACCTTAACTAATAAACTCGAACCATTTGAAGACACTCTGAACAATTAATTACGTAAGGGTTCAGAGGTCAATGAGATCATGAGGTCTAAGTGAACCCGCAAGGACTCATAGTGATTCTCGTTTCTTAAAAATATAATTTCTTAAAAAAATGGAAATCAAGAAACACGTCAGGTAAAATGTTTTGCGGCGATATTTAGTTTTCTATGATTGCAGTAGCCTATAAAAAAGTTCTGCTTGTTCTTTGCTTACGGCATCAAAAAAGGAATTTGCAATGACATATTACAACACATTGCGCAATTTTCAGCTATGACATTCAGAGGAAATTCTTTGTCCCACTTCAGTCAGAATATTTTCAAATTCGCCAAATTTTCAGCACAATACAAATTATCAAATTTACTTGATTTAATTGTACTTCTACTTCTCGTCCATAAATTGTCTTCGTTAATTTTACTCCACTCGGAAGTTGTAATTTCTTCTAGCGTTTCGATGCAATGCTACCGAAAATTTTTATCAAGTGAAAATATGGCTTTTAAGTAATACTATTTAACGATCAAGGAAAACCTTTTGAGAGCCGTTTCGGAAATTGTCACAACTGTCAGTCGACACTGTTGTGCAGTATAACGCCCACTCCTCCTCCATCATCGTCTTTGTCTTCATCTTCTTCCCCGTCTTCGTCTCCGTCTCCGTCTGTTCTTCTTTTTCAGCCCAATGCAACCCTCGCTCAAAGAGAATTAAGATTTCTAAGTTGATAAATGTGATAAAAAGCCACTTCAACTGTCAAGTCAACAAAATAAGTGTTAATTTGATCTCTCGAGAATTGTCAGAGGTAGAGTAATCATTATTATCATTGTCATTATCATGCTGATTGATAAAGACCATCATCGTCATCGTCGTCGTCGCTTTTATTGAGATGGTTGCGTTCATAAAACACAGAATCGTGAAAAGTTAAGTTTTTTAATAATGCTGAAATCAAGGACAAAGCAGCTGGCCGAAGGAGGCGGTGGGTGAAGGCGGATCCGCGGAAGTTGGGGGAGAATATATCACCATCATCAATCCAACAAAAAGCGGGTGTTTTTGAGACTGGCTTGAATCCCGCGACATCCGATGATATGATTGAATTTTACGCAGTACTTCAAAAAAGTGTTAAAGGCATTGACAAAAAACACCCTCCTCTTTTCCACAGACACCCCCAAAATTACTGTAAAATACCGTTATAAGCTAAATTTTTCACAACCTCAGAACAACATCGGACAACAAGAAAAGCGATCGAGAGAGACGAAAGGGAAAAAAGTCGTTAAAATGGTGTTGAAAATCAGCTACAATTTCACTTTCACATTTCATAGTTTATTAGCGTCGTAGGAGAGAAAGGGAAATTCCTGAAAGAATTAGTATTATAACGAAAAAAGGAAAACACTTTCAAGGGTTTAAATTTCACGCAACTTTTATGCCCCAGAGAATTAAACACGAAGCATATGATTTGTGATTATTATTAATAATGATGATGTTGTTCCTGGCGTTGCTGTTACCACTAAACCTATAAATTTAACATCATCGTTCTTCATGTTTTCATGATGTTCACGATGTCGGTTTTGATTCTATGGACGTTGTGATGGAGTGGGTGGTGGGTGGGGCAGGGCAACCGTTCCGAAGTGTTCAGGAAACCTCAAATTAAATTCCTGATTGCATTATTTCTATACAGCTTCGCAGTCCTCTCGAACCCTCATCGAATTGTGTCGGAGATGTTGTTTTCCGAGGGTAAACTTTCAACTTTGAGACTGACTGACGTTGAAGTCTAAATATGAAGTCATAAACGAATGAAAAAGAATTACTTTAACTAATTATATTTAATAAAAATGTGTATGTATGTTTACAGTAACAGCTTCTTCTAAAAACAATGCAATATTCAGAGAGTTGGGAAGATTTTCAACCCTTGCAAAGGACCCTCAAGGAACGTCGGATGTGAGTCTGCACAACACTTAAAATAACAACAACTCACAGCCAATTCTTCAAGTGAAAGTAATTCGTTTACTTCACCTCGAAACATGTCAGACAAGAAAATAATTATGCTTGTAATTCAATTAATTAGAGGGCGAACTGATGGTCTCGCGGCGAAATCAGGCGAGCTGCAGCGTGGAGTGGGTTGCCGATGGGGAGAGGAGAAGGGCTGGCAATGGATTAATTGAGCTCGGCCGGGCGGAGTTGGACAAATGCAGGCAAATCTTGACACGTGCTCGCACTGGATAAGCTTCGCCCGACTAATGACATGTAAAGATTACATTGTTACGATTATTGTTGTTATGATTCTCCTTCGAATACGTTCGCCTATGGCCTGGTGTTATTCCTGATGTTATCCTAGGTGACAGCTGACACACTTACCGAGGTGTGTCGAGCTCATGGGTGGGCGTTTTCGCTGCCGAGTCGTCAAGGGGTTAGCAATGCGAACTCACGTGTCGTTGCAGGGTTGCCAGAGGTCGCTGGCAAAAATAATTAAATGAGCTGAAATTGTGTTTTTCACCGACTTTTACTATGGCAACGCCACAGCGATGTGCTCTCAGATCTACTTTAGTTGTGTTGTCGGTTAGTTTGGTATTGCATCGGTTTTGTTCTAAATCATTGACGATTTCTTCCTTTACCTTAACTCACTAAGAGCCTTGACTTAAATCTATGATTTGATCAATTCACTATTGCCTGCTTATTTGACTCAATATTTATAAGAATGATTAAAGTATCGGAAAACTAATTCAATTAGGGATGCACCATTGTATATAATGGGAAATTACGGATAAACACAAGCAGTGTGCAGCGATCGTCGTCTACACGTCTAATTATTTCCATTCATTCAGGAAAGAACTCAACAGGCAGTTTGTTTCTCCTTCAAAAGCGTTTCTTCGTCCCAATACTCGCTGAAGTACCCTCATATTTGCAAATACGCGGCTAGCGATAGTCGCAACAGCCTCGAAGGCAACAAATACGCTTCCATTCAACATGCTTGGAGTTTTAAGTTACATAAAAAACGTTTTCTATTCATTCGATTTGATTGATTCTTGTTAAATACACGGCCTAACAATAAGACTTCAATGAACACTTCTCTCAGCGTAAGAAAAACGTGATCTTTTTTCAGAAAAGACCACCTCCAAGCTTCGAAAGATGTGGGCGCATTTCGGAGGTCATGCTCAATAAACACATTCCGCAGTTATGACGCTCAACGACTTCACACTGATGATGAAAGAACAAAAATAAGAGTTGTGGCGAATGCGAGAAATTTCTTCCATATAGAAAACGATGAAGAAGCCTACGAATATTTATAAATTCTTGATAATTATGGCTGTAAATAGCAAATACTTAATAGATTTTTCATTCAAAATAATTCTTATTGAGAGAGATTTTTCAAAAAGTTTAAAAGTTAATGGAAGTGTAGAAGTATATATATAAAATATAATCGTATCAGATGAGGAACATGAGTCGAAATAACAGAACAAAGCAGAGCTATAATGTATTCATCATTTGTGGTACTTCAGTAACATCTTTCAAGTACTTTACATATATATGAGGAACGACTTGCACTACAAGGTCCTAAAAGGTATTGAAGAGGTCTTTGAGAATGGCTTTGAAGAGGTTAAAAGTTATAATTTTAGATAAGTACGTGAGATGGTGAAAATCAGGCATAATGAGAATCATGGGAGAATTTTGGATGAAAATCCTTAGATGAGGATGTTAAAAAGGATCAGAGAAAGTTAAATGGGGATCTCAGACGGCGTTCGTAGATTAAGACTATAGATGGTGATCGCGTTTAAAGACCCCTTACGGAGATAATACTATACTGATTACCGTGATTTACGATCTAATATAGAAGCCTTTTATGAGTACTGTCGAGGCAAATATATCATATGTGAGAATCATAGATTAGACACATAGATTAGATCACATCTGCAGACCTTAGATAACTATTCCATATCTGAAGCTGAGAAGAGTGAATATTAGTATCTTAGATAATGTTCGAGATGATGTTGATAATGTTAGTGGGTTAAGATAAGTCAAAGGTATAACTTTTATATGAAATATCGTCTAAGAACATAGACGAGAATCGTAGATGAAGACCATAGCCAAGAATCATATGTGAAAAACTTTAATAAAGGCCATAGACGAGTACCAAATGCGTATATTTTATATGAAGATCACGTGTGAAAACGTTAAAAAACTATCCATTATGTGGAATTTGGACGACAGAATATCAGGAACATAGATGAGCGTCTTAGATGAGGATGTTAGATGAAGATCATCGAGAAACTTCATATGTGAGCATATGAGATGAAGATCACAGATGAAAAGTATTTTAAAGAAGGATATATGTATAAAGATCGTAGCTGAGGTGCAACTACTATACGAGTAACGAGTTGATGGTCATAGAGAATTTCCATATGCCCATCTTAGAGGATTATACATATATGAGGATCTTAGAAAAGGATCTCACATGAGGCCCACAGGTGAATTCTATAGATGAAGATCAGATCATGGATAAGGATTATAGTCCATATATGTGAAAATGAAATACATAATAGATGCAGAGATTTCGTTAAGGTCGTAGGCGAGTATGTATGTAGTAAAGGTAAATAGATGAGCATCGCAAATGAAGAATTTATATTATAATCACGTAGATACATATGCGATTGTCAGTGTCGGTTTGCAAGAGTTCAAATTGTAATTTTGGGTCTAAGACAAGATTCTTTTTCTTCCTTTTTTCGTTTCTATGGTGATTTTCTTCTATGGTAATGAGGGGTTAATGATTTAATTGAATTGCCATGACCTCATAATAAGTAAACTTCAATTAAAGGTACTCACAGAATTACGTAGCAACTTTGATATGACTGCAACTTGGTCATCAGCGATGATCGCGACTTCATTTCCGATCATCCATTTGAATTTTGATCAACTAAATTTTCCTTTTTAAAAAATAACACATCGCGAAGCTGTTATAGTATTTACGCTGCTATAAACTCCATTTAGCACAGGTTTTCTTTCGAAATATGCGATATCAAGATGTTTGAAGAGAGAGAAGAGTAAAGAGAAAATATGGAAAATCCAACAGCACGAACACGAGCACGAACAACTGTGATACGTTGATGTATAATCTGTGGCTACAAAGGAAAATAAACAATTTGTCTGCACCGCCGACGACATTAATTTCATTCACACATAAATGACAAACTTCAACACCAACAACAATAATTCAACGCTGACTTGCCACCAGAGCAACACGAGAGCAGCAGGCGTTCGAGCAGACTCACGAGCAGCAACAAAACGAGCGCAATGGAAGCGTGGGGAGTTTTGTGGAGCTGTGGGGAGATCAAACAAAACGATGACCAACTTCCACGGCTACAATATAAACAAAAATAATAACAACAGCAAGCAACAAAAAACCGCGAGCAAATGTAACTATCAACGAAATCGGAATCAGAATCAAAATCAGCATCAACCACAACAACAACAACAACAGCGACAGCGCGTGAGCAAGCGACGTGAACTCAGTCAGCGACTCCGACTCCAAACCCCATTTCTGATACTGATTCCGAGGCCCGCTTCTCGCCTTCAGCTCCACGGAATCAAAAGAAATTAAATTAACACTCGGGAGGTCTCCAGTGATCAAAACGATCGTAAATCTTCAATGGAACGTGGAGCGAGCGCGCTTGCGCGATCACGAACGCGATTTCTGACGATATGACGGCGATCTGGAATGAAGCAGCCACAACAGCCATAAATGCAGCATCAGCAACATCAGCAATATCTGCAGCTTCGGCAGCTTCAGCCGCAAGAATGCCACGTTTTCTGAAGCGCACTCATATTAAGCCAACTTCAGCAAAAGCTATGAAGAAAATGGCGAAGAAGGAACGCGATCTTGGAATTCGTGCTGCGCTCTCGACACACTCGGGACACTCGGGACACGCTTGAGTGCTGCTGCGCTCGCCGCTAATCGCTGCTGGACTCAGCATCGGATCTGATCATGCAAATGATTGTGCGCAATGACGTGTGGGGAGTGTTGGGAGCGGCGGGAACGCCGAGCAAAGCCAGCTGCAAGTGACCGCCACTGTATTGCTGTGAATCGTACTTTGTGTCGATTGTGTTGGATATGAAATGGAATCGTGGCGTGTTTCGGAAACATACATCAGATCAAAAAGAAGAAAACGATCTTCCCGATCGTTCAGCTTTACTGGAAAAACTATTTCTGTTCTACTCAAAAGATCCGCTTAAAATTGACTTCTGGTAATGATGGATCTGGGGATGGCCTAATTTTTGTGTTGTTGCCGAACTGGCAAAAAGAACCAAATCGAAAATGTTGCTGATTCTTATCTCAGCGATCTCTTTCTTTCTCGTCTTGTTCGTTGGTTTCTTGTCAACTTTTTGAACAAAAACATTCGTTTCATCAACGATTTCGTCATTGGTCATAAGACAAATAAATAATAACTTTTTATAGATTTCCCTTAACGCGAGGTCCTTGGACTTTGCGGTGCTCTGCGTTGGTGACTCTCGATGAAATCCAAATAAACAACGAATAATTGCAGTGGCCAATAACAGCAGCAACAACATTTCTTCTTTTTCTTCTGCTGCTTTTCTGCTTCGAAGGCAAGCAATCAGAAGCAACAGAAGCCAGAAATAATAAGCAATTAAAAATCAGCGACACAAACAATAATAACAGCAACAACAACAACAAAACACAATTAGGAATACGTTGTAAGAACTGCAATACATCAACAGCAATAATCATCATTACCAAACCAATATTAACCAAATACCAAATTATACCAAACTCTGAAACTAATACTAAAAGAAAGAAAAACTAGTAAAGGTGTTGTCTACAGCCGGGCTGTAGCCGAAATACCCTACACCTTAAAGCTGCATATATACTCGTATATATATTTAGAAGTGGTGCGATATAATATACTCGTATATATATACAATATATATATTATATATCTAATAATAAATATACAATATATATATATAATAATAATAAAAAAATTTTTTTTTAAAAGTGGGCGGATCACGCCCATATTTGGCATATGAACTGCAAGCATTAGTCTAAACCTACATATAAAATTTTCTTGTCTTCTCTCAAAAAGTGATGCTGATATGGCCTTTTTTAATAGGCAAAACAGAGGTACCTGCACTCTCGCTATAAAAAGTAGGTGTGGTCCTCGGGCGATTTTGCCCATTTTCAATACGAAACACCCCAACATAGCAACGAATATTTTTGCCAAATTTCATTTTGAAATCTTAATCCGTTCTCCTGTGATCGTGATTTCAACGGACAGACAGACAGACAGACAGACGGACAGACATCGTTATTTCAACTTCGGTGGTGATGCTGATCAAGAATATATATACTTTTCCATACCTATCTTGTCTAGTTCTATGCGTTACACACTCCGGTAGAAAGTGAATATACCCTCAACCTTAAGTTGTAGGGTATAAAAACTATTTGATAAAAACCTTGTTACGCCCTACAGCTAGTGGTTAACAATATAATAATCACTTTGTCCCGATGTTTCCATGCACGTAAATGGAGAAGATCGATTTAGCGTGATTCAGCCGCCTGTCCCTCCATTGAAATCGCGATCGCATGAGTACCGTTAGAGATATTTCCATGGAATGTAGCAGAGATCTTCTTTACGAATGCGTGCAGGGTGGTGTTGAAATTGGGGAAAATCGGTCAACGAACACGCCTACTTTTCATACCGAGAACCGAGCACACAACACTGTTTTCATGTTATTAAAAAATTTACTCTATCATCGTTATTTTTCGAGTTAGGATATCAAAATGGCATTTCTGGTTGTAGTGCTCGATTAACCGTTATATGCCGGAAATAGTCGTGGTCCGCCCACTCATAAAAAAACCACGATGAAAGGCGAAAGTCATGAACTTCGGCGCGAATATTCTGTCTTATTTATGGCTCATAATATCGAAAGAGGACAAAATCAATGCACTGCCACGCCTCCTTTTTAAATATTTATTAAATTGTGTCAGTTCTTAGTCCAACTTCCGGTTTTCCGCCCAAAAAAAATGGCCGCGCCCCACTCACTGCATTCAAATATAGATTTCTAGGATAAATGAGGTTCGGATACGCCTGGATACTTGCTTTTTTTGTTCCATTGGTTTGTTTCCATTGTTGCTGTTGTTGTTGTTGTTGCGATGCACGCTGAGCATTCTCAAAAGTTAAGTACCATCCTCATCATCATCATGATCGGCGAAATAACTACGGGCAGCCACGTAAAATCATTCATTGTTTGCATTGTTGCTATTCTCTTTTATCACTTCCTTTTAATGCTGTTGCTTTTTAGTGCTAATGTTCACCGCAAGAAAGAACACAAAAGCGCTTTGAGTGTTGCTAAATTCTTTTTTCTTTTTGCATTTTGAAACATTTAATAATTTCTGTTGCTGGTGTTGTTTGCATCGCTGCTGCTGCTGCTGCTCGTGAAGGCGCTTCTTAAGCACGTTCGAGTAACGCAAATAAAACAAAGAGCAGCCACACAAGTTGTTAATTGTTATTTTAACTTTGTTTAAACATTTTCCTCTTGATCTAAATTAATAAAAACCCAACAACTATAACAATAGCAGCAAGAACGACAAGAAACGCTTTTCCGTTTTTAAAATATCGGATCTCGTTTTGCACTTCAACTTTTTCTATTCAATTGTTCAAGTTGTTGTTGTGGATTTCATAAACAGGGCTGGCGACAAATTTATATTTTGTTGGGCGACTCTTTTTCGCCTTCTGCTCCATTTCATCCCGACAGGAAAACCGTCGTAATCCATGCCTTTCATCTTCGACGTTTTATTCAATGACCACGTTTTAACTTCTAACTGAAACAATCAGAAGACAATAAAAAAATAAATAAAATCAGCTATATTTGACGATACAAGAGAGAAATTTGGTTAACACGCGGCAGAAATAATATCACAAATATCAGCATTTCGTAGGAACTTAAAAAATATTGGTTTGTTAGCGAAAATGGTGATATTGGATATACTATAATTAATAATAGCTTATTGCTGTGGATTTAATTAACTCTACGGATGAAACTATAACAAGAAAAAAATCAAGATTTATCAAGATTTTTTAACTACGTGAAAATGGTTTTCTTAGAGGGAGAATATAGATTTTATGAATAAATTAATGTATTGTATTATTTATTATTGTAAACTAATAAATTGCAAATGTGTAATACATAGAATTTTCTATCCTCAGCAACTGAAAAAATTATGCAAGCCTCTTAAAATGAAAGTAGAATGCAATAAATCATAATTTTTACTGTGGAGTGGAATAATTTATGTATTTTTCCTCATACATCACAACTTCACTTACGCGATAAACGAAGTAGTAATGCAAAATTGCAATGTATTGCTTTTAAATGACATCTCCGTGCTACAAAGGATCTATTCTGGTATATATAATATATATAAGGACTGCGCATTACCAATTCGTTCGCCATACATAGATTTTTCCTACTGGGATGTTGCTTCATTGTAGAACTGATTAGTATTTTTTCTGTTCTTTCTTTGTTGCTGCTGTCGTTTTTATTGCAGCTAATTTTATGTCCAATTAAATTGTTAGACTTCCGCTTAACACTGAATCAATTGCTAACTGCGCATTTTTATTAGCGTTTTTCATCTTTTTTGCAATGTGTTTAAATTAGGTTCGTTCAGTTGATTGCTGAATTCTGTTTGTTGTTCGGCTGTTTAATTTTTATTAACAAAGTTGACCCAATTCAGTTGCTTTCAGTGAATGCTTTCTGAACTAATTTCGTGTGCAAAAATTGCAAAACACAATGTAAACTATATAAAATACGAGCATTAAACAAACAATGGAAGTGAAATAGATTCTCAGCTGTAGTTTTTGCTGGACTACAAAAGACATGCTTTCAGAAAACAGAACATAATTCTTTGGGTTTGGTGTTATCGAGCATGACAGTCGATACACCCAACACACACACCCATACGGCTTTTCACAAGCCTAAACCCGATGCTTCTTCTGTTTTTGAAAATGTGTTTTTTATCTAGTTTTTTATGCATTTATTGCTAAATTTCAAGTGTCATTTAGTTTTGCTTGTTTTATTGAATCAATTGCTGTTGAGTTCAGTTCCCTTCTTCCTCTCCTGCTGCTCCAGCTTCTTGTGGTTTTATTTATTTTCCTCCGTCGATCGTCGTTGGTCTTCTTGGCGACTCGACGACTATCAAGTTGTTAAAATAAAGATTATCACCGAAGAACATGCGAATATTTTGTGCCTTGTGCTGTTGTTGTCCTGCTCGCTGTCCCCTTTGTGCTGCTTCTTCAACAAACATGCATAAACTTCTTCAGGTTGTAAGGCATACTTTCGGAATGCGTAGCAACATTTCACGAAGCGCGAAGTTCTACGAGATGATCTGCAATCTGTGCTCCATCAGCCGCCGCTTCCCCTGTTTCACAAACAACGAGGTATTAAATGGCGCCCGACATTCTAGGCAGAAGCGACAAAAACAGAGACACAAAGGACTGCAACTAAGAAATGCGTTCGAAGGATAGCACGAAGAAAAGATCAACACAAACGATCACCAACTCAAATCCTAGATCAAGAGGTTGCTTTAATCATACGCTGTTAAATCGTGCTGCACAGTGGAGCAAATTTGTATTTGCCTTCTGAACCAAAGCTGAACCATAGATGAATATGAAGAATGTGAGTGTTACCTTGAAGAAACGCTAATCAATATACACTCAAAGGCTTTCCGTCAACTTGACCAATCTTTCATTAATTCGAACATTTTTCATTATATTGAAAAAATCCAATAATTGTACTAAGAATAGTTGACAAAACGTCTTCAATTCCACTAATAATATTAATATTAATAACGTATTTTTCCTCGACGTCGAATTTCTTCAAATCGACGAAAATTCTTCAATTCAACGAATTTTTTCTTCCTATTAAGAAAATGTTCTTGAATTCAACTTATTTGCGCCTTCAAATTGACAAAAAAATACTTCAAATTAACTTAAATTTTATATTTTTTCTGTTTCCAGTTTTTTTCCTATAAACGAAATTTTATTTTTCGACATTATGAAACCTGGAATTAAAATGAAGTTTCTGTTAGTAATTCGAAATTTATCATATTAAAATTATGAATATAAAAATACCTAAAAATAGATAATAAAAATTAGATAAACTCTTATTTAGAAGTTACAATATTTTCTAAATTCTTTATTTTTATTTGATTTATTTGATTTATTTTTTGTTTAACTCAGCAAAAGTAATTAAAAGGAGCAGCTTTAATTTAAAAATATCAGGCATGCTCCAGATTTTGAAAAGAAATCATTGAAAGAAATAACAACACCGTTTCAAAAAGTTCTTAAGTGTGATCAGTATATAAAAAAATTGTGTTTCTAGATTACTTCTTTTAGATGACGAAAATTTGCCAAATTTGAAAAAATAATCTTCAATGAATGAGAAATTATATTCTAAAAAAATTCTTCCTTTCATAAAGAATTTTAAAAGAAAAATTTGTAATCAATTTGTTCAATCAAATTTGTTTTTCTACAATAAAATTTAGTAAATAAAAAAAACTTCGAATTGATTTTTTTCATGAGAAAATTTTTATTATTTTTTCTTCAATTTGTCTTGTGTACAGTTGCATTTAATTAATAAAATTTATACAATTTTAATAAAAATTTTATGTAATTTGGTCAAATTCGATCTTTATTTTATTTACGATTAAGGAAATATTTTCTTATAACTTAAATATTGAACTGAGTCAATTGGTTTTGAAATATCATAAAATCTAGAAAGAAACGAGAAAAGAGGAAGGAGATATGAATCGCATAATGCAAATGTTATTAGCAAAACTTTCACTTATTAACTGTTTGTAGAAATGCGGAAATAACCGAAAACTAATCGAATGTCTTCCCAACCCTAATTGAAGCAGCTTCTCTGGCCATCTGTTAGTCTGTCTCGAAGGCAGTCCATCAAATACATATTTAATGATGCACATAATTAAAATAAGCTGCTCTCAATCAAAATTCATGTAATTTCATGCCCAAATAATATTCAAAATGGCGGCGTTCAGAAAAGAATCCAAGAAAGAGTCATACAAAAAAGGAAACAATTTGAAATCGTCGCCAAATCAACGCCATTTAAAGCAACGGTATAAAAATTTGATATTAAAAGTTTCGCAGAAAGAGGAATTTCTTTACGTTTCTAAGAGAATGTGGAAGGAAAATTGAGGAAAGTAAAGGCTCAAAAATTGTATATACTATAAATTGCACTACATAATAAACAAAATTACAATCAAATTCACATATGTATATCCATAGCGCAATCAAAAATGTAGTTGTATTGTTCTTTTATTGAACTATATAGGGCCTATGAATGGTTATGGATTGTGTCTGCTTTCTTTCTTTCTTTCTGTGCAGTTGCAGAGAAAAAGAAGAAAATGTATAGTAAATTATATACGAGTATATGTACTTAAATATCCTTTCCTTTTTTCCTTTCCTTGCTATTTAAAAATCTAAATAATATAAGAATAATAAAAATAATAAAAATAATACAAAATTAAAAATAGCATAAAATAAAAACTATAATATAAAATATAATATAATAATACCAAATCTTTTGGTATTATTATTTGAATTTAAAATTTAAATTAAAAATTTTAAATTCCTTTTCTGCATTTGATTTTTTTCTATTTTACGGTTCTATTTACATACTTTGAACTTTGATTTTAAGCTAATAATATTTTCAAATTCAAATTATTAATTTTAATTTTAAATTTAATTCGCTATTAAACTTTATTATTTTCTTTTCTCAAATTCATACCTTTGCTGCTATTTTCGACATTTTAGTGTATATTATGGTACATTTCCCGAAATTACAGTATTCAGAAATTGAAAAACGATTATGAAAGCACGAAAAAGCAGTGTTTTCGGCTATAGCGGCGCTATCTCATCGCCCATGATGAGTATTTTGCTGAATCGCTTTAAAAAAGGAGAAGGGAAAAGGTTAACTTCTACTGGATCGATTAGTGACTTAAACAGCTGTTAACGACGAGACCTAATTTACGATTTTTAAAGTTCACTTCACTCAAAGACTCTTGGATTAATTGGATGTTGTATTCTTTATTGTTCTATACTGTTAATTGACTTACTATTAAATTATTATTGTTATAAATGCATTTTCCACAAAATACATTTGTGTATTAAATACCATCCATGACTGGACAGTGGAAAATATGATATGAATGCGTAACCATATTCCTCTGAAAGTCATTTAAGGAGCAGATGTTTTGGGGTGGTGGAAACATGTTAAAAAGCATATTTTCCTAGCTATCGACGTGGTAAGTTGAGTCGTTTAAATTCCGGAATACAACGTGTTTTGGATTCGTAGAAATAAATAATAAAAGCGATCACAGCTTTTATCACAACTCAAAATAAAATAATTTGCTGAAAACAAACAGAAATACCAAAACAATTGGAACGCAGAACAGGAAAAAATAGGAAAAATAAACAAAAATTAACTGGGCCGACGCTAACTTAGAAATCACATGACATTTAATACCGTTTCATTAAAAATCGTTTTTTTATGTTATTATTACTGTTGATATTATTTTTTGTGCACTTGTAGCGATTATTAGAATTTTTAATGTGTTTGTTAATGTTTTGATCATTTGTTAAGTGTAAAAATAATTAATTACGGCTTTTTTGTAAACAGGAACAGAATCGTGTGTTTAAAAGTTGATAAACTGAGGAAGTGCAATGACAATAAATTCAAAGAACTGCTTTATGATGATTTTACGTTATGATTTTATTTGTTTTTGTTACAATAATCGATGTATCAGCGTTCAAAGTAATTGAAAAAATAGACGCAGTTTTTGCTTTAAAAGCTTTTCCATATTTTATGTAAATATTTATAATTTTAAGTTAAATGTTTCGTATATTAAAACAATGTGTTTGGCAGAATTAAGGTAACAAAAGTTGTAGTTAAGTTAACAGATTATTTCCAAATTAATTGAAATTATTTAAAAATATTTTTTAGAAATATTAGGAAATAATTAGTTTTCACGTGTTAATGAAATCCATTTCCTATAAACTGAAAACTACTCCGCGAACCTCTTCAGCGACCCGTTTTTGCACTCTGTTCCTTGTGCACCGTGTGGGTTTTTCTCCCAGAAATAAATCCTGAAAACACTCAAAGTTTTTCCAATACGAAATTTCAACCAATACAAAGCAACGAAAGCGCAAACTATAATAAATTTTCCCCAGTGAAAAGGCACAGAAAACAAATGCAAAAAGCAAAGCAAATGGGGAGGAGCCAAATTGTTGAAGAACCAATAAAGCAAAGTGATGAAAATACATGAGAAGAGGAGAGAGAGACAGACAGAGAGAGAAAGACGGCAATCACATATTATTTTCCACTCATTCTAAGAGTGAGTAAAATGCACTAACAACAAAAACTCAGCCTCTCGCAGCCTCACAAACGCAGGCTTTTCCAAAATCCTCCTATCTGCGACTGGCACATGACTGGAAACGTGGAAGGTTTTGCGACTCGTTGTGCTTGTGGCAGAGCTGAGAGAGTTGAGAGAAACGAAGTCTTCGCCAGCTCGAAGAACACCGAAGCGACGACGCTGGTCAATGGAACGAACGAAAGGCAGCGTCGCACGATGTAGCAGTCGGCAGGCTGCCAGTTTTCCCGAGAGTCTCCGCGTGGTTACTTCGTCACTCCGAGGACTGTTTTTCGGAAGATGTTTACGAACTCCAAGTGCAAAATTTTGAACAACTGTCGATAAGAACTTTTTTAAGCAGTGAGAAAAAAACCGTCGGCCTGTTATTAAAGCATAAACACATTTTATCCATGGATTATTAGAGTATATATTAAAAAAACCGAGAAAGAGAGAGGAAGGAAGAGGAGAAAAAATTAAATTATTTAAATTAAAATTTTAAAAAAATTGTCTCAATCTTTGGAAATCTTTTTCTTGGATTTTCCGTTGTGATGTTTGCTGGTTTTTAAACTGAAATCCTCTCTGGCCAGACTCGCAGTGACGCAAATCGTTGAAATATGGTCACCTTAATGCCTTACAGTTACTCTGCACCGCGCTGTGGATTAATTGATAAAATGATTGAACCAAAGGTACATTGAATTACTTTATTTATATTCGGCGAGTTAGAGGAACGCAGATCGCTTTCCGGATACCTCAACATCTTTCGTTAAGTTACAATTGTAAGCTCACATTCCTATCGGGGCAAAGTACACGGGAATAAATACATTAACTGTAATTGCAGCACTATAAAAAGCTTCGTTAAGTTTGCGGATTTATGGACTATTAAAAGCACACTTGAATTAACCTCCTTCCGAGTCTTTTTACGCTGATTGCGGGTTGTGTCGTGTGTTGTGATTCTTTAATTATTCAAAGCTTCGTTAATTTTTACACCTTTCGGTTTTTAGTGCTCTTTGCGATGTCATTTGGTGCACTAAAACGGATATTTTATTAGGGAAACGAGCGAAGGATTCAGTCGCATTCTTTAAAAAAAAATGTATGTTTCGTTCAGTTTGGTTACGTTTAATATATTTAATACTAGCTCCTTCGTTTCCACTTTTATGTAATATAATATAATTAATAATATAATTATTGCTACATCGTATTTATTCAAAGTTTCTATAATCATAATTCTGAAACGGTTTTTAATTGCCTTCGTTAAGTTTTCCATAATGTCGTAAAACTCTAAATTCTCTGAGCTCGCGTTGAAATTAAAATTGCTCCTAACTCTCAAGTAGGACAAAAACTCAATTATTGTTTTTCTATAGTGTGTTTTTGTGTATTGCTTTCTGTTGCCATTTCCCAGTTGAAAAACTCTCGTCAAAGGGAACAAAATCCCCGTTCTATGTTTTGCATTTGTATATTTGTTTGTTGTGTATGTGTGTGTGTATGTATGTTTGTTTATTTTTAAATTCGAAAACTGTTAAACTGTTTTAAATATGTACCAATAAAATACTGGGTTAATATACTTTTAGTATTTATTATGTTTATTTTTCTATTAAAGCATTCGTTAAGTTATGGAACTCGAATAATTTGTTTATTAATTTTTTTAAATTTCTTATTATTCCCTTTATTTTTTATTTTAATTTTTTATTTTTGTTATTATTTTTTTCTTTTAATAAAATTATTTATTTATAATTGTTACTTTTTTCAGTCTTTAAGTTAAGAATCGTTAGAAATCGGTTTTTTTAAATTAGTTTTTTAAATTTTTTTAATTTTAATAAAACAGTATCTCCTTTTACAAGCTCATTTTAATACTTCTTATGTTATCTTGCCTCATAATTGAACAACTTTTAAATGATTCTCTTCTAAATTTTTTAATGTTAACTTTTTTAATAAATTTGTTTTTTATTTTTTGTTTTAATTTTAATAGAATATCAACTCTTTTCGTACTCTACTTTTTATGCTTATTTATGCATTCGCTGTAAAATCCAAACAAACTTTTCTAGTTTCTATTTTTTATTTTACTAAAATTTTAGTGAAAAAGTGAGTGTAATTTTAGGCACTGTAAGTTTTCACTCTAATAACGTAAATATATTTCGTTAAATTCTGCTTCTTGTCGTGAGCAAATTGATTTAAATTGATATTTAACTAACATTGCAATTTATCAACGAATTAAAGTTTTCCTCTTTAGTGGAAAATCTTTCGTAAAATTAAGCATTTTCTGTTTTCCGGTGTAAATCATTTCCGATGTGAGAGTTGTTAAAAGTCGACTGCATTTATTAAGCGATATTCCACAGAGCCATTGCGAGCATTTCTTTAACAGAGCCACAATTCATTTGGCATGCACACAGAATCGTGTCACCCACATTAAAAGTCGGCGGCCAGCGACGCCTCGAACCAAGTTTCGACACGAAGCAGTTCAGGAAATCAGGACGTCGTCTTGTGGCTTCGTGGACGCGGAAATCGGCTGAAAGGTTAAAAGCTCTTGGAGACACTTCAGTTGGAGAGTTGGGTCCGTGCCGAGTCTCAATCCGCGGACAGCTTTCGACACTTCTCGTTAATTTGCAGAGCAAGTCGTGTGCGTGCGTTTTTAATGTGATTTTCATGTGCGGCTTTTTAATAGAGCATGAATTATTGCTAATTGATTGTTGTTGCTGTGACTGCAATTGCAGTTGCTGCTCTGAGGGTTGGCGTGGCTGGTCGCCGTTGCTCTTCATTCAGCACCGCATTCGGTCGACCTGCAGTCGCGAATTTCCACTCACTTGGTCAGTGATAACAAAAACCCTTCAACGTTGCATAATACGATTTTAGTGCTGCTTTTCACTTGGTTTTTAGAATGAAATGTAACCCAAGTTTTCTGTTGCAATGCAAAACAAAACGGTTTCCATTTCCATAGATTTGAAAATAAATGAATTGCTTTAACTTGGCCTTAGAAAATTCGTTGATTTTCCAGAAATTTTTGACGTTATGATGAAAAGTCGAAGGGGGAAACTCGAAACCAAAACCTCGATCCCATTTCTAGCCGTCATTCAGTTTCGTCTTACGTTTTAAAGAGTTAATTAATGTGGAAAATATGTTGACGATGTTCTAAAAATTAAACTCTGCCATTCATGGGTATTTCGGCGCATCAACAACTAAAAAAATGAGTCCAGGAAGTCACCAAGGAACGTCTAATTTTAAGTGGACATCCTGATTCGGTCCAATTTCATGCAATTCCATTCAATTCGTTCCGTCATTCACTCAATCAGATCATCACTCGATCGGCCACCGATCACCGAAATATTTCTTGTGGTGGAAGGAGGTGCGGCGGGGATGCGTGTAAAGGCTGATGAAATGATGTTTCATCTTAAATTAAGTCCCGCCGAAGCACAGCAACACCGAAGTTTACAGAAAATTCTGGTGGAGGGCCATAAAATTGCTACGCTAACAACATAACTCAAAAGGAATGCGTAGAAGTCGCCTTTATTGTGATCTTATCAGCTGGCTTGCGGGCAATCGAAGGACGCGGGGAAGAGCAACCGATCGACCAGAAGCAGCCACGGTTCAGCTGCTGATGGAGGGCGTTAGTACAGCGTCAGCGGTTCGCCGAAGGGGCGACGGCGGCCGACGAACCACGACAGACACAACGAGATAAAATCAGAGAATTTTGAAAATTTTAACAGGTATTTTTTACTGTTGTTTGATTTGGTGACGATGATGATGCTGCTGCTGTTGTTGTTGTCGTTGCTGTTGTTTTTGGTGCTGCGCTCTTGTTGGTTTCCGTTTAATCGTCGTGGTTCTCGACTTGCGTCATAAATTAGTTGACAGCTAAAACAGTGTCATGCCTCGACGACGTCTTGAAAGACGAAGGGAGCAAGGAAGGACCAATGAAACATTGTCATTATTAACATCTTTAATTAGCACTAAAACAAGTGGATAAAAAACAAACAACCGAATAAATTTTTATCCATAAATTATGATGTTTTTTAACAGTTTATTCGCTTCGAGGCGGAAAACGGTTGCAACTGCTCACGACCAGAAAAAGTCTCTCGAAAACTTGTTAAAAAATTCCAGACTTTTGCTTAATTAATCATTTGAATGTTTTTGCTAAATTTGGTGGATGTCGTTTTTAGGTGTAACTTTTCGCTGTAAACAAATGTTAGCTTTAAAAATGTTCTGATGTTCCTTTTGCTCTTGTTTTCTGTTCCTGGTTTTCTGCAACACTCGACAATGTTGCGAGTAGCGCCGCGAACTCAGCGCAACATGAGGCTGCTTCTTATTGCTATCAACACGGCGTAGCAATGTCGCTCGTTCTGCACGCAGTCGTTTAGCGACCAGACGACGACGACGACTTTTTTCATTGTGTAAATTTTGCGTTTTTATGGCACTTGTTTATGTTGTTACTTGTTCTTGTTCTTGTTGTTGCTGTTGTCGTTGGCCAGCGTAACGTGTTAAATAAAAGTTAATTCGACACCCGCTGTTTGATTGCCCAAACCTTTGGCCAGCGTTTCTGCGCTGCTGAATAATACAAATTTGCAACAACTTAACGACATTTTTTGGCTGTTCTCCATAGAGAAAGAAGAGGAAAAATATTCTGTTTCAAGGTTTATCAATTTACGGCTTTATAGCGCATTAGAATAGCTTAGAATATAAACAGTCATATTTACTGAAATATCCAAATTGCACACTGAGAAAAGAAATAAAAAATTAAGGAAACTATCACAACAATAAAAAAAAATTAATTGTCGATTCTGTTTAATGCGACATTCATCAATAATAAACTTTTTACTTTCCCACGGAAATCATTTTGAATTGTTTTTTGTTTTTTTGTTTTTTGCGACACATTTTTGAAAACATAACTTAAATATAGGTGAAGAAACAGGCAAAAAATCGCAAACATGAATTTATTGCAAGCGCCGAATGGAAAATTTGTTGGCCACGAATTTGTCGAATGCGCATCATCAGCCTTCCGAGAAACCGTTGAGGTGTCGCCTTCGCCTTCGCCTTCTCCTCGCGATACTTCACCGCAATCAGCAAAAATTATTAAATGTCCAACAGAATCACAACACTTTCGGCAACAAGAAAACTCCACAGAGTGTTTCCCTGTCAATTACCTGAGCGTATAAACGAAAAGAGTCCATTAAAATAACAAAGCCCACGGAATGAAAGCACAAGGCACAAAAAGACTCAGAAACTAACAACATGCATTATAAAAACAAAGCAAAATAATCATTGAAGACTTTCCCAACAATATTTATTAATCGAAATTCTACAACAAGAGACAACAACAATTTCCGATAGTAAACAATAAACAATGAATGCGTTTATTTGTCATAGCAAAAATATTTATAAATACAGAATCATGAGAAAAATGTTCTTCTCAACTGATTTGTAATCATATTTAATTAATTGTTTATTAATTTTTTCAGGGAAATGAAGGCAAATAAACTCAAACTTGTATTTACTTCAAACAAATCATTAACGAATGAATTTTTCTATTAATAAGAAGCTTAAAATAGAATTTATTTACAGTTTATTTAAGCTTATGAAAAAGAAACGTTTTAGTTTTAATTTAACTTTCATTTTTTTATAGATAAACTCTTTTTATTAAACAATTTTTTGTATTTGATACATTCCATACATTAATATTATTGAAAATGTCTTCAATTCAGCGTTCTTTTTTTTATATATTTTGTAATGTTGATTTTTCTAATTATTTTCCGTTTCGAAATCTGTTTTCATGTGTTTAATTTTTTTATTTATTTTATTTATATTATTTTATTTATTTATTTTTTTATTTTATTGATTTAATTTATTGTATTTATGTTATTTATTTTATTAATTTTATTTATTTTATTTATTTTATTTATTTTATTTATTTTATTTATTTTATTTATTTTATTTATTTTATTTATTTTATTTATTTTATTTATTTTATTTATTTTATTTATTTTATTTATTTTATTTATTTTATTTATTTTATTTATTTTATTTATTTTATTTATTTTATTTATTTTATTTATTTTATTTATTTTATTTATTTTATTTATTTTATTTATTTTATTTATTTTATTTATTTTATTTATTTTATTTATTATATTTATTTTATTTATTTTATTTATTTTATTTATTTTATTTATTTTATTTATTTTATTTATTTTATTTATTTTATTTATTTTATTTAATTTATTTAATTTATTTATTTTATTTATTTTATTTATTTCATTTATTTCATTTATTTTATTTATTTTATTTATTTTATTTATTTTATTTATTTTATTTATTTTATTTATTTTATTTATTTTATTTATTTTATTTATCTTATGTATTTTAGTTATTTTATTTCTCTAATTTATTTTTGTTTTTTTTTTTGTATTATTTTATTGATTGTATTTATTTTATTTATTTTATATACTCCCAACTAATTAAACAACAACAATTAAATCCCAACAATTAAAATCAGAACAAAATATACGGAATGTGTAATATTTTCTAACCGATTTCTTGCACGTTTTATTATTCTTACACATGACAGACAAACGCCTCTTTTTATCAAAATACAAGATATATTATCAAGGTTTATGGAGCATGGACGACTTCACATAGTAATTAGAAACTTAATAGTAACTTTTTATGCTATTCGAACAGTATCGCTCCTGGACATCACACCAAAAATTGGACATTCTTTAATTTTTAATGTTTGAAAGACTTGGATATAAAAGTAATCTTCAGAAAAGCTTCTAATAAAAGCAATTACGAGTTATTCGGTTAATAATATTGACGAATATGTTTCTATATTCCCGATCGAATATTTATATCTTTCTAAAGAAAACTTTTCTCGTTTCTTTCAGGCTAAACGTCCCAAGATTGACAACGGTGATTCGAATGAGCGAAACAGGTAAAGTTTTTAAAGAATTTGTATGCTTAAATAAAAGCTGGCATGTCTAAAAATTAATTTATGTGTTGGTATTAAGATGTCATACTTTATGTCGAAACGCATCATAAAAACACATCATTGCTGAAAAAATAGTGAAAAATTATGCTGAAGGGGATAAAATGCTTGCCATTCAAAAAATGCTATCTCCATTCATCGATCGAGTTGGTTTTCTGTTGCCAGTGATATTCGCTGTTAGTTTTTCATTTCCACTTCTCTGTCATTTGTCCCTCTGTCCGTCTGTCCGCCATAAATTGTCAACATTTGCCCAACACATGCGGAACAAACTACGAAAATAAGAGGCAGCGGAATGGACATCAGCAAAAGTGGCAACAGAAAGCATCTTGAGGATGGATGGAAGTGTGTCTCTCTCGCGCGGATCAGCTTCGTTGCATTTGATGAGTTCCGACTCCGGAGTGGATGGGAACGAACACAACAAGACACCAAAATTATACCTGCAACCGACAACAACAACATCGTTTCCTCAGTATCGAGCTGTTTTTTCATCCCATCCACTTGACTTAATTCCCCGTCATTTCTACGCTTTCTGTCTTTTTTTCCTCTTCAATCTTTCGAAAACTGCTGAGAAAAAAGGAATTTTTATTGTGATTTTATTGTTTATTATATATTATTTTATTTGCTATTATATGAATTATTATAATTCAACTTTAAATGATTATTTTAATTAATATTTTCGTTATTATGTTATTTTAAATTTTGATTTTTATGTTATTTTTTTTTTTTTTGTTTGTCTTTGGATTTTTTATAGAGTTTATATAAAAAACATTCCCAAAGTTGGTGATTTATTGTGCGTTTTTGCTTTGTTGGTTTTAATAATTTTGCTGTTTTATTATTGGCAGTTTCCGTTGTTTATATTTTAGTTGATGTTCTCGTTTCTGTTTGTATATGAAACTTTCGGTTTTAATTTTATGTTTCTCCTCATGACTGTCAAAGTCATTAAAATTTATTCCTTCTTGCCTCTGCTTTGCTTTTGTTTGGCTTTTATTTTGTGTTCTTGGTTTTGAAGTCCTTTTGTTTTGTGAAATTTATTGATCTACGTTTTGATAGTTATTTATACGACTTCTACGAATTGTCAACTTGCATTAACGTCAGCCTCACTTCAAATTCGACATCGCCAACGAAAACTATTAACGAATTCAACTTCAATTTCGGACTTTCCTTTGTTACATATTTAAACATTGTTTCTCATATTTATTGTCAGCTACAACTCGTAATTAATCCACAGCAATTAGCTACTTACTTCGACTTGACATGTAGAGATTTTTCCCTGTCGAACGAAGTCGATATTTCCAAATTTCCCCCGAGGAGAAATGCACTTATTACGAAGACTAGAAAGAAGAAGAGGCAGCCACGACTAAAAACTGATTAATAACACCCACGAAACACGACGTGTGACCGAATGCCGGGATCTGTTTTGTGGCCGGGTCGTTTTTCGAATCGTGACATGTCACAGACTCTTTCCTTGCCGCGAATGCAGAACTCGGTGCGTAGACCAACGTTTAAATTACGCTGATGCTGAAATTGTTTTCACAGCGTGTTTCACGTTTTATAGAATATTTTTTATGGCAATGCTTTTTGACTGAATATGTGTAATGTTTAGCAAAGTGTGTTTCAATGCATTTTCTTTGTGGTGCAGAAAAACCAGCCGAGTTCCAATTAATAATCTAATACATTCTAACATTTTTAAAGAGGTTTGTAAACCAATTTTCCCTTAAACCTATAAAACTTTACGACTAACAATGGAAGTGAATGAAACAATCAGCATAACAAATTCATAGCCTCAAATGAAACTGCGATTCTGACTTTTATATTCATAGAAATCTTTTTTAAATATCTTCTGCAATATGTTTACTTTGACTATAATTTCAACAACGTTCTTTAATTGAATTTTTCTGCTAGAATCAGTTTCTATTCGCAGGCATTTCTCTTGTCGATTCCTGCTTTTGTTTTCGTTCCTCTCAACTAATTTCTAAAACGATTCAAGAATGTCGCATTATCGGGCAACACATGTTTTAACGAGTTTCATTGTGGCTGTCGTTCTAATTGAAGGCAGCTCCTTTAACAGTCGTGAATCGCTTGAAAAATGCCTTCGGAATCCGTTTAAACTGCTAAACTCGAAAATATTGAAATTTCTGGTACCTACGGCTTTCGAATTCTAAAAAACTTGACACACAAACGATTTGCGTCTCGCCTCCGCGCTGCTCGAGCCGTGTGGTCGCAACACATGCCAAGCTCTTCCTTTGTTGCATGCCTCGTCAGCCGGGGCAGCAGTTAGAGCAGTCATTCATCTGCCGCTGCTGCTGCCTCTCCTCCGCCTAATCTCATAAGTAGTCGAGGGGCTCTTCGAGGGTTCGAGCTCTTCAATGCCCAAAGTGTTAAGAACGCTTAAGAATGACACTTTTTTGCCGTCGCTGGATCTAGACAAATGCTTGAGAAATTCCGTGAAATTTTGACACATGCTCGACACGGAGCATGACAAAAAACCTGACAATTATTTGTGAAATGGTCTTTTCTCATTTCTCCAGCAACTCAAGTGCAACAGATTTTATGAGTTCCCGTTCAGTTCCATTAAGTGTTTGATTTATGCCCATTTCTGCGTCAATAATAATCTGTTTTCCGTCTTTTGTTTGCAGACTCTGCGCGCAGTCGTCACCATCAGCGGATACAGCGACGACCTCGCCGCCGCACCAACTTCAACACCATCACCAACAGCAGCTGCACCTGCAGCAGCAGCAGCATCAGCAGTCCGCGCAGCACCAGCAGGCGAACGACAACCCATGTAGCTCCCTTCACGCACTCCCGCCCCACACGCAGCCGCTGCAGCCAACGATAACCTCGCTCTCCTCGCTCAGCGGCCACTACAGCCCGGCACCGAACATCAGCTCCAGCTGCAGTCTGGCCGCAGCGACGCTCTCTCATCCCGCTTCCTCTTTGGCGCTGTCGGCGGCCGCCGCTGCTGCTGCTGCTGCCGCCAACTTCCCTCAATCGGCGTCCAGCAGCTTCTCGTCGTATGCACAGCATCCGCCAAACGGTGTCGGCTTGAACGCCGCGTCGCCGCGCGCTCACCATCAGCAACACCAACAGCAGCACCAGCAAGATGCCGCCGACGCGCTGCACGGTGGCATGTCGCACTGGCTGACGGAATCGCACCTGTCTCCGGTCAAGTCCGAGAACCGCAGTCCTGGCTTGAGCTCTACTCCTCAGCTCGTCGGCGTTGCTTCCGCGGCAGCCAACGACATCTCTGCTGCAGGGCTGCATCCGTCGGCGCCACACCTCGAAAACGGCGCCGCCGGAGCCGCAGCCGCGCTTTACAACTGCTCCCCGTCCGTGGCCCACAACTCGTTGGACCCGAACGGCTCCGCAGTGAGCAGCTCCTCGGCCGCTTCCGCTGCTGCGATGGCCGCAGCAAACTCGTCGGCCGCCGCCGCAGCTGCTGCCGCTGCCTACGACACGAAGCACGACTACTACAACTACTACAACAGCATGCAGCAGTACACGCCGCCGTTCTACTCCACCTACGGCTCGGTATCGTATGGCACGGCGCGCGCAGCGCCTAAATTGGAGCCCAGCACAAATCCCTACATTAGTTCGGGCTACGGCTCCGGCGCCGTCAGCAGCAACTCCTCGCAGCTGTACCCAAACGCCTACAGCTACAACAACTTTGCGCAGTTCGGGTCCGCGGCTGCGGCTGCGGCTCAGCAGGACTACAGCGGCTATTACAACGACCAGTACAGCAACTACTACAACTCCGCCAACTACTCGTCGTACGCCGCGGTCAGCTCGCCGAGCTCGAGCGCCAGCCACGGCTTCCACGTGGCCACGTCGAACCTATCCGAGAGCCCCACCGATACGCACTCGACTACGCCGGTCTTGCATGCCACGAACTCGCCACACTCGCCGCTGCCGATCTCACCGAGCGCGCCGGCTGCGGTGGTCTCCGCCGTGGCACCGCCTGCGCCAAAGACGACCCCGAGTGGGAAAAGCGGCCGGGCGCGTGGTCGGCGCCACGCCCAGCCCAGTCCCACACGCAGCACCACCTCTGACACGCCCAACAGCGAAGCGATGAAGCCGCCGGAGCGTGTCTTCATCTGGGACCTCGACGAGACGATTATCATTTTCCACACCCTGCTGTCGGGGTCCTTCGCCAACCGCTACACCAAAGACCACAGCGCGCTCATGACGATCGCCTTCCGCATGGAGGAGATGGTATTCAACATGGCCGACACGCACTTCTTCTTCAACGAGATTGAGGAGTGCGACCAGGTGCACATCGACGACGTCTCCTCCGACGACAACGGCCAGGACCTGAGCGGCTACAACTTCGCCACCGACGGCTTCCACACGGGCGCTCCGGTGGGCGCCCCTCCGAACCTGTGTCTGCCGACTGGAGTGCGCGGAGGCGTGGACTGGATGCGCAAGTTGGCCTTCAGATACCGCAAGATCAAGGAGATCTACAACACCTACAGGTGCAAGTAAGTAGAGTGGCTAAGCCGATGTAGAGGGAGAGGTTTGGGCTCGAAGCAATCTAGGACCCATATGATCCGTTCCTTCTTTCCGTTTCCCTCTTTAAGCGTCGGGGGGCTGCTGGGTCCCGCCAAACGTGAGGCCTGGCTGCAGATCCGCTCGGACATCGAAATGGCCACTGACAACTGGGCAAGTCTCACGACCAAGTGCTTAAACCTGATTTCTCAGCGGGAGAACTGCGTGAATGTATTGGTCACTTCCACGCAGCTGGCGCCCGCTCTGGCCAAAGTGCTGCTCTTCGGCTTAGCTGGGATTTTTTCCATTGACAACATCTACAGTGCCCACAAAATAGGTAATTAGGAGTGGTAACGCTGCTGGAGTTGCGGCGAGTATTGAATTGAAACTTTGAAGGACTACTTCGAAACTACTTTCAGGCCAGGAAACCTGCTACGAACGCATTCTGACGCGCTTCAGCCGCAAGAGCACCTACGTTGTCATCGGCGACGGTTCCGAAGAAGAGTCCGCCGCCAAAGCCATGAACTTCCCCTTCTGGAGGATCTCCTCGCACAGCGACATTCGGGCGCTGTACACTGCACTGGATATGGGTTTCTTATGAGAGGTCTGTCATTAGAACAGACGCCTCACGTGAGAATTTCCATCGCCCAGCAGCGAAACGGAGTTACAGTAACGATGCACACTGATCCAGGAACACTCGGTTTTAGGAAGGTTTTCCACCGCAGAAAAATAGAGACATACATCGCTTTCCGAAGCAAAAAAGACTTCATTGTTAAGAACCTTTCCAAACAGACAACTTGCCAAGTTTCATATTCCGAAGGAGCAAACATTTGCATTGATTACTTTTACAATAAAATTTTAAAACAGAAATTTATTATTATTAGAATAAATAGAATAGAAGCTAATAAAATCTGTTCTACATAATTAAACAAATTATGTTGTACTTTGTATTTCATAGCTTAATATTAGTTGAATGTAAAAATTAACAACTTTAAATAACTTCTAATAGCTGTAACTTTACTATAGAAACTTCAAATTTGTGTTGCAACTGCGTGTAATTATCTGAATGACATCGCATGTTTGCAATTTATAAATTCGAGTTTAATACCGTTTGCAGCTATACATATGCTATGAATGTGTGTATTATAAGAATTTTAAAAATAAAATTGCAACAAAATAATGCTGTATAGAGATTTGAAACTTCAATGTAGACTGAACATCAAGCAAGAAATGAAGAATACAGTATTCCATAATATTTGCACCAAAAATTCGAATTTGCATCGGAAAATAATTTAAATCAATGAAGTGCAAAGTGAAAAACTGTGCAAATTGGAACCAGAACGCGGCAAGAGAATGTAGTTTTTTAAAATTTATAATTGTTGGCAAGAACCAAGTTTGCAAAGGATAAAATTCTGCCAAAGATTATAGAATACGAAGATTGCCACTCAGAACAAAAAAAGGCACAAAAAATGTTCAGTCACAACAAGAGCTTTAAGGAGATATTTGGAGGTATTCGCTCACAGCTTCTAAACTTTCGGTAAAATGCCCTCGAGGAACCATCGACGCAGCGTTGATGACATCGACATTGCGATGAGCGTCGTCGAGGACAGTTCCATACGATTGTGCGATTGCGATTGTATGTTCCGACATCCCACATAACATATAACCATTATTTCATGCAGGACACATCCGATGACATGTCATCGAAATTATCATCGCCGTCATGTAACATAACATGTCACCATTATTTCATGCAGGACACACCCGCTGACATGTAAATGCAAAATTTCACAACTAATAAGTTCAAAATTAATTACAGGTGACGGTTTCTGATTTACAAGTGACGCTTTCTGATTTATAAGTGGAAAAGGTGTAATTGTTTCATGAACTTTTTTTGGTCTCTGGCGCTAGGATCTGCAATAGGAATTCAGCGCCTTTCTTATACCATGCAATTGGAGAAAGCTAAAATTTGAAAAATAATTTGTAATTACTAATTTTGGGATCGCGGTGCGTTACTGCCTACAGTAATAATAATAATTTATACACTTTTTACATTTATATGTATTTTGTATATACATTTATATACAAAAACCTGAAAATTGTACAATGCTAAATATGCTAGCAAAAAACTGTTATCGGATCTTAATGAAATATATATATATAAAAAATCACATCAGAATTGAAATATTGAAGATAAATATCACAATAATCAAATGCCCAGAACTAGGATATTTCCATTATACATATGTATATACGAAAATTTAGAGTTTTATAGAGCAACTATCGGCCCAATATGCCGACTCAATTTGTACCTTCGTCAACGCAAGTCAGCAAATCATTTCAAAATTATTAAAAATCAAGAAATGCAAAATTTTGGAAGCAAGAACCCATCAGTTCCCTGGAGCAGTGAATCAGCGCTGATTCAGCGCATCTTTGCCACTTTATATCTTTTTTAACATTTCATGTTCTACGACGGTAAGCAAGTTAGAGCCTTTAAATAGAACTCAAGATCACATCCAAATATTGACTTTCTGTTACTCGAAACGTGATCGCATCTACGAAGTCCGGAAACTTCCTAGAAAGGGCGATGTATGTATTTAAGGTCACAACTATCGGTGAAATGTTTCCACTGGGCAATTCCTGGGCTTCGCTTTATAAGCAGCACTTCAACGACTGACTTCGTATTGAGAATGTTCGGCAGACCGCTTGAAAGAATGGTTTGTAGTTGGGTTTGGTCTCCAGAGACGGTACTCCAATAGAGTTTTTTCGTTAATGGACCAATTAAGTCGAAATTAACATCATAACTTACGAAATAAATATCTAAATAAAGCAATATATGTGATATGTGTTTGAAAACTGCACGTAGAACAAAAAAAAAATTACATCAAATGCTCTGGGAAAACTATGTAAAATTTTTATTATAGAGAAACGTTTCTAGAGCTTCATTTGATAAAATATTTTCGTACAAAGCGGTTCTCCGGGCATTGAATATAAATTGAATATTTTGAAAAATTTTCGTTTTTAAATTGAAATTTAGAGAAGCAGAATCAAGAATGGACGTACAATTGCAAAGTTTTATGCTAAAAAAGTTGAGCAAGGCTCCTTCACGCAGTAAGTTTAATTGCATTTTTTTAGTTTCAGGAGTTTTTTTCAATTTTTTTCAATTTTTGTATTCTGAAAAGTCTTTTGCTGACGTGCTGCCGCAGTTTTTTCATTTTTTTTTCAATTTTTGTATCGTTGAAACTCTTTACTTAAATTTTTGGCAGCGCTAAAATTGTATTTTGTATTTTTAGTTTTTTTTTTGTTGTCCTTTGGAGTCCTTTTTAAAATTTTTTATCCTTTTTTATCCTTTTATATTTGATATTGTCCTTGCAGGAGCCAACTTATTAACAATGTGTGCCAGCCACGAATTCTACGGCGGAAGAGGCAACTTCTTACATGTGAAGCGACAGGCTTGCAGAGCTATCAAGCGGGGCACGAAGCTTGATCTGCTCACTTTCACAAATCGCATAGTGCGCATGCCGATGAATTTCTTGCGGAGTCCTTGGCGTGTCAGGGCCGCTCGTGTAAGTTTCTCTTCTTGATTCCTTTCCTCTCTTTTTTCGCTTAAATATACTAAAAAAAGATCCGCTTGTTTTACGCAGAACTATCAAAGACGATTAAAGAAGAAAAAAATTGTCAAACCAGCAGCGAAAGCTCGAGCCAAGACCGCCGCTAAAGCAGCAACCAGAAAAGCTAAAGCTAAAGTTCAAAAGAAATGAAAAATACTACAATTGTCCACCGTTATAAAATTGAATAAACATTTAAAAATCTTTGGATCTTGTAGATATGTATCTACACAAAATTAAAAGAACCACAAAAACAAAGAAAAAAATTAAAAAACACCAAATATTTTGTTGTTTCCTTTCTTTTTATATGGAATTAATTTATGTGGAATATGGAATGAACGTGAATTAAATTTGATGTTGCTACATTTTTGAAAGAATTGAAAATAGAAATCGTTTTCATGAGAAATTCTGCCTCAGCTACTCAATGGCAATTCCTTGGTCACCTTCACTGAGTAATTATTGCCGAAACAGAACGAAAGCTCTGAGCCGCTCTCATCACGAACGCATTCTTATTGGAGACGACTAATTTAAATTAGACACGCACACAACGAAGGGAAACTACGTGTGCAAGAGTGAGAAGGATTAAGATTGTTGGTTTTTTTGATCGTCATAAACTGCGCGCAGTACACTTATAGACAGCTGTTACTGTCCACTTTTTCCATGTTATATGGTCAGTGATGGTATTAAGATCAAATAAAAACGAACTGAGAGAATTCTAAAGCGCTCTCTCTCAATGTAAGCTACGAAAAGCTCTACTGGGATTTACGCAAAATCCCATCAGAATTTTTATGAGGACGCTTGCTTATTTGAGAGTGGTACATCTTTGCATTCTATAGTCTTTGATTTGACTTTACTTTTTCGTGTAAAGCTTACTACGAGAATCAACCTATTAAAATAATTATTTTCACATATGGACTTCCATAATTTTTAGTATTATTTTTGATAATACCTGAAGAGTTTGACTATCGTCTCGCTAGATGGCGCCAGCACATATTAATGTAATAGCACAACCATTAGTTGCGTGTCTTTATAACCATCGCTTTCTCGCTCTAGTCGCAATTTGGAAGAGAAAAAAGAAAGGCAAATTCTTGCGCAACGCTACGTTATGGAAAATTCTGTATTTGATTTGATTTGTTTGCCATCTCTTTTCAAGCACCTTCCAAAGCTTTCGTTGCTTATTGGCAAATTTAAAGAATATTGCCAGTTGGGAAAATTTTAAATATCAAGAAAAAAATTATTTTATTAAACCAAATAAAAAAATATTTGGATTAGAACGTAATAAAAATTAATACCTATTGCAAAAATAAACCGACGAGTTTTAATATTGTGCTTTCATATGAAAAAAATAAATAAAAATAAATTTACGGAACTTGAAAAGTTAAATTTTAACACTCAAACAATGACTTTTAGAAGAATGTAATGAAAGATTTTGATACTAAAAACGTCTCGAATAGATATTGCCCAATGAATGCCCAACTGCGCGGAGTGTCTTAATAAAAGAAACAAGAAAAAGCATTTGAAGAGAAATGGATAAATAATAAAATTTAAATAATGTCTCAATGAATCAAAATAATCCGACAGATTTGCGCAAATCGGCGACATGCGAATTAGCAATGAAAGCTTTCTGTGTGCCTTAGCGCCAAGTGTGGCAGCGTTCATTGGAAACTTTCGAAATTCTGGTACAACTTCGTACAAGTAGAACTTTCCTTGGGAAGAAAGGCTTTTCAGACGAGGTTCAATCGCTAACCGTCATATTTAAAGTCTCTCAATAAAAAAGTAACATTTTCCCAAAAGGTAGAAAGAAATTTAGTGGTTTGCTTTAAAATGGAACCTTCTGGTCAGTAAAATTCATGTTTCTTGAATCCTTTCCGTGCGGTAATTATAATTTTTTATGTTCGCAAATTTTTCCTTCTCGAATTACAGCATTAAGTTGTCCAATAGTCCAACTGCCTGAACACATTCTAGTCTATATATTTAAGCATTTGAGCCTTAAAGACCAAATAAGCGTCGCTAATACGTGTGAGTACTTTGCTTCCATCGTCGGATACGAAATCTGGCGGAAAAGGTTCCGTGAGACGGTCATTCGCGAAACTGCCGTGACGGGCCAGCTTGACAACACGGCCTACAAGGACCTCTTCAAACACACTGTCGAGTACATTGAGAAGTTCACCATCACCGACAGGGTGCAAGTCTTCTGGTCCGAGGCCCACCTCTGCTACCTGCGGCGCCCGGAGTTGGACTTCTATTTGAGCTTCCAGTTTCCGCGTCTCAAGACGTTCGAGTTTGTGTGCTACGATGAATTCATACACAACGGGGCCCTCGACGATAGCATCTTCCATGAATATCTGTTCCTTGAGCTTATGAAGAAGTGCCCCCAGTTGCAGCGTCTGAAGGCCACTGCCAACTACATCACAGGAGTCCACATCAAAGGTTTAGCCGAATTGCGCGAGCTCTATTTGCCCTACTGCTCCCTGACAGCGAAGGCTGTGACTGATATTCTTCAAAATTGCGCCAAATTGACCCATTTGGATGTGTCAGGTTTTAAAGGATTGTCCAGTATTTTGTGCAAGATGCAGCCCCTGCCGCTGCGTCACTTGATGTTGTCCGAGGAAGCCATAGACGACGACTTCGTGCAAATCATCAAAGAGGGCGCAATACTGCAGCTGTCCTCTCTCAGCGTCGTTGACATGCTGTACAGTCCAACCACACACGCGCCTTCGTGCGACCTACTCGACTGTATCGGGTCCCGAATCGTGGCTTTGAATTTGTTCGGCGTCAAGTTTTTCTCTTTAATGAGCGAGTTCGAAAAGCACGCTCCCAAATTAACCGCGCTGCACACACTTAGCGTCGAGCTGTTTTCGGGCAGGAACTGCCTGAATCGCTTCGTTCGAGTACCAGGCTTGAAGCACGTAAAACTCATCACGGACTGCTGGTTCAAGGGTTTGCCTGCCCTGGTTAATATCATCGAACGATCCGAGCATCTGGCGCGTGTCGATGTGATCGTTGCCGAGGACGAGGACATAGACGACTTCGCTAGCATAACGTCGGCTATTGCTTCGCTGGAATTACAGAAGCGCACCCAGTCTCTGGCTGTGAACGTCGTCAGGCCTGAGAAGGGAACCGCGGAAGCCGCCAGGAATAAACAGGTAATGATTTGCAGTTGTCATGAAATAATAACTGCAGCTATTTCCATATTTGTATAGGAAACATGCTGCTTCAACCAACAAGTCGTAAAGATAACCTTAGATACATTGGACGAAGCCATTACTTACTCATTTCATCCATTCACAGCGTTTTTCAATTAGTCACAAAACCCATTTACATTTAGATGCATTAACTAACGACAGAAATGCAACCTGATCTCAATCTTCTTCTCTAACTGAATTAATTTAAATTATTAAAACTGATGAGATTAATTACTTAAAATGATCTTAAAACTGATCTCAATTCATTTATTATTAAAACTGATGAATTACTGACGAATTACTTAAAATGATCTTAAAACTGATCTTCATTTATTTATTATTAAAAGTGATAAAACGAATTACTTAAAATGATCTTAAAACTGATCTCAATTTATTTATTATTAAAACTGATAAAACAAATTACTTAAAACTATCTTAAAACTGATCTCAATTAGTTATTTTATAACTCAATCTTGATCTCAATTAAAACGCCAACAAAGCATTACCAACTTCTATGAAAGGAATTAAATTATATTGATATGAAATTACCTCACTTGGCGCAGTCCAATTCGAAGCTGGGATTTCTACTCGCTGGACCAAAGGACCAAAATACCACAATCAAGCGAGAGCACAAACAATCGCTACTGCAATCAATCGATGCCACAATCAATACTAAAAATTATCAAACCATCAGCTTGGAAAATTATTAACTACAATATTCATTTCTTTGATTCCAGATTTCTTAGTTTTCATCAGTTTTTATTGTCGAATGCTTTAATGAATATTGAACATAATCGTATAAATTGTACAGAAATATATTAATATAATAATAATTTTAATTTCAATTGTAATATTAATTTTTCAATGAATAAATTGTAATATTGCTTCGTTTAACACTTATTCATTTTATTATCTAGAAATCATTTGTGGAGTCTTCGGCTGCGGCAGTAGCTGAAAGTAGAGATGAAAAATTAATAAATTAATTCAGATTCAATATTAGATTAATACTTACAAAATTATTTATGCCATCGATTAAACCGAAAGGCATAATTTTTCCCCATATTTTCTCGCTGTCCAGATCAGAATAACCTTGAAGTCGCGTTATTTTTATTAAAAAATTTAGTAAATATATCAGGAAAAAGAAAGTCTTGAAATATAGTCTGCGCTGTTCGGCGCAGCTCTCGCTAGGAAAGGCAATAGGAACAAATAACTGATATGTGCGCCGACATTAAATGTGAGTTCCTCTAAATTCTAATTAAATACGTAACTAATGTACGATATGTGTAATTTCAATAGAATTTTTATGAAATATATAAAAAAGGTTTTCAATTTCATATGCATATAAATTAATTTGTAATAATTTGTTAAATATCAAAAGATAAATTTAGATAAAGTTCAACAGAAGGTAAGCACGATTTGTCCCGATTAAGTTATATCTCGAGAATGCTTTAATTCTTTCAGATTGTCAGAATGCTCACAACTTATTAAAAATGTTATTCGCGCGGTTGTTTTATAATAGCCATTTTTTGTTGCAATTTTGTGCAGCCAAGAAGCTCTTGGAACCACCTAAGATACGACAATAAATGTTATGTCAATTTAATGTTATGTAAATCAGGCTACATTTCGAAGTAATTCATTTTGCATAACAGCACAATTTTTGCAATTGTTAACATAATAAGAATTTTATTGGCATGGATATTTTACAAAATCATCAGAGTTTCAGCAGTCGATTAGATCGTTATTTACTGAAAAATCTGAGGATCGATGCTATGAAGTTTTGCACAAGGTATTGCAAAAAATCTAAGCCCAGATACTGCATCAACCTGCACAAGAAGTTCGATTGTTGTTTACGCAGCGGTAACAGAGTCGCCATCGGAGCCGAGTACGTTCGCGCATCTTTACGGACGATATAGTACACTTTGGACCTGGTTCTCTTGGCTATGCCCATTCTGTCTTGGCGGGAACCACTTTGAAAAATTCTGAAACAAGGAAACAAATAAAATTAATTAATTTTGCAACTTATAATGGTACTAAACTAAATTAGAAATCCCATTCGCCATTCATTACTTGTGAACACGTTATCATTGGCTGAACTATTTAATTAATTGTCGCCAGAAAATATACAATCAATAAATTCGAGCTTACAAAATAGCCAGAAGTCCCGTAGAGCTGAACACGATTCTTCTGAACCGATATACATCGAAGTTTTGATAAAAAATTCTGGAGGAATCAATGCTGAGTGCTTTTGGAACCAATCAAGGTTTGACTCTTGTCAGGCACAAACGCTCTTTCATAATGTTTTGGACCCATACCAAATATGATTCTGACATTATAAGGTTGCTAATGGTCAGCTATCGAGTTTTAGTTTTGAAGAAACATTCTCTCCAGTCAACGATATCGAGCAAATGGATGTGGTATGGAAATTATGAAATTTCCTTTACAGTCTTTACAGCCATATGTATTCTATAAAACAGAACATAACATCGTAACGTGCATTATATCCTCATCTTCACAACCAACCAAGAGAGAAAAGTTAAAGCTTATAAGCTAAATTTAAGATGGAAGACCTGAGAGCGGCAAATTTCATATTAGGAACACATCTCACGACTGATAGATCTAAAGGAAAACTATTGGTAGACCAGCAGTGATATATGAAGGATAATCTGGGGAAATTCCATTAGGAGGACTGTAATCCGGGGTGCGACTGGAGGAATCCGGCAGAGAAAACTAACAACAATTACGAATGCTAACACGGCTGAAGTGCATTCCCGAAAAAAGGATTGACACCACAGAAACATCCACATCCTTTTCACTTGTTATTCAGAGAGCGTCTTTTGTAAATCAGAAATCGTCACTTGTACTTCAGAAATGCCACTGAAATTAGCTACTGTTCTACCCATACCTAAGAAGTCCAATCCTTCACAATTCGCGGATTTTCGTCCTATTAGTATCTTATCTGTCATTTCAAAAGTGACGAAGTCTCTCATTGCCTCTCAAATTAGTTATCACATTACCAGCAACTGCATGCTCAATCCACTTCAATCAGCTTTTCGACCCAAGCACAGTTGTTCCACGGCTATGCTGAAAATCACTGATGACATTAGAATAGCTTTTGATCGACAGTAAATTACTCTTCTATGCATTTTAGACTTCTCGAAGGCCTTTGATAGTGTTGATCATGTCCTTCTGTGTAACAAGTTAAAAGAGAACTTTCTATTCTCATCTAGCGCATCTAATCTTATTAACTCCTTTTTGACTGATAGGTTTCAGAGAGTAAAGGTTGGTAATTCGTGTTCTGAATTTAAGACGGTAGAGTCCGGTGTACCTCAGGGTTCTGTGTTAGGCCCTCTGCTGTTCTCTTTGTTCTTGAATGATTAATTCGCTGTTGTACAGAATGTCAGAATGCATGCTTATGCGGATGATGTGCAACTTTACTTGTCGTGTCCTCCTCCTCTCATTAATGAGTTGTGTGGATGTATGAATGATGACATTATGAATTTTGGTCTAAGAGGAATAATCTCAAGCTAAATATCTCAGTCATTTGTTATTCCGATTGCTCGTAGTGTCCCGAATCTATCCTTATTGCCTCCATTATATCCAGGTTAAGTGAACAGAATAAAAAGCCTAGGTTTTTGCATCAATTGTTCACAAACATGCACGGATCATATTAATTCCGTATTGTGTTTTGCGTAACTTGTGGTATGCTGCAAAGTTTCTACCAATTGAAGCTCGTAAAAAACTAGTTTTGGTTCTAATTCTCCCAATTCTGACATATGCGTTTACTGTAATCTTGACTCAGTTTTCTCTCAAAAAGTAAGAATCTTATTCAATAATATGACGAGATTTGTTTGTGGGCTAAAGCGATTTGACCATCTTGGTGAATGGAGGACCTTTCTCATTGGTGGCGATTTCTGCGACTATTTAAAATTCCGGAATTGTCGTTTTCTTTTTAGGCTCATCCGTACTGGAATGTCTGATTATCTGTATTCCAAATTGCAATTTGGTCATTCAACTCGGTCGCGTAACTTCATAATCCCACATTTTGTGTCTCTTAATACTGGAAGACTTTGTTTTATCAGTACCATTGGACTTTGGAACAGCCTTCCAAAGCAGTAGCCTCAAGACCACAGCAGTTGAGAGTTCCTTTATTAATTTAGCCAAGGCGTACTTTCTTAACTCGCAATCATGAGCCCTTCCTTCCTACTTCCCTGTCCTCTTACTATCTTTTTTCTTTTTCTTTAATTTCTCATTTTTTTTTTTTTTTTTGCTTTCCCTTTTTCTTCCTTTGATTTAGTCTTCAGTTTTTATTACTAGTATTATTCCAATTAAGTAAAATTTATTAATATTCTTCTTAATATGCTATAAAAGATTTATTCTTATTGCATGGTGTACAAAATGTTTTTAAATAATTACAAATAAATACAAAAATACAGATAATTTCTATGAAATTTCCCAATTATGCTTTCTGAATTTAAAGTAACGTTTTCTGAATTACAAGTAAAAAAATTGTAGATTCTACATTGCTGCAAATTTCCTAACCATTTAGTGATGCAGTAAAATTATTTACTAAAGAACAAACTTTTCCCAGAGCTTCAAATTATTTACCTTATTATTTTTCTCCAGTATTTTCATTATTTCTATCTTTATTATTATGATTATGTATCCCATATTTAATTAATTTATTTTCCTTTAATTTAGGGGTTTTATTCTTCTTATGCTGTACTAGTATAGGTGTATAGGTTTTTAATTTATTTGTTTCCTTTAGCAACAGTTTGATTTAGAATTTCTTTAGCTGAAACAAATCGGACACCATTTGATTTTGCAGAAGGAGAATCAGAATTAGTATCAGGGTTTAATGTAGAATATAGAAGAGGGGGATTTGCATTAGTTTTTTTAGCAGAATATTCTAGAATTTTGTTTATAAGAATATTATTTTGTTTAATATTTATAGGGGGAGATTTAATAAATTTATTATTCTATTTAAATTTGATTTTTATTTCAGTTTTATTTATTTGAACACGAGGAACTCTTCCCCGATATCGTTATGATAAGTTAATGTATTTAGCTTGAAAATGCTTTCTTCCCTTTTCTTATTATTTAAATTATTTAATATTTGTAATTGGAGTAAAAATTTATATAATTAGATTATTATTGTGAATTATAATTAGTAAAGTTAATAGAAATTATTTTTCTATCTTATGTTTTCAAGACATAAGCTTATTCAAGCTCATTAACTAATTTAAAATTTTATCTCAAAATTTTTAAAACTAAAGGACTAATTAAATAATAAGAAAAATAAACTACAGTTAGAATCTTCCCTAATATAATATAAGGATCTTCTACTCGGCATGCTCCAATTCAAGTTAATAAAATTACAGTAATTAATATAAATCAAAACAGACATTTATTTAAGGGATAAAATTGAATTCCCCGAAAATTTCTTTTTGAGGTGAAAGGAAGAATTATAATAATTCCAATAGATAAAATTAAAGCAATAGCTCCCCCTAATTTATTGGGAATAGATCGTAAAATTGCATATGCAAATAGAAAGTAACATTCAGGTTGAATATGAACTGGAGTTACAAGAGGGTTAGCAGGAATAAAGTTATCCGGATCCCCTAGTAAATACGGATTAACTAAAGATAATAAAAATAATATTATAATTAAAATAATAAAACCTACTACATCCTTAAATGTAAAATAAGGGTGAAAGGGAACTTTATCAATATTAGAATTCAATCCAATTGGGTTATTTGATCCTGTTTGATGTAAAAATAATAAATGAATTAAAGTAAGTGATAAAATAATAAAGGGTAAAATAAAGTGAAAGGTGAAAAATCGAGTTAATGTTGCATTATCTACAGAAAACCTTCCTCAAATTCATTGGACTAAGATTTTCCCTACATAAGGAATTGCAGATAATAAGTTTGTAATTACTGTACCTCCTCAAAAAGATATTTGTCCTCAAGGAAGAACATATCCTATAAAAGCTGTTGCTATAACTAAAAATAAAATAATTACCCCCTACTATTCAGGTAGGAGTAAAAATAAAAGATCTGTAATATATTCCTCGTTCAATATGTAAATAAATGCAGATAAAAAAGAAAGAAGCTCCATTTGCGTGTATTGTACGAAGTAGTCATCCATAATTGACATCTCGACAAATATGGTTGACTCTATCAAAGGCTATATTAATGTTAGCAGTATAATGTATTGCTAAAAATAATCCCGTTAAAATTTGGATTATTAAACATACACCTAATAATGATCCAAAGTTTCATCATATTGAATTATTTGAGGGGGTTGGAAGATCTACTAAAGAGTTATTAATAATTTTAATAAGAGGATGAGATAGTCGAATAGTAATTATTCATTAATTTATTTTTCAAAGAGGCCCTTTATTATAGTTAGTAATTTTTACTACAGCAATTAAAAATATTAATAAATATAATATTGATATAATATTTATATTACTTAAAGGAAAGTTATATAACTTATTTAAGGAAATCGAGACTTCTATCAAATAATGTCAGTTATGTAAACTTTCTATTTCAAGATTTATATTTGAATAAAATATAATTATTTTGTCTAAAAATATAAATAAACTAACTGAACAAGCTAATACAATTCTAGTATTTAAATAAAGTTTTAATGAAAATCTAAATTTTTCATTTGAAGCAAGAGAAACAACATAAAAGAATAAAATTAATAAACCCCCTAAAAAAACTAAAAATAATATGTAAGAAAATCAAAATCTATAAGTTAAGAGCCCGGAATAAAAACAAATTAATAAAGTTTGTATTAATAATACTACCCCTGAAGCTAAGGGGTGTTTTATTGACATATATATTGTATTTAAAATTAATGATATTAGAAAAACAAAACTTAGAATAATTTCAAGAAGTAGTTTATTAAAAATATTAATTTTGGAGATTAATGATAGGGTTACCTTTTCTTGAAGTTTAAAAAGAAGCTCTTATCTATGATTTACAAGACCATTGTTTTAATTAAACTATTTAAACAAATGTTTAATTTGTCGATAATTTTATCTTTAAGTATTGTTTTTTCTGGTATTTTAGTTTTTGCGATAAATAAAAAACATTTACTAACTATATTATTACGATTAGAATATATAGTATTAGGCGAATTTATATTATTAATCATATTTTTGACATCTTATAACTATGAAATATTTTTTAGCATAATATTTCTTACCCTCAGAGTATGTGAGGGAGCTTTAGGATTATCAATTTTAGTTTCAATAATTCGAACTAATGGAAATGATTATTTTCAATCATTTAGAGTTTCATGATAAAACTTGTTTTTTTTATTTTGTGTTCAAAAACTGTTTGTTTAAAATCAAGGGGTTATTGAATGGTTCAAGATTATATATTTATCATATCATTTTATATACTATTAATAAATTTTTACCCTACATATTTTGTAAATATTTCTTATTTTATAGGGATAGATTTAATATCTTACGGACTAGTGTTTTTAAGAATTTGAATCTGTAGCCTTATATGACTTGGGAGGGTTTATAAAAATAAATCTTATACTACATTATTTAATTTAAATATTATATTATTATTGATAATACTAATTCTATCCTTTAGAAGAATAAATCTAATAATATTTTATATTTTTTTTGAAAGAAGTTTAATTCTGACTTTATTTTTAATTTTTGGTTGTGGTTATCAACCTGAACGACTTCAAGCTGGATTATATTTATTATTTTATACCTGTATACCTCCCCATATTTATTAGAATTATACATGCAATTCTACATTTTTTTTTAAGTTCATAACTTTAATTTTACAAGAGAATTAATATATATTAGAATAATTATTGCCTTTTTAGTTAAAATACCAATATTTTTAGTTCATTTATGGCTTCCGAAAGCTCATGTAGAGGCACCAATTTCAGGATCTATAATTTTAGCAGGAGTTATATTAAAATTAGGAGAGTATGGAATATTACGAGTATTTCCTATAATAATATCTTATTGTTTAAATTACAATTTTATCTGAATTTCTGTTAGTTTAGTGGGAGGTGTATTAATCAGATTAATATGTTTACGTCAAACTGATTTAAAATCATTAGTTGCATATTCATCAGTAGTTCATATAGGAGTAGCTTTATCAGGAATAATAACAATAATAACTTGAGGATTAAAAGGAGCTTATTGTTTAATAATTGGACTAATTATAATAAATAATTGGACAGTTATGGATAATTGGAATAATTATACTATTAATTTCCAGCCTTACTATATTTAGAGCAGGGTTAGGGGCAAATTATGAAACAGATTTAAAAACAATTATTGCATTATCTACATTAAGGCAATTAGGTTTAATAATAAAAAGTTTATCTTTAGGGTTTTATAAGCTAGTCTTTTTCCATTTATTAAGCCACGCAATATTTAAAGCTTTATTATTCATGTGTGCTGGAGCAATTATCCACAATATAAATAATTGTCAAGATATTCGAATAACGGGGGGAATAGCAACTCATATAGTACCTTATACAGCAGCTTGTTTTAATATTTCTAATCTTGCTTTATGTGGAATACCATTTTTAGCTGGATTCTATTCAAGGGATTTAATTCTTGAAATAGAAAGAATAATAAATTTAAATATTTTATTTTATTTTTTATTTTATTTTTCAACTGGATTAACAGTAAGTTATACCTTTCGTTTAATCTACTATTCAATAAGTAGAAATAGAAATTTTACCCCATTAAATATATTAAATGACGAAAGATGAATTATACTAAAGGGAATAACTGGATTAGCAATTATATCATTATTATCAAGAAGAATATTAAGATGACTAATTTTTTCAGAAATTAAAAATATTTGTTTAACTCCTCCTATAAAATTTATAACAATAATAGTCTGTATTACAGGAGGTTTAATAGGGTATTTTATTTCAAAAAAGGAAAAATTATATTACTATAATAACCTATATAAATCTATTATAGGAAATATATGGTTTATACCAGTAGTTTTTACCTATGGTATTTGTTTTTTTCCATTAAATATTTGGGGGTGTACTATATAAAACAATAGATCAAGGTTGATCAAAAAAATTAGGAAGACAAAATCTATATAATATATTAAAAAAATCCTCAATATTTTATATGTGATTTCAATCTAATAATCTTAAAATTTATTTAATAACATTTGTTATATGAGTTTCTGCTTTACAGATTATATTATTATTTATTTATATAAATAGTCTATATAGGACCTTACATTGAAGCTGTAAAAGAAATTAATATATTTTTAGATATAGTGCATTTTAATTAGTTACTTAAAAAAGTTAAAAAAGTTAAGTTAAAAGATAACTTTATTTTTATAATGAAAATATAATGTTTTAATTAAACTATATAAAAGAGATAAAAATGGAATTTAACCATTTAAATAGAGAGTTAGCAGCTCCTATTTGTCTCCTTATCTCCTTAATTAGAATATTATTCAATAATATTATTAACAGTAATACGCCGCTTTTTGGCTTTAATTAAAAATAAAGGCTAAAGCCTAATTTTAGGTCGAAACTAAATGCAATATATCGCCTCATATTTAAGATAGACTGAAACAGTACCTTTTGAATGCAAATCAAATATTATATTTAACTACAGTCCCAATGAACTCAAGATAAAACCCCCTGATTTCACTCATCATATAAACCTCCTAATAAAATTAAAATAAACATAATTAAAGTTAATCTTCAATAAATTATATTAGAAATTTTAATTAATAAAACTACTGGTAAAAGCAAAGCAATCTCTACATCAAAAATTAAAAAAATAATCGCAATTAAAAAAAAACCGGAGAGAAAAAGGTATTCGAGAAACTGATTTCGGGTCAAATCCGCACTCAAATGGAGAAGATTTTTCTCGGTCAGAAAGAGATTTCTTAGACAAAATAGAAGCAATTAGTATTACTAATAAAGATACTATAAAAATTATAACTCTTAAATACAACAATAAATAAATTATTTATACTACATTAAGTAGACCTTATGATTGGAAATCAAATATGCTAATATACTACATAAATAACTACTTTCCTCATCAATAAATTGATACATATAAAAATAATCATACAACATCTACAAAATGTCAATATCAAGCGGCTGCCTCAAACCCAAAATGATGAGAACTAGAAAACTGATTATTTAAATGACGAATTAAACTTACTAATAAAAAGACGTACCAATTAATACATGGACACCGTGAAACCCCGTAGCTATAAAAAATGATGAGCCATATACAGAATCTCTGATACAAAAAGGAGCTTCTATATATTCATAAGCCTGTAAAATAGAAAAATAAACTCCTAATAAAACAGTAAAAAATAAAGTTTGTGAATAATTTCCTCTTATTAAACTATGATGAGCTCAAGTAACTGTAATACCTGATGTAAGCAAAATAACTGTATTTAATAGGGGAATTTGTAGGGGATCAAATACATTAACCCCTCTTGGAGGTCAAATTGCTCCAATTTCAATTGAAGGAGATAAACTTCTATGAAAAAAGGCTCCAAAAAATGAAACAAAAAATAATACCTCAAAAAGAATAAAAAGAATTATTCCTCATCGTAACCCTTCTACAACACTTTTTGTGTGTAAGCCCTGAAAGGCACCCTCTCGACAAACATCTCGTCATCATGGAAAAATAGTTAATAATACAATAATATTTCCTAAATAAAACAGCGATAAATCAAACTGATGAAACCATTTTACTAAACATGATACTATAGTTATTGTACAAATTGACCCGGTAATAGGCCACGGACTATAATCTACGAAATGGAAAGAATGATTTGAATGAACTGACATTAATTCACTTCTCTAGAATATAAAGTTCTTAAAACTGAAAAAACATATGATTGAATGACTGCAACAGCAGATTCCAATCTTAATAGTATAATTTGTACTAAGATTAAAACTCTTAATAATGCATTTAATGAGGGTCCTGTATTCCCTAATAAAGTTATTAATAAATGACCAGCAATTATGTTCATTAAGGTTCCTGGGCGAATTAAATTTCTAATTGTTTCAATACACACCATAAAAGGCATTAAAACAGGAGGTGTCCCTTGAGGAACTAAATGAGAAAATATATGATTAGTATGATTTAATCAACCATAAGCTATAAAACTAACTCATAAAGGCAAAGCTAAAGATAAAGTTATAGTAAGATGGCTTGAACAAGTAAAAATATAAGGAAATAAACCTATAAAATTATTAAACAAAATCATTGAAAACAAAGAGACAAAAATTAAAGTATACCCTCTTCGTTTTCTCCCTAATAAAACCTTAAATTCACCATGAAGACTTAATAAAGTTTTATTTCAAAAAACATATTGTCGACCGGGGATAAATCAAAATAAAGAGGGAATAATAAATAAACCAATTAAAGATCGAATTCAATTTAAAGATAAGCCAAACAAACTAGAAGTAGGGTCAAATACTGAAAACAAATTAGTTATCATTTTCAATTTATTGATAATAAATTACTTTCTATTTTAATTTTTGATTGAATTGGTAAACTAATAAAAAAATAATAATTTAGTACGTTAAATAATAAAAAAAAATAAATAAAAGTCAAAGGAATAATAGTAAATTTATTATAACATGGTTTAAGAGACCAGTACTTACTTTCAGCAACTTAATAATTGAACATTAGAAATAACTCAATCAATAAATAAATTATTCTTTACTCTCTCAATAACAATTGGTATAAAAGAATGGTTTGCCCCACAAATTTCTGAACACTGACCATAAAATAAACCAGGACGATTAATAAAAAAATTAGTTTGATTTAATCGACCTGGAGTAGCATCTACTTTAACCCCTAAAGATGGAATAGTTCACGAATGAATTACATCGGTTGAAGAAACTAATGTTCGTACTTGAGTTTTTATAGGGAGAATTACTCGATTATCTAAATCCAACAATCGCAACCCATCCAAAGATAAATCCCCTAATGGAAGTATATATGAATCAAATTCTAAATCTGAAAAATCTGAATATTCATATCTTCAATACCACTGATGACCAATTGATTTTAAAGTAATAAGAGGATCATTTACTTCATCTAATAAATATAAAAGCCGTCGAGAAGGAAAAGCAATAAATAATAAGACAATAGCAGGTAAAATTGTTCAAACTATTTCAATCATTTGACCATGTAGCAAAAATCGATTAATAAATTTATTAAACATTAACATTAATATTACATATCTTACTATTACTGTAATTATAATTAAAACTATTAATGAATGATCATGAAAAAAAAAAAAACTAATTGTTCTATTAAAGTTGAAGATCTATCCTGTAAACCAAAATTAGCCCATGTTGACATTATTCTAACAAAATATATCTTTATATATGAAGCTTAAATCCATGGCACTATTCTGCCATATTAGAAATTTACTAATAAAGGTAGCTCAGAATAACTATGCTCTCTAGGGGGTGTCTGTTGAAATCATTCAATGGAAGAATTTTTTTGTGAAGAATATAATACACTACGTTGTAAAATTATTCTTTCAAGTAAAATATATAAAAAAAAAAAATACCCAACAAAGAAATTACTCATCCAATAGAAGACACTAAATTTCAAGCTGTATAACAATCTGGATAATCAGAATACCGTCGAGGTATTCCTGCTAAACCTAAAAAATGCTGAGGAAAAAAGTTTAAATTTACCCCAATAAATATTACAACAAACTAAGCCTTTAACAACCAAAAATTTAAAGATAATCCGGTAAACAAAGGAAATCAATGAATAACCAGTGCCATAATAGCAAATACAGCTCCTATTGAAGGAACATAATGAAAAGGAGCCACAACATAATAGGTATCATGTAAAATAATATCAATAGAAGAGTTTGCTAAAACTACTCCTGTTAAACCCCCAACCGTAAATAAAAAAACAAGCCCGAAAGACCATAGCACAGATGGAGAATAAGATAACTGAGCATTGTGAAAAGTAGCAAGCCAACTAAAAATTTTAATTCCTCTAGGGACAGCAATAATTATAGTAGCAGAAGTAAAATAAGCTCGAGTATCAACATCTATTCCAACAGTAAATATATGATGAGCTCAGACAATAAAACCTAATAGACCAATTGACAATATAGCATAAATTATTCCTAGAGAGCCAAAGGTCTCTTTCTTTCCTGTTTCATGGCTAATAATATGAGAGATTATACCAAAACCGGGTAAAATTAAAATATAAACTTCAGGATGACCAAAAAACCAAAACAAATGTTGGTATAATACTGGATCCCCTCCTCCCGAAGGATCAAAAAAAGATGTATTTAAATTTCGATCAGTTAACAATATAGTAATTGCACCAGCAAGAACAGGAAGAGGAAGTAACAATAATAAAGCAGTAATTACAACAGACCAAACAAATAAAGGTATTCGATCAAACGATATACCAACAGAACGTATATTAATTACAGTAGTAATAAAATTTACTGCACCTAAAATAGATGAAATTCCAGCTAAATACAAACTAAAAATTGCTAAATCTACTGAAGATCCAGCATGACCAATAACTGAAGATAGGAGGGATAAACTACATTTCATTCATTTTCAACTACTCTACTTGTTAACAATAATATTAAAGAGGGCGGAAGTATTCAAAATCTCATATTATTCATCCGAGGAAAAGCTATATCTGCAGCCCCTAATATGAGGGGAACTAATCAATTTCCAAATCCCCCAATTATAATTGGTATAACTATAAAAAAAATTATAACAAAAGCATGAGCTGTAACAATAACATTATAAATTTGATTATCCACAATTAAAGAACCAGGATGATCTAATTCTATCCGAATTAATATTCTAAGAGAAGTTCCTACTATCACCGCTCATGCACTAAATAAAAAATATAGATTTCCAATATCCTTATGATTTGTTGAAAATAATCATTGTCGCGATAGATTAAATGGCTGAAAATAGGCAATAAACTGTAAATTGATCCATAAAAAAATTCTTTTTAATCAGCTTTATAGTCAAAAATGACACTAGACTGTAATTTTAGAGGAGTATATTTACTAAGGCTTAAAAGACCCTCTAATATTCTTAACTTTGAAGGTTAAAAGTTTAATTAACTTAAAGCCCTAAAATAAAAAATATAGTAGTCTAACCAATAAAAAGCCAAAAAGAGAAAAAAATAATATAAATAAAGAAAAAGAAACTAAATGACTTCTTGTTTTAATAAATATGCCAGAAAACTCAAATGAGTTTAATATTAAAGATCTATAAGCTAACCGTAAATAGAAAAATACAGTTAATAAAGCAGTTAATACTAAAATTAAGGTTGTAAAAATATATAAATTTCTCACTTTACAATAAATAACCATTCATTTAGTAAAAAACACAATAAAAGGGGGAAGGCCCCCTAAAGAAAGAAATCTAAAAAAAAAATAGTTAATAAAACTAAACAAGTGATTAAAATGGGAAATATTTATCTCATTAAAAGACAATAAAATAACTATTGATAAAAAAGAATATAATAAAAAATAAATTAACCATCCTTTAAACAAATATGTAGCTATAATTATCCAACCTAAATGATTAATTGAAGACAACACTATTAATTTACGAAGAGAAGTTTGATTTAAACCCCCTAAAGACCCTACAACTGTAGAAAGAATCACTCTTAAATTTATTAACCAATTAAAGGAAAAATACGAAACTAATACTAAAGGAGCAATTTTTTGTCAAGTAAGCAAAAGAAGACCATTTATTCAAGACAAACCTTCTATTACTGAAGGAAGTCAAAAATGAAATGGGGCTCCCCCTATTTTCATTAAAAGAGCAGAAAATATTATTAATGAAATAATAAATACATTTATATTATTTCTATTAATATTTATTAAAAACAAGATTGCCGAAAATAATAATACAACAGAAGCTAATGACTGAGACACAAGCTTCGGACGATATCAAATTATTAGATCTTATTATAGGGATAAAAGACAATAAATTAATTTCTAATCCAACTCAACCATTTAAATGAACTTTTGATATTTTTTCATATATCACACTGCAATAAAAGTTATTCTATATTCTGTTTATATTCTGTTAATATATTCTGATATATATTCTGATTCTCACTGTAAATACTGGAGTATTTCTAGCTTAGCTCTCAGTATCGCTTGGAATATTTACACTAAGCGAGTAATCGGGCCTTAGAAACAAGTACGATTGCACTAATTCGTATTGAATCAAAATCAAAAAAAAAATAATAATTAATGAACTGAAATAAATTGAATAACAATTTTAATTTAAATTATTAAATTACGTGTTTATATTGATTCAAAGCTGAAATAACATAAAACAAAATTTATATTTCGCTCGGTGTCAAGAAGTTGGATTGAAATGAAATTATATTTATTTCTCGATTATTTTCAAGACAAATTTTTTTTAAATTGATTGGGAAATGGCGAAAGCTTTTGTTGTAGCTGTGAAAATTAATTTATAGAAAAAAAATAAAATTACAGATGACATCGAAATTCCGTTCATAGTGAAAAAAATCTGTATTACGCCAATAATTTGCAATTAGACTTTGAAAAATAAACGACTTTTAAACGAATTTTAAATGAATCTCTAAAAATTACATTAATTTTTGCTTTGTTAAATGTTTTTCAAAACAGTTGGTGAAATTAATTTTGTTTATAAACAAATGCGAAACTTTGTCGAACAGGAAAACAGCAAATGTCACAGTGGAAGATAAGCTCCCAAAAAATCCGGTTAAGAAAGCAAAAAAAAAGCACAAATACCAACAACAACGTAAGAATTAATCATAAATATTTTAATTTTTAGCTGCTTGTTTTTTTGTTTATTTATTGGTAAACTTTTCGCAAAGAAACCTGAACTCAAAATTAAATTTGAACGTGAGAAATCATTTCCCTTTAAAAAGTTGCAAGGAAAAAATCACAGCACTGCGCAGAAATTGAAAACGAAAACATCACAAAAAACGTCAGTCTTTTAACGAGCCCCTTCTTCGCCCCGCTACACAAAACAATTCGTGTAACTTTGCCGAAGTTTGAATTATCAGCAAACAGCAAACAACAACAACAACAACAGCGACGAAACTAGATCACTTTCGGTTTTCGTTCCCTGTAGGAAGTCGCAATGTTATTCGGCCTCATCGTCAGCAGGCGAACAGAAACGAACGCTCAACCACGAGCGAAGTCTTCAGTGGAATTGTTGTTGTTGTTGTTGTATAAGATGTCATGTTCGCAATCGTTGTGCTTGTTAAAGATGCCGTATGAATGAACGCCGCCCTCACCCCACGTTTTCCGTTCGTAATGACGTTCAGTGTGTTTATCGTGTTCGTGTTTTTCGGCGAGGCCCACAAACGAAGCCGTTTCAAATTGGGAAAGAATGCAAGAGCGAAAAGACGTTTAAGCTCAGTGTTTACGCTCAGTAAGCGTTGTGTGAGTCGAGCGCACGTGAGACAGACAGATGAACACTTGAAAACCGGACTCAGATTATTTACAGAAATGCAGTAAATTCAACTTGACCATTATTCAAATTATTCCAGTATTTAAATAAAACGCCAATCGTCAATTTTTTCGTAATATCGATTCTTCTTCATTTTTATTAATGAGTTTGTGTTATGGTTGTGTTTGGTGTATATATAGATTCATACATATAGATGTATGTGTGTAGATGTATATATATTTTCATATTTCTATTTTCTTGATCAATCATTAAATTTAGATTGATTTCTTTCAGTATCTTTAATCATTAAACTTAAATTTTATGCTATTTCTGTAATTGTCATAATAATAATAATGATAATATTTATAATAATAATAATAATCAATATAATAAAAGTTTATTTTTTATATATATATAAGTGATCGCTTATTGAATTCGTGTTTTTGTTTTTTTTTTTTTTTTTGTTTATCAAAAAATTTTGTTAAAAAAATGAAATTTCTGAATCGTTCTTTAAAATTTTTAAACATTTTTTGTTGAAGCTTTTTTAATTTGTTGTTAGCTGCTTTGTGAAGCTTATCAAAGCTCTTTCATTTTTACATTTTGATGCGATGCTTTTCCTTAAGTTTTAAAGCTTTCCCATTCAATATTATTATAATTTTAATTGAATTTCGATCATGTTTAAAATTTGTTCAGTGTACATTTTAAACACAAAAAACTGTTTCCCATCAAATGATGATTATGTGGCGCATGTGTGTGTGTGTGTTTGTATGTATGTGTCAATGCAAATGTACGAAAAAAGCGTCTTGCGGAGAAAGCTTTGCTTCTTTCCTCCTTTTCTTAGCTCATAATTACGTAAAACTTCCAATGTTGAAGTTGCTTCAATTCTATAATAATTTTGTTTGTTGTTTCGGTGATGATTATGAGTGGAAACGGAGAGATTAGAGTTGGCGTTTATACAGTTATACATGTACATAAATACAGTGCTTAAATATAACGTGTCTATAGATTCGTCGCGCAACCACGCCCACCCACCCACGCCATAAACGTGCGTGTGCGGTTGTGAATATGGAGCTTTAGCTGGCAGCTGAAAGCTTCGTGGCGCTTCTCGTTCGACGTCAACGACGAAAAGGTACTGAATACGGATTTTAGGTTCGGGACAACACATCAAACATCAACGAACAGTTGCATACAACAAATAAACACGCAGCGTCGGTTGCTTAGCATGGCGCCGGCCGTAACACAGATACAATTACACATTCAATTCTTAACATGTTCGAACAGAGTTCAAATAAATTAACACAGTCGTAGACACAAAGGTTCGTTTTTTTCATTATTTCAGTTTTTCTTGTGTTCCTTTATCATTTCATTTCATTTCCTATTTCTATTATTATAATTATTATAATTTCCATGAAGGAAAACATGAAAAGTTCTCGTTATCTTTCGTTTTTATATTAAAATGATTCGTTTTAGTTTCTTTTAAAGAATTAACAAAGGAAAATAAACTGTTTTCCCGTCTTCTTTTCTCTATTTTCTATCTCGTTCTTCGCTTTTCTCTGTTGCAAAAAATAAGGTACACAAGATTTACAAAAGATTGAACTTTAAGGATTTCTTTACGCAAAATTCAAATTACAGATTCGAGTATTGTTGATACGAGGTTGCTTCCGATCGAACGACGAACGTCGAACGCTCGTTTCGCTAGTCGCACGAGTTCGTTGCGCTTCGTTCGCCGATCACCCGAAGCAGTGAAGCTTTAATTGTTGTTGTTGCTGTCCTATTCTTGCCGTAGCTCTGCGCTCTCTCTGATTCCATCTACTTTATTGCACTTCTGTTTTCAGTTCGATTTTCGCATCCTTTTTTTAGGAATACGAAAGCGAACGAACTCCTCTTCATTCCTCTTTTTCTTTCACTATTTTAATTTCTTCCTTCCTTTCCTTTCGTGTTCTACTTTCTCGTGTTTTTTCCTTTCATTCATTCATTCATTCATTCATTCATTCATTCATTACTCTTTCTTCTCCTGCCTTTTTTCTTATACTATTTTTTCACTACTCCGTTTTAGCAAAAATTCATTTCTTTCTCTAAATCTTCTTCCCTCCCTCCTCTTCACATTTCTTTTTCCCTTCATTTCTTCTGCATAAACATTTTGCTAACATTTTTTGTTCTTTTTGTTTCGTTTTCGTTTTCGTTTTTCTTTATCTTTGTTATTTAATACACAGCCAATCATGAGAAATCTTTTGCGATTTATAAACACGGTTTTTATCAGTTTACAAGTCAAAAACAAACTCTTCTTCGTCTTTCTCGCCCTTGTTTCCCCTACCTTTGTCCAATTCGCAGTTAATTTTATTGTTCCCCTCCGCCTTCATCTTCTCTTCTTTCTTCACCAGCTGCTTTCATGTCTTTCTGAAGTTTCGCTTGTGGCCAAGTGACAAACACAGCGATTAACAACGATGACGACGGCGCAAAATCACAGCGATTTGCGACAGGCGGCAGCAAGTGTTTTCTAATTAGAATAAACAACTGAAAACAGAAGCTCTCAAATTGCAAGCCAATTTTTTTTTTATTTTACAGTTTCTGCAGCTGCTGCTGCTATGAGCAATGGAAATGCATTTTGTTCTTTCTTCCGTGAAATTCCAGGAAATTTCGGAAGCTGCGAAACGAAGCAGCGCCGTTATTCGTAGTCGCTGTGTTTGTGCATTGCAATACACAATTTTTTATTTGATCGCCGGCAACAACGACAACAATAAATGTAAAATACTTATTGAATTGTTTATTTCAATTTAAATATTTAATTTTAATATTAAATATGTGTATTAAATTTAAATATTTAAAGTTTTCTATTTCAATTGTTATTTAAATCGAATGAAGTTTCTCCGAAATTCATACGGAATTTTTTTTAAGCATTTTCTGAGTAACTCCACCTGCGCGTGTGTGTGTCTGTGTGTGTGCAATTCTTAAGAATTTGTTTATTGCATTTGGTTGCTGTGTGGTTGCTGTAGTTGTTGCTATTTCCTTCTTGTTTTCCTGCTAAATTGAACTATTTCTTGCTTATATACAAATTCAGCTATTTTACTGTTCTTTACTTCTACTTAAACTATTTTCGTTAATGGTTTTTACGGATTTCTGCTATTTCATTTGTGTATCAATTTTTTTTCACTTACAACGGAGTTTATGAGGTTTTTCTTCAAGGTTTCTCTTCGGTATACGAATTGTGTAAATTTCTATGTTGAGGATGTTTTTAAAGATGTGTTCAACAAATTCTAGCAAATGTACTTAAATCAATTTTACTTTTCAAATTGGCGTTTGAATAAAAATTATTTTATATGTATGGCTTTTCTACTTTTCCTGCTAACACGTTTAAATTCTGAAAATCCTCTCGCAAATGTAGCGCCAAGTAACAACACATCTACACACACGAACTTCCAGTCACCGCGTTGCAATTTCATGCGCAAAAAGGTACCGTGGAAGTATTGGAAGCTGAAACAAAATACGTATGTAAAAACGCAGCGAACGAAATGAGTCCAACACTTGAAATATCCGTCTCACAATCGTTTGCTGCGTTCTCAGAGCCTTCCATTTGCCTACTCGTTTCTACTCCTTCTCAGCGTTCTCTTGGTACGATACCAATTGGAATTTCACCGAACTATCGCGACATCTCGTCTTCATCAAGAGAGACAGGCGCGTACAGAGAGAAAACCGAGTGTGTGTATAAACAATTGTTGCGTGTTTTTAGATTATTTCTGATTGGGAACATGACGAGTTATTGCAAAATGTAATTCTGCTCTGATTATTACAAAAATATATTAGGAATGTTACTATTTTAGCTTCCATAAATACTCCACTTCTCTGTTGGAAGACGAAGAATAAATTGGAAGAACTTCCAGCAATGGATAGATTTCCAGATTGACTTTTCGCTGTTCAGTGTTGCTTGCTGGACATATTCAAAACTAATGATTATAAAGTTCCAATAAAAATTACACTAAAATAATAAGAATTCGCTTTAATTGTGATTATTATAATTCAATTATAATGCTAATTTATATAAAATAAAATAGGTATCATAAAATAGATGTCACGAATGAATAGGAAATTATAATTTCTATTATTATTAATTTATAATTATTATTAATAATTATTTTTTTTTTAAACTTCAGTACAAATAAATACTAAAAATAATTGTTTAATAATTATGAAATAATAAAAACAAAAATTGCCAATATAACATTTATATTTACGATGCATGAACAATTTTTATTTCCAAAAATGGGTAAATTTTAGTGTCCAAGTGTGCACAGTGAATATACTTTTGCAGGCAACACTGATCACTGACCAGCTTTTCCATTGTAATCATGGAAAGAAACATAGGAATAAGGGGGAAATTTAAATTGTGTAAACGCTTCGACCGGCCGAATAAAATCTTGAGCAATTCAAATGACGCTGAAAGAGAAAAAATGCAATTCTTGAAAGTAGCAAAGGTTGCAAATGGCTTTCGATTCATTGAGGTACGGTGAAAATCGTTTCAGATGTTTTTCTGATGCTTTTAAATTACTTGGTTAATTCGTGCTTTCATTTAAGTTGTGTGTGAATTAATTATAATCTGCTAATCTTTGCTTCTTCTTCTTCTTCTTCTCAATTTGCTTTCTTCAACTTTGTATACATTTTTGAATATAATTTTAAACTTGATCGGCTTTTAATTCTGCTTTAATAATATTGCACTTTGAATATTTATTGGATTTGCAACGTTGCTTTGGTTTTTATAACAGGGTGAAGTGTAAAAATATTTGTTGCTTTCTGCTTTGTTTCGTTTTCGTGTCATTAAATTTAAATTTGTTTGGTTTAAATATCGTTTTATTATTTAATAACTGCATTTAACTAGTATTTAATTTAAAACTATTATAAGAACTATTTAATATATGTTTTTTTGTGTTAATTGTTTTTAATTTGGTAGAAATGCTATTTAATTTTTCTTTTCTGTTCATATTTATTTAGGTTTTACTTTTAATATTTCGTTTAAATTGAAATTGAAATTCCAAAACCACTTTTATTCGATTTTTCGTTTGCTTTTTTTTAAAGGTGAAGTCAATTTTTTGAAGTTTTTAATAATATTTATCGCAATTTTTCTGTTTGTTGTTTGTTTTGTTCAGTTATTTTTGCTCTGCTGCTAAATGTTGTGGTTCTTCTTAATTCTATTTCTTTTGTTTACTTACTATTTTTAAATTTAAAGTCTTTTAAAGCACTTTAAAAATGTACTGTTGTGGGTTTTCCTTATTCAACGTTCTATCGAATTTTTCATGTTTCGTTTTTGTCTTTTCCTTATTTTTTATTCTCTAGTTATTCCTTTAAATATGAATATAATTTTGTTTTGTGGTTCTTGTTCTTGTTGTTGTTGTTGTTTCAAAAATTTGTGGTATACTTGAAGAGGTTCTTTTGTTTTGTTCAAAGGATGAAAAACTGCATTAATAAAAGTGATTTAGATTTTGGTTTTTGGTTTTGCTTGTATTCGTATGTACAATTCATTGATAAATCTATAAATAAACACTAAAAAATTCAACATTTTTGTTATATTTCACTTCGAATTCAATCACAAGTTGTAGCTATCAATAATTTATTACTACCACAAAAGTTAACAAAAGAATAAATACCAAAATTAAGTATACCAAAAATAATAATAAATAAATAAACTATAAAAAACAATTAACTAAATTCAAGTAGAAACTAATGCAAGCGTCATTTTATTCACAGTTGTAGTCAAACTCTGCAATTTTCGAGTTACTGAAACTACAATTTCGAGCAACGTTCCGTTAAAGTTAACCGCTCGTTAGCAATTGGAATTAGAATTCATATTTAACAACTGATTAATTGACAGCATTTTCCAACTCAGTGACAGAAAGAAATAGAAAGAAATAGAATGGAAAAGAATGGATTAAAATGGATATTGGTTCAACAGAAAGCCAATGGATTGTTCCAGCCCCATTTTCATATCAAATGGACTCATTAGTAAAGCTTAATTGACCTCTAACGGAGACGTTAAACATTCGCTTTGCTTTAACTTTACCCAAACTCCAAGAAAACTTCGCACATTCACCAGCTCCACTGAAAGTTGATTAAGGATCTTGGATTAAGGAGTGGGGATTAAGGAGGGTGTCTTCTTGGCGTAATCATTGTGATACTGCGGAGCCCTTTCATCTCTGCGATTATCGCCGATTCTAATACGAAAGTCTTTATTATTGATATTGGCACCGATTTCTTGAAGTCTAATGTTCAGTTAAAAGAGTGGAAGTTCCATAATATTTGCCGGACTATTTGTTAAATTAATGACGTGGTTACAGTTAACTAAAACTGTGAATAAAATGGTCACAGGAGGAAAAAGACAATAATAAATTTAAATGAAAAGGAAAATGGTAAATATCAAAGAATTAAAATATATTAAAATATGTACGTTTAAAAGCAAACATTTCTATGCGAAAACTCTTTTTGCACATAATTATTGAATATAATTTTAAATTTATAATTTATTCCACTGCTTTTATTAATAATAATTTCAATACTTTTGCATTATGTGATCTTTTAAATACATGTCAATAATTTAATGATTGATTTAATTGAATTCTATTGGAATTTATAATTTCCATAACCTTTTATTTTGTTCGGTTTTTTATTTTAAAATTGAGTTTTCTGCATTTGCTTTTTGCATTTCATCTCAAGTGCATCGTCCTCTTCTGCTTCTTCTTCTGTGACTATTCTGAAATATTATTTACATTAAATTGAAAATGTTTTCTTGTCCTTTTGCAATCGTAATTTAATACATTATTTCCATATACGTATCGTGTGTGTATATTAAATATATATTCTTAAATATGTGTATATGTATTTAAATATGCTTTAAATATAATTATATATAACTTAACCGTGTATAGAATAATTCAATTTGCTTAATCATTAAGATTCTTACATTTCTGTGAGATTTTTAAGTGTTGCATTTTTTGGTTTCCTTTTTTCTGTTGTATGCATTTTAACTATTTTATTATTATTACTTTGAACTTAAATAGAGGTATTTCTATTTTCTTCTCCTGCTCCTCTGCCTTCTCCTGCTCCTCTCCTTCTTCATTATCATCTCCTTCGTAATCATTTGTATTTCTCTCTTCGCCTTCATCTCCTCGTTTTCCTCTTATTTTTTATATGTTTTATTTACAATATTTATTCACTAAAATTTTCTGTCTTTTTTAAACTTTTACGTTTTTTTAATAACTTCATTTAAATTGAACTTAATTTGAAATTAATTAAATAACAGTTCAAATAAAATTGATAACGTGTTTTTTCGTAATAAAAAATTCGATAATTTCCTACTGTGGATAACAAAAATTATTAATAACAGCGACATGAAATTTTAACAAACGTTAAATTAAAAAACAAAAATTAATGAAATGGAAAATTTATAAATTTAAAATTTAAAAAGAGAGAAAAATATTTAAATAATTGATAATAATGTATGAACTATTTGCAAATTGATTTAAAGTGATTAAAATCTCAAAACTAACGCCAGCGACCGGCGGCCAGACTTCGACTTCAGCTTCAACGTCGAAGTCGACCCTAGCAAGCGAACGTCAAAGTCGACGCTAGGAAGCGATCATCGCAAACGACGCTTGCAGTCCAGCTTCAAAGTCGACGCGTGTAAACGAAGTCGAACGTTTCCATTACACAATCGCAGTCAAAACATAAACCAATAAATAAATCAGCATAGAAATAAAATAAAGTAAAGCAACAAAAAATATTTAAAAATGAAAAAAAATCACATAAATTTTTTTTTTAATAATATTTATTTTAAAATAATTCTTTTTCAATTTCAATATTAATAATAATCATAATGATAATAATATTTTGCAGAAAATACGATTTGTATTTCTCGTTTTTGTTGTTGTTTTAGATATTTCGTTATAATTACAGTAATAAAAATTACAGAACAAAAAGTTATAGTAAATATAAAGCTTTTGAAGCAACAATATAAGTTTTATACGAAGTGCAAATGAAGTTTGTTGATTTTCCTTAAAGCGAACAACAAAAGTGTTACGAAGAAGGAATATAAAATATAGAACTATTCATGTGTGTGTGTGTGTGTGTGTGTGCATATTTATATAATATTAATTTTTACAAAAAGAAAACAAAAACACATCCAACGTTTTTTTAATAATAAAATGATTTTTTCTTCACTTTTCAAAAAGAACCAAAGGCAAAAATGCATAAAAAACATTTCACTTGTGCTTTCAAATGAAACATGCATCAATTAATTCTTCATAAATACGTAGAAATGACGAAATTCCCCCGCCCCCCGCCCCCTCCATTCACAAATATTCATTGAATGAAATAAAGCATTTGTGATTCTTAAACGAAACTTTAAATGAAAATAAACTCAATTCAACAACACGTGGAAACGAACAGATTTCCTTATAAATTATTATTAAATTATTTTTCAAGTTTTCGTTAATGAACTTTCTAAAGCATAGCATAAAAATTTACTAATAAAGTTTTGATTAAATAATATCAAATATTACATTTTTATTTTGTTGTTTTCTGGTTTTTTTTTGAATGAAGTAAAGGAAATAAAAAGAAAATAATTAAAAATCTATTTACAAGAAAAGAAAATTAAAAAACAAACGATTTTATAATTCAAATTATTTTATAAATGAAGGTTTTTGGAATTGATAAATAAGAAAAAGAAATGAAAAATGAAAAATATGCAAGCAAATCAAAGCAGCAATTAAATTATTTCCGTCGCTCTTCGTTAATCAAGGCAAACTTAGTGATTAAAAATTTCCTAACATCGTGAATGATTTCAATATTTATTTACTTAATTAGTTAGTTCGTTAATTAATTAATTTGATAATGGTTTTTCTTTCATCGCTTTGCCATTTGCTATCCACTAGAATATTCCTTTATATATTTTTTAATATAATGTTGAATAAAGTGTTTATCTAATGAGTTTATCATTAACTAAAAATAATTCATAATAGTAGGTAAAAATAATAATGATTCGTAGTAAGAATAATTCATAGTAATATTATTTATAATAATAATAAATCATCATATTAAAAGCAATTAACAAACATGATTCGCTGTCGTCGTCGTCGTATATAAAACATGTAAAAAATAACAAAACCCTACTTCAAAATATTCTTAACAATATTTAAAAACTATAAAACGAACCCTCTACAATTACGCGATTTATTCTGGATTTAGTTTAATGTTTCCTCCTCTTCGTCCCCTATTTCTACACTGTCTAAAATAATTATTACATTAATGATTTGTGATTTTTCACTAACACTCACAAAACACTTAATTTAACTAGAAAACATTTCGTGAATAAACATTAATAAAGCAAACAGTGATTTACATCGTCTAACGGTAAATTATTATTAATTACATTATTATTATATGTATAATAAAAATTAAATTATATTAATTTTTCAAAGTTTCTTGTGTTTTTTTTTTAGTTTTATTTTGCTTCCTCCTCCATTTAAAATTCATTCTCTTTTCAATTCCGTTCTTTAACTGCTTTTTTTTGTTAAACATTTCATTTTTATTTGTTCTCCTTTGTTTTCTGCGTATTCTATTTTCTATTATTATTTTCAGGGTTTTTCCAGGCAATCAACTTTTGTGTTCTTTTTCAATTTAATAAAATAAAAAATTAAAAGAATTTCTTCATTGCTCCATCAAATCAAAGCTTTTGACATTTTGTATAGAGGCGTGTTTTTTATTTTTGTTCTTTTGCATTTTTATGTAACACAAAAAAATAAACAAAAAAAAAATACATTTCATTTGAACAGTAAAAAATTAAATTTAAATTTTTTATTGATTTATTTTCATTGATTTTACTCGATCCATTGAATAATTTTTGGTTAAAATGAATATTTTAAAGGTCAGAAAAACGTAAAAGAAAAACCAAACTGAACAAGGAAACAATTTAAAGTATTAGAAAAATAAACAACGGATGAATTTCCTTTAATTTAAAGATGAAAATAAAACCTTTTCCGTGGGTATTGGTATTTTATTGGCCGTTAAATAACCAAAATTACTGTGTAAATTCTTTTGAAAATTGTCAATATATAAAAAATAAGAGCAGCGATTGACGCTTGCTTCTTTTTCGATGATTCACGAGCATAGATGCTGCAGATAATTATTAATAAAATGGTTAATAAAAACTGAATTGAATTCAAATTGCAATTGAAATAATTTAATTAAAATAAAATTGAATTAAGAGTAGAATTGAATAAAGTTGAATTAACCGTGAATTAAACTCGAATTGAGTTTAAATTGAATGGAGTTTGAATGACGTTTTAAATTAAAATTAAATTGCATTCAAATTAAAAATGAATTAAAATGATTTTGTGTTTAAATTAAATTTGAATGTGAATTAAATTTGAATTAAATTCGAATTGTAGTGAATTTGATGTTAACTTGCTTTGAAAATAAGTTCAAATTTAGTTGTAAATTAACAGAGAATTAAGTTTAAATCAAAGTTAAATAAAATCAAATAAAGTTTTAAATTAAAATAGAAATAAATTGAAATTAAAATCGAATTCATTGGAGATTGAATTTAAAAATGAAATAAATTTGAAATAAATTTGATTGAAATCGAAATCTTTGTTTGTCCTTTGTTTGTTTCTATGTCCTTTCTTTTCCATACTTTTTTCTGTTTTTTTTGCTCTCTGTTTTTCTTTCTGCGTTCCTTTCATTTGTCGCTTGATCTGAGGAGATTTGACGAAACTTCCATTTCCCGTGTAGATAATATTTTGGTATGTATATAATATACTTTATAATAGCATTTATGTATAGCATTTAACTGTGGTTGTTTGTCTAGGCGTGTATATAATTCCACTTCTCTTTAAAACGATTTATGCATGTGTATATATCATCGACGTTCGTCTGTATATCGTTTACTTTAATATATCTAAGCATAAAATGTTTCAATATACATACACATTTCTATATATATACGTGTGAGGGTGTGTGTGTGTGTGTGGGTGTTAGAATTAACTTTAAATATTTAAAATGTGTTTTGTTTCCTTTGAAATCTCGCATTATTATAATTATTTTCATTATATGCATGCATATTTCGTTATAATTACATTTTAATGATCTTTTAAATTGTTATTATGAATTTTTTTAATGATTTTCATCTTTTCTTTTCTTCTTCTTCTTCTTCTTCTTGTTTTCGAAGAGTGTGACAGAGAGAGAGAGAGAGAGAGAGAGAGAGAGAGAGAGAGACGGAAAACGAATGCAAAATGTACACATGTTGAACGAAACGAATTATTTTCCATTTCTTATTTGTAATTTTTAATGTATTTTATGTATGCCTATTTGTATATATATTTATATTTATATATATATATATATATAAAGTGTGTAGTTGTGTAGAAGAATTTATAATATTAATAATAATAATAATAACATTAATAATAGAGTCATTTGACAAACAAACAAACAAAAAAAAACCAACAAAAAATTATGTCGCGTTGCCAACAGCGTCGTTTTTTCACAGTTAGTTCATCATTACGTAATTTCGTGCATAACTACTTAATCGATTCTTCTTCCTCTCTTCTCGTCTCTTCTTTAGTACACATTCTTCTTTCGTGTGTTTTTGTCGCATTTCTATTATTAATCTTCCTTCCTTCAAAGGATATTATTTTCTTTTTCCTTTACTTTCTTTATTCTTAGCTCTATTTGTTTCTCTTTATTCTCATCTTCGTCTTCTTGCTTATCCATATTTTCTCTTTTACAGCTCCTTTTCTCTTTTAATTACATTTTTAATAAAAATAATCAAACATTTGAATATTTTCGTTTTCGTTTTCGCTTCTGTTTTTGTTTAATTATTTAATTATTTCATGTTTTCTGTTTTCTTTTCTTTTCGAGGTTCGTCAAGGTTACGGAAAAAGAACAGAAGAAAAAGAAAAGAAATGCGTTTCTCCTTTGATTTCTCTTCACTCCTAGGACAACGGTTTTTTTTCTTTAACAGCACAAACACAGTTTTTTCTTTTGTATTTTTACGGTCTTCTTTTCATGTATAGGAGTTCGTATATATATATATATATATATAATATATAGATAAATGCTTAATTTCTGTGTTTAAACTATTGCATCGTTCTCAGTGAGTGTGTGTGTGTCTCTGTGTGTGTGTGCGGATGTGATTTCTTGTTTTATTTCTCCTGTTGTGAGGTGATCGAGACGCAGTTTCCCATCGCTTTTCCTTTTTCTTTTTCTTTATTTTCTTCTTCCGTTGTTGTTGTTGTTGTTGCAGTATCCTTCAACGTGAACCCCGACGTCGCCGCCGACTACGCTTCCAATCAACTTTTTAGGGTCACCTCGAAGCGCCGCCGTCAAAGAAATCTTCTGCATATGAAAAGAAAAAAGCAAATATTAATAACAAAGGTTTTTCGAAAGACATCTCTTCTTCTTCTTCTTCTTCTTCTTCTTCTTATCATCTTCATTTCATTTTACTTCATTTTACTCACGTGCAGGCAGCTCAAAGCTGAAGTTGAGCGTCGGATCCGGCGACGTGTTCAACATTGGATTGTTTCCATTGCCGCCAGCAGCAGAAGCAGCACCTCCCGCGCCTCCACCGGCCACGCCGCCGTCGCCAGCGCCACCTCCGCCGGCTCCAAGGCCGCCGCGTGTAACGCTCGCATTTCCGCTTCCGCTCTGCTGCTGCTGCTGCTGCTGCTGCTGCTGCGCCACCAACGCGTTTTGATTCATTCCCAACGGACTCTGAGGAGTGGCGACACGCAGGCCAACGGAAGCCGGTCCAGTTGTCGGTCCGCCGCCTCCCCCTCCCCCACCTCCTCCTCCACCGACGGCGCCGGCTGCACCTCCGCCAGCCACGCCGCTTTGATTGCCAGTCGACGTCGCAGTTGCGCCGCTGGTGGCCGCATTCGAGGCTGTCTGCTGCTGGGCGCGTCCACTCACGACGGCTCGCAGCTCCTGCTTCACGAAGTCGGAGGAATTCGCAGTGCTGCCAGCTGCCGAAAAAGAAATTGCAAGAGAAACGAACGCAAAAGAAACGATAAATGAGCATTACGAAATTCCGGAATAGCGATGCGAAAGAAGAGAGCAAGAAGAGTGACAAAAAAGGAAGGTGAAGAAAACCGAAATATTACAAGAAAACCCATGTCACGGATGCTGCCCAAATACATTTACAATTTCGGATACGTTTGTGTGTTATGTACATGTTTTTATTTTAGCTACAAGACAACAACGAGGGAAAGCAGAAGAAGAAGAAGAAGAGGAGGAGGAGGAGGAACAAAGGCCAACAGCAGCATGGCACTTATATTATTTACAGGGTGCCACTTCGTTTTAGCCTCAAAATGTTTCTATGCAATGAACAAATGAATTATTTTTATTTTATGGATATTTCTTTTTCTTGTTTTCTTTAAATTTTATATACAATTTTTATATACATTCTATATGCATTTTATATACAATTATGTATTGATGTATTTTAACCTAAACGATGATCTGTCAACTGTGAATAATGAAGTCGAAAGTGCATCGAGTTGAAAGGAGATTCTACGCTCGAACTCTTTACTTCTTCTGTAAAACCCACGTGGAGTATAAAGAAACCCGGGGAAAAACACCATTAAACACAAAACTTACATGATGAAATTTCAACATAAAACATACAGAGATGGTAAAGAATGTTGATTGTATATAACTAAATATTTACCTAACTGTATTCGATCCTAATGCTTATTATTATCGCATAACAATAGTGAAAACCTTCGAAAAATCTTCGTTTTTTTTAATGAAAAAAGGGAATTATTTGTTCTTTAAGTTGCCATTCCTTCTAGTTAAATTATAACAATAATAACATCAATAATTTGAATATTTCTTATTTTTCCTTAACCGAAAATTAACCTTAACTTCACGCGCAGTAACACGAAATTAAGTTTGTTTAATGCGAAGTTTTTATTATGAATAAAACGCCGACTTAAAACCGAAATAATTTCATTTTAATTGCCGCAAATAACATTAACATTAACTTAAAGTTAATCGCCTGTTAGCTTCCGTAATTTTAAATTGGAAATAATTTTAACATGAAGTTTTAAATTGTTGGCCTCTTAACTTGAATTTATTTTAATCAATTGTTCAAAATCAAAAATTATATTTAGACAATAGAGAAAGACAAAGCCCACTAAGGGTCATTTTCGCAATTGCCGGTTAGCTTAACAGGTACTTTTTACCGGAGGTCTTTTTGATGGATTTACCTCCAACTTCAGTGGATCGTCGACGGTACCGCATTCTGACTTTTATTGCATTTAATATCTCTGTTTAATTTCAAGTGATACAAAAACTTCACTAAGTTTTGTCATCATCTGATAAATACTTTCCGAGAATAGCCGAGACAGACAAACAGACATGAAATTTTTATATATATAGAGGATTCGTTGAATAATAAAGTTCGTATTACTGGAAATAAACCGAACTATGCTGTTATACACTACCGCAAATCTCCTTCCAAAATAGAGTCAAGATCGCTATAGATCTCGCAGCCACAGGAAGCAGTTACTCGGCAGGAAGCATTGTGTGCTCAAGACCGAGCGGATTGCCCCATACAATTGGCCGATATAGCATACAAATGTATTGTCCATGTAAGAGAGGTTAAATATTACACAAAAGTCTTTAGCTTTCTCCACATATTCGATAGAATCATTGCCAATACAAATATAGGTAAGGTAAACTGGTTGGATCGAAATGTCTTTGGCATAACACTAGATTTCACGGAATTCAGGCTTTCATCGAGGTTCGCGCAGTTAGGAACCTGAACATCATCGGCATGCATATGAAAAAAACTCTCCCGAAATATGTCACCTAGGCACAGTAAAAAGAGTACAGGTCCCGAGTACCAGTTCTTAAAGGACGCCTGAACGTACATAAAGAAATGAGGGCATTGTGGCATTTACCAGCATACTTCAATGCCTGCCTCTCAAATAAGGGAGAGAATATCGTGGTTCACGGTGCCAACAGCTTTAGAAAAATCTAGCTGTTAGAAGTATACGTAATTCCTTTATAATGAGTTTGAGGGCAGTTAAATATGTGGCAATATCAAATCAAAGTAAGTTTCGAGATCAACTTTTCAAACACTTTGGACAGAGCAGTTACTATAGCAATAGGAAGAAACTCCCGATTTTAAGAATTACCTTTTAGGTAAGACTTTTGTGAGTTGCGAAAATTCAGGGAAGGTTTCCAAGTATTGACAGATATTGAATTAGAAATATGAGTACTGTGTTTAACCACAGATGGGAAAATTAGATTAATAAACTTAGGACATAGACCAGTCCAGTTGCATTGGAGCTAAAGGAATTGCAGACTTCCATGGCGCTTTGACGGTAGAAGTGAAAACAATTACAGACACAGATTTAACATTTGAGATAATGTTAAATTTGAGGTAACATGACAATAATTTCATCACAATCAAAGATGTTCTGATTTCTCCAATGCTTCCGATTTCTTTTCAGACAGATTTAGAGAATAAAGTATAATACACCGTTTACATAAAAATATTTAATCCGATTAAGCTGTTCGAAAACTGATGAGCTTTCTAAGTGTTTCCATACATAATCCGGTCAAGCAAAGTAGGTGTTTTGTTATTGCTTTGTTTTGTTTGGTGTAGTTGAGCTTTTACCATGTGTGTGGACATATGTGCTAATAGTTTGTCGCCTGTAATTGTCCCTTTCTAACACATTGGCACTAGACAAGGAGAAGCATAAGTTCCTATAATTCCGAACTTCGAACCTGAGTTGCAAACTCAAAAAGTATTTCGGTTTAGCGCTGGAATTGCAACAACAATTTCAATGGTATTTAAAAAGTTTACGAGCGGTTTTAGGTCCTAAAAAGTTTTACTTCCAATTTCTGGAAAAACCATTTTATGTAAACGCGGTATAACATCAAATGCAGTAGTAGCAAAATTGGTGAAAGTCTGCTGTAATCGATTTCTTCACAGAAATTTTAAAAGTTGGACTAACAATTAGTAAAATTTGGACAATTTAAAGTAATTCTCCTGGCGAGGAGGTTCTATGCTAAAAGTTAAATAATTATTTTACTGTTAAACACTTGGATTTTACTCCCAATTACGATAGGAATAAAGGGTTATAGGTCTACCGTAATTAGTTTCCAGTAACACTATGAAACCTGACTTAAAGAATCTTTTGCAGTGTGGTTGTGTTGAACCTAGATATAATTTATTATATTCTATTATATTCTATTCTATTGCTGGCATTTTATTCTATTTCTGGCATTTTATTCTATTTTTACGAAATAAGACGGAGTTGGAGAAGGCTGTCAATTATTCCTGCTGTTAAAAATTTCAATTTTTATTCGGATTGCTAACAAGCTGTTAAGTTTAACTAAAGGACATTTTAACAGTAATGATGCCAACGTTTAACTAAAGGTTTAACTAAGATTTTACATTACGTAGGTCATTCGAATTAATATTAACTGAGTGTAATTGCGAGGTATTATTACAGTGAGCTATTATTACATTTCACTGCAATAAATATTTAAATAAACAATATAATAAAAAATAGTAGAGAAACATGAAGAGTAGAAATAAAGACTAAAAGCATTATAATTAAATGTGAATTCGGAATAAAAGTTATTTAGAAATATTAGAAGTTAATTGATTTTAAACTTAGACTTTTATATTGTACACAGAATTTTTAATTAATGTTTAAATTAAATTAAATATGATGTGCAATAAATTTGCAGATATATTTTAGCTTTATAAACTTTCGAATATTCAAGTGATAATTAATTATATGATTTTATAGTTAATTATTTCGTTGCAATTTCTTGGAAATATTATAATGGAAAATAAGTGGTTTTTTTTTTTGGTATATTTTAGGATACGATTTTGTTTTTTATTATGGATGCTTCAAAATAATTATATTATTATTATTATTATTGTTTAGATTGTTTTTAGCTTGTTTGTTTAGCTTATCCTTTGCGAAAAATCGCCTTTGATTGGGGTAGGAAAAAACCGCTAAAAATGTACAAATGGGAGCAGCTATAAAAACCAGTGTTGACAACATACAAATGAGGATTATTTACAAGAGTGTGAAACACAAAGGAAAAACGAAAACACACCGGATGCTGTTTGATGGACCGGAGAAGGGGCGACAGAAGAAGAGAGGCTGATGTCAGGAGTGCGATGAAGTATGGACACGGGAAATTATAGGTGATGAAGAGCAGTGAAAGAAGGAATGTGAGATGTGGGCTCTCGTGTGGGCGGAGATGGAGGCACGTTCATGGATCTTGTGTTCAGTTTTGCCGCAGTGAATCGAAATGTGGATGAAGGACGACTTCGAACGAATGAAAACATCGTGTGAAGGGGGTGAAGAGGTGATCGAATGATCAGGTTGAATGATGGGTTGATGCATTGTTGTTGTTTTCGTGGATGGTGGTTGGTGGTTGGTGGCCTTACCGCTCTGTGTGCGACCATAATAATCATTGGGCGCCGACGCACCCTGCATGCTACTGTACATCATGCTGTTGCTGTAGCCGCCGCCGCTGCCATTGGCGCCGCCCAACACGCTGCCGGAACCGTCGCACGCCGTCGCAGCGAACGGACGCGGGGAGCCTGTTTATTTGTTATAGCGAGAGGTGAGAAATTGCTTTCGTTTCGATTGCTTGTGTTTGTTCTTGTCTAACTTATTGCAATATATTTTTTAGTAGAATGCCTAGGAAATTGCTTAATCTTGACGCTAGGTGATGCAATGAGGAGATCACATGATGCAAGGTTTTTTCTTTTTTTGTGTGCAAACGATAAAGAAAAACTACACGAAAAAAATGTATTTATGATTTCTTCAAAAGGTTGCTTTTTAATTTAGTTTTAGCTTTGTTATAACGAGAATTCGTACATTGAAGGACGATGAATTAATTGACGAATTAATTTATTTTGTGTGCTCGACAAGAAAAGAAAAGGAAAAGAAAAAAGAGAAAACGCAGCGCTTCAAAAGTTGTTATTTTAATCGAAGGAAGAATCAAAGAAGACACACAAGAAACTACATGAAATTTAAAGCAAAAGAAAGGAAAGAAGAGCGAAAATTTGAAAATGAACAAAATCCAATTTTCTCTGCTTTCTTTTCCTTTCCTTTCCTTTCCTTTTTTCGTAATTATTTAGTAATAATTTCGACAATTTCTATGCAAACGTTTTTCTTCTTCTTGCTGATTTCGCAACAGATTCGAAAGGAGCAAGAATTTAGTCGAAACAACGTCTGAACGCGTTCTTACCTGGCAGATGTTGTGTCGCTTGCGGCACGCTGCTCTGCCGCTGCATGCGCTGCATTTGCTGCTGCTGCTGCTGCACGAAGACGCTGGCTGCCGCTGCGCTGCCGTACGGCGATTGCGGCGACGGCGACGTCGAGGCGCCCACAGCGAAACTGCCGGCGCTGCTGTCGCCGCCCGCCGTCTGAAACGAGCTCTGCCGCTGCAGCGTGGCTGCGTTCTGCGCGCCCGGCGAGTTCAGCGAGCGACGTTGCTGCTGGAATTGACGAGCAGCACTGAAAGCGGTGACGCCCTGCAACAGCCACCGAAAAACAGAAGCAACTGAGTTAGAAATTCGCCGGCAGAAGGGGCAAAGACAAACATTTACTTGCAACTGCGCTGACAACATCGGATTGTGTTGCTGCAGCGACATCCTCGTGCTGGCGGCGTTCGCTGCTGCCGTCCACTGCTGCTGCTGCTGCTGCTGCTGCTGACCCGGCGACTGGACGCCGCTGTTGCCCCCGCCGAACGGCGTCTGCCGAGGCGACAGCTGTGCACCTGCTCCAGCGGCGTTGGCTGCCGTTTGACTACCCGGAAAAACCAACTGCTGCTGTTGCTGTTGCTGCTGCTGCTGCTGCGACAGCTGCTGCTGCTGTTGCGGCGACAAACGCTGCGCATTCGCGGGGAAATTGTGTCCGTAGCCTGAGAAAGGAAACGGAAACGAAGGCGAAAACAATGAAAATGCAGACGACGTGAAATCGGATGGCGGCGGCACCTTGATTCGGCTGCGGGCTGAACGGTGCACTGCGCTGCCCCGGGCTGAGCTGCTGCTGCATGAGCGTCTGCGCGAAGTTGGGGCTGAGCTGCGAGTCGGGCGGCAGATTGGTGCGCGACAGCGACACGTTCGGCGCCACCGAGTTGTTCAGCAGCGAGCCGATGTTGTTGAGGCCCGGATTGAGGCCCAAGCCGCTGGCGCTTTCGGGCACCAGCAGCTGCTGCTTCTGTTGCTGCTGCAGCAGGCGCTCCTTCTGCTGCGCCGCCGCCAGCTGCTGCTGCTGTCGCTCCCGCAGACTGCGGTACTGCTGCTGCTGCTGCTGTTGTTGCTGCTGCTGCTGCTGCTGCTGGACGGTGGTGGGCATGCCGACGCCAGCCGCGGCGAGAGGAACGCGGCCCCGCGCTGTGTACATCGGCGGAGGGCGCTGGAAACCCTGCAAGGAAGGACGACAGAGTTACAAGTGAAATGCACCGAGCGCGGCGTTAGTACTTGGAAGCTTTTAGTTACTTGGTTGCTGGCGCGCATCTGCTCCATCAGCTGCTGCATCTGCTGCTGCTGGTTGCTGTTGCGCAGCTGCTGAACCATTTGCAGCATTTGCTGCTGTTGCTGCTGCTGCTGCTGCTGCTGGACGCCCAGCATGGCTCCGGTCGGGTACGCAGGCGGCTGTTGGCCCTGATGCGGCAGCACCTGCGTCTGCTGCTGCTGCTGTTGCTGCTGCGGCTGCGCTACGCCGAAGCCGGACGTTTCGAACATGAGCGACTTCTGGATGGCGCTGATCGCCATCCGCTCGTTGATCTCCTGCTGCGTGAGGCCCGAGGTGGGCGTGGTCGGCGCACTCAGCACGAACGCCTGATCGTCGACGACGTAGTCCATGACGCTGTCGAGCAGCTTCGACAGCTCTGGGTCGCCGTCAGCAGCGGAGTTGAGCAGCTGCTGCTGCTGCTGTTGTTGCTGTTGGAGCTGCAGCTGCTGCTGCTGCTGCTGCTGGTGCGCGGCGGCGACGGCTGCGCTGAGGGAGGCGGTTGTGGCGGATGAGGTAGTTGTGGCGTTTGGAGGTGTGGCATGCATGACGCTGCCGAAAGGCGAGTGATGCATTTGGTCGGCAGGCGACGTTTGCTGCGTGTGTGTGTAGCTCAGCTGCTGCTGCTGCTGCTGCTGCTGCTGTTGAGGTCGTTGTATGTTGGGGGTGCTGGCAGCAGCGACGGCGGCGGCTGCGGCCGCTGAGTTTGCCGCATTCTTCTGCTGCTGCGTGAGGTAGGCTTCGGAAGGTTGCTTGCGTTGGTGGCCGCCGCGCGTCGGTGCCGCCGACGGCGCGTGCGCGTGAGTGTTGACTGTTGTGGTTGCGGTGGCCGCCGCAGCCGCCGTCGACTGCAGCGTGGCGCTCTTCGGCTGCGTGACGGTGTGGTGCATTGTGAGGCCGCCCATGCCGACGCCGCCCACCGGCCCCATGATCGTCGCCGTCGTCGTCACGCGGTTCACCGTCGACGACGTGATGTCCGGGATGACCTTGACGACGGGCGGCGCCGGCAGCACCGGGTTCTTCGGCGGGTTCTCCAGCAGCGAGGCCAGCATCTTGTTCTTCTCGCGCAGCTGCGACGGTTTGTGGTCGTAGCGCTTGGCGTCGATGCCGTCGTCGGCGTCGTTGCGCGACCGCTTGCGCGTCATCGCCGGGTCGGTGCCTTGGATCTTCAGTATGCGCTTGAGGTCCTCCGTCGTCAGGTTGTTGTTGGCGTTGGAGTGGTGGTTGTGGCCGTGGCCGTGCCCGTGGTGGCCGTCATCCTTCTGCAGCTGGCGCATCAGCTCGCTCTGGCGGCCGCCGCCGGAGGAGGAGGCGCCGTTCTTGCCGTCTTCCTCCTCCGTTTTCTCGTTCAGCAGCTGGCGAGAAGCAGGAAGCGAGAAGTCGCGGTCAGAGCGGTTATTTAAACGTGATTGAAAGTGATTCGTACCTGAAGCAGCATCGGGTTGTTGGTGTTGGACTTGTGCAGGCCGGGGCCGAAGAGGCGCCCGGCCGAGCCGTGGCCCATCTTGAAGAGGCCGGCCGGCGTGCCTGCCACCGGGCCGCTGCCGCTGTCCTTGTCGTCGTCGGTGCTCAGGGCGAAGTACTGAAAAGAGACGCAGTCGAGGAGTGGAAACGTGTGGGCGCCATTCGAAAGACCTACCTTCAGCATGTTCTTGCTGTCCTTGGCGTCGCCGTCGGCGCCGTGCAGCAGACTCGACTGGTGCGGCTTCAGAGTGAGCAGATGCCGCAGTCGCTCCGAATCCGTGCTGTTCGTACTGGGAGCCGTTGCTGGGGCGCTTTGCGACGGTGCTGCTAAAATGCCGGGGCCGCCATTTTGTAAAGCTGTTTGCCGTTGCTGTTGCTGTGATTGTTGTGGCTGCTGCTGCGGCTGCATGGTGCTGGCATTATTATTATTGTTGTTGTTGTTTGTGTTGCTGTTGTTGTTGTTGTTGTTGTTCAGTTGATCCTTTTCTGGCTTTTGATCGCTGCTGCTATCGAAGGAAGGAAAACTGAAGCCGAAACTGTTGCCGCTGCTGTTCTGCCCGCCAGCCGCACCACCGCCTCCTGCCCCGCCCCCTCCCCCACCACCAATCAAACCCGTTTGACTAGCATTCGATTGGGGCGACGGCAGACTCGCCGCCGAGTGCGACGACAGCTGATAGGGCGTCGACGGGGAGGCGCACACGGTGTGGGCGGCCGGACTGAAGGCGTGCCCGGAGGGCGGGCGCGGCGTGCTCACCGGCGTGGCTACCGAGGCGCGCGAGTTGGGACGCGAGTCGGTCCAGCCGGTGGCGGCGTCCATCTCGAACGTGGAATGCGCAAAGTCGAAATCGAAGGCCTCCGGGCCGAAGAAGGAGGTGTCGCCGGGGCCGGACGGCGACGCGGTGAAGGACGTCACCACCGACGAATTGTTTGAGTGGTGCTGGCGCGGTGACGACTGCACGCCGAGGCTGCTGGAACCGCCGCCGCTTCCGCCGCCACCGCCATTGATCACCGCCGAAGTCATCAGCGGGCCGCCGACGTTCGTCGTTTGCGTGTGATGGTGATGGGCGTTGCCGCCGCCGCTGCTGATGGTCTGCATGCCACCGCCAACGAGGCCGCCGCCCAGCAGCATCGAGGAGTGCGGCGAGCCGCCGAGCAGCGAGTGCGAGTCGAGCGACAGCGACGACACCAGCGAGGAGACCAAAGCCGAGCTGCCGGTCGGCGAGACGGACGCGCCGCCGCTCATGTTGCTGCTGTTGCTGTTCATGTCGCTGTCCGGGCTGAGGATCGTCTGCACCGACATGATGAAGTCGCTCTCGCCGGGCGTCTGGTTCACGAACAGTCTCGAGTTGGCCTTGACGTGCATGTAGATGTCGGGGGCGCCGAGCCGCAGCCGAAACGGCACCGAAATGAAGTTCGGAATCGGCGGGTTGACGCCCAAGCCGCCGCCCGGCGAGTGCGCCCCCGTCACGGAGCCCACCACCGACGCCGAGTCCTGCAGGTCCTTGAGATGCGACTTCAGACGGTGCAGGTCCTGCACGTGGCAGAGGTCCTGGATGAGCCGGCCGACCCAGCTGCTCAGGTGCACCTTGAACTGCTCGCGCAGCGCCGTCGCATCCAGGCTGAGTATCTTGCCGTGGATGTCCAGCTTGAAGGTCATCTGCTCGACCGGCGCCTGCACGACGTGCTGCTGGATGTTCATCTCCAGCGGCAGCTCGTCCTCGGGCCGCGTGATGAGGCAGAGTACCGAGGAGGAGGAGTCGCCATCATCTGCACAACGAAAGGTTAATTCGGTCGGGTTAATCAAATCGAAGCGGCTTCGGAACTCACCTTTGACTGGTGCCGCTATCAGCACCACCTCCTCGAAGAGTGATTTTTGGTCCATAGCATCGAGCGCGTTCACCTGAGTCGACGCACGCCCGTCCTTGACTAGCATTCGAACTTTGGTCGAAATGCTGCGCTTCGCCTTTGACTGGTTGGCGGCTGCCGAGGAGCCACCGGGTGCGCCGAGTGCTGCGGGGGCGCCGGGAGCGCCGGAAGCCACCGGACCACCGATAGTGCTCACCTGCAACTCGGACCGACTCATCGAGTCGTCGTGGTCGAGGCCCCAACCGCCGGCGGCACTTGCGTACATGTTGCTGATGATGGGGCTTAGCTTGGCATGATCGCCGGGATGCAGGTAGGCGTAGAGCGGCTTCTTGTACAGGTCCTGCTTCTCATAGCCGATGAGCTCGCGTATGTTCTGCGTGCAGGACTCGATGATGCCGTCGGCGTTCACCTGCAGCAGCACCCAACCCACCGACGAGATGTAGTGCTCGAGCGCTTCGAAGTACGCCGAGATCTCCGGTGCCGGCCCGTTCAGCAACGACGTGTCCGCCGTCAGCGGCGGCTCCGTGGAACTGACTTCGCCCTGCTGCACCGGGTGAATGGAGCAGTTGTCGGTGGCACAGCGACTGCAGCGCGTCGACGTCGCCTTCGGAGTGCTGTTGGGCGTTGTTGTGGTCGCGGACGCTGACGCTGAGGCTGCTTGCGTCGCGTTGGAAGTAGCTGTGCTGGCTGCGATGTTCGAGAGCGATGACGTCGAGGAGGAGGACGACGACGATGACGACGACGACGACAACGACGACGTGGAGGATGACGAGTTTCTTGAGGTTGAGGAAATATCACGACTTTGGCCTTTATCGCAAATATCACGGTACTTGAAGGGACAGAAACAGAGGAAAAGACGAAGAAAAAGAGAGAAGAAAGAGAATTATTAGAGTGTGAAGAGCAAATATTGAACGTGATTGAAAAACAATGAAATTTTTGGCGGCGAAGTGACGATATTTCGGGTCGTTCACTCACCGAGATTCTTTGTGATTTCAGTTGATTTTTTCCCTGTGTATCGAATGGCATGTAATAGTATTTTTAAACGTTGCCGATGACTCAGTAATTAAATATTTTGCGAAGTGATTTTATGTTCAGTGATTTTTTTAGTCACCAAAATTGAGATGTGCATAAAAATTCTGTGCCCCCGAAATTATATATTTTTATAGCTTTATTATTGTTAAAATTGTCTTTAAAATTTTTAAGAGTCGAGTTAACAACATGGAGTCTATCGTGTAAAAGACTCCAATAAGAAATTCAAGTGGCATTCATGAAAATTAGTAGCCAGGGTTATAGCCGCGGGGAGTTTCCTGACTTGGAGTGTGCTGGGGAGTTGTGGAAAGAACTGTTTAAATAAAGGAATTTGGAATTCACAACATTGACAAGGTTCTCATCTTTTTACGTCGGTATGGAAACATGGAATTACTTCCGACAATTATCAACAGATCGACTTGAGTAAACGTGTTTATGTAGTACACAAAATACTCGATGAAATCGTACTCAGTTTAGTCACCAAAATCATTGATTGTGAATTAAGGAAAGCTTTTAATAGATAGTTATTTTCCTCATAAGTTAAGAGCATTTCAAGAAACCAAACGACGTTGACCAAATCAAATTGATAATGACCAAATTAATCACGGTTTCTGTGGCTGTTATCTGGGATTTTGTTGGTTTTATGCCGTTTCTTAACTCAACTGCAAAAGTTTTTCACTATTTTGACTTGTTTGTTCCGGTCTCGTAATTGTTATTGATTTGTTTCGTCTTTATATTGGACAAGTTTTTCGCATCTTTCGAAACCTCTTTTCACGATGTAATATTTTACGGTATACTATATCCAATGATCTCTTTAGATTTGTTCAATATACATTTCTCCAAAGACTTTCTTCTCTTGTTTGAATTTGATTGAATATTGATTTCATATTTGCATATTTTGGAACAGAAGTTTGCCTAAGAAAGCCAAACTTTTGCTTTATAAAACATGCACAAGACTCGTAATCTTATACGGCTTCCCTATCTGGTTTAATGTTTTCCCAACGGTCATTAAAGAATTTGAAATTTTAGAACGAAAGGTCTTGAGACACTGTATTGGAAAATATTTTCAATCACATACACAGCGTTATTCGAACCGTTTTGTCTATAAGATGGCTAAAGTATTTCCGATTGGACTTTACGTTTCTGACATCTTGCACAGATTTGTAAATAGAATTGTTTGTCACGAGAACAATTGCATTCTTGGTATTTTCAACAAACAAAGAGTTTTTAACTGGTCGAATTCCACGTATTTATCACCTATTGGCTTTATAAATGAACTTCCGGCAAATTTTGATCTAACTGTATCTTTATGTCATGATTTTTATAAATCTTCAACTCCCGGTACTCATAGAGGCTAGCATTAAAAGTGTTTTAAGGGTTTGTTTGCTCTTTTTTTTGTTCTTGTTTTTACATGTTACTTTTAGATTATAGTTAGTATTAAGTTTAACATTGTACATACATATGTAGTTAGTTTTAAGTCTATTATTTTCGGAGTTGTACCTCCAAATCATGTTGGCTTTGGGAGCAAAAGCGATCTTCTTTTATGTTAATTAAATCTTTAATTTGACCTTGTCATCCTTAAGTCTAATACTGATGTATATTCATGCTGTATAGATAATACATTATAGTCTTTAATTGTAACACTTTGTTTATTGAATTACATGTTCTTGTACTGTTATTCAAAATGGCTCAATAAATGTCAAATTTCATATTTGCATCTCGAAAAAAATTTTATAATAATTTATGCCAAATTTAAGGAATCAATTAAAAAATCTAGTATATAAAGGACTTTGTTACAATATGTGTACAAGTTTTAACCAAAATTAGAAAAGGATTTCTGCTCAAAATCGGGTAACCTACTGGATGTAGACTATTCACGCTCAAATATATTATTTTAGATATACTACTGCGACGCCAGTTTTTGAATTGTACAAATTATTCAAAGAGGGTCGGGAACGCGTTGACGACGAACCACGTCCAAGAAGGTTTGTTGACAGCTCTTGTTGACAGTTTTCTTCGATCATCGAGGTGTGGTGCACTGCGAATTCCTTCCGACAGGCCAAACTGTCAACAAGAAATACTATTTGAGTGTTATGCGTCGTTTACGCGAAGCGATTCGTAAAAAGAGGCCGGAATCATGGGCCGACAGCTCTATTAAAAAATTGTGGATTTTTGTATGGAAGATTTTGCAATCGAAATTTTGTCGAAGAATCCCGAACAGAATTCTGTGATAATTCTGTGAACATTTTTAGAAAAAGCCTCGAACAAAAAAAAAAGTGTCGGGGAAAAAAGGAATTTCTGGAAGCCAAACTTACTTCGGAAGATTTCGGAACTTCTCGCGACTGAAGACGATGGTTACATGATGAATTTAAAGACGAAGCAAAGATTTAAAAGAACAATAAAAGCTACGCTGAAAAAGTGCTGTAATTCTGATGCATTTGAAGCAATTGTCAATTGTTTAATTCTCAAACAGCATACAAATAACACGCAGTAGTAGCGAAAACACACAGAACAGAGCAACAACTGACTTAAGCCAAGAAAAACACACGATCATGTGTAATATTTTTGCACCTTATTCGTAATGCAGTTCGTTGATCTTCAAGCAGACGATGGCAACGACGGCAACGGCAACGACGACAACAACTCAATTCTGTGCACAACAACAAGAAACCAGCAGAACAAGAATAATAACAATAACAATAAAAAGAACAAGAGGAAGAAGTAGCGTTCACAAATCAGTCACTAAAACACATCGAAGAGAAAAGAAAGAGCAACTTAAATTTATTGTAAGAGCGGCCTAAAAACACACACTCGCTCGCATTGAGCATTCATTGTTAAAAAAGAGAAAAATAACATTGAATTAAATGAATATTAAACGAATTTCGGGATTTATTGAATTTTTTCCACGTGATAGAAACTCAATTTTGAGTTGGAGGCAGAGAAATTAAGTTTAAAAAGCGGCAACTCACTTTTATGAAGGCTTTTTCAAGTGTTTTTCTAATAAAGTCAGGGATTATTTTCCTCCTTCACCACTAGAAACAAATTAATTCCCTGTTAAGGGAATTTTCGCTGTCGACTTTGAAGATTCAAATACAAAAAACTACTACAATTTTTTCAATATTGATGGACAATTTTAAATCAATAAAAGGGAAAAAATATTAAATTAATTAAAATGATTTTTAATATTTAAAATCGTAGGAAGTACGCCAAGGGATTTGCACAGATAAAAAGCGATAAAATGTAAATAAATTACATGGAAATTTTATTCCTTTAAAATGTTTGTTTATTAGGATTTTTTTTTTTTTTTGGTAATACAATAAAATTCATTATAACGGTAGATATGAAAAAAAAAAAAATAAGTTTCAATTTCTTCAAAATACCAGCAGTAAAAATAACAACAGCCTTCACAAAATGGCGATTGCATTCGCTACGTGCAACTGTAATTCGAATATTTTATTTTTTTACTGTGCACACATCAATATATCGTATACTATATGTAAACGATATTGAAATGAGAATTTCAGTCACGTATCGAAAAGGGAAAAAATAGCAGCAGCAGCAACACACACCAAAACACACAAACACACGCACACGCACTCAACCTGAAATTAACATGTTTGAGGCAACGAATTAATCAGCTGTTAAAACGACTGCCTAAATTGAATTTCCACACTTTTCCTGTCCCATCGAATACCAAAGCAAACAACAACAACAACAACAACATCACCGCCTACGCAGCAACAAATAACCAAATAAATGCAAATTCATGGCAACTTGAATTTTATAACATGAAACTGAAGAGACTTCCGACGACGAAGACACGAACGACGACGACACGAACGACGTTGACGAATGCATTGACCAATGACGCATTGCGCCTCATGATGTCTGCCGCATTCGTGTCGCCGCGCTTAACGTTACGCATCGCAGCTCGCAATGCGCCCGGCCTCATTGAACTGCGTGTGCCCACGCCAGCACCAGGCACTTAAGTATGCAAATATGCAAAGGAGTGATGGCGGCAATGATGATAGCAGCAGCTAAGAACGGGAGAAGCGGGCGAGAGCATGACACTGCTGCTTATTGCTATTGTTGCTTGGATAAACTACGCTAAGCAGTCACCTTCCTGTTGCCTGTTGTTGTTGTTGTTGTTGTTGCGGTTGTTGTTTTGTGCTCTTTCCAAACAAAACCCACAGCACAAATAAATTTCATGCTCTGCACTTCGCCATATCACAAACACCAAGCGTTGCTTTTCTAGAATTTTTTTCTTTTTTGTAATATTTTTACTTTTAAATGCAGTAAAAAATTTAGTGTTGTTTTCATTTTAATTTCTATCGCTTGTTTTCCTAGTTCAAAATTATTGCTCTTTTGTCTACGTTTCTGCAACATTTGTTTTTGTTTTTGCTGCTGCGTTTTTTTTTTTTTTGCTTTAAATTTTATTGTCAAATGCTGCGGGCTGTAAACTGAAACTGGTAACAAGAAAGTCATGTGTGAAGTGTACCGAACACAACAGCAACAAAACCGAAAACCGTAACCGTAAAATTTGTCCTTTTTTTTAGACAGTTTTTTCGCCATTTTTTGTTTTTTTCATTTTTTGCGTTTTGTTGTATGCAAAAGTGCATCGTTGGTTGCGTTAATCACTTAAATACCGAGATGAGGGTCCCTTTGAGAATCGTATTTAAAAGTTGGATATACAAAAAAAAAAAAAAAAAAAAAAATTAAATTCCAAATAGAAAATAATTCAAAAATGAATTAAAAACGAGCGAACTTCAGAATAAAATTTAATATAAAAATTCAATCTAAGAAGTTATTAATAATTTAATGCCAATTTAATAATAATTTCATAATACTTTCAAATTCCTAAATTTGATTTAAAAATAATTTAATATCCATTAAAGAATTTCATTTTCAAAAGCAAAAAAAAAAAAATTGTTGAATTGAAGTTGAAGAATGGAGAATATTTTTTCTGCTCCCGATTCGAGTGGAATTTCGATTGGAATTTATCGAAGCCGTTTCCGTCTATTAACTAGAGCACAAACTAATAAATTAACGTAATGCAAACAATTAATAAAGTGATTTTATTATGGTTTTTATAGCGCAGAACATTCCAAACGTAGGCCATTAAATTAAACAAAGGAAATGCAGGCAAAACTAATTGCAATACGAAGGCAATAAAAAGGAAAGCAATCAAAAGAAATGCAAAGAACGAAAAATAAGCGCATCAAAAAATCGAAAAAGAATGAAGGAAAACATAAATCAAATTAAGAACAAGAAAATATTTTAAACATAAAGGAAGCAGCTCAAAATGAATGAATGAGAGTAGAGCGAACAAAGGATGCTGCCACGAGGTGATTTTTTTAACAATACCAATCGAAGCGCTCCAAGTTTTTTATTTTCTTTTATTTTTTTTTTTTACAATTTTTTATAAATTTTTGTATTTTTGTTTTTAATAGTTTTTTGTTTGTTCCTGCGTTCTTTTTTTGTGCCATAAAAATAAATGAACTAAAAAGAGTATCAATTCTTTGCTTCTGCTTGGAGTGATATGAAATCGGCGAATTCCATGAAAGACTCCTTGCTGTTCTTACGTAAAAGGAACGTAAGGAATCTTGCTCACGTTTTCGACAGTTCCCGATGTACAAAAAGAAGGGAGGGAGGCAAATATGGGCGATGCTCGACACGCGACAAACTTCCAGAGCATGAAACAAAGCAACGTAACGCAACACGACAACATGACGTACGATTATGTAACGTAACATATTGTGACACATGTCAACGTTACGCAACACGACGTAAGGCAACACGCGGGGCCACATAGAGACGTTGACAACGACGTCAACGATCGAAATGACAGTCGTAAGGAGACATGAGGATGCCTCCACGCTGCCAAACGTCAAAAAAACCGCTACATACAAAAGACTGAGAAAAGAAATTGAATCATGAAGCCGACAAATGATGGATGAAGGATTCGCAGAGGACAAGCAGAGAAGACGAAGAGGAAGAAATGAAGAAAAATTACGTTCAAATCTTCAAAATCGGGCCACTTTTATTTGCGTTACGTTGTTTTTATTATTTTCGTTTAATTGCATTAATTTCGCTTTATTTTATGTGTAATTTTTTCGCATCATTGAGTTTCTCTTCATTGCTGAATTCGGACCACCGCGGCGAGACCCACATTCAGAATAATTAAAAAACGAAACTCTGAAATTGTTGCCTATTTTCAGGCTCGCAATCATCATTTCTCAATAATATTATTGAATATTTAAATTGCTTTTCATTGATTTTTAAAAAAAAGTTTTGATGCAAAAAAATGGATGCCGGATAAAATTTGAATATTTTAAAAATGTTTTTTTTTCGCTTTTTACTTACTGTTTTGACCACTTGATTCAAAATGGCGGCTTTGTCCGGCTTCGTTGAGGTCATATCACCGCGCTTGTTGAGCTGCAAGAATTCGGACAGCTGCTCGATGTAATTATTTTCGAGTTCTCGGCGTCTTTTCTCATTGTTACATTTATTAATCTGCGACTGAGGCTACAATGAGAAAAGAGAAAAGCGAAAAAAGAAGAAATATATTATAATTATTTATTTTTATTCCAAAAAATGTTATTATATTTATAATTAATTGCTGTATGAGCTCCAAAGATACTGATGCAAACGGTAGCGACATCTCAAAAGCTCCTTAGATGACCTATAATCAATTTCTACAACTACTAAAGACAAGAAGATTCCTGCACTGTATACTGCCTAAATGAAATATTTGCTATACAGATGATTCAATCACATTTTAACCATAGTTTCCATCAACATTGATATCAACGATTGATAATGTCAAAGTTTCGCATCAGCAATATTTCTCTGGATCTTCAGACCGACAAACGAATAACTATAATAATTAATAAATCGTCCCAAAGAATAGAATCCCAAAGGACCAGAGGCTCATCCCCATTTACTCAAAGCACTACGTTTATATCGTCCTAAAGTCCTATGACTTGAGACGTGATATTGGCCAGAGTTTGCGCTTTAATCTTTTCCCAGTTCAACTTTTATCGGGATTTGGTTTTGCCGTGAAATAACCGGCCGACTTTCACGGGGTTTTCTCAGGATTTTTACTCGGGATTTTCCCTTTTTACTTCTAAACACGCTTCTGCACTTCTGCCTGCGTTTTCTCAACACTCTTTAAGGCTTTTTGGGGGGCGCGTTTTAACTATAAAAAGCTACAGTTTTTCGTATATTTTTCAGATTTTCTTTGCATTCTTCTGGCGCGTCTTTAATCACATAAAATTACTCTTAACAATCATTTTCATTTTAATCATTGTAACATTAACTAGTAAAGGTGTTGTCTACAGCCGGGCTGTAGCCGAAATACCCTACACCTTAAAGCTGCATATATACTCGTATATATATAAAATATATATATTTTATATCTAATAATAAATATACAATATATATATATATATATATAATAATAATAATAAAAACAAAAAATTTTTTTTAAAAGTGGGCGGATCACGCCCATATTTGGCATATTAACTGGAAGCATTAGTCTAAACCTACATATAAAATTTTCTTGTCTTCTCTCAAAAAGTGATGCTGATATGGCCTTTTTTAATAGGCAAAACAGAGGTACCTGCACTCTCGATATAAAAAGTAGGCGTGGTTCTTCGGCGATTTTGCCCATTTTCAATACGAAACACCCCAACATAGCAACGAATATTTTTGCCAAATTTCATTTTGAAATCTTAATCCGTTCTCGTGTGATCGTGATTTCAACGGACAGACAGACAGACAGACAGACGGACAGACATCGTTATTTCAATTCTGGTGGTGATGCTGATCAAGAATATATATACTTTTCCATACCTATCTTGTCTAGTTCTATGCGTTACACACTCCGGTAGAAAGTGAATATACCCTCAACTTTAAGTTGTAGGGTATAATAAAAATTGAACTTAAACTCACCAAATTTGATTTGGAATCGGTTTTTCTACGGATTTTACGATTCGATGTCGCTGAATTGGCTGAGATCGGCGATGCAACGGCATTCATAATGGCTGAACGTTGCAAAGCAGCAGCCAGCGTTGCAGCTGAAGCCGCTTTTTGTTGTGGCACTAAAGTAACGCTGCTGTTGCTGTTACTATTGCTGCTGCTGTTGTTGTTGTTGTTGTTGTTGTTATTAGCCAGCGATAAATTGTTGTTAAGATGATTTTGATTTTGATTGACGCTTATATTTTGAACAGCGATCAATGCATTCTGATGCTGCTGCTGCTGTTGCTGTTGCTGCAAGTTATTGATGCTTTGATGGAATGATCCACCGACCATCAGGCCACCGCCAACACCGATGCCGGCGCCCGATTTCGGCGCCAAACCCACCAACGAAGCTGTTACCACGCTGTGGCCGGAGCCGGCGGCTGTAACTGAAACAGCAGCGGTTGCTGCAGCCGGTGAGGAATGAGGTAACGTACAGAAGGCGGCAGAGTTGCTGCTGCTGTTGTTTTTGCTGTTGCTGTTGTGATGCTGCTGCTGCTGACTTCGCGACGACGCAAAAGCTGCCGGCGACGGCGACGAAGAAGCTGCTTCCGTTGATGCAGGCGGAGATGCAGATGCTGCTGGCGCTGAGGCTGACGCTGAGGATGTCGTTTGTATTGCCCAATGATCTGGTAAGTCACATGGGCCAAGCCTACAAAACGAAATGAAAGTCAATAAAGGAATAAAACCAATTGCTAGTTTATATAATCACTAAAATAGATAACAGCTAAAAATGTAAATGGAATTCATATAGGAAAAAAATCGGTCTTTCCTGAATTCTAAAAAATTAAAGGCGCCATCACACGGCAACTTTATGAGAGCCGCTGCATGTCAACAGATGCCGTTGGTTGTCAGTATTAAAACGATATACATATAGTCAAAGAAACCAAGGAATAAACGAATAAATAAATGAATGATAGAACAAACGACTGAATAAAGAAACAAACGAATGAATAAAGACACAAACGAACGAATGAATGATTGAAAAAACTAGTAACCAAACAAACTAATGCACAAGAAACGAGTAACGAATTGAAAAAACCAACGAATGAAGAAATGAACAAACGAACGAATTAAAAAACAAACGAACGAATGAATGAATGAAAAAACGAGTAACCAAACAAACGAATGCACAAATAAACGATTAACGAATTGAACAAACCAACGAATGAAGAGATGAACAAACGAACGAATGAATGAATGAAAAAACGAGTAACAAACAAACGAGTAACGAATTGAACAAACCAACGAATGAAGAGATGAACAAACAAACGAATGAATGAATGAAAAAACGAGTAACCAAACAAATGAATGCACAAAGAAACGAATTGAACACACCAACGAATGAACAAACGAATGAACAAACAAATGAAGAAACGATTGAATACGCAAACGAACGAATGAACGAATGAATAATGAAGCAAACGAATGAACAAACGATTGAACAAACGAATAAGCGAGCAAATTAACGATTAAATAAAAGAATAAATGGAATTTACTGGTGTTATATATAGATGTAATATGGCAACACTCTAACTGAAGTTGAATAAAGACGACACTGGTCATCTGGCAGTGAACGTAATAAAACATGGCGCAGCCGGTACGGAAAAATTATAAGAACAAATGGTAGAAACGCGAGCACAAACTGAAAATAAAAGTGATATAAAAAACGAAATGCCTCCCGATAATAAATCTGTGAACTTTGATGTGCGAAAACCAGATGAATTGCAGCTTAATGGAAATGTAGCAGAAAATTGGCGTGTCTTCAAGCAAAATTTTGACATTTTTGCAATCGCTATTGGGTTGGATGAAATAGATGAAAAGAAAAAGGTTGCAGTTTTCCTAAATGCCTGTGGTGCAGAAACAATCGAGATTTTTAATACATTGGGCTTGTCAGATGAGCAAAAAAAGGAGTTTAATGCTGTTGTGAAAGCGGTTGCAAATTATTGCACACCAAAAAAGAATGAGGTTTACGAGGCTTTTAAATTTAATTCAAGAAGACAAGAAGAAGGCGAGTCTTTTGATGCTTATTTGCTTGATTTACGTAAACTTGTTAAAACCTGCGGTTACAATAATCCCGATAGAATGATCAGGGATAATATTGTTGTTGGAATAAGCGACAACAAACTTCGCAAAAAGTTTTTAGAAACAGAAGATCTGAAATTAGAAAGAGCAATAGAAATTGCACGTGCATCTGAACTGGTTGAAAAACATGCTAACGATATGCAAAATCAAACAAAAAATCCGGTAACGGTGGACGCATTAAACGGCAAACAAAGCACAAGAATTTCAATGAAAACGAACAACAACAATGCAAATATGAGAGAAACCAACAATTTACCTAATATGAGTGAGCGAAAGAACAGCTGTAAATTTTGCAAAGGCATACACATGAATCGTCGTTGTCCAGCATTCGGTAAGCGATGCAATAACTGTGGTCGCTTCAATCATTTTAGCATTGCTTGTTACGCTTCAAAAGTTCGTGAAATAAAAGAGTACAATATGTTAGAAGCACAAGACAATGAGATTTGTTTGCATAATATTGCTGAAATTGGTGTTGAGGGGAAAAGGTGGTATGAAAAAATTCGTGTAAACGATTGCTTGATAAACTTTAAGTTGGACACTGGTGCTGACGTAAGTGTCCTACCGTACAGATTTCTGAAATATATGAAGAACCTTAAACTAAATAAAAGTGGTTTCCCTCCGCAAAGTTATGGAGGAACAGATTTAGATTACAAAGGAACTGCCGATTGCATTGTAATGTGTCGAAATGAAGTTAAAAGTTTGAGATTCACGGTGATTGACACAACTTATGAGCCGCTGCTTGGTCTAGAGGCATGTCAAAAGTTGAATTTGATTAAGCGCATTAACACGCTACAAAACTCAACAAAACAGATATTCATTGAAAGAAATCCTGATATTTTTGAAGGTTTGGGTTGTTTTGTCACCAATTTAGATATTAAAGTAAAACTAGTAAGGGTACCTTCGGTCAGACCGAAGCTTATATACCCTACATCCCAGCAACCTTTATTATAAAAAAAAAAAAAGTAGGCGTGTCACTCCGCCGATTTTCCCCATTTTCAATACAGAGTTATCTATGATGGCAGAGAATATTCGTACCGAATTTCAAGTCAATTCTTCCAACCGTTATTCTGGAATTGCGGTTTATATCAATGTCATATGTTCGTGGGCGGACACGCCCATTTTTTTTAAAAATTTAATCTACCTGTACCGATGTATTCGGAAACAAAATTGAAGCTCAAAACTAAGTCTACAAGTTGAAATATTGTTAAAAGAATTAGTATTTGTTAAAAAAGTAGGCGTGGCGCTGCACCGATTTATCCCATTTTCAATCCCACAGAGTTTCGGATGACAAAGAATATACGTGCAAAATTTCATCGCGATAGCTTCATTCGTTCTCCTGTAATCGTGATTTCCACAGACAGACAGACAGACAGACAGACAGACAGACAGACAGACAGACAGACAGACAGACAGACAGACAGACAGACAGACTACGGACATGGCTAAATCGACTCAGGAGGTGACACTGATCAAGAATATATATACTTTTCCATACCTGCCACGTCTCCTTTAATGCGTTACACACGGAAGCACAAAGTGAATATACCCTCATTCCTTCGGATGTAGGGTATAAAAAGATTCTGTCCCAGTAGTGAAAGCTGCAAGGCGAATACCGTTATCATTAAGTGAACGTGTAAATGCGGAACTGCATCGAATGGCTGATCGGGGAATAATAGAGCGTGTCGATGGACCTATTGAGCGTGCATCGAATTTGGTCATAGTTGAGAAAAAAAACGGTCAGCTTCGCTTATGCATTGATCCTCAAGATGTAAACAATGACATCTTATTAGAAAATCACACGATTCCATCGTTTGAGTCAATAGCAGCCAAACTTGCAAATAAAAAGTATTTTACTGTCCTTGATTTGAAAGAAGGGTTTTGGCAAATTGGACTTAGCAAGACAGCAAGCGAGTTATGCACTTTTAATAAAGAGCGTGAAGTTAAATTCGTAAATCCGTCGCGATCTTAGCAAAGACACAAACCAAAAACACGAATTTAAATTCGTATTTTGAGCCATTACCTGGCATCGCTAATGTAATGCGTACTTTTGTTCCAGAAACATTGTTAAAAAAAATATGGATTCTGAATACATGCTATACACCGTTGAAAAGAGGAAGACGAGATCTTTCCAACGAAGTATGAATTTTGTTGCACGAACATAGCGTGTTTTCCGTACACAGTGCAGCAGAATTCGATTAAAACTCGTAATCCAGACACACTTGTTCGAAAAAATATGGATTCTGAATACATGCTATACACCGTTGAAAAGAGGAAGACGAGACCTTTCCAACGGTGTATGAATTTTGCGTGCACAGGCAAGAATTTGGTGGCAGCGGTTGCATGATCATAGCGTGTTTTCCTTACACACTGCAGCAGAATTCGATTAAAACTCGAAATCCAGACACACTTGTTCGAAAAAATATGGATTCTGAATACATGCTATACACCGTTGAAAAGAGGAAGACGAGACCTTTCCAACGATGTATGAATTTTGCGTGCACAGGCAAGAATTTGGTGGCAGCGGTTGCATGAACATAGCGTGTTTTCCGTACTCACTGCAGCAGAATTCAACTAAAACTCGTAATCCAGACACACTTGTTCGAAAAAATATGGATTCTGAATACATGCTATATACCGTTGAAAAGAGGAAGACGAGACCTTTCCAACGATGTATGAATTTTGCGTGCACAGGCAAGAATTTGGTGGCAGCGGTTGCATGATCATAGCGTGTTTTCCTTACACACTGCAGCAGAATTCGATTAAAACTCGAAATCCAGACACACTTGTTCGAAAAAATATGGATTCTGAATACATGCTATACACCGTTGGAAAGAGGAAGACGAGACCTTTCCAACGGTGTATGAATTTTGCGTGCACAGGCAAGAATTTGGTGGCAGCGGTTGCACGAACATAGCGTGTTTTCCGTACTCACTGCAGCAGAATTCAACTAAAACTCGTAATCCAGACACACTTGTTCGAAAAAATATGGATTCTGAATACATGCTATACACCGTTGAAAAGAGAAAGACGAGACCTTTCCAACGATGTATGAATTTTGCGTGCACAGGCAAGAATTTGGTGGCAGCGGTTGCATGAACATAGCGTGTTTTCCGTACTCACTGCAGCAGAATTCAACTAAAACTCGTAATCCAGACACACTTGTTCGAAAAAATATGGATTCTGAATACATGCTATACACCGTTGAAAAGAAGAAGACGAGACCTTTCCAACGATGTATGAATTTTGCGTGCACAGGCAAGAATTTGGTGGCAGCGGTTGCATGAACATAGCGTTTTTTCCGTACACAGTGCAGCAGAATTCGATTAAAACTCGTAATCCAGACACACTTGTTCGAAAAAATATGGATTCTGAATACATGCTATACACCGTTGAAAAGAAGAAGACGAGACCTTTCCAACGATGTATGAATTTTGCGTGCACAGGCAAGAATTTGGTGGCAGCGGTTGCATGAACATAGCGTGTTTTCCGTACTCACTGCAGCAGAATTCAACTAAAACTCGTAATCCAGACACACTTGTTCGAAAAAATATGGATTCTGAATACATGCTATACACCGTTGAAAAGAGGAAGACGAGACCTTTCTAACGATGTATGAATTTTGCGTGCACAGGCAAGAATTTGGTGGCAGCGGTTGCACGAACATAGCGTGTTTTCCGTACTCACTGCAGCAGAATTCAACTAAAACTCGTAATCCAGACACACTTGTTCGAAAAAATATGGATTCTGAATACATGCTATACACCGTTGAAAAGAGAAAGACGAGACCTTTCCAACGATGTATGAATTTTGCGTGCACAGGCAAGAATTTGGTGGCAGCGGTTGCATGAACATAGCGTGTTTTCCGTACTCACTGCAGCAGAATTCAACTAAAACTCGTAATCCAGACACACTTGTTCGAAAAAATATGGATTCTGAATACATGCTATACACCGTTGAAAAGAAGAAGACGAGACCTTTCCAACGATGTATGAATTTTGCGTGCACAGGCAAGAATTTGGTGGCAGCGGTTGCATGAACATAGCGTTTTTTCCGTACACAGTGCAGCAGAATTCGATTAAAACTCGTAATCCAGACACACTTGTTCGAAAAAATATGGATTCTGAATACATGCTATACACCGTTGAAAAGAAGAAGACGAGACCTTTCCAACGATGTATGAATTTTGCGTGCACAGGCAAGAATTTGGTGGCAGCGGTTGCATGAACATAGCGTGTTTTCCGTACTCACTGCAGCAGAATTCAACTAAAACTCGTAATCCAGACACACTTGTTCGAAAAAATATGGATTCTGAATACATGCTATACACCGTTGAAAAGAGGAAGACGAGACCTTTCCAACGATGTATGAATTTTGCGTGCACAAGCAAGAATTTGGTGGCAGCGGTTGCATGAACATAGCGTGTTTTCCGTACTCACTGCAGTAGAATTCAACTAAAACTCGTAATCCAGACACACTTGTTCGAAAAAATATGGATTCTGAATACATGCTATATACCGTTGAAAAGAGGAAGACGAGACCTTTCCAACGATGTATGAATTTTGCGTGCACAGGCAAGAATTTGGTGGCAGCGGTTGCATGATCATAGCGTGTTTTCCTTACACACTGCAGCAGAATTCGATTAAAACTCGAAATCCAGACACACTTGTTCGAAAAAATATGGATTCTGAATACATGCTATACACCGTTGAAAAGAGGAAGACGAGACCTTTCCAACGATGTATGAATTTTGCGTGCACAGGCAAGAATTTGGTGGCAGCGGTTGCATGAACATAGCGTGTTTTCCGTACTCACTGCAGCAGAATTCAACTAAAACTCGTAATCCAGACACACTTGTTCGAAAAAATATGGATTCTGAATACATGCTATATACTGTTGAAAAGAGGAAGACGAGACCTTTCCAACGATGTATGAATTTTGCGTGCACAGGCAAGAATTTGGTGGCAGCGGTTGCATGATCATAGCGTGTTTTCCTTACACACTGCAGCAGAATTCGATTAAAACTCGAAATCCAGACACACTTGTTCGAAAAAATATGGATTCTGAATACATGCTATACACCGTTGAAAAGAGGAAGACGAGACCTTTCCAACGATGTATGAATTTTGCGTACACAAGCAAGAATTTGGTGGCAGCGGTTGCATGAACATAGCGTGTTTTCCGTACTCACTGCAGCAGAATTCAACTAAAACTCGTAATCCAGACACACTTGTTCGAAAAAATATGGATTCTGAATACATGCTATATACCGTTGAAAAGAGGAAGACGAGACCTTTCCAACGATGTATGAATTTTGCGTGCACAGGCAAGAATTTGGTGGCAGCGGTTGCATGATCATAGCGTGTTTTCCTTACACACTGCAGCAGAATTCGATTAAAACTCGAAATCCAGACACACTTGTTCGAAAAAATATGGATTCTGAATACATGCTATACACCGTTGGAAAGAGGAAGACGAGACCTTTCCAACGGTGTATGAATTTTGCGTGCACAGGCAAGAATTTGGTGGCAGCGGTTGCACGAACATAGCGTGTTTTCCGTACTCACTGCAGCAGAATTCAACTAAAACTCGTAATCCAGACACACTTGTTCGAAAAAATATGGATTCTGAATACATGCTATACACCGTTGAAAAGAAAAAGACGAGACCTTTCCAACGATGTATGAATTTTGCGTGCACAGGCAAGAATTTGGTGGCAGCGGTTGCATGAACATAGCGTGTTTTCCGTACTCACTGCAGCAGAATTCAACTAAAACTCGTAATCCAGACACACTTGTTCGAAAAAATATGGATTCTGAATACATGCTATACACCGTTGAAAAGAAGAAGACGAGACCTTTCCAACGATGTATGAATTTTGCGTGCACAGGCAAGAATTTGGTGGCAGCGGTTGCATGAACATAGCGTTTTTTCCGTACACAGTGCAGCAGAATTCGATTAAAACTCGTAATCCAGACACACTTGTTCGAAAAAATATGGATTCTGAATACATGCTATACACCGTTGAAAAGAAGAAGACGAGACCTTTCCAACGATGTATGAATTTTGCGTGCACAGGCAAGAATTTGGTGGCAGCGGTTGCATGAACATAGCGTGTTTTCCGTACTCACTGCAGCAGAATTCAACTAAAACTCGTAATCCAGACACACTTGTTCGAAAAAATATGGATTCTGAATACATGCTATACACCGTTGAAAAGAGGAAGACGAGACCTTTCCAACGATGTATGAATTTTGCGTGCACAGGCAAGAATTTGGTGGCAGCGGTTGCATGATCATAGCGTGTTTTCCGTACTCACTGCAGTAGAATTCAACTAAAACTCGTAATCCAGACACACTTGTTCGAAAAAATATGGATTCTGAATACATGCTATATACCGTTGAAAAGAGGAAGACGAGACCTTTCCAACGATGTATGAATTTTGCGTGCACAGGCAAGAATTTGGTGGCAGCGGTTGCATGAACATAGCGTGTTTTCCGTACTCACTGCAGCAGAATTCAACTAAAACTCGTAATCCAGACACACTTGTTCGAAAAAATATGGATTCTGAATACATGCTATACACCGTTGAAAAGAAGAAGACGAGACCTTTCCAACGATGTATGAATTTTGCGTGCACAGGCAAGAATTTGGTGGCAGCGGTTGCATGAACATAGCGTTTTTTCCGTACACAGTGCAGCAGAATTCGATTAAAACTCGTAATCCAGACACACTTGTTCGAAAAAATATGGATTCTGAATACATGCTATACACCGTTGAAAAGAAGAAGACGAGACCTTTCCAACGATGTATGAATTTTGCGTGCACAGGCAAGAATTTGGTGGCAGCGGTTGCATGAACATAGCGTGTTTTCCGTACTCACTGCAGCAGAATTCAACTAAAACTCGTAATCCAGACACACTTGTTCGAAAAAATATGGATTCTGAATACATGCTATACACCGTTGAAAAGAGGAAGACGAGACCTTTCTAACGATGTATGAATTTTGCGTGCACAGGCAAGAATTTGGTGGCAGCGGTTGCACGAACATAGCGTGTTTTCCGTACTCACTGCAGCAGAATTCAACTAAAACTCGTAATCCAGACACACTTGTTCGAAAAAATATGGATTCTGAATACATGCTATACACCGTTGAAAAGAGAAAGACGAGACCTTTCCAACGATGTATGAATTTTGCGTGCACAGGCAAGAATTTGGTGGCAGCGGTTGCATGAACATAGCGTGTTTTCCGTACTCACTGCAGCAGAATTCAACTAAAACTCGTAATCCAGACACACTTGTTCGAAAAAATATGGATTCTGAATACATGCTATACACCGTTGAAAAGAAGAAGACGAGACCTTTCCAACGATGTATGAATTTTGCGTGCACAGGCAAGAATTTGGTGGCAGCGGTTGCATGAACATAGCGTTTTTTCCGTACACAGTGCAGCAGAATTCGATTAAAACTCGTAATCCAGACACACTTGTTCGAAAAAATATGGATTCTGAATACATGCTATACACCGTTGAAAAGAAGAAGACGAGACCTTTCCAACGATGTATGAATTTTGCGTGCACAGGCAAGAATTTGGTGGCAGCGGTTGCATGAACATAGCGTGTTTTCCGTACTCACTGCAGCAGAATTCAACTAAAACTCGTAATCCAGACACACTTGTTCGAAAAAATATGGATTCTGAATACATGCTATACACCGTTAAAAAGAGGAAGACGAGACCTTTCCAACGATGTATGAATTTTGCGTGCACAAGCAAGAATTTGGTGGCAGCGGTTGCATGAACATAGCGTGTTTTCCGTACTCACTGCAGTAGAATTCAACTAAAACTCGTAATCCAGACACACTTGTTCGAAAAAATATGGATTCTGAATACATGCTATATACCGTTGAAAAGAGGAAGACGAGACCTTTCCAACGATGTATGAATTTTGCGTGCACAGGCAAGAATTTGGTGGCAGCGGTTGCATGATCATAGCGTGTTTTCCTTACACACTGCAGCAGAATTCGATTAAAACTCGAAATCCAGACACACTTGTTCGAAAAAATATGGATTCTGAATACATGCTATACACCGTTGAAAAGAGGAAGACGAGACCTTTCCAACGATGTATGAATTTTGCGTGCACAGGCAAGAATTTGGTGGCAGCGGTTGCATGAACATAGCGTGTTTTCCGTACTCACTGCAGCAGAATTCAACTAAAACTCGTAATCCAGACACACTTGTTCGAAAAAATATGGATTCTGAATACATGCTATATACTGTTGAAAAGAGGAAGACGAGACCTTTCCAACGATGTATGAATTTTGCGTGCACAGGCAAGAATTTGGTGGCAGCGGTTGCATGATCATAGCGTGTTTTCCTTACACACTGCAGCAGAATTCGATTAAAACTCGAAATCCAGACACACTTGTTCGAAAAAATATGGATTCTGAATACATGCTATACACCGTTGAAAAGAGGAAGACGAGACCTTTCCAACGATGTATGAATTTTGCGTGCACAAGCAAGAATTTGGTGGCAGCGGTTGCATGAACATAGCGTGTTTTCCGTACTCACTGCAGCAGAATTCAACTAAAACTCGTAATCCAGACACACTTGTTCGAAAAAATATGGATTCTGAATACATGCTATATACCGTTGAAAAGAGGAAGACGAGACCTTTCCAACGATGTATGAATTTTGCGTGCACAGGCAAGAATTTGGTGGCAGCGGTTGCATGATCATAGCGTGTTTTCCTTACACACTGCAGCAGAATTCGATTAAAACTCGAAATCCAGACACACTTGTTCGAAAAAATATGGATTCTGAATACATGCTATACACCGTTGGAAAGAGGAAGACGAGACCTTTCCAACGGTGTATGAATTTTGCGTGCACAGGCAAGAATTTGGTGGCAGCGGTTGCACGAACATAGCGTGTTTTCCGTACTCACTGCAGCAGAATTCAACTAAAACTCGTAATCCAGACACACTTGTTCGAAAAAATATGGATTCTGAATACATGCTATACACCGTTGAAAAGAGAAAGACGAGACCTTTCCAACGATGTATGAATTTTGCGTGCACAGGCAAGAATTTGGTGGCAGCGGTTGCATGAACATAGCGTGTTTTCCGTACTCACTGCAGCAGAATTCAACTAAAACTCGTAATCCAGACACACTTGTTCGAAAAAATATGGATTCTGAATACATGCTATACACCGTTGAAAAGAAGAAGACGAGACCTTTCCAACGATGTATGAATTTTGCGTGCACAGGCAAGAATTTGGTGGCAGCGGTTGCATGAACATAGCGTTTTTTCCGTACACAGTGCAGCAGAATTCGATTAAAACTCGTAATCCAGACACACTTGTTCGAAAAAATATGGATTCTGAATACATGCTATACACCGTTGAAAAGAAGAAGACGAGACCTTTCCAACGATGTATGAATTTTGCGTGCACAGGCAAGAATTTGGTGGCAGCGGTTGCATGAACATAGCGTGTTTTCCGTACTCACTGCAGCAGAATTCAACTAAAACTCGTAATCCAGACACACTTGTTCGAAAAAATATGGATTCTGAATACATGCTATACACCGTTGAAAAGAGGAAGACGAGACCTTTCCAACGATGTATGAATTTTGCGTGCACAGGCAAGAATTTGGTGGCAGCGGTTGCATGAACATAGCGTTTTTTCCGTACACAGTGCAGCAGAATTCGATTAAAACTCGTAATCCAGACACACTTGTTCGAAAAAATATGGATTCTGAATACATGCTATACACCGTTGAAAAGAAGAAGACGAGACCTTTCCAACGATGTATGAATTTTGCGTGCACAGGCAAGAATTTGGTGGCAGCGGTTGCATGAACATAGCGTGTTTTCCGTACTCACTGCAGCAGAATTCAACTAAAACTCGTAATCCAGACACACTTGTTCGAAAAAATGTGGATTCTGAATACATGCTATACACCGTTGAAAAGAGGAAGACGAGACCTTTCTAACGATGTATGAATTTTGCGTGCACAGGCAAGAATTTGGTGGCAGCGGTTGCACGAACATAGCGTGTTTTCCGTACTCACTGCAGCAGAATTCAACTAAAACTCGTAATCCAGACACACTTGTTCGAAAAAATATGGATTCTGAATACATGCTATACACCGTTGAAAAGAGGAAGACGAGACCTTTCCAACGATGTATGAATTTTGCGTGCACAGGCAAGAATTTGGTGGCAGCGGTTGCATGAACATAGCGTGTTTTCCGTACTCACTGCAGCAGAATTCAACTAAAACTCGTAATCCAGACACACTTGTTCGAAAAAATATGGATTCTGAATACATGCTATACACCGTTGAAAAGAGGAAGACGAGACCTTTCCAACGATGTATGAATTTTGCGTGCACAGGCAAGAATTTGGTGGCAGCGGTTGCATGATCATAGCGTGTTTTCCTTACACACTGCAGCAGAATTCGATTAAAACTCGAAATCCAGACACACTTGTTCGAAAAAATATGGATTCTGAATACATGCTATACACCGTTGAAAAGAGGAAGACGAGACCTTTCTAACGATGTATGAATTTTGCGTGCACAGGCAAGAATTTGGTGGCAGCGGTTGCACGAACATAGCGTGTTTTCCGTACTCACTGCAGCAGAATTCAACTAAAACTCGTAATCCAGACACACTTGTTCGAAAAAATATGGATTCTGAATACATGCTATATACCGTTGAAAAGAGGAAGACGAGACCTTTCCAACGATGTATGAATTTTGCGTGCACAGGCAAGAATTTGGTGGCAGCGGTTGCATGATCATAGCGTGTTTTCCTTACACACTGCAGCAGAATTCGATTAAAACTCGAAATCCAGACACACTTGTTCGAAAAAATATGGATTCTGAATACATGCTATACACCGTTGAAAAGAGGAAGACGAGACCTTTCCAACGATGTATGAATTTTGCGTGCACAAGCAAGAATTTGGTGGCAGCGGTTGCATGAACATAGCGTGTTTTCCGTACTCACTGCAGTAGAATTCAACTAAAACTCGTAATCCAGACACACTTGTTCGAAAAAATATGGATTCTGAATACATGCTATATACCGTTGAAAAGAGGAAGACGAGACCTTTCCAACGATGTATGAATTTTGCGTGCACAGGCAAGAATTTGGTGGCAGCGGTTGCATGATCATAGCGTGTTTTCCTTACACACTGCAGCAGAATTCGATTAAAACTCGAAATCCAGACACACTTGTTCGAAAAAATATGGATTCTGAATACATGCTATACACCGTTGAAAAGAGGAAGACGAGACCTTTCCAACGATGTATGAATTTTGCGTGCACAGGCAAGAATTTGGTGGCAGCGGTTGCATGAACATAGCGTGTTTTCCGTACTCACTGCAGCAGAATTCAACTAAAACTCGTAATCCAGACACACTTGTTCGAAAAAATATGGATTCTGAATACATGCTATATACTGTTGAAAAGAGGAAGACGAGACCTTTCCAACGATGTATGAATTTTGCGTGCACAGGCAAGAATTTGGTGGCAGCGGTTGCATGATCATAGCGTGTTTTCCTTACACACTGCAGCAGAATTCGATTAAAACTCGAAATCCAGACACACTTGTTCGAAAAAATATGGATTCTGAATACATGCTATACACCGTTGAAAAGAGGAAGACGAGACCTTTCCAACGATGTATGAATTTTGCGTGCACAAGCAAGAATTTGGTGGCAGCGGTTGCATGAACATAGCGTGTTTTCCGTACTCACTGCAGCAGAATTCAACTAAAACTCGTAATCCAGACACACTTGTTCGAAAAAATATGGATTCTGAATACATGCTATATACCGTTGAAAAGAGGAAGACGAGACCTTTCCAACGATGTATGAATTTTGCGTGCACAGGCAAGAATTTGGTGGCAGCGGTTGCATGAACATAGCGTGTTTTCCGTATTCACTGCAGCAGAACTCAATAAAAACTCGTAATCCAGACACACTTGTTCGAAAAAATATGGATTCTGAATACATGCTATACACCGTTGAAAAGAGGAAGACGAGACCTTTCCAACGGTGTATGAATTTTGCGTGCACAGGCAAGAATTTGGTGGCAGCGGTTGCATGAACATAGCGTGTTTTCCGTATTCACTGCAGCAGAACTCAATAAAAACTCGTAATCCAGACACACTTGTTCGAAAAAATATGGATTCTGAATACATGCTATACACCGTTGAAAAGAGAAAGACGAGACCTTTCCAACGGTGTATGAATTTGGCGTGCACAGGCAAGAATTTGGTGGCAGCGGTTGCATGAACATAGCGTGTTTTCCGTATTCACTGCAGCAGAACTCAATAAAAACTCGTAATCCAGACACACTTGTTCGAAAAAATATGGATTCTGAATACATGCTATACACCGTTGAAAAGAGGAAGACGAGACCTTTCCAACGGTGTATGAATTTTGCGTGCACAGGCAAGAATTTGGTGGCAGCGGTTGCATGAACATAGCGTGTTTTCCGTATTCACTGCAGCAGAACTCAATAAAAACTCGTAATCCAGACACACTTGTTCGAAAAAATATGGATTCTGAATACATGCTATACACCGTTGAAAAGAGGAAGACGAGACCTTTCCAACGGTGTATGAATTTTGCGTGCACAGGCAAGAATTTGGTGGCAGCGGTTGCATGAACATAGCGTGTTTTCCGTATTCACTGCAGCAGAACTCAATAAAAACTCGTAATCCAGACACACTTGTTCGAAAAAATATGGATTCTGAATACATGCTATACACCGTTGAAAAGAGAAAGACGAGACCTTTCCAACGGTGTATGAATTTTGCGTGCACAGGCAAGAATTTGGTGGCAGCGGTTGCATGAACATAGCGTGTTTTCCGTATTCACTGCAGCAGAACTCAATAAAAACTCGTAATCCAGACACACTTGTTCGAAAAAATATGGATTCTGAATACATGCTATACACCGTTAAAAAGAAGAAGACGAGACCTTTCCAACGGTGTATGAATTTTGCGTGCACAGGCAAGATTTTGGTGGCAGCGGTTGCATGAACATAGCGTGTTTTCCGTATTCACTGCAGCAGAACTCAATAAAAACTCGTAATCCAGACACACTTGTTCGAAAAAATATGGATTCTGAATACATGCTATACACCGTTGAAAAGAGGAAGACGAGACCTTTCCAACGGTGTATGAATTTTGCGTGCACAGGCAAGAATTTGGTGGCAGCGGTTGCATGAACATAGCGTGTTTTCCGTATTCACTGCAGCAGAACTCAATAAAAACTCGTAATCCAGACACACTTGTTCGAAAAAATATGGATTCTGAATACATGCTATACACCGTTGAAAAGAGGAAGACGAGACCTTTCCAACGGTGTATGAATTTTGCGTGCACAGGCAAGAATTTGGTGGCAGCGGTTGCATGAACATAGCGTGTTTTCCGTATTCACTGCAGCAGAACTCAATAAAAACTCGTAATCCAGACACACTTGTTCGAAAAAATATGGATTCTGAATACATGCTATACACCGTTGAAAAGAGGAAGACGAGACCTTTCCAACGGTGTATGAATTTTGCGTGCACAGGCAAGAATTTGGTGGCAGCGGTTGCATGAACATAGCGTGTTTTCCGTATTCACTGCAGCAGAACTCAATAAAAACTCGTAATCCAGACACACTTGTTCGAAAAAATATGGATTCTGAATACATGCTATACACCGTTGAAAAGAGGAAGACGAGACCTTTCCAACGGTGTATGAATTTGGCGTGCACAGGCAAGAATTTGGTGGCAGCGGTTGCATGAACATAGCGTGTTTTCCGTATTCACTGCAGCAGAACTCAATAAAAACTCGTAATCCAGACACACTTGTTCGAAAAAATATGGATTCTGAATACATGCTATACACCGTTGAAAAGAGGAAGACGAGACCTTTCCAACGGTGTATGAATTTTGCGTGCACAGGCAAGAATTTGGTGGCAGCGGTTGCATGAACATAGCGTGTTTTCCGTATTCACTGCAGCAGAACTCAATAAAAACTCGTAATCCAGACACACTTGTTCGAAAAAATATGGATTCTGAATACATGCTATACACCGTTGAAAAGAGGAAGACGAGACCTTTCCAACGGTGTATGAATTTTGCGTGCACAGGCAAGAATTTGGTGGCAGCGGTTGCATGAACATAGCGTGTTTTCCGTATTCACTGCAGCAGAACTCAATAAAAACTCGTAATCCAGACACACTTGTTCGAAAAAATATGGATTCTGAATACATGCTATACACCGTTGAAAAGAGGAAGACGAGACCTTTCTAACGGTGTATGAATTTTGCGTGCACAGGCAAGAATTTGGTGGCAGCGGTTGCATGAACATAGCGTGTTTTCCGTATTCACTGCAGCAGAACTCAATAAAAACTCGTAATCCAGACACACTTGTTCGAAAAAATATGGATTCTGAATACATGCTATACACCGTTGAAAAGAGGAAGACGCGACCTTTCCAACGGTGTATGAATTTTGCGTGCACAGGCAAGAATTTGGTGGCAGCGGTTGCATGAACATAGCGTGTTTTCCGTATTCACTGCAGCAGAACTCAATAAAAACTCGTAATCCAGACACACTTGTTCGAAAAAATATGGATTCTGAATACATGCTATACACCGTTGAAAAGAGGAAGACGAGACCTTTCTAACGGTGTATGAATTTTGCGTGCACAGGCAAGAATTTGGTGGCAGCGGTTGCATGAACATAGCGTGTTTTCCGTATTCACTGCAGCAGAACTCAATAAAAACTCGTAATCCAGACACACTTGTTCGAAAAAATATGGATTCTGAATACATGCTATACACCGTTGAAAAGAGGAAGACGCGACCTTTCCAACGGTGTATGAATTTTGCGTGCACAGGCAAGAATTTGGTGGCAGCGGTTGCATGAACATAGCGTGTTTTCCGTATTCACTGCAGCAGAACTCAATAAAAACTCGTAATCCAGACACACTTGTTTGAAAAAATATGGATTCTGAATACATGCTATACACCGTTGAAAAGAGGAAGACGAGACCTTTCCAACGGTGTATGAATTTTGCGTGCACAGGCAAGAATTTGGTGGCAGCGGTTGCATGAACATAGCGTGTTTTCCGTATTCACTGCAGCAGAACTCAATAAAAACTCGTAATCCAGACACACTTGTTCGAAAAAATATGGATTCTGAATACATGCTATACACCGTTGAAAAGAGGAAGACGCGACCTTTCCAACGGTGTATGAATTTTGCGTGCACAGGCAAGAATTTGGTGGCAGCGGTTGCATGAACATAGCGTGTTTTCCGTATTCACTGCAGCAGAACTCAATAAAAACTCGTAATCCAGACACACTTGTTCGAAAAAATATGGATTCTGAATACATGCTATACACCGTTGAAAAGAGGAAGACGAGACCTTTCCAACGGTGTATGAATTTTGCGTGCACAGGCAAGAATTTGGTGGCAGCGGTTGCATGAACATAGCGTGTTTTCCGTATTCACTGCAGCAGAACTCAATAAAAACTCGTAATCCAGACACACTTGTTCGAAAAAATATGGATTCTGAATACATGCTATACACCGTTGAAAAGAGAAAGACGAGACCTTTCCAACGGTGTATGAATTTTGCGTGCACAGGCAAGAATTTGGTGGCAGCGGTTGCATGAACATAGCGTGTTTTCCGTATTCACTGCAGCAGAACTCAATAAAAACTCGTAATCCAGACACACTTGTTCGAAAAAATATGGATTCTGAATACATGCTATACACCGTTGAAAAGAGGAAGACGAGACCTTTCCAACGGTGTATGAATTTTGCGTGCACAGGCAAGAATTTGGTGGCAGCGGTTGCATGAACATAGCGTGTTTTCCGTATTCACTGCAGCAGAACTCAATAAAAACTCGTAATCCAGACACACTTGTTCGAAAAAATATGGATTCTGAATACATGCTATACACCGTTGAAAAGAGGAACACACTTGTTCGAAAAAAGGTCTCGTCTTCCTCTTTTCAACGGTGTATAGCATGTATTCAGAATCCATATTTTTTCCAAAGAGGAACACACTTGTTCGAAAAAAGGTCTCGTCTTCCTCTTTTCAACGGTGTATAGCATGTATTCAGAATCCATATTTTTTCGAACAAGTGTGTCTGGATTACGAGTTTTAATCGAATTCTGCTGCACTGTGTACGGAAAAAACGCTATGTTCATGCAACCGCTGCCACCAAATTCTTGCCTGTGCACGCAAAATTCATACATCGTTGGAAAGGTCTCGTCTTCCTCTTTTCAACGGTGTATAGCATGTATTCAGAATCCATATTTTTTCGAACAAGTGTGTCTGGATTACGAGTTTTAGTTGAATTCTGCTGCAGTGAGTACGGAAAACACGCTATGTTCGTGCAACCGCTGCCACCAAATTCTTGCCTGTGCACGCAAAATTCATACATCGTTGGAAAGGTCTCGTCTTCCTCTTTTCAACGGTGTATAGCATGTATTCAGAATCCATATTTTTTCGAACAAGTGTGTCTGGATTACGAGTTTTAATCGAATTCTGCTGCACTGTGTACGGAAAAAACGCTATGTTCATGCAACCGCTGCCACCAAATTCTTGCCTGTGCACGCAAAATTCATACATCGTTGGAAAGGTCTCGTCTTCCTCTTTTCAACGGTGTATAGCATGTATTCAGAATCCATATTTTTTCGAACAAGTGTGTCTGGATTACGAGTTTTAGTTGAATTCTGCTGCAGTGAGTACGGAAAACACGCTATGTTCATGCAACCGCTGCCACCAAATTCTTGCCTGTGCACGCAAAATTCATACATCGTTGGAGAGGTCTCGTCTTCTTCTTTTCAACGGTGTATAGCATGTATTCAGAATCCATATTTTTTCGAACAAGTGTGTCTGGATTACGAGTTTTAGTTGAATTCTGCTGCAGTGAGTACGGAAAACACGCTATGTTCGTGCAACCGCTGCCACCAAATTCTTGCCTGTGCACGCAAAATTCATACATCGTTGGAAAGGTCTCGTCTTCCTCTTTTCAACGGTGTATAGCATGTATTCAGAATCCATATTTTTTCGAACAAGTGTGTCTGGATTACGAGTTTTAGTTGAATTCTGCTGCAGTGAGTACGGAAAACACGCTATGTTCATGCAACCGCTGCCACCAAATTCTTGCCTGTGCACGCAAAATTCATACATCGTTGGAAAGGTCTCGTCTTCTTCTTTTCAACGGTGTATAGCATGTATTCAGAATCCATATTTTTTCGAACAAGTGTGTCTGGATTACGAGTTTTAATCGAATTCTGCTGCACTGTGTACGGAAAAAACGCTATGTTCATGCAACCGCTGCCACCAAATTCTTGCCTGTGCACGCAAAATTCATACATCGTTGGAAAGGTCTCGTCTTCTTCTTTTCAACGGTGTATAGCATGTATTCAGAATCCATATTTTTTCGAACAAGTGTGTCTGGATTACGAGTTTTAGTTGAATTCTGCTGCAGTGAGTACGGAAAACACGCTATGTTCGTGCAACCGCTGCCACCAAATTCTTGCCTGTGCACGCAAAATTCATACATCGTTGGAAAGGTCTCGTCTTCCTCTTTTCAACGGTGTATAGCATGTATTCAGAATCCATATTTTTTCGAACAAGTGTGTCTGGATTACGAGTTTTAATCGAATTCTGCTGCACTGTGTACGGAAAAAACGCTATGTTCATGCAACCGCTGCCACCAAATTCTTGCCTGTGCACGCAAAATTCATACATCGTTGGAAAGGTCTCGTCTTCTTCTTTTCAACGGTGTATAGCATGTATTCAGAATCCATATTTTTTCGAACAAGTGTGTCTGGATTACGAGTTTTAGTTGAATTCTGCTGCAGTGAGTACGGAAAACACGCTATGTTCATGCAACCGCTGCCACCAAATTCTTGCCTGTGCACGCAAAATTCATACATCGTTGGAAAGGTCTCGTCTTCCTCTTTTCAACGGTGTATAGCATGTATTCAGAATCCATATTTTTTCGAACAAGTGTGTCTGGATTACGAGTTTTAGTTGAATTCTGCTGCAGTGAGTACGGAAAACACGCTATGTTCATGCAACCGCTGCCACCAAATTCTTGCCTGTGCACGCAAAATTCATACATCGTTGGAAAGGTCTCGTCTTCTTCTTTTCAACGGTGTATAGCATGTATTCAGAATCCATATTTTTTCGAACAAGTGTGTCTGGATTACGAGTTTTAGTTGAATTCTGCTGCAGTGAGTACGGAAAACACGCTATGTTCGTGCAACCGCTGCCACCAAATTCTTGCCTGTGCACGCAAAATTCATACACCGTTGGAAAGGTCTCGTCTTCCTCTTTCCAACGGTGTATAGCATGTATTCAGAATCCATATTTTTTCGAACAAGTGTGTCTGGATTTCGAGTTTTAATCGAATTCTGCTGCAGTGTGTAAGGAAAACACGCTATGATCATGCAACCGCTGCCACCAAATTCTTGCCTGTGCACGCAAAATTCATACATCGTTGGAAAGGTCTCGTCTTCCTCTTTTCAACAGTATATAGCATGTATTCAGAATCCATATTTTTTCGAACAAGTGTGTCTGGATTACGAGTTTTAGTTGAATTCTGCTGCAGTGAGTACGGAAAACACGCTATGTTCATGCAACCGCTGCCACCAAATTCTTGCCTGTGCACGCAAAATTCATACATCGTTGGAAAGGTCTCGTCTTCTTCTTTTCAACGGTGTATAGCATGTATTCAGAATCCATATTTTTTCGAACAAGTGTGTCTGGATTACGAGTTTTAATCGAATTCTGCTGCACTGTGTACGGAAAACACGCTATGTTCGTGCAACCGCTGCCACCAAATTCTTGCCTGTGCACGCAAAATTCATACATCGTTGGAAAGGTCTCGTCTTCCTCTTTTCAACGGTGTATAGCATGTATTCAGAATCCATATTTTTTCGAACAAGTGTGTCTGGATTACGAGTTTTAGTTGAATTCTGCTGCAGTGAGTACGGAAAACACGCTATGTTCGTGCAACCGCTGCCACCAAATTCTTGCCTGTGCACGCAAAATTCATACATCGTTGGAAAGGTCTCGTCTTCCTCTTTTCAACGGTGTATAGCATGTATTCAGAATCCATATTTTTTCGAACAAGTGTGTCTGGATTACGAGTTTTAGTTGAATTCTGCTGCAGTGAGTACGGAAAACACGCTATGTTCATGCAACCGCTGCCACCAAATTCTTGCCTGTGCACGCAAAATTCATACATCGTTGGAAAGGTCTCGTCTTCTTCTTTTCAACGGTGTATAGCATGTATTCAGAATCCATATTTTTTCGAACAAGTGTGTCTGGATTACGAGTTTTAGTTGAATTCTGCTGCAGTGAGTACGGAAAACACGCTATGTTCGTGCAACCGCTGCCACCAAATTCTTGCCTGTGCACGCAAAATTCATACATCGTTGGAAAGGTCTCGTCTTCCTCTTTTCAACGGTGTATAGCATGTATTCAGAATCCATATTTTTTCGAACAAGTGTGTCTGGATTACGAGTTTTAATCGAATTCTGCTGCACTGTGTACGGAAAAAACGCTATGTTCATGCAACCGCTGCCACCAAATTCTTGCCTGTGCACGCAAAATTCATACATCGTTGGAAAGGTCTCGTCTTTCTCTTTTCAACGGTGTATAGCATGTATTCAGAATCCATATTTTTTCGAACAAGTGTGTCTGGATTACGAGTTTTAGTTGAATTCTGCTGCAGTGAGTACGGAAAACACGCTATGTTCGTGCAACCGCTGCCACCAAATTCTTGCCTGTGCACGCAAAATTCATACATCGTTGGAAAGGTCTCGTCTTCCTCTTTTCAACGGTGTATAGCATGTATTCAGAATCCATATTTTTTCGAACAAGTGTGTCTGGATTACGAGTTTTAGTTGAATTCTGCTGCAGTGAGTACGGAAAACACGCTATGTTCGTGCAACCGCTGCCACCAAATTCTTGCCTGTGCACGCAAAATTCATACATCGTTGGAAAGGTCTCGTCTTCCTCTTTTCAACGGTGTATAGCATGTATTCAGAATCCATATTTTTTCGAACAAGTGTGTCTGGATTACGAGTTTTAGTTGAATTCTGCTGCAGTGAGTACGGAAAACACGCTATGTTCATGCAACCGCTGCCACCAAATTCTTGCCTGTGCACTCAAAATTCATACATCGTTGGAAAGGTCTCGTCTTCTTCTTTTCAACGGTGTATAGCATGTATTCAGAATCCATATTTTTTCGAACAAGTGTGTCTGGATTACGAGTTTTAATCGAATTCTGCTGCACTGTGTACGGAAAAAACGCTATGTTCATGCAACCGCTGCCACCAAATTCTTGCCTGTGCACGCAAAATTCATACATCGTTGGAAAGGTCTCGTCTTCTTCTTTTCAACGGTGTATAGCATGTATTCAGAATCCATATTTTTTCGAACAAGTGTGTCTGGATTACGAGTTTTAGTTGAATTCTGCTGCAGTGAGTACGGAAAACACGCTATGTTCGTGCAACCGCTGCCACCAAATTCTTGCCTGTGCACGCAAAATTCATACATCGTTGGAAAGGTCTCGTCTTCCTCTTTTCAACGGTGTATAGCATGTATTCAGAATCCATATTTTTTCGAACAAGTGTGTCTGGATTACGAGTTTTAATCGAATTCTGCTGCACTGTGTACGGAAAAAACGCTATGTTCATGCAACCGCTGCCACCAAATTCTTGCCTGTGCACGCAAAATTCATACATCGTTGGAAAGGTCTCGTCTTCCTCTTTTCAACGGTGTATAGCATGTATTCAGAATCCATATTTTTTCGAACAAGTGTGTCTGGATTACGAGTTTTAGTTGAATTCTGCTGCAGTGAGTACGGAAAACACGCTATGTTCATGCAACCGCTGCCACCAAATTCTTGCCTGTGCACGCAAAATTCATACATCGTTGGAGAGGTCTCGTCTTCTTCTTTTCAACGGTGTATAGCATGTATTCAGAATCCATATTTTTTCGAACAAGTGTGTCTGGATTACGAGTTTTAGTTGAATTCTGCTGCAGTGAGTACGGAAAACACGCTATGTTCGTGCAACCGCTGCCACCAAATTCTTGCCTGTGCACGCAAAATTCATACATCGTTGGAAAGGTCTCGTCTTCCTCTTTTCAACGGTGTATAGCATGTATTCAGAATCCATATTTTTTCGAACAAGTGTGTCTGGATTACGAGTTTTAGTTGAATTCTGCTGCAGTGAGTACGGAAAACACGCTATGTTCATGCAACCGCTGCCACCAAATTCTTGCCTGTGCACGCAAAATTCATACATCGTTGGAAAGGTCTCGTCTTCTTCTTTTCAACGGTGTATAGCATGTATTCAGAATCCATATTTTTTCGAACAAGTGTGTCTGGATTACGAGTTTTAATCGAATTCTGCTGCACTGTGTACGGAAAAAACGCTATGTTCATGCAACCGCTGCCACCAAATTCTTGCCTGTGCACGCAAAATTCATACATCGTTGGAAAGGTCTCGTCTTCTTCTTTTCAACGGTGTATAGCATGTATTCAGAATCCATATTTTTTCGAACAAGTGTGTCTGGATTACGAGTTTTAGTTGAATTCTGCTGCAGTGAGTACGGAAAACACGCTATGTTCGTGCAACCGCTGCCACCAAATTCTTGCCTGTGCACGCAAAATTCATACATCGTTGGAAAGGTCTCGTCTTCCTCTTTTCAACGGTGTATAGCATGTATTCAGAATCCATATTTTTTCGAACAAGTGTGTCTGGATTACGAGTTTTAATCGAATTCTGCTGCACTGTGTACGGAAAAAACGCTATGTTCATGCAACCGCTGCCACCAAATTCTTGCCTGTGCACGCAAAATTCATACATCGTTGGAAAGGTCTCGTCTTCTTCTTTTCAACGGTGTATAGCATGTATTCAGAATCCATATTTTTTCGAACAAGTGTGTCTGGATTACGAGTTTTAGTTGAATTCTGCTGCAGTGAGTACGGAAAACACGCTATGTTCATGCAACCGCTGCCACCAAATTCTTGCCTGTGCACGCAAAATTCATACATCGTTGGAAAGGTCTCGTCTTCCTCTTTTCAACGGTGTATAGCATGTATTCAGAATCCATATTTTTTCGAACAAGTGTGTCTGGATTACGAGTTTTAGTTGAATTCTGCTGCAGTGAGTACGGAAAACACGCTATGTTCATGCAACCGCTGCCACCAAATTCTTGCCTGTGCACGCAAAATTCATACATCGTTGGAAAGGTCTCGTCTTCTTCTTTTCAACGGTGTATAGCATGTATTCAGAATCCATATTTTTTCGAACAAGTGTGTCTGGATTACGAGTTTTAGTTGAATTCTGCTGCAGTGAGTACGGAAAACACGCTATGTTCGTGCAACCGCTGCCACCAAATTCTTGCCTGTGCACGCAAAATTCATACACCGTTGGAAAGGTCTCGTCTTCCTCTTTCCAACGGTGTATAGCATGTATTCAGAATCCATATTTTTTCGAACAAGTGTGTCTGGATTTCGAGTTTTAATCGAATTCTGCTGCAGTGTGTAAGGAAAACACGCTATGATCATGCAACCGCTGCCACCAAATTCTTGCCTGTGCACGCAAAATTCATACATCGTTGGAAAGGTCTCGTCTTCCTCTTTTCAACAGTATATAGCATGTATTCAGAATCCATATTTTTTCGAACAAGTGTGTCTGGATTACGAGTTTTAGTTGAATTCTGCTGCAGTGAGTACGGAAAACACGCTATGTTCATGCAACCGCTGCCACCAAATTCTTGCCTGTGCACGCAAAATTCATACATCGTTGGAAAGGTCTCGTCTTCTTCTTTTCAACGGTGTATAGCATGTATTCAGAATCCATATTTTTTCGAACAAGTGTGTCTGGATTACGAGTTTTAATCGAATTCTGCTGCACTGTGTACGGAAAACACGCTATGTTCGTGCAACCGCTGCCACCAAATTCTTGCCTGTGCACGCAAAATTCATACATCGTTGGAAAGGTCTCGTCTTCCTCTTTTCAACGGTGTATAGCATGTATTCAGAATCCATATTTTTTCGAACAAGTGTGTCTGGATTACGAGTTTTAGTTGAATTCTGCTGCAGTGAGTACGGAAAACACGCTATGTTCGTGCAACCGCTGCCACCAAATTCTTGCCTGTGCACGCAAAATTCATACATCGTTGGAAAGGTCTCGTCTTCCTCTTTTCAACGGTGTATAGCATGTATTCAGAATCCATATTTTTTCGAACAAGTGTGTCTGGATTACGAGTTTTAGTTGAATTCTGCTGCAGTGAGTACGGAAAACACGCTATGTTCATGCAACCGCTGCCACCAAATTCTTGCCTGTGCACGCAAAATTCATACATCGTTGGAAAGGTCTCGTCTTCTTCTTTTCAACGGTGTATAGCATGTATTCAGAATCCATATTTTTTCGAACAAGTGTGTCTGGATTACGAGTTTTAGTTGAATTCTGCTGCAGTGAGTACGGAAAACACGCTATGTTCGTGCAACCGCTGCCACCAAATTCTTGCCTGTGCACGCAAAATTCATACATCGTTGGAAAGGTCTCGTCTTCCTCTTTTCAACGGTGTATAGCATGTATTCAGAATCCATATTTTTTCGAACAAGTGTGTCTGGATTACGAGTTTTAATCGAATTCTGCTGCACTGTGTACGGAAAAAACGCTATGTTCATGCAACCGCTGCCACCAAATTCTTGCCTGTGCACGCAAAATTCATACATCGTTGGAAAGGTCTCGTCTTTCTCTTTTCAACGGTGTATAGCATGTATTCAGAATCCATATTTTTTCGAACAAGTGTGTCTGGATTACGAGTTTTAGTTGAATTCTGCTGCAGTGAGTACGGAAAACACGCTATGTTCGTGCAACCGCTGCCACCAAATTCTTGCCTGTGCACGCAAAATTCATACATCGTTGGAAAGGTCTCGTCTTCCTCTTTTCAACGGTGTATAGCATGTATTCAGAATCCATATTTTTTCGAACAAGTGTGTCTGGATTACGAGTTTTAGTTGAATTCTGCTGCAGTGAGTACGGAAAACACGCTATGTTCGTGCAACCGCTGCCACCAAATTCTTGCCTGTGCACGCAAAATTCATACATCGTTGGAAAGGTCTCGTCTTCCTCTTTTCAACGGTGTATAGCATGTATTCAGAATCCATATTTTTTCGAACAAGTGTGTCTGGATTACGAGTTTTAGTTGAATTCTGCTGCAGTGAGTACGGAAAACACGCTATGTTCATGCAACCGCTGCCACCAAATTCTTGCCTGTGCACTCAAAATTCATACATCGTTGGAAAGGTCTCGTCTTCTTCTTTTCAACGGTGTATAGCATGTATTCAGAATCCATATTTTTTCGAACAAGTGTGTCTGGATTACGAGTTTTAATCGAATTCTGCTGCACTGTGTACGGAAAAAACGCTATGTTCATGCAACCGCTGCCACCAAATTCTTGCCTGTGCACGCAAAATTCATACATCGTTGGAAAGGTCTCGTCTTCTTCTTTTCAACGGTGTATAGCATGTATTCAGAATCCATATTTTTTCGAACAAGTGTGTCTGGATTACGAGTTTTAGTTGAATTCTGCTGCAGTGAGTACGGAAAACACGCTATGTTCGTGCAACCGCTGCCACCAAATTCTTGCCTGTGCACGCAAAATTCATACATCGTTGGAAAGGTCTCGTCTTCCTCTTTTCAACGGTGTATAGCATGTATTCAGAATCCATATTTTTTCGAACAAGTGTGTCTGGATTACGAGTTTTAATCGAATTCTGCTGCACTGTGTACGGAAAAAACGCTATGTTCATGCAACCGCTGCCACCAAATTCTTGCCTGTGCACGCAAAATTCATACATCGTTGGAAAGGTCTCGTCTTTCTCTTTTCAACGGTGTATAGCATGTATTCAGAATCCATATTTTTTCGAACAAGTGTGTCTGGATTACGAGTTTTAGTTGAATTCTGCTGCAGTGAGTACGGAAAACACGCTATGTTCGTGCAACCGCTGCCACCAAATTCTTGCCTGTGCACGCAAAATTCATACACCGTTGGAAAGGTCTCGTCTTCCTCTTTCCAACGGTGTATAGCATGTATTCAGAATCCATATTTTTTCGAACAAGTGTGTCTGGATTTCGAGTTTTAATCGAATTCTGCTGCAGTGTGTAAGGAAAACACGCTATGATCATGCAACCGCTGCCACCAAATTCTTGCCTGTGCACGCAAAATTCATACATCGTTGGAAAGGTCTCGTCTTCCTCTTTTCAACGGTGTATAGCATGTATTCAGAATCCATATTTTTTCGAACAAGTGTGTCTGGATTACGAGTTTTAGTTGAATTCTGCTGCAGTGAGTACGGAAAACACGCTATGTTCGTGCAACCGCTGCCACCAAATTCTTGCCTGTGCACGCAAAATTCATACATCGTTGGAAAGGTCTCGTCTTCTTCTTTTCAACGGTGTATAGCATGTATTCAGAATCCATATTTTTTCGAACAAGTGTGTCTGGATTACGAGTTTTAGTTGAATTCTGCTGCAGTGAGTACGGAAAACACGCTATGTTCGTGCAACCGCTGCCACCAAATTCTTGCCTGTGCACGCAAAATTCATACATCGTTGGAAAGGTCTCGTCTTCCTCTTTTCAACGGTGTATAGCATGTATTCAGAATCCATATTTTTTCGAACAAGTGTGTCTGGATTACGAGTTTTAATCGAATTCTGCTGCACTGTGTACGGAAAAAACGCTATGTTCATGCAACCGCTGCCACCAAATTCTTGCCTGTGCACGCAAAATTCATACATCGTTGGAAAGGTCTCGTCTTTCTCTTTTCAACGGTGTATAGCATGTATTCAGAATCCATATTTTTTCGAACAAGTGTGTCTGGATTACGAGTTTTAGTTGAATTCTGCTGCAGTGAGTACGGAAAACACGCTATGTTCGTGCAACCGCTGCCACCAAATTCTTGCCTGTGCACGCAAAATTCATACACCGTTGGAAAGGTCTCGTCTTCCTCTTTCCAACGGTGTATAGCATGTATTCAGAATCCATATTTTTTCGAACAAGTGTGTCTGGATTTCGAGTTTTAATCGAATTCTGCTGCAGTGTGTAAGGAAAACACGCTATGATCATGCAACCGCTGCCACCAAATTCTTGCCTGTGCACGCAAAATTCATACATCGTTGGAAAGGTCTCGTCTTCCTCTTTTCAACGGTATATAGCATGTATTCAGAATCCATATTTTTTCGAACAAGTGTGTCTGGATTACGAGTTTTAGTTGAATTCTGCTGCAGTGAGTACGGAAAACACGCTATGTTCATGCAACCGCTGCCACCAAATTCTTGCTTGTGCACGCAAAATTCATACATCGTTGGAAAGGTCTCGTCTTCCTCTTTTCAACGGTGTATAGCATGTATTCAGAATCCATATTTTTTCGAACAAGTGTGTCTGGATTTCGAGTTTTAATCGAATTCTGCTGCAGTGTGTAAGGAAAACACGCTATGATCATGCAACCGCTGCCACCAAATTCTTGCCTGTGCACGCAAAATTCATACATCGTTGGAAAGGTCTCGTCTTCCTCTTTTCAACAGTATATAGCATGTATTCAGAATCCATATTTTTTCGAACAAGTGTGTCTGGATTACGAGTTTTAGTTGAATTCTGCTGCAGTGAGTACGGAAAACACGCTATGTTCATGCAACCGCTGCCACCAAATTCTTGCCTGTGCACGCAAAATTCATACATCGTTGGAAAGGTCTCGTCTTCCTCTTTTCAACGGTGTATAGCATGTATTCAGAATCCATATTTTTTCGAACAAGTGTGTCTGGATTTCGAGTTTTAATCGAATTCTGCTGCAGTGTGTAAGGAAAACACGCTATGATCATGCAACCGCTGCCACCAAATTCTTGCCTGTGCACGCAAAATTCATACATCGTTGGAAAGGTCTCGTCTTCCTCTTTTCAACGGTATATAGCATGTATTCAGAATCCATATTTTTTCGAACAAGTGTGTCTGGATTACGAGTTTTAGTTGAATTCTACTGCAGTGAGTACGGAAAACACGCTATGTTCATGCAACCGCTGCCACCAAATTCTTGCCTGTGCACGCAAAATTCATACATCGTTGGAAAGGTCTCGTCTTCCTCTTTTCAACGGTGTATAGCATGTATTCAGAATCCATATTTTTTCGAACAAGTGTGTCTGGATTTCGAGTTTTAATCGAATTCTGCTGCAGTGTGTAAGGAAAACACGCTATGATCATGCAACCGCTGCCACCAAATTCTTGCCTGTGCACGCAAAATTCATACATCGTTGGAAAGGTCTCGTCTTCCTCTTTTCAACGGTATATAGCATGTATTCAGAATCCATATTTTTTCGAACAAGTGTGTCTGGATTACGAGTTTTAGTTGAATTCTACTGCAGTGAGTACGGAAAACACGCTATGTTCATGCAACCGCTGCCACCAAATTCTTGCTTGTGCACGCAAAATTCATACATCGTTAGAAAGGTCTCGTCTTCCTCTTTTCAACGGTGTATAGCATGTATTCAGAATCCATATTTTTTCGAACAAGTGTGTCTGGATTTCGAGTTTTAATCGAATTCTGCTGCAGTGTGTAAGGAAAACACGCTATGATCATGCAACCGCTGCCACCAAATTCTTGCCTGTGCACGCAAAATTCATACATCGTTGGAAAGGTCTCGTCTTCCTCTTTTCAACGGTGTATAGCATGTATTCAGAATCCATATTTTTTCGAACAAGTGTGTCTGGATTACGAGTTTTAGTTGAATTCTGCTGCAGTGAGTACGGAAAACACGCTATGTTCATGCAACCGCTGCCACCAAATTCTTGCCTGTGCACGCAAAATTCATACACCGTTGGAAAGGTCTCGTCCTCCTCTTTTTAACGGTGTATAACATGTATTCAAAATCCATTTTTTTCTTAACAATGTTTCTGGAACAAAAGTACGCATTACATTATCGATGCCAGGTAATGGCTCAAAATACGAATTTAAATTCGTGTTTTTGGTTTGTGTCTTTGCTAAGATCGCGACGGATTTACGAATTTAACTTCACGCTCTTCTTTTAATACACCATTTGGATGTTATCGTTTTAAAAGGTTACCTTATGGTATAAAAATTGGCCCTGAAGTTTTTCAAAAATATAATGAACGAAATTTTCAAGATATTCCAGGTGTAATTGTTTTCATTGACGATATCTTAATTGCAGCAAAAAGCGCAGAAGAACATGACACAATTTTGCAAAAGGTGGTAGAACGAGCAAGAGAGCTAAACATCAAATTCAATATAGACAAAATACAATTTAGAGTTACCGAAGTAAAGTATTTGGGTAGAATAATATCTCACAATGGTATAAGATGTGACCCAGACAGAGTCGAAGCTATTTTGAAAATAGGTAAGCCCAAAGATAAAACTGACTTACAAAAATTGCTTGGTATGATAAATTATATACGGGAATATATTCCAAATTTAGCAGAAATTTCACAGCCAATTAGAGAATTGTTGAAGCAAAGTGTTGTTTATCAGTGGCTATCTGTACATGACGATTGTTTGGAGTCTATTAAGCAGTTGATTGTGAATGCTCCCACGCTAAGATTGTTTGATGAAGCACAAGAAATCACAATAGAGACTGATGCATCAAAGTTTGGACTTGGCTGTTGCCTGATGCAGAATGGTAAGCCTATTGCGTTTGCATCTAGGAGTTTAACTGATTCAGAAATTAATTATGCTCAAGTTGAAAAAGAACTACTTGCTGTAGTGTTTGCTTGTCGTAAATTTCACTATTACATATATGGTCGAAAAGTTACTGTAAAAAGTGATCATAAGCCCCTCGTTGCAATTATGAAAAAAGATTTTGGTAAAATACCATCCGCAAGGCTCCAACGAATGAAATTGAGTTTGATTAGGTATGATATTAATTTGATACATATTCCTGGAAGATATTTATACATAGCAGACTACTTATCTCGATATTATGATACGAAAAATTTAAGCACGGAAATTGAAGACTTGAACGAATTTGTGCATTCAGTTAATATAACACCAGATCGGTTAGAAACCTTTAGAAGAGAATTGGAAAATGATAAGTGTTTGAACGAATTGAAGAAGGTTTTGCTAAATGGATGGCCAAGTGATAAGCGTGCTTTGAGTGAAGATATAAAGTTTTATTGGAAACAACGCAACGATTTATTTATTGAAGATGACATCATATTTTTAAATGAAAGAGTAATTGTTCCGGTAGGCTTACGTGAACAAGTATTATCACAACTACATGCTTCACATCTTGGAGTGGAGAAAACTAAAAATAGAGCTCGTAGTTTAGTATATTGGCCAAAGATTGATGAAGCAATAGAAAATTTAATTGCCAAATGTGAAGTCTGCCAAAAGTATCGGACATCTAATATAAAGGAACCTCTGATGCCGCATGCTGTTCCACGACTACCTTACAATAAGCTAGGTATCGACATTTGCGAATATGCGTCGAAGACCTATTTGATCGTTGCTGATTATTACTCACGATATTTAGATATAATCCCACTAAGCTCAAAAACAGCAATTGAATGTATAAACAAACTTAAAGTTTGCTTTTCTAACCATGGGATACCGGTTGAGATTGTGTGTGACAACATGCCGTTCAATTCATATGCATTTAAAGCCTTTTGCAGACAAACTGGTATAAAACTTACTACAACAAGTCCTGGATATGCTCAGTCAAATGGTTTTGCCGAAAGATATGTAGGAATAGCAAAAAATTTGATCAAAAAATCAAAGGAAAACAAAGAGGAATTGTGGCTGGCTATACTTGAATACAGGAATTCGCCTTTGAAAGAAGTGAATGCATCGCCAGTGGAGCTTCTAATGAGTAGAAAAACGCGAACATTAGTACCAGCACGAAGCAGTCTATTCGAGCCTACAGTGGTCCCGAACATAAATAAGAACATCGAAGCAAAGAACAAATACTACAAAAAGTATTATGACCGTGGTACGTCCCGTAGTCAACATTTTAAGAAAGAGGAGAAGATATGGTACCATCACAGTCAGCGAGGATGGGTAAAAGCAACAATATTAGAATCTCATGATGCTCCTAGATCATACTGGATAAAGCTAGAAGACGGATCTGTTTTCAGAAGAAATACTCGTTGGCTACGTAAACGAGCCTGAAATTATATATATATATTATAGAGTATCTTATCTTAACACTATCAATTTCTTTTAAATTTTGATTTTTTTATATTATTTTATGAATTAATTTTTGAAATAATTAATAGACTTGAAGAGGGAGATGTTATATATAGATGTAATATGGCAACACTCTAACTGAAGTTGAATAAAGACGACACTGGTCATCTGGCAGTGAACGTAATAAAACAACTGGCGTAATTGAAGATGCACTTAAATTGCAGAGACGTGAGAGACGCAAATTTACAACACCAACAACAACAACAACAACACTTAAGGGAATGAAATCCGTGGTTGTTGTTGTAGGTCGTTGGAAAAAAATGAATGAAAAATCGAAACAAAAACTAAAATCGTTGTTAGTGCAATGCAAAGAAACACGAGTGAAAGAGAAAGCGCGAAGTGGCAAGGGAAAAGAGCTTTTAGTTTTAATTATGTCCTGAATGTTGTTGTTGTTGTTGTTTTTACTCCCGTTTAATCAAAATTTAATTAAAAAAGTGACTGCTTATGTGAAAACCGAGAAACTATCATATAAAAGCGCAATTTTCAGCGCAAAACAAAACGTATAAAGCAAAAATTCATCCTCTTTATGTAAATTCTATTTAAACATTTTCATTCATGTTCCATGTACATAAGAACAGTTGAATAAATAAGTAAAAAAACAAGAAATTTCAAAGAATATGAAAACAAGTTAAATGTATTTTTCTTTGCCAATCACAAAATACAAAAGTTATATGTAAAAAATAGCAAAGACTAATAATAATAAAAAATAATAAAAATAACCATTAGAAAAAATAATTTTAACTGAATTTTTAATTAATTTTTATTTATTATTTATTTACTTTTGTATTTCTTATTTAGTTATTATTTATTTATTTTTCATTATTTAGTTATTATGTATTTATTATTTATCTATTATTTATTTGTTATTTATTAATTTATTACTTATTTATATTATTATTTATTAACTGACTTATTTATTATTAATTTATTAATTTTTTATTTATTTATTATTTATTTATTTAATATTTATTTATTATTTATTCATTGTTTATTTAATAATTATTTATTTATTATTTATTTATTATTTATTTATGATTTATTTATTATTTATTTATTATTTATTTATTATTTATTTATTATTTATTTATTATTTATTTATTATTTATTTATTATTTATTTATTATTTATTTATTATTTATTTATGATTTATTTATTATTTGTTTATTATTTATTTATTTATTATTGATTTATTATTTATTTATTTATTATTTATTTTTTTTATTTATTTATTATTAATTTATTAATTATTTATTATTTATTTATTCATTATTTATTTATTATTTATTTTTTATTTATTTATTATTTATATGTAAGTATTTCCCTTAAATTTTTTGCGGAGAATCTTTTATAATTATTCCCCTTCGATTGATTTTCTTCGCTTCTTCTTTTCACGAAACAAAAATAATCAACTTGAAAGTGATGCCAGACCGCATTAATAAAAGTAGAAACCCCGAGGAGGCGGAGAGGGAAAAGGACGGGAGGAAAGTGGATGCCAAAGTGTGAGGTCTCCAGTACCAAGTCCAAAACAAATGTTTTTCGAAGATAATTAAAAATAATTGCACAAAAATAAACAAGAAATTTTCGCTGCTATTCAAGCGCAAAGAAACAAACAGAGAAGAGCACAAAGAGAGCGAATGAAAAGATAACTTCAATTCAAGCAAAAAAAATAATAAAAGAAAATCGAAAGACGAATGAATGCAAAACAAGTGATTGCCAAGTGCCAATGAAGTGTTTAATGAATGGTTGATAATATTCAAAAGAAATTCACAGTTGATTCATTATCGAATATAAAATTAGATGCAAATTAAAATTAAATGAACATTTATTTATTTGTGAATACGGTTGAGTGATTCGTAAATGAATCCTTAAAAATTTTAACGAATATGTAATTTAATAATTAGTGGTTCAGTGAATGATAAATGAATATCAAATGAATGATAAATGAATACTCGATGAATATTTAATAATTAAAACTTAAATGAATCATAAATGAATATTTAGTGTATTCAGTGTATGATAAATGAAAATCAAATGAATTACAAATTAATACTTAATGAATCATAAATGAATATTTCGTATATTCAGTGAATGATAAATGAATATCAAACGAATTATAAATGAATATTTAGTATATTCAGTGAATGATAAATGAATATCAAATGATTTATAAATGAATAATTAACGAATACTGAACGAATATTTAATGAATTAAATGAATGTTAAATGAATATTTAGTGAGTGATGTATGAATAATTTCGTAATGATGAACGAATATTCGTTTTAAATTAATGACAAATTCGTATTTAAATATTGTTTAAATGAAATCGTAACTGATGAAAGATGAACAATGAATAGAAAATATTCACTTTTTCTTTTTTTTCTTAATTCCATTGTATTCCATTTAATTAAATTAAATTAAAATACATATTTAAATATTTTTGAAATTTGAATTGAATTTTTCGGCTTTTTCCCGATGACCTTCGAAAACACTTAAGTGTTCATTTCATTATTTTCTTTTTTTTTTTTGCGTCTGCTTTTCTTAAGCATTTTTCCGAATTTATTTAAAAATAAACAATTAATTTTAGCTCATAAAACAACAACTGAAAATTTAGTGCACAAAATTCATTGTTCGAAATTCTTTCACCTTTTTTTTTTTGAATTTTTCTTTCCTTTATTTTTCCTTTTTTACGTTCTTTCTTTTGATGTTTTATTTATAATAAAATAATGGATTTTCCACAAATAATAAATTGATTTTGGTGTGTTTTTTTTCAAGAAAATGCGAAAGATAAAGGAGCTTCCAAGCGTAACGATTATTTTTTAACTTGTATTCGTGTTCGTACTCATTTCATTCATAATCATCACCACCAACAACAACAACAACAACAACAACACTAACAACATAAATACATAAATATTGAAAGCAAGAAGAAGCTCACGTGTGTGAGTGAGATGAAATTGCAAAAACTCTCCGTTAATGCGTCGTTTTCATTTATTTCACAACGTCACTGAATTGATTCGTTCGTTAACAGCAGCGTTAACGTTTCTTGCGGCTGTTAACAACAATAACAAAACACTAACAGTTGTTTTAACACGTCGCGCTGCTGTTAAGAACAGAGCACTTAACAGCAACGTTAACATTTCTTGATACTCTTAAGAACATTAACAGAACACTTAACAAGAGTATTAATATTTTTTATTGCTTTATCAATAAATGTATTTGGTTTTACTTTCATTTTTATTACTTTTTGATGAATTTTTACTATTTTCTGTTGTTGTTATTATGGCGATTTATTAGTTTTTATCATTATTATTACTATTTTCCTATTGCTTTTTATTTATTCTTTTCTTCCCACGTCGACTTTATTCTTTCTCCCACATACCACGGAAGTCACAATATCATGAGCGATTTGTTTGGTTGTTTCTTTTTCCAATTTCTTCTGTTACGGTCCGGTTAAGGCTCCACCGCCGCCGCGGCTCCCACTCTTCAGCGTTCCACAAACATTTTCCTATTTCAGCTTTCATATAAAAACGCAATTCCAAATTGCACAATCACCATCAAGTTCAAAGTTATGAAGAATGAGCGGACGAGAGAAGCCATTTGCAGTCAACTAACAGAACAACAACAACAACAAAAACAAGCACATAATGCATAATAAAGTGAAACTCGTTTCAAGATTTCGTTTGTGGCTGCTTTGTCCGGCTCGCATGATCCAATAAGAACAGCAACAATGAAATTTTAATGCATAGCGACACGTCTGCGCTGCCTCGTGTGTTAATCAACAGAAACGACGACGCATTTAACTTTACATTAACTATAAAAATTTAATTAACTATAGCCTATTTATAAATTATAAATTATCTTATTTATATTTCTTTAAATTATAATTATTTTTTATATTAATTAAATTATCTGAATTTATTAAATAAATATAAATATAATAAATAAAAATATAATAGATATAAATATATTTAGTTAAAAATGTTAACAACTCCTTTAAAATGCTCGAAATTAGTTAGCAAATTCATGTTAATTAAATGCATTTAAAAGTTTCAATATGTTATTGAAATCCTTAGTTAAATTTCACTTTCCGTTTGCGTTTTCTGCAAAAATACTTAACAGCGTGTTAGTGAGCTGTAGTTAAGTCTACTTCCAAGTTAAAAATTATGACAATTACGCCAATTACTGATTATAATTATTGTTTTATTATATTTAAAAAAGAGCAATTTCAATATAAAGCAATAACAGGCAATTTATTCGTTATTCACGCTTTAATTTAATTAACATCGTTTTGAAATTTAACGATCAATTAAAAAAGAAGTTAGCAAACTAGGAGTTAATAAATAATCGTGGCAAAATACAGTTTGTTAAATGACATTTTTCTATAGTTACATTTAACTAAGAGTCATTAAAAGGAAGTAATAATATAATTAAATGAACTAAATAAATAATTTCCTAATAGATAGCTAAGTAATATAATTCAAATGATTATTTTTAAAGCCATGTTGTCAATTGAAATCTTTTCGGATTCACAAAGAAATAGCGAAAAATAGATAAAGAAACGAATATTAAGAATTATGATTAATCGTTGGTGAATTTAATTCTATTATTAAATAAAATAACGTCTTTAATTTATATATTTGTGTGAATAATACTTAAAAATACTTACTAAAATATATAAATACGTACATAAATCTTAATTTTTCAGCTGACTTTGACAGTTGTTAGTCTGAATTAGATTTGATTCTTTCTGAATTTCATTTGAAACCTTCTGAGATATGAGATACTATGAGATGTACTAGATGTGTCATATCTACGAAAACGTAATATGCGATCGAGAACTACTCCCAGATCTCGATTATAGACTCAACCAGATCGACTTTACATCCATTAATCATGTAATTAATGAACTAATGAAGATCATTGATGATAATCAAGAACATCAACGGCAAGATAAAATATATATATAAAGATAAATAGCAACTTATGTTTTCTGAATTACATTTGACTTTCTAAATTTCATTAAATTGCTCTGAATGAAAATTTACTCCTTCTGAATTACATTTAACTGCTCTGAGCTGCATTTTATTCCATCTACGTTACATTTGCCTCCTTCGGAATTACTTTGAAGGCTCTGAAATACATTTTATTCCTTCTGAATTTCATTGAATAGTTCTGAATTTCATTGAACAGTTCTGAATTATATTTAACCTTTTCTAAATGACATTTACTCATTTTTGAATTAGATTTCACTGCCATTAAATACATTTGAAGACTTTAAAATTACATTTAAATGCTCTGAATTACATTTGACAAATTCTGAATTACATTGAAATATTCTGAATTCTATTTAAGGTTTTCTGAATTAAATTTCAGTCTTTCTGCGTTACATCGGACTTCTTCTTCGTGTCTGGCGCCAACTCACATGATATTGAAAATAACGGTTTGTTGTTATGTGCGGCATTTCTTGTTGCGACTTGTTATGATTCTTGCTGGTGTGTGTGTGTGTGTGTGTGTGTGTAGCCAGCGACGTTATCAAAATTGTTGCCTTTGTTCTTGTTATTGCTTTTGCTGGCTCTTAAAACCGCTGACCTTCGCCTAATTTCTGCGGTTGCCGATGTTCGAGCCATCATTTTAATTGCTGTTGTTCTTCGCCGTTGCTAATGTGCAAAAATCTATTCGAACAACTGAACGAAAAGCGGAAATAGCTTGCGAAAATAAAAGTGGGCGGATCATTGAGCAAATGACTGAATAAATGACTGAATAAATGACTGAATGAATGTTTGACTGAGCGAGTGTCTCTTTTAAAGACTGAACGTGATACAGTGGAGCCTCATTAATCATCATTTTTCGATTTTTCGAATAATAATAATAACAGTGATCATTGTAAAATTATAATAAAAGGAATAACAATGAAAAAGTACAGGGAAAAACGTGAAGCTTAAAATCAAGGAAAAACAATAGCAACAACAACAACAACGACGGCGACTACGATTCATGACCCACATTTTTCGCTTTTTCTTTCATCCGTGACCCACTTGTTTTGTGTTTTCGTCATCGTCGCTTCGCTTTTGCTGCTGCTGCGGCTGCGGCTGCCGTCATCAGCTTCGTTAACGTAACGTAACGTAAAGCAACTGCTCTCGGCGACAAGATTCACTGAGTAGCCGCCGGCGACTCGTAAAATATTTCGACAAACACAACAACAACAACAACAACAACAACAACAGAAGCAGTTCCTGTCTGTGCTTTCAAATCATACGAAAACCGGTTTCCAAACACGAATTAGCAACACAATTTCCACGTTTGAACTCACGTATCCGAGGAGAAACGTGGAAAAATATAGTTTAAAATTAAATTTAAATCTGAAAAAAATTTAATTATAACTCAAGCAACTTTAAAACAAATCATTTGCATTATTAATTACTTCGTTGCATATTCTTTGAACACGAGAAATGGAGAGAAAATTAAGCAAAAAATAATATAATAATTTCACGGCGTAAAAATTTCATTCCGCTTTCATTTCAATTGCATATGCAGAATATCGTCTCTTCATCGTCGCACAGTGAGCTGCTCTTTGAACGCTCCGGCCAAAAATCTCTTCTTTTACTTCTCTAGTGAAGGAATGTAGATAATTGAGAACGTGGAGAGGCGAAAAATTATTGCTCTATTTTGATTATTCCCACGCGTTCAAAGTTTACAGCTCTTTGGCCGCCTTCTGTGCACAAATGAACCCACTGTGCAGAAGCGAGAGAAACACACACACTTCGTGCATTTGCTATGCACACGAAGACACTCTTTGAAGCGGCTTCTTCATCTTCGCTTCATCCGATCGCTGCTTTGTTTCGCTTTGCTTATCAATGCCGTTATCAGTGAATGGGGCTATTGAATCACTTCGTTGTTGTTGCTGTTCTACATATGTACATATTTCTGTCTCTGTTCAACGCAGCGCGTTCACACCTAAAATCGAAGCGCGTTCATATTTTCTCCATGCTGCACATCGTTTGTTTTTTTTTAGCAAAAGTTATTTTTAGTTTGCACTCTGCTCTGCTTTAAAATAATATAATATTTAATTCAATTGTATTTTGTTATTGTTGTTGTTAATTTAAATTTTCACTACTTTGTTGTTGCTGCATACGTTTTTTTCTTGTTTTCACTCTTGACGGAAATTTTTCATTCCATCATGGAATTGAATTTAATTGCAATTGAATTAAATCACTTTTTTTTTCTTAAATTTATTGCGTGTTATTTGTGGCTGTGGCTGTAGCTGCCGACGTTTTCACTTTCTAATTAGTTTTCTCTTGTGTCTGTTTTTTCCCGATTCGATTCTCTTTTCAATGTCAAGTTGTGTTTAGGTTTTGATTTTACTCGATTTACCACATGCAATTAATTTCGAGCCGTATGACAAATGGGCGAAATATGAACTGAAACATACACAGGGTGGTGGGCGAAGGAGCATTTCCAGTTTCTGCTTTACTTGAAAACAAATAACAACACAATAAACCGCACCGTGGTTGAATAAAGCAAACACAAACACACACACACACACACACACACACACACACGCACGCTGACGCCAATTCAAATCGGTCTGATGTGGCCTCAAAACCCAGACCTACTACTCTACGTCTGCCAGCGAAATGACGTCGGTGTCAACAAACGAACACACAAAAAACTATTCGGCAGCTCAGCCACGTAGTCGAAGTCGAAGCCGAAGTCAAGAGGCTTTTTTTGCGACGCTCTCCGCTGTCTACTGTTGATTGTGGTAGCCAGGTGTGCGTGTGCGTGTGTGTGTGTTTATGTTTTAGGCAAACATAGAGAAACTTGTTGTTTCTTCCATGTGCGGATTTTAGTTCATAACCATCACCCGGTATTTTTGCGATGCTTATGAATACAAATTTGACATCACAAGCGAAAGTGCTGCCACAGCCAACGAAAAACATACGTAATATAAAAAAAACAATAACCCACAGTCAAAAATAAATTATGTATTGAAAAATGGGATTTTATGGTTACTTTTTATAATGGAATAAAGAAAAACCAGGAAAATACAATTAATAGTATTTTTTAGTGAATTTGTAGTTGAAGGTAAATGTTAAAAAGTAAGCATATTAACAACATAAAAAATTCAATAGAGAATACACAATAAAAGGCAATTTTATCAATAGTAGCAATAATAACATTAATGGCCGAGCCGATGTATGGAGTTGGCTACTCTTTTGAAACTGAAAAACTCCCGAAATACTTGAAATTTACTAAAGACCCATTTAAGGTACAATGAAACGAACGAACGACCCATTTAAGGACCGAATAAATAACGTCTCTACACGATGTACAGGATGCTGATGGCATTTTATAGACAATAATATCTATAGGCCCATTACAGAACGGAACTTCATCGACGAATAGCAGAGAAAGTTTTATAAAGGTGCATTAATAACCTGCAATAGATGAAAATAGCGAGATAATTCACATTGGAACATTAACACCCCAAACGAACCGAGAATCCACGAGTCATCGAGAAGATATAGAATAATCGCATGTATACGACTGAAAGAGAAACAATGAATAATAACGACAATATATACATATGCACATAGCTAATAGCAACCATAAAACTAACAAAGATTGTTAAATTTCTTTTGAATGTACCATGAGCACAGGTGTCGCCCAAAAGGAAAGCCCTGTATATAGACAATCTGATACCGGGCATGTATGGAAAACCCAAACTGGGAAATCAAGTGGGCGCCAACGTCAGTCCTCATCGAATGGACCCCTCTAGATAGAGATAAGAGTTTGCAAATGCTTCGGAGCTTCTGTTACTTCTTCCGTCCATAGTCAAGAATTGAATAGTTACTTAAATGTCTCCGTAGAATCTAAACTTGAGGAATATGGGGGTTTTTTTTTTAGTGTATTTCCGTGCCTGGGAATTATGTGTTTGCATTCGTTTCAATAAAAGCTTTTAATTATGTATAATTGACGTTGGTGCATTAACAAAAATCTCAACGATTCATATCCGTTCTTTAAACATCGTTAACGCCATCAACTTGGCAATATTTTAAAAAACAACAACAACAACAACAACAACGTACTTAATTGACTTAATGGGATAATACGAAAAATACACAAATGTTTTTATCAAAAGTTGACTAGAGAAAAGAAATACAAGAATAAATCTAACGACAACGAAAAGCTTATAAATGTCAGTTTAATGAATACCAAAATTACCGCTAAAAGTTAATAACGAACCAACGGAAGTGGCTCACCTCAGGCACAAAGTAAAACCGAGGGAAGGGGGAAATTAAATATTTAATCAAAAAGGTTAAAAACAAGTAACAATAATAATTATTATTATGATTGTTATATGGCGATTACAATCAAACATATCAATCAATGAACCTACGAATTTTTCAGCAAGAAAAGCATCCATATCCATGCCATTCGGCGCCCCATTCCCGGACCCATCCCCGCTCTGCTCTGGTAATATGATGAAGCATGGATTCACATTCCCGCCTTAAAGTCCATAGTCAATAATCACCTCCATTTCAATGGGGTAAAGAATCCATAGAAATTATGGAAACACACAGAAGAACGTGGTTGAAACTCCCATCAAGAAACAGTCCGAATGTGGATATATTTTGTGCCTACTCGATTCCTACAGAACCTCCACTCGATCCATAATTGATCTCTACTTAACCTGTACTCGATCTCCATTCAATCTCGATCCCTACTTGATCCCTGCTCGATCCCTACTCGATCCCTACTCGATCCCTACTAGATCCCTACTCGATCCCTACTTGATCCCTACGCGATCCCTAGAACCTAAAGGTTTTCGAATCATTCGCTGACAAACGAATGCCGAATCAATACTATGCGTTATGTATGCTGCAGTTCTACCAACACCTCTTATAGACAATGTATGGCAACATATGGTGCTACGCTATACAGTGGTTGCTATACACTGTTCAAATGGGATTTATTCTTAACTTTTTCATTCCAAATAGAAGAAAAAGTACCATAAATCGTTATATAATAATACATCGATATTGTTTATCGTTTTATAGTCGAAAAGCTATAAGAAAAGTTATTTGTTTTGTTCTTTTGATTGTAAAGATAACCTTTAAATAATTAATGAAATACTTGATGTTGCTGCTGTTTTCTGTTGGTTTTAGCAAAACCTTATCTAATCGTCGGAATATTATTTAAGCTAAGAGAATTACTTTTATTATTGAGCACTTTAATAAATGATCAGGAGAGTTTTTTATTTACAATAGCGATTTGTTTTGTAAACTCCACGTGGCTCGATTCGACTCACCTGAAACGAAAGAAAGCAAAAGAAGAGAACAAATAAATTAATGAATTTTATATTAGTTGTTATATTATTACTATTATATAAAAAGTACTAATTAAATAGACAAACACACGATTCGGAATAGAATCAATAATGAAATATATGTACATATGTAGATATTTTTATAGAAATATGAGTGATAAATAATATGTAAATTGTGGATCTATTTTAAGGCTGATTTTCGTCATACTTTCAAGGCCCAAAATATGCTCACAGATTGTAAATGAAGTTGGGCGGAAAATGACAGGTTGAAGTGAGTTACAATAGCATCCCCATGTCTGCTACTTCCCCTTCTATCACCCCTCCTTCCCTAAATACCGGAGCTCCTTCTAACGACCATTATTTCCCTCCCGAATATTTTCAATTTTCCAAGTGATTAAAACAAATGTTTTTATAACACGTCACTTCGAATGGCCTTGAAAAATGTTCACCCTTCTCGTGGTTAGCGTTAGCCTCTTTTTAATCGGGGGCGGTGGGCGGCCCCCACGGGAATTAGGACGTGGGCGATTTGGGGAGAGAGGTTGGCAATAACAATAAACAATTTTCCGATGAGCTCTCAATTTTAAAACTCAAACAATACGTCAAAAACGAATCGACAAAAAAGATGCCTAGAAGAAGAAAAGAAGAAGACAAGCACAAAAGGAAGACTGATGGAATGGGTAATGAGACGCGGAGAAGGAAAAGCAACAAGTAAAACACATAAAAACTCCATCAACTCCACAAATATTTGCAAACGGGAAAGAAAACCTCAGAGAAGAACAAAAAAACATAGAAAACAGAATTTTTACTGTTCAAATAAATTGACAATAAAAGAGACAGATGAAAAGGAATCGTGAACAAAGACACAGAGAAAATGGATTAGAAAAAAATTCAAATTTAATTTCATTTACTTTAATTTAATTTTAATACTTCGCCTTGCTAAATTAAGTCGTAATAAATAGTAAAATTTTTCCGATCCGTTTATTGTTTTTTTTTGTGTTATTGTATTTTATTGACAGTAATAACAAGCCACTTAAGGCAAACACAAATCCACGGGAAAATCAACTGCTTGGAAAATCGTTAAATTGCAAGAAGCTGAAGTTGCTGGTGTATTAAATCGATTTATTGCTTATAAAAACCAACAACACACACAATAAGTGAGAGAGAAAGAGACGTACAGAGCTATTCGTCCAAAGCTGTTCTTTTTTTAGTTCCTCTGCTCGCTCTTCACCCTTTACACACGCAAACAAAAAGGACAACGCTAAAAATTCTCTATCAAAATGAACGGTAGACGTTGCAATAACAACAACAACAATATCAGCAGCAACAGCAACAACAAAGCTTGGAGCATAACCGACATTTTACAGTTCTTTTAAAAGAATGTGCATGCAGCCCAATGAACAAGTTTTCGATGCAATTTCAATGCTATCGGAGTGAGCAAAAACGAGAGCGAGTTTGGGAGTGAATAAAAAAAGAGAGAGAGAGCGAGAATGATATCAGTTAGATCCTCTCAAGGGCTCCGCACATCGACTTGCAAAGCGCCGAATTAGTTTCTTAAGGCTCCAATAAGAATGCGTGTAAGAATGCGTTCGTAGATGAGAGCGGCTCAGAGCTTTCGTTCTGTTTCGGCAATAATTACTCAGTGAAGGTGACCAAGGAATTGCCATTGAGTAGCTGAGGCAGAATTTCTCATGAAAACGATTTCTATTTTCAATTCTTTCAAAAATTTAGCAACTTCAAATTTAATTCACGTTCATTCTACTTTAATTCCATATAAAAAGAAAGGAAACAACAAAATATTTGGTGTTTTTTAATTTTTTTCTTTGTTTTTGTGGTTCTTTTAATTTTGTGTAGATACATATCTACAAGATCGAAAGATTTTTAAATGTTTATTAATTTTATAACGGTGGATAATTGTGGTATTTTTCATTGCGTCTGAACGGTAACTTTGGCTTTTCTGGTTGCTGCTTTAGCGGCGGTCTTGGCTCGAGCTTTCGCTGCTGGTTTGACAATCTTGTTCTTCTTTAATCGTCTTTGATAGTTCTGCGTAAAACAAGCGATCTTTTTTTAGTATATTTAAGCGAAAAAAGAGGAGAAAGGGATCAAGAAGAGACACTTACACGAGCGGTCCTGGCACTCCAAGGAACCCGCAAGAAATTCATCGGCATGCGCACTATGCGATTCCTGAAAGTGAGCAGACCAAGCTTGGCACCCTGCATGATGGTTTTCCAAGCCTGTCGCTTCACGTCTAAGAAGTTGACTCTGCCGCCGTAGAAATAGTGGCTGGCTGTAGCACACACTGTTAAATAACTGGCTTCTGCAAGGACAATGTCAGATATAAAAGGATAAAAAAGGATAAACAATTTTAAAGGGACTCCAAAGGACACCAAAAAAAAAACACTGAAAATACAGAAAAAAACCCAGTCAGCGCTGCCAAAAAGTTTAACTAAAGATTTTAAACGATACAAAAATTGAAAAAAGAAATGAAAAAACGCCGGCAGCAAAAGATTTTTCATGATACAAAAATTGGAAAAAATTGAAAAAAACTTCGTCAGCACTAAAGACATGCAATTAAACTTACTGCGTGAAGGAGCATTGCTCAACTTTTTTAGCATAAAACTTAGCAATTCTACGTCCATTCTTTATGGCGCTTCTCTAAATTCCAATTTAAAAACGAAAATTTTTCAAAATATTCAATTTATATTCACTCCTCGGAGAACCGTTTTGTACGAAAATATTTTATCAAATGAAGCTCTAGAAACGTTTCTCTATAATAAAAATTTTACATAGTTTTCCCAGAGCATTTGATATAATTTTTTTTTTGTTCTACGTGCAGTTTTCAAACACATACTATATCACATACATATATTGCTTTATTTAGATATTTATTTCGCAAGTTATGATGTTAATTTCGACTTAGTTGGTCCATTAACGAAAAAACTCTATTGGAGTACCGTCTATGGAGACCAAACCCAACTACAAACCATTCTTTCAAGCCGTCTGCCGAACATTCTAAAGGCTCTTTCGATAAACTTGTATGATAATATGACTTGTATGTATAAGTCATCGTGTGATGAAAACGAAGTATGCTTGTTTAGGAGAAAAAGATGTTTTTATATACAAAAAAAAAAAAAAAAATAAATTTGTAGGGAAATAATTCCTCAAAGAAACTCTGTTTGCCCGTTAAAAAATAAGTAAATATCTCTTTGTACTGTTATAGAATAATGAATGCTTCTTCTATTTTCATTATATATTTGAAGTAGTGGACCATTAGACTCAATTTTCCGTAAAATATCCTCCACTTCCTTAATTGTTTCCATATTGAATCAACTGCTTCTAATGTTTCCGCAGCCGTAGTTCGAAAATTCTATACAAAGCCTGCGTTTTTTTAAATAATCTGTCTCAATCTACGATATACAACTGACACATCACCGATTTTGTCGAATTTCTATCCCGATCTTGGGGAATTTTTCAAACGTGCCGATTGCAGAGGACGAATTTCATGTCTCTCATCGTCTCGCTTACAACAGCAGTTCACGCTGAGACAAACTATCGGCCCGATTGGAGTCAGTGCTGTGTGTGTATAGCACAGTACAGACTTTCTGTCGGCCGATAACTCGCCATTAGGTTATACAGTCGAACTTCTCTATAGTGAACTTCTATACAATGAAGCACTCCCTATTATGAATTTTTTTCAAGTACACTGCTTTTTCGTTCAATTTCTGGTCTTGTTTGATCTCTGTATAATGAATTTCTATACAGTTAATATTTCTATACAATGAACAAGTTTTACAGTTGCAATCTCCGATTTCATACGTTTTTGTCTCCTTATTATGAATTTTTTCAAATAATTCTCCGTTGGCTATACTAGTAACACTGTATTCCGATAGAAAAGTAAACTTTATATGGGCATCCCCGAAATTTGAAAATGAGAACAGAAAAAGATAAAAAATGACCATCACTTACAATTTTGAGACCTGAATTGAGTTACTTGCATTAAAAGAACAAACAATGTGAAAATGTCGCAGCGAAATAGTCTCGCTATTGAAAAAAATTGTTGATTATTAATAAAGTTGAAGAAGGTGGAGCAAAAAAAAAAAAGATATTGCTAAACAATTTGGAATTCTGCCTACCACTTTTGTGGAGATGAAAAATGATGTACCTAATAAAGTTTTCGAGTCTCTTCATTTATTAGAAGCTTTCGTTGAAGAACAAAAATGGAAAAGTGTAATCCAAACTGAAATTACTGATTACTTAAAATAAAAATTTAAAAAAGTATTACGTTTTCTATATAATGAAATTTCTATATAATGAAGTAATTTTGTGGTCCCTTCGACTTCACTATAGAGAAGTTCGACTGTATTTACACTATTTTATGTATGTTTCCTTTATTCTTTTCCGTATTGTTCTTAGGGTTATTGTTAGGGTAACTGTAAATAGTTCAGCAGTAGTACAACAAGAAATTCATTCTTTTAAGAATGATTCTATAATCTATATACAATCTATTCAAACAAGATTCAAGCCAAAACAATTCTTAACTTGTGGGCTTCTTCAATAAATCTGCTTGGTCCTGTGTCTGAGCAAATTTACCACGAGTTCCATCAAACAGAACTCAAATCAGTTGACTAAACAAACTGGTTCTGCTCTTTACTCTCTTCTGTGCTACTCGGCCTCATCCCATCGCTCCCACTCCCGCTCTCACACATTTTTTCACCTTTTAATCGAATTTCTGCATATTTGTTTAAGCTGCACGATCTTCCCATTCGCTCGGAGAGCTCGTGTCTTTATATGTATTTCCAATGGGCTTTTCTCTCCGCTCGCTCGGCTTCCTCATGCGTCTGCTGAACATTATATTCAACATTTAGAGGAAAGGTGCGCAGAGCCAGCCCGGCTTTTAGAAGTACGACTCGTATTTCGATGTATACTTTTTATTCTTTGCATTGGAAATTATTTCGCTGCTAACGTCTGTGGGTTTGTAGGTCTCAACGATTACAGTTGATTCAACACAAGTTGCAGCATCTTTTTTCTAACCATCATCAACATCGTCGTCGTGGTCTTCAAAACATTTCATCGCCGAGTTTCCTTTTATCATGGCGCAGTTCTCATTTATTTGAATCAGTCTCTCGTAGTCGCTCTCTCGCACTCTTCTGTACAGTAGTTTAACCGGATGTTTTTTCCTTGTTCTGCGTGGTTTTGTTTTTGTTTTTTTTCGTATTCGATTCATGATGTTTGCTCTGCTGTTGCTGGATTTTTTTCAGCGCCGTTGGTCGGTCTTTGGCCGCCGTTGTTCAGCAGCGATTCTGAGTTGTGACTATTTTTTTTTTTTTTTGCAATCCTGGACCACGATAATCGGGCCATCGGTTCGCTTTGAATTCGGCATTCATTTCGGTTTCTCTTCATCGTCGTCTTCATGCATTCCGAATTCTTTTCATTCTGGTTGCTGTTCTTTCTCGAAAGACAAAATGAATTTTTGCAGTTTTTAATTCGTTTTTCACTTTTTTGATTTCGGTGTGGTTTTTTGTTGTTGTTGTTGGTTTTTGTTGTTTGGCCGGTTTTTAGGTTTTCTGACGTCATTTCTTACCTTCGTTTCTTGGCTGGCTTCAGTTGAAACTTGTTGCTGTGGATGTAATTGAATCATTCAATGGATGAGATGATTACTACTTTGTAGTTGTTGTTGTTGTTTGCTCTTTCCGTCTTTTTATTAAAATTAATTTATTACTTTTTCACATATTTTTCTCTTCATTTAAAAAATATATTCTTTAAAAAAATACTATTAACTAAATTAAATTTAATTGAATTTTCTTGTTTGTGCTAATGAAAGTTTCTTGTATTTAAAAAACACAGTCATCACTCGTTTATGTGCTCCGTTCAACGTATTCAGAGAAATGCATTTCATAATTTATCTTCTTTTTCTTTTTATTGAATACAAAATTGTTTTCCCCCTCGCCCTGTCGCAACATCTCCATTTCCACACTTTAATACACATGTTGTTATTGTTTACTTCTTGCTACTGTTTTTACGGGCGACAGTCAAATTTGTCATTGCTTATTACATTGTTGCTGCACTGCAATTCTCACGGGGTCATTTCAATGGACATCACTGTGTTGTCATATCTTGCATTCACACACACACATCTTTCCGCTTTCCGTGCTTATTTGTGTATTAGTTTTTGCCTTCCTATCGCTTCGTTTTTGCATAACAGATGTAGGCTGCACTTCGTCAGCGTCGTCATCGTGTTCGGCTGCTGCCACACCACGCCGGACTACACACAACAACAGACGCGCTAATTGCTTTATTGCGACTGAAGTAAAACACTGAGACTCGAATGTGCCGCCATCATGATGCCGAGTGCGACAGCAGCCATCGTCAAAAGTCTCCGTTGCTCTTCGCTTGCTTCGGCTTCACGATGGTTTTTCCGTATTCACTGTATGTTTCTACCGTTCATGTGTTTGCTTGTGTGTTCGCCTTTTTAACGTTGACAAAAACTCTAAATTCATTCCTTTTCAATATTATGAAATGATGCAGTTCTGTGGAGAGCAGCAGCGAAGCACAACAATTAATGAAAAGATTCTGCATGAACAGAAAGCCATTGTATGATACGAAGACGCAATAATACGAAGCTATACGATGGATGTCGTTTGCAAAACTTGGAATGATTTGTCGACGAATAAAGAACCGGTTTTGATGTTTTTAATTTACGACAAAAACAAACTAGGAATAAAAAAAAAATATACAAACATATCTAGATAAATATGAAAATAAAAATTTCTTTCTCTTTATATATTTAAGTACGATACTGTTGTTCAATTATGTTTTGAAGATAATACATTATAGTCTTTAATTTTGTTAACACTTTCATATGAATTTTATAACTTATAACTTGTTTTGAAAAAGGCTCAATAAACAAAATTTGAATTTGAATTTGAAAATAAAAATTAAATAGTTTTTTTTTGTATTTAGTCAATCAAAAATATTTGGAAATATGCAAACGATTCCTTCAACTAATTTTTCCTTTTTGTTTGTTGATGTTTGAACCCTTTGTCGGTTTTCAATTTGCGCCATACGCAAAATACAACGCAATTCCTAACCTAACTCAATACAAGAAAGAGATGACATAATACCTCTTGTTGTTGTTGTTGTTGTAGCATGCATTCGTAACAGCAACTTCCCTCCATTCTTTTTCTCCACACATTCTTCTGCTTCTTTTCCTCTTCTTACCGTTCTTCATATATGCTACGCAATCCGAAATGCATGACGTAAGCAAGGAGTATGCATCCAGAAAATATATATGGATATATTTCTGTCGTATACTCCTTGCTTAGTGCGATCATACCAAATAAATGATGATAGCAATTTTGCCCCCGTGAAATCTCTTTACTGATTAATACCAAAGCATGCACAATATATTTATATATATTCTATATTATTTGTTAATACTCTTTGGTACCCATAACTTTATGGAAAAAGAGCCTTTGAATAGGACTCAAGATCACATCCAAATATTGACTTTCTGTGACTCGAAACGTGATCGCATCTACGAAGTCCGGAAACTTCCTAGAAAGGGCGATGTATGTATTTAAGGTCACAACTATCGGTCAAGTGTTTCCACTGGGCAATACCTGGGCTTCCCTTTGTAAGCAGCACTTCAACGACTGACTTCGTATTCAGAATGTTCGGCAGACGGCTTGAAAGAATGGTTTGTAGTTGGGTTTGGTCTCCAGAGACGGTACTCCAATAGAGTTTTTTCGTTAATGGACCAACTAAGTCGAAATTAACATCATAACTTGCGAACTACAAATAGAGGAATGCCTCTAGTTGAATGAACGAAATAAATATCTAAACAAAGCAATATATGTGATGGTTAGGTTAGGTTAGGTTAATTGGGCTGCCCCGAAGGACACACGTAGGCCATTTCTGTCCCATTGTGATACCCTATGGATCTTTAAAAACCCCCTCTTCAAGCAAACCACGAGGGGCTGATTAAGTAGCGACTTAAGTCGCCTATTTCGATGAATGCCATCTCGCAAAGTCTGCTGAGGAAAAATGCCCCCATATGTGCATGTCTCCTCTGAGCCAGTGCAGGACATGAGCAGAGAAGATGGAAGACAGACTCCTCTTCCTCCTCATCTCTGACACTTCTACAAAAATCATTTGAGAAAAGCCCTAGCCTTTTTGCATGGGCACCAATGAGGCAGTGTCCAGTCACAACCCCTATCACCCTCTGAACATTTATAACAATATATGTGATATGTGTTTGAAAACTGCACGTAGAACAAAAAAAAAATTACATCAAATGCTCTGGGAAAACTATGTAAAATTTTTATTATAGAGAAGCGTTTCTAGAGCTTCATTTGATAAAATATTTTCGTACAAAACGGTTCTCCGAGGAGTGAATATAAATTGAATATTTTGAAAAATTTTCGTTTTTAAATTGGAATTTAGAGAAGCGCCATAAAGAATGGACGTAGAATTGCTAAGTTTTATGCTAAAAAAGTTGAGCAATGCTCCTTCACGCAGTAAGTTTAATTGCATGTCTTTAGTGCTGACGAAGTTTTTTTCAATTTTTTCCAATTTTTGTATCATGAAAACTCTTTTGCTGCCGGCGTTTTTTCATTTCTTTTTTCCATTTTTCTATCGTTTAAAATCTTTAGTTAAACTTTTTGGCAGCGCTGACTGGGTTTTTTTCTGTATTTTCAGTGTTTTTTTTTTGGTGTCCTTTGGAGTCCCTTTAAAATTTTTTATCCTTTTTTATCCTTTTATATCTGACATTGTCCTTGCAGAAGCCAGTTATTTAACAGTGTGTGCTACAGCCAGCCACTATTTCTACGGCGGCAGAGTCAACTTCTTGGACGTGAAGCGGCAGGCTTGGAAAACCATCATGCAGGGTGCCAAGCTTGGTCTGCTCACTTTCAGGAATCGCATAGTGCGCATGCCGATGAATTTCTTGCGGGTTCCTTGGAGTGCCAGGACCGCTCGTGTAAGTGTCTCTTCTTGATCCCTTTCTCCTCTTTTTTCGCTTAAATATACTAAAAAAAGATCCGCTTGTTTTACGCAGAACTATCAAAGACGATTAAAGAAGAAGAAGATTGTCAAACCAGCGGCGAAAGCTCGAGCCAAGACCGCCGCTAAAGCAGCAACCAGAAAAGCCGAAGTTCCCGTTCAGACGCAATGAAAAATACTACAATTATCCACCGTTATAAAATTTAATAAACATTTAAAAATCTTTCGATCTTGTAGATATGTATCTACACAAAATTAATAGAACCACAAAAACAAAGAAAAAAATTAAAAAACACCAAATATTTTGTTGTTTCCTTTATTTTTATATGGAATTAAAGTAGAATGAACGTGAATTAAATTTGAAGTTGCTAAATTTTTGAAAGAATTGAAAATAGAAATCGTTTTCATGAGAAATTCTGCCTCAGCTACTCAATGGCAATTCCTTGGTCACCTTCACAGAGGAATTATTGCCGAAACAGAACGAAAGCTCTGAGCCGCTCTCATCTACGAACGCATTCTTACACGCATTCTTATTGGAGCCTTAAGAAACTAACCCGGCGCTTTGCAAGGCGATGTGATGAGCCCTTGAGAGGATCTAACTGATATCCTCGCTCTCTCTCTCTTTTTATTAATTATATAATTGAACACTATAACTTAATAACTAGGACTACAAAATTTCCATTGAAGTCACATGAGCATCTATGCATTTTTTTTTTTTTTTTTTTTTTTTTTTTGGGGGGGGGGGGGAAGAGGAGGAGTGATCTTCCAAAGATACCAATGACTGGCATGCACGATTCACACTATGAAGTGGGAGAGTCGAAGCAGACCACCTAATTCGGGTCCTTTTTCGTCCCGCCGCCCTCCTACCAGCAGCTAGTCTCTAGACGTGTGGAATCTGACCAGCTCCGTTCTCATGTCCATGTCCCGTGACATTCGAAGCAAATCACGAAGGTTGACGCCACTGACATCGTCGTCATCTGGTATATGAAGTGGCGACCCAGTATGGCCAACCTTCAGCTTGCTACTGCTGGACACTGGCACAGTACATGCATCGCTGTCTCATCCTATTTCTGACACAGCCTGCAGATCCCATCCTTAGCAAGACCTATCTTTTTCAGTTGACTTTATAAACTTATGGCATTGAGAAGAAATTCAAGTGTAGAAATAGCAATAGTAGTGGAAGTAGTAGTAGTAGTAGTGGAAATAGTAGTAGTAGAATTAATATTAGTAGTAGTTTAAGTGTTAACAGAAATAGTAGTAGTAGTACTAACAATAGTAGTACGAAGTTGTAATAACCCTGATGAAGTGGGGAAAAAAGCCCTCGAAACGTTGGGTTAAGATAACAAACAAAAATATGTATATATATATGTACAATATGTATTATGTGCTACGTCATCAGCACATTTCTTTGAAATGAAAACAAAAGCTACAAAACAATCACCAAAAAAAAGCCATAAAAACCAAATAAAAAGGAAAAACAGTAAAAAGAATTAAAAGAATATAGGAATCATTTTAATGGCAATGTTTTATATTCTTTCTTCTTATAAAAACCTATTAAACAATTAAGTATAAAAAACATTCAATTTCGAAAGCTACAAAACAATTAAAAAATCGTACCAAAATTCCCATTGTGTTTATTGCGGAAGGTCGAACGTAAAACTAAGCATATATATAAAAGAAGAAGAAGAGGAAGAAGAAGAAGAATAAGAAGAAGAAGAATAAAAGGCAATAGGTGGAATGGGGACAATGGGAATGAGCCCAACACCCAATTAAAATAAAGTGACCAACAACAAGGTACGAACCATAAAAGAAATCATAAAAAATTCCCTCCGTAAGGTTTAATGTCAATTTTTATTATTGCTCTTGGAACGAAAAAAACTTATTTTGAATTCTTTGGTTTTTTGCTAGAACCGAAATTTGAAAATTCACAAAAAATAAACAAATTTACTTTAAAAACATTACTTTTATTCCAAGAATGAAGTGGAAAAAGAAAATCGAGTTTTCAAACAAGTTTCACCACAAAATATCATTCAGAAAGTGGATTGAAAATTGTAATCGGCTTCAGTGCTACTTTCTCAAAAAAGAGATAGGAATTCCAGACAAAAGAAGGCATTAAGAAAACACACAATAAAAAAAGAATAAATGAAAACCAGGAAAAAAGTTTAGTGAGAAGTGAATAACTTCATCCCCATCAAATATCTTTTCGTATTATCACTTCAGCTTTCGGATCCGATTTTCCCCATCGACCACTTCCCGAGATCACTCGGATTTCAATGATAGCATCACATGACACACGTTTATGTCAACTTTATATCATTCCAATCGCCTCTGATGACCTATTTTAGTCTTACAGTTACTGCAATGACCCAGAAACACCATGAGTTGGCCTTTTATATCGATATAACCTTGATATTTTTTCATTATAAGTTCCTTTTGCCTTCGTGAACGAGTTTAAATGGGTTAAAGGCGGAAAAAATTGTCAGACAAAATGACCAATGACCCAGCAGATCTTCGAGCAGATTATAAAAATGGACGATATTGACCGACACAGAAATGTCTGGCGATAGAAGGGATTTGTCTCAATTGGAAAGCGTTTAGTTTGAAAAATTAGATTCTATCGTAATGGATTTTCGAAGAATTGACTCTCAAAAATCTTTTATATTTGGAATTCTATTGTACGCTAAACATTCCTGTGCTATATTGCTATATTACTATAACAACAATGCTTTTTCGCAAGCGATGAAAATTGACTAAAATAATGCTAGTTGCTGGATCTGACGATATTTTTCGTGATTTTTCGTAGATGACAAAATAGTCTACTAGATATTCCTCAATATTTCGTATATATATTTTAGATATTTTATTTATTTTGGATATTTCAGAATGTATGGCAATGAAACGTTGCCTTTATTTGATTCTGTGGAGACGCCACGAATTGCTGTGTCCATTACCGTATATGCACGTTGATTTTCTGCGTTGGAGACATGGTATAAGACTCTGTCAAAGAAAAACCGTGTTGGAATATTGATCTTTCCAGCCTAGTTTTAAAGTATCCATGCAAAAGACATTGGACCAACATCTGCACCGTATAACAACCCATTCACTTTACCAAATCTATGACATAAATTTTACTGGAAAGATTTTGCACCTTTAATATTTCCTTTGCTCCTTTCAAAAGCGATCCTCTGCCCAACGCATATTTAATATTGTATTATTTCTGCGGCAATTTCAATTTCATGCTAAAGCCTCAAATTGAATTAAATGGGCTAAAGTGGTTACAGCAAATGCTCTATCTCCCCTTTTTACTTTTTTCCTTTCACTCCTCATCGTTTATGTTTCGACGAATTTGAATAATGTTTCTGTAATGTGAATTAATTTTGGAATTCATTCGCTTTGACGTGCAGCCTGAGAAACATCGTACATACATATAATAAAAGCAACAAGCTGCTTCTTCATTGCTTTGTCAACTCTCTGCGAGACCCTTATTAAGAATGGATTAAAATGAAGCCGATGTCTGTCTGACGAGGAGAAAAAATAAGCTTTTTGTTTGTCATCGTAGACTGATATTATTTTATTATAGACATTAAATTCGAATTTAATTGCAGTGGAGACAAAAAGAAAACAAATAAAAAACATCGAAAAAGACAACAAAAGAAATTGGAGTAAATGCGAAATAAAAAGGAAAGCAATTAAGTTATGAAAATAAGAAAAATAAACACAAAATTTATTTAATAAATCATTATGAATAAAAAGACAAATTTAACCACAGAATAAAGTGGAAAAGACTCCGAAATATGATAAATATTAAAAGTTAAACTACGTTTAAATGGACTAAAACCGAAACAAATCCAATCGAAGGAAAAGAGAAGATTTCTTTGGCTGTTGACAGATGAAAAAATCGAGCAGAGACATTATAAAATACCAAAAACATTCAACATGAAAGTAATGACCATAGATTAGTAGATGAGACACTCGAAAATGTCCCTTATACACTAATGCATTTTTGCTGGAATTCCACTGATACAATGAAAGAAAACTTTGATTCGCTGCAAAAAAAGTGTAGCCTCGCCGTAAAAAAGTGTAGCCTCGCCGTAAAATAATGTAGCCTCGCCGCAAAAATTTTGTAGCAAGCACTAATCGAAAATTTATTTTAGGGGGTTGTTTATCGAAACGTCAAAATAAATAATTAAAAATATTATGTTTTTTATCCGTGAAAAACATGTGTAAAACATAGTTTTAAAGTTAATAAATATATTCTATAACATTTTACACAGCATTTTCTAATTTGCTTCGTTATATTTCCTATAAATGCAGTCGGTAATCAAAACCTTTTGTTATAAATACACAATTATGCGCCTAATTGCAAAAATATTTTAGTATGCTGTTAGCAGAATAGTATAAATGAAACTGAATACAAATTATTACAAAATAATTGGAAATTATACGTTATTGGCCTAGTTGGGGCTCCAAAACCCTTTAGCACATACGGTTGCACTGGTAAGAAATCGTACACATTGTTTGATAAAGAAACAAGAACAACAATGTGGTATCTCTCACGTATTGTATACGTGAGTTCAACATACCAAACAATCAAATGTCAAACCGACTTTTTGAAGCGGCGAATAGCGAGTGTCACATCTAGTAATCTATGGTAATGACTGAGCGTTGAGTGAGTAAGCAGCTGAGTTGAGGTGAGCTTGCGTCGTGGTGAATCGCTACATGTCACTTTAATCTTCATGACACTGCAATCGGCTAAGCTGCAGTGAACAAGCGTGAAGCAGACATCATGCAGCTTAGTGTGACATCAGCCAATGAGTGAACGGTTAAAACTAAAATTAAGTTTGCGGGCATATCCAAAGGGAAGAAGGAAGAGAAGAGAATGTGCCAATTGAGCGCCGTTAAGTTGGCAGCATTGCGACAACTGAAAGAAGCTTAAAAAGAACAAAGAAAAAGCAAATTTTGCTTTTCCATTCTGCTCATAATTCACACATAGTTTTGCTAAAAAAGACAGTAAATAAGTAATTTATTTATTTGTTTATTAAATCTTAAGAAATTAACATCATTCATGCCTATCACCCGATCGATCCGTCGACTTTGCCGCAAGGACTCAACGCAACAACAACTCTTTGCCTCTCCACAGAACCTCCACCGCCCCGCCTCACGCCCCATTAATATACAAAACAAGAATTTGGCAACCTGCGGTGATATTTGAATAAGTAAACAATAAAAACAAATTTTCAAGGCGTTCAACGCAAAGTAAACAACGTCGCCAGTCGCGAGGCTTCATCAAGCGGCATACAACTTCAACTGCTCAAGAGAAGAAAAGAGCAGAGCCGGCTAATGTTTTCTTTTACATATTATTATAAGAAGAACAGCGCAACAGCAATCAAAGAAAATCTAAATCATGGCACCTCCTTAGGAAAATTTCCCCTTCTTTTATTTTTTTTTTTGCGCTTTTATTATGAATGTACACGCCTCTCTGTTCCCCTCCATCCCCAGCCCAAAAGGAACACATTATTTTAGCAGCAGGTGGCGCCATTAAACTTGGCAGTAATCAGCCATTGAAGTGGAATAAACAAAAGGGGGTGGGGGGCGGTGGGCCGGGGAATATCTGAGCGTGAAAGAGTCTTGGCAAGAGAAAAGAACAACAATCGAATTTGTCTTGTTTTCGTTTTTTCTTTCATTTCGATAGATTGTTACCAACGTCGTCCTCTTCTTGTGTTATTATTAATATATGCATATAATTCTCAACAGGCCAGCAACAAACAAAGAAAACTTAATGAAGCCGCACAATCGACTGACTGAATATCGAAATTAGAGAAAATATAATTTAGAAACTACGTATTTATACAGAAAAATACTTGATATATATTAAATACAGTAGAAAAGGATCCAGGAGAAATCTATGGGTCGGCATCTGCTTAGTCCCAAAGCCATAGACTGCTTTTAAGCGCACAACCGCATCACTGAACACCATTTTTAATGGCATTTAAATTGAATTGAGTTTTTGAAAATCTCAATTATTGCAATAAAGAGGAATACAACTTTTAATATAATAACATTTGCCATTAATTATATAGCAGCTGTTTGTTTTTATTAAACTGTACTTTTGCTGCCTAATTTTAGGCGGCTTAAGTTGTTTATTTCTTTCGGTTGTTTGTGGCCCACGCTAAGCTTTTTATAGCGCAATTAGAAGCATCACAGACATTCTCACTACATGTTAATCCTCTTTAATTTTGTCCTGAGAACATAAACGAATGTTTGCAGGCTTCACTTTGTTTTTTCCCCCCCCATAGCATTATTTGCGGCGGTCAACGGACGCCTCCGTCGAACGTCCTTCGATGCTAGATCAACACAACGAGACGCCTGTTGAGTGAGCGTAAATTAAGTGGCAAACAGAAGGACCGACCACTGCGAAAACAGATGAAATGACGATTTCACGAACAGTGAAAGATGTAAAGAATCCTTTTTTGGGACAACAAAAGAAAACAACACAAACAGAAGCGAAAAGTCTGAAGACTGAACGAAGAAAGCAGCTGCAGTAATTAGAGAAATTGAAAACAATATCCTTTTTTGTGATGAAAGCATTATAAAGACGTACTAGGTACATCTATAGAGACGTCGATCCCGATGCCGTGAAACTTGTGATAATAGAGATACGGAGCTGCTGATATTAGAAACATATTATTCACAACTATTTCACATCTTGTCTGGACTGTAGTGCTCCATCCTGTCACGAGTGAAATAATAATCCTAGATCTTTAACATATCCGGGAATCCAAAGAACTCTTGTTTTCTGCTGCTAGATATTCTTGTTTTTCCCCATTTCATATTCGATGCTATCCCGCAGGATTGTACTTAACAGCTGCTTAGTTGTCTGACAATATTTCAATATATTGTCTGGCGTTGGCCTCTTCTAGTTTTAACTCCATTTCAATTTATTATAAACCTAGCAGAAAACTCTGATAAATCTTATGCGAGCGGAGAGGAGTATAAATAATGGAATGAGAAAGGAGAGACAATGAAAAGTAGAAAGTTTTGGTCAAAATTCGACCGTTGTGGCAATACTTTCAATGCTTCTATTACGCCTTACATTGACATCGGGGTAAGTAGCAATTTTTGGGATATATATTTTGTAGTTGCGGAGGTTGGCCTCATGTTTTATCGGCTTCATATATGTACCTCCATCAGTAATTAAGGACTCAGTACAATGGAGGTCTTCGGTTCACTATTTGAACCCCGATTTAAACCACTCGCTTTAATTTTTTGTGTATGATGATTGATGATACATCGGAAAAGGTGTAATAATGGCTTTTAGTAATCTTGAGAGCGAGTATAGTACTGTAGTATTTTCTGAGAGGTCCTCTGGAAGATTGTTCCATGGGGGAATACATGGAACTACAAAAAACAAAAAAAAAAAAAAAAAAAAAAAAAAAAAAATTAAATCTATACAGTCCTATATTCCTATGTAAATAAGAATGTAAAGAAACAATAAGAAATAAATAATAAATGGAAGAAACCCAATAGAAGCGCTCAGACTGATTCTAAAGGTGAGTAATACCGGGAAGAGAAGGAATAAAGGCGGATCTAAAACGTGTTTTTGGAAATTTTCTTTTAAAGTAAATAACAATATTATTGCTGAGTGTCTTGCACTCAAAGAAATGGAGATATAAGATGCAGCGTGAGGATTTTTGATGATATTTGACAACCCGTAGCCGCTTTTAGCGACATACGATAAAAAATAAACCTAACGTGTCATTCAACCGTGGGAATTTGAGTTGGATTTAAGGCCGCAAACAATGCAAAGCATCAAAACATGGCGGCCCACGTGAAGATGGCGAGAAAGATGAAGGAGAGGACATCCACAATGGAGAATATAACAACAACAATAACAAACACGCCACGCCAAGGAAATCGCACAAAAGCCGGGCGAGCTTTTGGCACAGCTTTGGACAACCTTGAACTTGGCTGAGTGTCGCAGGCGTGAAGGATTTCGTATTCGTATTCGTATTCGTCGTGTGGGCGTATTTATGCGTCGAAGGAGCACAACTGCGGATTCTGCTGAAGTGATATGAAGTATTCCATTACGTGATCTCGCAACGAAAGCGAAGCCCAACGATTTAAAGGACAGACCTCGAAAATCTCTTCTGTCCTTTTTCACTTATTATTAAATTCTCCTTTTATTTATTTAAAATAAATAAAAAAGATTTCTTTCACTCGTTTCCAAGAGATTTCAAATGGATTCTGAATGGGAAAAAATTATTTTTTTCCTTTTTTGCTTTTTTCTTTTTATAATTTGTAATATTTTTCCATTTATTGACAAACATAATAGAAAAGATGTTGTTGAAAACATAAAAATTCAACTCAATTTATGAAGAATAAAAATAACGGAATAGAGAAATAATTCAATGATTGTTTGTTTGTTTGTTTGTTTTTATTATCTTTCTGTTTTTCCTTTTCTTTTTCGCCAAGTGTCAATTAATTTTTCCCCCTCTCCGTTTTCTATTTTGATTAATTTATTTCACTTCTTCGTGGCTTAATTAATATTCTACATTTGATTAAAATCGATGCGATATGGCAACAGGATGACAACATAAAAGAAATGACAGCAACTTCAATTATAAAAGCAATGAAAACAGCAGCAATAGAAAAGCAACAGCATCGACATCATCATCATCATCATCATCATGAAGCACTTCGTTGATGGTAGAGGCCAAGGTATGGAAGCGTGAAAAAAACAGCATGGAAGCCATGTTTGAAAAAAGCTCACATTGAAATTGTGAAGTGAAGCGTGTTCAAGTTGAAGCCGCAGCCGCAGCCGCAGTCAAAGTCGAAGTCGAAGTCGAAGTCGCATTCGTTGCCATTGTCGCTGTCAAAGTCCAACTTTGGCAAAGCGCCAAAAAAGTAAACAAAATCAAATGAAATTAAATGAAATTAAACTTGTTTGAAACGTGTGTACATTCGGCTGTGTGCAGGTTATTATTAGCGACAATTGGTCAAAGCGACTCGATTTAATAATGAATTGAAATTGGAAAAGTCTTGAAAAAGCCAACATGAACTTGACGAAACTATAAAAAGCAGGTGAAAAAATAAAAGAAACTAATTTAAAAAGCTACTGAATACTGACGCTAATCAATAAAAACAAAATTCAAAGGAAAATCCAATGGAAATACAAATATAAAGAAATATATTTTAAGTTAAAAGAAATTATTGAAAATTAGTTATAACTTGAAGAAGAAAAGCAAAACACTTTCGACAAAGAAATATTAAAAAAACAGTATTTAAAGACTTAATTTAAAATTAAACCTTCGAAAATGACTGAAAAATATTTGTTGATTTTTTCGACGCAAGAAAATTTAAAGAAAATTTAAAGAAAATTTTAAAAAATGTTTTAAATTAATCAAAAAGATTCCCAAGCCTCTCTTCTTCGTCTTCTTAATATAACAGTAATTATAATTTTAAAAGAAAAATGCTAAAAATGTGCAAGAGAAAAAGAAAAACTGCAACTGAAAAAGCAAACAAAAGGCCCAAAAAGAATGTAGCTCAAAAAACAATTGATTAAAATACAAAATTTTGAAAAAACCATTAGAAAAGAGTTTTGTTTTTTAATTCTTGGTTTTTTGTTGTTTTTGTGCGTGGTTCCAATTAGAAAAAAACAGTTTTTACACTTCAAATTTTTGTGTTGAAGAAAAAAGCGAAATTACAAAGTTTAGCAACAAGAATTGAATTGAAGTGCAACGCTGATGTTTCTGTTGATTGAATCGACCAAACAACCAACAGAAGAAGAAGAAGAAAACACACAACAACAACAACAACAACAGCAGCGACGTTTAATTTATCAACAGGAAACTTCATTAAAAACAACATCTTTTTTGAGTCAGTGCCAAACGAGACGTGTTTTTGTGGTTTTGTTTGGTTTTGTTTTGTTTTATTTTGTTTTTTGTTTGTTTGTTGGTCATTTGTGGAGCTGCTGTTGTTGTTGTTGTTGTTGTTGCAGCTTTTTCAATGCGTGTCGCTGAAAACGTCAGACACAAACACCAACGAATGACTGATTGATTGATTGAGTTAATGAATCAATGAATGAATGAATGAATGACTAATAATGAGCTGCACTTTTATTCAAGGAGTTGTTGTTGCTGTCGTTGTTGTTGTTGTTGTTGTGCACACCTCCTCCTCCTTCACCCAGCAACATTGGCAACAACTTAAAAAAAAATCATTTGCAGCCGGTTTTTTTTTTTTTTTGAAAACGCGTTTCTTTCTTCAGGCGTTTTTTTATCTATTTTTCAAATTTAATTGCATTGAAAACATCGTTAATGATGATGATGATAGCGTTAATAATAATGATGATGATGATGATGATGATGGTGTTAATGATGTTGCTTCTTCTACTTCTACTTTTTTCCTCCTTTTTTCCTCCTTCTTTTTTCTTCGTTTTCTTTCTCATTTTCTCTAAAAATAAAAAAAATTCTTATTTGAAATCTTTTTGAATATTTTTAGCAATGAAAATGACGCTTTTTCTTGTTGTTGTTGTTGTTGTTGTTAATTTACATTTATAATGATTATTATTATTATTATTATGAACGTCATCATCGTCATTAACAGCGATTTATGTACACATTGCAGCACATTCTTCATCCTCCTCCGCTGTTGCTTCTCTTCTTCTTCTTCGTCATCGTTTCCTTTATTTGAAGTATAAAAAAAAAAACTCTTTTGATTTTATTTTTATTGTTTTTGTTGTTGTTAATCGCTTCTTCTTCCGTCTATTTTCTTGTTGCCGGAGACTTTTTTTTTCACTAGGTCAGGAATTTTATGTTGCTGCAGCTGTAAATAAATGAAAAATGGATGCGGCTGCTGCTGTTTTTGTTGTTGTTGTTGTACAGTTATTTATGTTGGTCATGAGCTTGTCTTTGATTTCCTGCCCGTTGTTGTCGTTTCGCTTCCTTCTCCATCTTCTTCTTCGTTGTTAAGAGTTCAACTGTTGTTAGTTTCGTTGTTAATGTGCTTGTTAATCTTGTCTTTGTTAATGTTGTTGTTAATATAACTGCTTTTCTGCTGTCATCCTTACAAAGTATTGACTGAGCTTTGAGCGGGTGACTGGGTCGATAGAGGATTACTTGTTATCCTTTTTTCGCTCTCTCTCTCTTTTTCCCACTTCTTTAGTCATGCGTTTGCCTCCTTTTTTCGCAAAAATAGTTTAATAAAAATTCCCTTTGAAAAGGTATTTTTAGTGATTTTTGGGAGGAAGGGAGAGAGAGAGAAAGCGGGAGCGAGCGAGACAGATAGTGATAGAGAAAAGAAGTAAAAGGATTGAAAAGAAAACGGCAAAAAATGAGATCAAAGTAATTAAACCAACAACAGAAACAAGAATGAGAATAAAAAACCAAATGAAGAGGAGCAGAAGAGGGAAAAAATTAGATAATGGGGAAAATAAAAAAAAAAAAAAATTGAAATGAAAAAGTGTTGCTTATGCTTCGCTGCAAAAAAAAAAGAAATAAAGGAGAATCGAAACAAAGAACATTGCACAAGAAAAGCAACAATAAAACAAGGAACAAGTACGTTGAATGAACGACTGAATGTAAGCCAAAGGCGACAACAACAACAACGAAGGAACGAACGAACGAACAAACGGCCAACATCAATGAAAACATCAAAATCCTTTCACATCACACTTTCTGTTGAGCGAGGACAATAAAATATGAAAAGCAACCGAACAACATGTCACAGGCGCGACGGCGATTCTGTTGTTGCTAACGAAACACTTTGGAAAGGAACGAGCAACAAGAGAAAAAGGAAAACAAGGCAGCAGCATCATCAGCACGAAGAAGAAGCGAGCGAAACTGTAACAAGGTAAAAAGCAAAGCGAAGCCATTCTTCAGAGAGCGCTACTAAACGTCTGCCGTTCAACGAGCCTTCGTTCTCTCACTACGCAAGCAGCGAATCGGACGGAGCAGCGCATATTTGCAAATACTAACGAACACGGACAACAAGAAAAAAAAAACGACGACCGAGCGACCTACTACAGACGACGACGACGACGGCTGTAAACACGATGTGCGTTGTTGTTATTCCAATTGCTGTTGCTGTACAACTATTTTGCTGATAACATGCACTGAGGAGGATGTATGGAGAAGCGACCGACAAACCCAGCTACGCGACGATTCGCACAGAAAGCGAAAAGAGACAGAAATAGCAAAGTAGCACGATATAAGTAATTAATATACGATGGAGCTGCTGCTGATGGAGAGAAAGGAAGACAGACGTCTTCTTTACGAGAGAGCAGCTCTCAATATTGAAAAATAAGCAAGAGCACGAGAACATCAACGCAAATACATTTATTGAAATGGAAGCGAGAACACCAGTTTAAGAGCAACCAACAGAATCTCTGCAGCAAATATTGGAAATAGCTGCTGAAAGCTTTTCTGAACGATGAAGTTCAAAGAGATCCCTCTTGCAATCGAGCGGCGCAGTGAGAGAGTGAGTGCGCCAACTGCCGGCAAATTGAGAACTTTCCATGAAAACAACGCAACGCAAATCGTAGACTGCGTAGTGAGGTAAAAAACTGTTTTTGCTGTTTTCCCATCGATGGACTCGCCGAATTCAACAACGACGAAAGAAAAGCTTTTCATTGTCATGTGTTTTGAAGAGAGTTCGTCCTTTATTTTTCATGTACATCGTCAAGATTTAATATTAATTTAATTTTATTTTTTTATATATTAATGCGTAAATTGCGAAGCTTCCTCAAAAAAAAACCTTCAACTAGAAAAAGTTGACAAAATAAAAATTGTATAATTTTTGTGTTGATTATTTTCTATTTAATTATATTCATTATTTTCTTATTTATAAACATAATTCAATGAATGAATGATTTTATGTAAATCGCTGAAAAAAAAAACACGAATAACAAAAAAATTAAAAATCAATAAAAAAATCAATAAGAAAAACAAACGCAAGAAAATCGGTCAACAATGATCAATACTCAATGAGGTGAGAAACAAGCGCAACACACACACACACACCGCATTTCCGCTAAAACAACAGCAAACAACAACAACAACAAAAAACAATGCAAATTATTTCATGACTAATTTTGTTGTTGGCGACGGAGGGAGACGACGAATGCGAAAATTTGTGATGTGTTCAATTGTTGTTTAATGCGATGAATAAATAAAAAAAAACACATAAAAATTTACAAGCTGTAAAAATTGTAAAAAAACATTCTTTAAATGACAATTGCAAAAAATTAAAAATGAAATAGACCGAAATAAATTAATTTAATTAAAAGAATAAACAAAAAACTCATAATTATTATTATTATCATTTTCCTCAACCATCAAAAAACAGTGGAAAAAATCAAATACATTTTTTCATTTATGTACATTTAATGAAAAATATAAATCAATGTGAAGCAGCTGCTGCTTTTGCCTTAAATACGAAAAACACGCAAAGGGAGAACTGCACACTCTCACACACACACACACACTTCCTCACGCTGCAACTGAACTTCATTTCGTGTTCTAGAAAAAGCCTCGTCAAAGGAACACGTTGAGCAAATGAAACAAATTGTGGAGCAAGCAGGCAGCCACGATGACGATATGCAATGTGAACGATAGTGGAAATGAAACAAATGTTGGTGCTGTCGCTGTTGCTGTCGCTGTTGCTGCTGAACTGTCAGAGGACATTGACATTTCGCCGTTTCGATTCGTGTTCGTTACGTTTGCTGCGAGAATCCATTTCATTGCGAACACGAAGCTAGAACACGAACGAACGAGCGACAAGCAAACTTCAATGACGACGGCGACGACGATGAAGCCGAGGATGAAGCAGCAGAGAGCGACCCAACAACAACAACAACAAAGTGACTCACATAAAAATCATTTTTCCCAGTTGGTTTTTATTGTTGTAGTTGTTGTTGCTCTTGTTGATTTCTTTATTGTTATAAAGTATTTGTTGTTCTCTTTAGGTTTTTTTCTTCTTCTACTTTTTTCTGAACACACCAATTAAAAATGTTTATTTTTTTATGCGTTTATAATTAAAAAGGAAATTTACAATAAAATAAAATAAATAAAAAATAAAAGAAAAACAAAATAAATAAATAAAAAAAATATATTATAAATATAATAATAAACGTAATAATTTCAATATTCATTATAATTTCAATATTAATTTTTATATTAATAATAATTTAAATAATTTCAATTTAATTAATTTAACTAATTTATTAAAAATAATCACACAAACAACGAATGCAAAAAACGAAGAAACTGCAAAAAAAAAACCTGATCCAATCTCGAGGGAAATTTTATTGATTTTTTTCGCTTTCAATAAAAGCACGAAGCAAAGAATTCTTATTTGCGTCTTAAAAAAATACGAGGAGTACATAAAAAAGTTCTTGTTTGGTCTGTGTTGATGATTTTTCGCCATTCTTATTATCGTTGTTGCTTTGCGTTTTGCTTCTTCTTCTTATTATTATTATTATTATTTTTATTATTATTATTGTTGTTCCCATTGTTATAAGTATTTTTATTGCAATTGCTGCTGCTGTGTTTCCGTTGTTTTTCCTTCTGCTTTTGTACAGTTTCGCTGCTTTTGTTTCGATTTCATATATTTACGACGTTCTTTCGAAACAGAAATATTCGATTTTACACTTAATTATTAATGGAATATTTATTAATTATTACGTTTCCTCATTCAACAACTTTCGTTAAATTTTGAAACGATTCGACGAAGACGAAGGAAGCTCCAAACTTCAAGGAAAAAGCATTTTCAATCATTTTCAGCACACATCGAATACAAAATCGATTGAATAAAGAATGAGTAAATATTTTTGTGAAAACTTTCGTTAACTTTTGCGGAGAATGAAAATGAAACGTTGTTCAAATCTTCGTTAATTTGAATTTATTTTATGCAAAAAAAAAATTCATACAAAATTTGAAGTAATTCACATCACGTTTCGTCAAGTTTTACATTTTTATTTATTTTTTTTAATAAAATTTGAGGTTTCGTTAAATTATGTTAAATTTTTCGTTAAGTTTTTATTACATTTCTTATTCTTCGTCAAGTTTTATCTCTTTTCCTGCTTTTTCAAGTTTTCGTTAAATTTCTATATTCTTCGTTAAGTTTTCAAGTTTCCATTTTTTTTGGTAGAAGTTTCGTTAAGTTGTTCTTTTCTACTCGTGACATTTTTATATTTCTTCTATTGTTTTGATTTTTTTTTTTTGGGGGGGTTTTCGTAGTTTCGATAACTTTATCGTTAAATTTTTTAGTCTTTCTCGTTAAGTAATTTTTTAACTTTTGTAAACTGTTTCTAATTTTTAACGAATTTTGAAAGTTTTTTCGTTCAGTTTTGCATTTTTTGTTTCATTTTTCTGTTAAATTTTCGTCGTGAGGTTTTCGTTCACTTCGTTTTTCTCCCACTGTTGTTATTCTTCGTCAAGTTTTGTATGTTTGTGCTTAGGTTTTTGGCATTTTTGGAAGTTCTACAAAGTTTTTTATTCGGCTTTATTTTCCATTAGATTTTTATTAATTTTATTAATTAATTTAATTTTACTTTTCTTTGTCCAAGTTTTTAATTTTTTCTTTCATTTTTTGTTAATTAAATTAATTTTTATTAAATATAACAAATAAAGAAAACAATTTTTTTGATATTTTTACATAAAACAAAAAAAAAAAAAAAAAAAATCCATTTCCGTTTGGGACAAAAAAAATCATCTACTCTTTTTAATTACTAAATCGTTCGCAGTGAAATTTTCCAATTTAAATGAAGTGCAAAATTCAGCATGAATAAAACAACAGCAACAACAACGAGAAATCGAAGCATTGCTAATGCTTAATGATAGCCATAAAAAGCGTCGTGTTTTTGTTTTTGTTGTTGGTGCGTGTAGGAAAAACTATGAAGTTGCGCTGTTCGCCGCTTTCCAATCAGACTACAGCCTACAGTCTACAGATCAAACACACAAACTCTTATTTTGAATATTTTTCACGCTGCATTCTAAAACCAGCGGATGCGTGATGTGCATGAAATTGTTGTTGCTGCTACTGTAGCCGTCATTATTCGCATTAACAGTTTCATTAGCCGCCTCATTTATTGCTTTTCCTTCAGCATTTTTGATATTAGCATTTGATTGGATGTCAGTCAATTAAAACGGAAAACTTCCCAGAAAAACCCCAGCTTTTAAGATTGACATTTAATAAAAAATTTTATCGTTTCATAAACACCTTTGTCACCTTTTCTTTCCAAGTATTTTAAGAGTTTTAATTGACTATTGTTTGCTTAAATTCTTTATGCTTCGATATTCGTCAACATCTTAGTTTGTTTGGTGAAGAACCCGACTGATCATATAGCAACTTTCAAAGACTTTTCAATCTACGGTTCTTCATTATTTATATTCTTCAACCAATTGGCATATTTTTCTCGTATACCCTCCATTGGTCTGCATTGGAAAGACGCGAGAATTCTCCGTGAGAAGTGGGGAAGCCTCTAAATAAGCACCAAAACATAACAACAGAACCCTGATTCATGTGTAGCCGGGTAATACGTCCATTTCCAGGTAAATAAACAGAGTAAATGTCCTCGTTAAAGCATGGAGCTGAAATTACGCTAATAATGGCTACTTATACATCCAAAACTCTTAATATTCTCAACATTCTTAATATAATACACTGTACCACTGTTCCGGATTGCCAAGAGGTCTAATGATAGATCTCCAGGCTCCATGGTGTTTGTATTTCTCCCCTAACACACCCTAAATACATGTACGTAGCTTGCGTATCACTTCACTTTTAGGTAATACCATCCAAAAGTAATTTCAAGCCAGGCGATGATAGCAAAGGGAATTATAGGTTTGGGGTTGGGACTTGATATGCTTCTCTTTAACAGTCTTCGTTAAAGCTTTCGTCTCAGTCTGAGAACTTAACGATAGTGAAAAAATATATACATACATATAAATTGTTGGTGCCTTATTTTGTAATCGTAATTCAAAGTAAAATCGAAACTCACCTGCTTCAAAACAACTTCTAGAAAACCATATCGACGCCTAAACAATGCTTTTAAGAATTTTATATCTATGGAAGAGAAATTTTTTCCTTAACGATCATTTAAATGAGTAGACGAAATTCCTTACTTCTTTTGGTTTTATTTTAATTATTAAAAATAAGGAATTATTAGTATTTAAGATCATTTAAAGAACTCTGAAAATAACCAAATATTGAACAATAACCAAACATTAAGAAATTATATTTGAACAACAGATTCAGAAATGTGTCATAAACAAATCATAACTGATTCATTACGAAATAATAAGTGATTCGTACGACTTAACGACCGTTTCGAAACCTATCGAAACATAACAAATTCATAACCGAATCAGACACATGCTTCATAATCGCGTAATAACCAATTCTTTGGGTGCTGCTTTGAAGCAATATTTTTAAGATGAAACTCTGAAAATAACCGCAAACCAATCACCACATGAATCATACTTGTATAACCGATATATTACTGAATCATAACAGATTCATATTCGATTTATTACAGCATCAGAACCGTGTCATAATCGAATTATAACTGATTCATAACCAAATCATAGCCGAATTATAACTGATTCATAACAGTATCATAACCGAATTATAACTTATTCCTAACCAAATCATAACCGATTCATAACTGATTCATAACCAAATCATAACCGATTCATAAGTGATTAATAACCGTATCGTAACTTTTTTTCCTTTAAGTTGCCATTTATTCATCACACTATTTATTTATTTAGTGCTTCTGAAAACTGAATCCTGAGAAGGACAGGAACACAATAAATACCGTCGTCGTAGTCTTCGTCGTTCTTTGTTAATCTATTCTAAATCCAGGTTTGTTTGAGTTTATTTTCATGTCTTTTATGAGTTTTATTGGATAAACCCGTGATAGCTCGTCAGGATTTCTTCCTCCGATCGCACTTCTTTGCTTTTCCATCTACTCATCGTTAATCGTTTAATATGTTTGCTATAAACACAAACTACTGACGGTGATAACCTAACGCAAAACAACGCCAACTGCTTCACAACAAACTCAACGAAGACAAAAAAGAGGTTTTCTCTCGTTTAATATAAATTATTTTGTATTGCGCGTTTGTTGCTGCTGTTCATGTTACTGTTTTTTAATGGTTTTAACGATGTTGATTTAATCAAACGTTATGTGTTTCGATAAATGTGATTTATTCCTATTATTACACTTGCTTCAGTGGCAAAATCCATTTTATATTTACTTTAATTTACTTTATATTGTAAAAAAGCGACATCTTTCAATTTAATATTTTTTAAGTGAAGCAATAATCACATTTAATATAGAAAATTCTTCTTCTTGTTATCCTACTATTTATTAATTTTTTTACAATTTTCCTTTTTAATTGTTTTAACTTTACTTTTGTTATTTTTTAATTTTTCTTTTATTAAATTTTCTTTTTTAAATTTTCCGTTTTTAGTTTTTTCATCGTTTTTATTTTTTCTTTTTTATTACTTTATATTTTATAATTAAAATTTTCTTGTTTTTTAATTATATTTTTTTTTGTTTTTTTTTTTAGTTTATTTTTGTCGCTTTTTTATTTATTTTTTTGTCTTTTGTTTTTGGTGTTGGTCAAAACTCTGTTCATCAGTGCAATCAACGGTTCTGCCCCGCCCCCTCCGCCCCCATATCACGAGTTGCTGTTGCTTTTGTTGTCCTTGCCTGCTTCCCTTCGAAGCTGTGAATTGTGTGCTTTTTCTGCTTAATTTTGTTTTTGTTAAGCATTTGCATTGGCGTGGCTTTTAATATAAAAGAGGCGATGGCGCGATGTCTGCGTCGGTGGCTTTGCTATATCGTTTTATTTTTATCTCCTGGTTGTTTTTTTTTTTTGTGCATTTTTAACACGCTTCACTTAACAAATTTACTAATTAAGTGCAAAACAAACAGCTTACAATACGTTGACCTTTTAGCAGTTCAAAGCTGTAATTAAATTCTATTTAATTTGTCGAAACAAAAAAAAATAAACAGAAGTTTGCAGAGGACGAATAAAAACTGATGATTTTCCTTGCAAGAATCTTAGGATCTTTAATATTAGTAATTTACTAGTAATTAACGAAATTTATTTCAATTATTACTTGCAATTCATTAATTAACCTGACCAACGATCGATGGATTTATTAATTATATTATATTATAACCTAAAAATATCCCTAGAAACCTCAATAATGTCGTCATTAAGGCGATCAGTGGAAGCAGTAGTGGACCTAAGCCTCTCGAGTCTCTTGTGAGCTTCCGAAGAGATCCGGGATTGAAGGAACTTTACAGAAAACAGAATTACTAAAGCGCAGTCGAATAAATAAGCCAACATTCCGCCCAACAGATAGGCAAAAAGATATAAAAAAAGGTCTACAAAACTCCAGGGAAACCGATCAGATCAGGAAAAGGAAAAAATATGGCAACAAGCGAATAAATTGAGCTCTTTAATAATTATGTTAAATGGATATCGTTTATTATTTATTATATTTCATGAAGTAGGAGTAATAAAAGTAAAAAAAAATATATAATATAATTTGTTGGGTATTTTTTCCAAATTGTTATATGTAATACACAAACAAAAAATCAATGTTTTTGGTTTTCACGCTTCAAATAGGCTTCGTTCCTCGTCGATTGTACAACGGTTGCTGTGTCTAGTTTCCAATTGAAATGGGCCCCATGGAGGCTCCATAGTGATAGAAACTTTGTCACACAATTCCTTCTATTGAACGGTAACATTGAAAAATTCCCAATGAATAACTGTGAAGTCCTTCAAATTTCTTTAGGTTCTAATATATAATCAGAGAAACCCAGCAATCGCCCGGGCTTTTTAAAGCGAAAAAAGGTTCCTTGCTATACTTAAAATGTGTGTATTTGGGTATTACAATTAATTTTAAATTTTAAGTTCTTCATTTTCTAAACCAAATTTCCTCAAACAAAACTCAGTCATTTCTGTTGTATAGAAATTTTCAGGTTGTGTCTAACGAATAATGGACAAAAGTGGAGTTGGAGGAAATCTGCACTTGAATGGATATCAATAAAAGGAAAATGATGGAAAAGAGTGAGGCTGGGGGAAGGAAAAAGTATAGATAGAATAGATATAAAAGAGAAAAGCAAATCTAAATATTATCTAAAGAAAAATGTTTGCAATATTTTTTATTCAAACTCTTTTCTTTTCCTTTCAGATATGAACAAAAAGGAGTGCGGGAAAATCTACAAGCAAGGAGAGGAGCGCAAGAGGCGAGAATAAAGAAGACTGCGTGGAAAATCGTAGAATGACGTTGAGAACGCGTAACTTTATTATTATTATTATTTTATCTCTAGAAAAATCATATCCATCAAAGTTTCGCTTGTGATGCTGCGAGATGAAATAATTTACAAAAAAAGGAGCAGCTGTCGCCGGCAGATGGCGCACGAAAAAACCCGCTTTCGAAAACAAAGTCTCTCCTCCTCCTCCTCACGATGCCTCAGGACGTTGCATGTTTTTAATGTTATATTAAAGCAGCTACAAATTATAATTGAGCGATTTATTTTCGAAGCGATTCGTTTTCGTCATGTTATGACGGCGAAAGAACAAAAGGAGACTTAAAACTATGACTACACAGCGTAACGATATCAAATAATTCATAAATTAGAAAGAAAAATCACACTTGCGGCAACAACAACAACAACGTAATGAAAATGATACAAAGTAAATTTGTTATGCCAATTATTTTTTTTTTTATCATCTCGCATAGAGACGCTTTTATTGCCATGGCTGCTGTCGTTACGCGAATTTCTCCATCAAATCCTTGAAACGTTTAGCAACCTGTTGGAATGACAAGATGAACTAGTGAACGAGTGAGCGAACGTGTGCGTGATGGAATGAGATTATTGCTGTTTGTTTGTGCTGTCCTCCTGCGGCGCGACGCTGTCCTCCTTCCACGGCTGCTGGCAACACGTTGCAAAGCAAACACGTTCCCCATCGCCAAGGAGCAGGTCCACAGATTGGCCGCGAAGTGAGTGGGCCGAGTCGATGCAAAGAGAGAGAGAGAGAGACGGACAGGTGGAAAGCGTGCCCGGCAGCAGGGGACTTCAATGAGTGGTAGCGATGGTAATGATACTCGTGATGACGTCGATGATAACGGTAAACAAAGCACAAGTTCGTAATTAATACTTAAGCACTTCAGCATGAAAGTGGATACATTTGAATGCGACTCGAATGAGACACTCGTCCATCACACGTTGTCATGCTCGCATCGGCTTTCCTATGATTTATGCAGACGTGATGCTCCACGCTTGGCATGCTTTTAGGCGTCCAAACAAAGCGTGGTCGATGGGCCACGCATGGATGGAGAATGCTTCTTAACTGTTATTGAATACGAAATAAAGCGAGAATAGCAAAAAAAAAAAACAAAGTGCTCCGTTATATATCAAAAAAATACCTAAACCGAACGTGAATCATAACTGATGAACGCACTGAAGCAAAAAAACTAGAAGAAAAGGGTTTCAATACGCTGATTCATTGATGAATAAATTTTATTGAATAATCAAAGGCTTACTTTAAACGATAATTCACTCGATAATTTTGTGTAGATTTGATATACTGAACGAAATGGCCAGAATTGGCCTCAATGTACACTGAAAAAAAGGGAAAGTAGGAGTAGAGATGCCTTAGAGAAATTGCCAGTCCGATTTTAATGGTGGACCTTACAACCTAACGAATGATTAACGATTAAATAAGTATTCAATCATGCTTCTGCAATACATTTGCTGCTGTTTACATTTTGCCATTGTATAAACGTAGCATGTAGTATCATAAAATCTCTTTTAATTATAATTACCTAAATGAATAAAAACTTTTCACAGCATTCATTAAATAAAGCAATTAAATTTGTCCATTTAACATAGCTACAAAAATAATCATATTAATAAAAGTGAGAATGAAGTGTAAACTAAGAATTGCATGTTTAAGTGCAATTAATTTTCGTAATTAAAACAGAGATACACAAACACGGACACTCGTATAGAAGCACACACACATGCACACACTTTTATAAGCAACTTTGTGTGTTTATGTATCCATCATTGTGTAAAATCAAAAAAAAAATCATGAGAATTTCTGAATTTCTCCCTTTGCTTCTAAAAGTTGGTTACTTTAAGGTTTTTGTCATTTCTTTTTATAGAAGTTTCTATTTAATAATATACAATATAAGTCAAATCTATACATTCTTTTGTAAATTGTAAAGAATACAGGGGAAAAAGCTATAAAACACTGGCTTAAATTACCTCCAATGCCATGCTTATGTAAATATAATGGAATCTAGAGAAGAATTCATTACCAACATTATATGTAATCCGCTTTCGATTCCATAGGATTCCATGGGCTAGAATGTCCATGAAGCATTTACTAAGAGCTGCATGAGACGAAAAAGTCTGCATTTTTTACGATTTTCTACTCAAAGTATTGTGAATATCAAGGAGGTAATGGAAGGTATAATGGAGCGTATAATGGAGGATATAATGAAGGATATAATTTAAGATATACTATACTTAATAGAGGCTGCAAAGGAGGATCCAATGATCCAATGATTAAAGGTATAACAATGGATAGAATGGCGCATATAATGAAGGACAGAATAAAGCATATATGTACATATAATGGAGGATATAATGGAGCATATAATGGTAAATATAACGGAGTTACCTTATAGAAAATGTGATTCCATGGAGCTTTAGTATAGCGTAAAATAGAGTAGATCAAATTAGAGTATTACGAAATAGATTAGAGGAACACTGTCGATGCTTGGAGTGATTAGAGTAGAGTTCGGGAAGTACAGAGTTGAAATAGAACAAGTAGCATTGAAAGTATATTTGACTAGATAGAGTCGAATAGACCATTTACAAGTCCATAGAATAGAAACGAAAAAAACGACCATTGAATAGATTGTAGAATAGACAATACAAAAGAAAAAACACCGAGTTGGCCGCAGAGTAATATTAGTATATAGTATTCTACATTTTTTTGTGTATTTTACAAGGTCTGTTGACCTTTTTCTGGTACCTTGACATTAAAATAAATAATAAAAAACACTTTGTGAAATGTTTTCGTTTCTATTTTAATCCTTTATCCTGCTGTCTAATCAGAAATTAGCCAATTTTCCAAAGAACTACGACAATAACCTTGGAAAAACTCTTAGAGAAAATAAAAAAAATAAAAATGATTTCTTGGTATTACGAAGTAATAAAAATCTGCTTATCGCAATGCAAAGACAAAATAAATTTAATGAAATCAGATACCATTTTGATACCAAAATTCGTCCAAAGAATAATAATAAAAACTGAAGAATATAGGAAAAGATTTAAAAAGAAAAATGAAATGGTGAAAAAAATAAATGCTGATGCTGACGTTGTTGTTGTATTTATTATCCATGTGCGACTCACATGTGAAAGGGTAATAAATTAAATCTTTAATACAAATTTAATGAATAGCTAAATGAAAATACGACGAAGGCACAGAAAGGGTTTGGTTGCTGGGTTGGTCGCTCGATTAGTCACCTCATCGACCGTTGCACTATCGAATTTCTCCGGTTTCAGTTGGAAAATATCAAAAAATTACTTCTTATTTATTAAGAAAATTTTAATTGAATACGTGTTGTTTATTCGACGAGGAAGGAGAACGAAAAAATATAAAAAGTAAAAGAAAAATGCAAAAATAAAGAATAAAATTTTCTTTTTTCTTTATAAAAATGCTAATAAAATGCTGTTTAAAAAATAAACAAAAAACTTTAAAACGATAAAAACCATGAAGCAAAACATTGAAACAGTGAAGAAGAATGGATGATGGTGTGAAGGAGACGAATATTACAATAAAATAAGCTGCAGAAGATGAAAAGGAATGCAAGGAAACATGTTGAAAATGAATGCTATAAATTTAGCCATAAAATTGCATAGCATTCGCTGAGACGTACGAGTGAGCGAGAGGAAAGAAAGCAGAAACGTCAATAATGGAGCAAAGGAAAACGACGACGATGACGACGACGACGACGATTCCCAAGCAACTTGAGGACAACGCAATAATCCAGTTGAGAATGACGATCGCAAGGAGCTGGCGGCTGGCGGCTGCTGCTGCTGTTGATGCGACACGAGAGAGTGGCAAAGTTTATGGAGCAACGCAACGCAACGCTAGACGTGTGATGGGGGAAGGGGGACGCGAAGAGAGGAACGCCGCCAGGTTGTCCCGTACTTCTTCGTATTTTATTACAAACAGCAGCAACACGAACCGACGAATTGCAGCGGATGATGGAAAGACTCCGAGAGTTGGGAGAATCCATCGGTAAATATATGGAATACAGGGAATCGTGGCGGCTATAAAAACCGCAGCAGCAGCAGCCGAATGCACAGAGCGAATGTTGAATGCGCAAAACTGCATGAGAACGGAGTTGAAAAGAGGGAACAGACACAGACAAAGGAACGAACGACCGACGAGCGACCTACCCCAAGGCGAAAAATATTACTATTATTATTATTATTAACGCTGTTCGAATCTGCATGCAAATGCACTGAAAATCCGTTTAATGAAAAAGCAAAGGCAAAAAACGAAAAAACGAACAAAAAATTCATCAGCGTCATCGTAAAAAATATTAAATTAAAACCTAAACAACAGTTACGGCAAAAAAGTCATTAAGAAAAGGAAATAATGTAGAAAGAAAAATGGGTAATTATTCAAACTTATAAAACGATTTTTTTTTTGTTTTATTGTAAATTTTTATCGTTGTTTTTATCCATTCTTGCAGCAACCTTCAAAGCCCGAGAAACGAAATCGAACGAACGCGTATTCGGTTTGTGTAAATATCTTCGAATACGATAGATAAATGGCAACACTTCATCGCACGTTCGGACTAATTAATCGCACAAACAACGCAGCACCGAACACGATAAACAATAATTAGTGAAGAGCAAACAACTTTGGGTGGCCCACGGAGGCGTCTGGTGGCTGCCAGAAGCGCCGCAACGCACCTCAAAATCATCATCGACATCCACGGTGCACGCACGCTTCATTAAATAAGGAATCAATGGAGTATTTATTTCAGAGAAATGCGTTAAAATTCCGCTTCAAAATCACTTCAACGGAACATTTTCAACACCATTGCAACAGAACTTAACGGAACTTAACGAAACAACGAATAAATCGCACCGAATAAATATAATTTTAAAGGTCAACGAAAAGTTAAAGAAAATAAATGAAACGAATCGAATTCAACGAAATTCAAGGAAATAAAATCAGAATCTGATGAAACTCAACGAAAACTGAATGAAAATGTGCCATAATAACGAAAATCATTCACAATCGCATCGGAAATGCACGAAACTCATTGAATTTTAATGAAATAAAAGGAAATCATGAAGAAATTCAATAAAAACTGAGTGAAAAGAAGACAAAACAACAAAAATTACTGAGAAACGTTTTGAAACTTGAATGGGAACTAAACGAAACTCATCGAAACTCATCGAAACTGATCGAAATAAAAACCAACTTGACGAAGATCAGCGAAACTGAACCAAAAGATGTTAAAATAATGAAAATAAGTACGGAAAATTTAACGAAACTGAACGAAATTCAATGAGTAAAAACAAAACTTGACGAAACTCAAAGAAAACTTGAATGAAAAAGCGGAAAACTAACGAAAAATGTAACGAAACTGAAATAAACTTAATTAAAATAAACGAAATGAGTCAAAAATAAGGGAAAATATTAAAAAAGCTGTTCGAAAATTTGATAAAAACTAAAGAAAAACCAAAGCAAATGATAGAAAAACAAACATGGAACATGGAAACAGAAAATAAACACTGAAATGACAAAGGAATTCGGTAAAGAATCGACGAAAATTTGATGCTGTGTTGTTGGTTGTGCTCGGCATGAAAACCAGTCACAGAAATTTCTTTCCTTGCACGAATTAAAAACATACGGCAACAGCCAGCAGCAAACAAGTTAAATTACACTCGCAAATGTCAATGAATGAATAAAATTAAATATCCATGAAGAAAGAAGCGCTGTAAAGACGCTCATGGACTGACTGCCTTTTATAATCTGAATGCGAAACTGTTTATTTATCATTTTGCATTGCTTAAAGTTAATAAAAAGAAAGAATCGACTTCGCTTAAATCAATACTGCAGCAGTGAGACTTCCGACGAAAAGCCATTATACGCAAAAGGACGAGACGGACATAAAACAAAATCAAGGCGAGAAAATAAGAAATGTGGGACGACGCTGCAGAGGAATAAAAGGAAATTAAATTAATTTTAATGAAAGAACAACACAACATCAATAAGAACAATAAACAACTGCAAGGTTAAGCATCTTATTTACAAGGAAAAATCATCAAAAGAAACGTGAAACGATTGTAATAACAAAATCAAGACAGAAGCAGAAAATCATAAAAATAACTTTAAATAAAAAAAGCCTTTAAGTATAGGCGTTGCAAGTCTCCAATAATAATTAAAATTTAAATAAAACAAATCAAAAATATTTAAAATAAATATGAAGTAATGAAAATATATAAAAAATATTTAAAATAAATGTAAAATAAATATAAAATAAATATAAAATAAATCCAACATCTTTAAAATAAATCAAAAATATTTAAAATAAATATGAAGTAATGAAAATATATAAAAAATATTTAAAATAAATGTAAAATAAATGTAAAATAAATGTAAAATAAATGTAAAATAAATGTAAAATAAATGTAAAATAAATCCAACATACTTCAAATAAATCGAATATATTTAAAATAAATATGAAGTATCGAAAATATATGTAAAATATTTAAAAAAATGTAAAATAAATGTAAAATAAATATAAAATAAATCCAACATTCTTAAAATAAATCGAAAATATTTAAAATAAACATGAAGTATCGAAAATATATGTAAAATATTTAAAATAAATATAAAATAAATATAAAATAAATGTAAAATAAATATAAAATAAATCCAACATCTTTAAAATAAATCAAAAGTCGCTTAAATAAATTCAAATGACAATCAACGAGGGAAAATGAATAATTACAGTTTAATAATAAATAAAATAAAATCGAAAAGCGGTTTTTTTACGCAAAATTTGTCTATAAATCTGAGTCTGAATTTTCCATTTGTCTGTTGGCTAATTTTTAAAACTTAAAATAAAACTTTTTTAGTTCGGTTTTTGGGGATAAAATATTAAATTTATTTCAGCAATTTGTCCGAAAGACAGCCAGAAAATTAATCTTAAAAAGAAATGTAAAATTCTGTGACATGATTTCAATTAAATTCAATTCAATTTTCTACGGAGTCGGTTGTTGGCCTCGGCGCAGGATACAGATTGAGAAATCCCAATGGATATTTGAATAGATTTCTGTTCTGATTACTAACCAAGAAACGGCCGAAAACCGATCCGAGCAGCATTAAAAGCTTAGCTAAATTTTAAGCGATTTTAAATGATATTCAAAGCAGTGGGAAAAGTGGATGAGAGGCAGCGGGAATTCATGGCCCAAAAGTATGCAGCAAGATTTTCAACCAACTTCATTCAAAGCCTCAATGGAATCGAAATTAGAGAGAGAATTTAGAATTAATGCAGACTCGAGAGAAATGCGAGAAGAAATGCAAGAAAGACGAAGCAGAGAAGGGATCAAGACCAAAGCTACGACAGCTTAATAAAGAAGGAGAAAGAAGACTGCTGTGGGACGACGTAATCGAAGCTTAAAGAAGTCACAAGGGGGCGGCGCGTGGTACCACGTCTTCGAACTGAAATAAAGTTCTCCTTCCCGCCCCCTTCAGCACCGTGTCCAGCAGCAAGAGAAACAAAGGCTGAAATATTCAACAGATATTTAAACACCTGCAGTGAAAATTAAGCCACAATGAAAAATTGAAATCGCCAAAAACCGAAAACAGGCGGAGGCAAGAAGAAAAGAAGAAATACGGCAACGGAGTCTTTGTGTTAAATATTATTTCAGCTGGTCGACAAAAATTTATATTTATATAGGTTACGTAAACGTAAACGTAAACGAAAGCCATAGAGCAAAAGACCGAAACCAAACTCAAACTGAAATTTTGTTAAACGAACCACAAAAAAAGAAAAAACAAAAAAAAACAGATCCGTAAAAAAAATATATATTTATGTAGATACTATATAAAAAAGTCTTTTTAAACTATGCATATTTAAACACAAGTGAAAACAGACCAAAAAAAAAGGGGAAAAAATTAGAAATTAGAACAGAAAAATTTTAATAATTTTCATGTCGCTTTTCTGAGGAATTTATTAAATTTATTCATTGATTGAAAGCGAATGAAGTTTCGCAATCGTTTTCCAATGAAATTCCATGTAAAAACCGAAAGTAAAAAAATATTTAAAAAAAAAAATAAAAAGTGGATTGGAACAAAATTAGAAAATATTAAACGAAAGTGAAAGTGGGGCAATCAAAGTTGGTAGCTGTTTGTTGTAGGCCAAATATATAAAAATGAAATAACAAAAGGAAAAGCAAACAATAAAAAGCGAAACTCGACTCGACTGAACTCGACTTGATTCGACTTTTGTTCGCTGCTGATGGCTTCGAATTGAAAACGAAAAGCTGAAGAGTCGAAAAGATGAGCTCAGATCGGACGCTTTTCTCCTCTTTCACATTTCATTTCAATTTAAATTGCTTCTCTCTCCGCCGCCTCCCCCCACCCCACGTCTTGTCTATTTATCATTTTTATTACAATTTTTCATGGTTGCGTGTTTTTTTGTGTGTTCTTCACTTTTGCTTTCAATCCAAAATTCAGTAAGAAAAAACAAATTATTAATAATAATAATAATAAAAAAGGGAAAAAAGAAAACACGAAACAATTGAAAAGTGGGAAAAAATTAAATTTTGATGTATCTAAAAATTGATTAAAATTAAAAGCGGTGTTTTTAAAGGTTTTTCTGTTGTATTAAAATATATACTATTTTTTCTTTTTTCTTTCTTAAAGGTTTTTATTTCAATTGTTTTTTATTTTATTTTATTTCTTGTTAGTTTGTTTTTCATTTTTTATTTTAGTTTTTTATGTTTATTTTTTTAAATTTTTTTTTTATTTTTTTTTATTTTTTTTTTCTTTTTTTTATTTTTTTTTTAAAATTTTTTTTTTTTTTATATTTTTTTTAAATTTTTCATTTTATTTTTTTTAAATTTTTCATTTTATTTTTTTTAATTTTTCATTTTATTTTTTATTTTTTTATTTCTTGACTGATAAAACTTTTGGCATTCCCAAAGAATTCTCCTCTTTTGACACCCTTTCAAGTATTCTAAGCAGTTTCATCGCTTAAATTTCAATTTTTATATCTAATAATAATAATTTGAAACTATACAAACCCTAAAATAATAGAAATAAAGACAATTTTTCATTGCAATTGTTAGTAAATTGAATACTTTAAACGATTACCGAGTAATCAGACCGTAAAAAATGCGGACAAAGAAACGGCTAATGATATCACATACGTAGCAATGAAAGAACCCCTCCACATTCACATATGCACTTGCCCACACACACACTCACACACACACTCACACACATACGCTATCCACGGAAGACCGCCTGCGAGGCATGCATAAAAAAGTAGCCAAAAGTATTATAAAATCAAGTCTAAGACCAAAGAAAGCCACTGAGGAGCACAACAGGGCACACATCTACACATACACACACACTCATTCAATACATACGAATGCCCTTCACATACTTTGCATGCGTTTGTGTGTGTGTGTGTCGAAAGAGTTGACTACTCTGCATTTATTCATCTTTAAAGACATTCGTTTGCATAACGATTATAATAAAAGAATATTCTATAAACGTATCACATATATTTTATTTTTATAAAATAAGAAACTACTATTTAAGACCTCGCTTGAATACTTCAAATACTTATTTAATTAATTTAAAGTAAGTTTAAGTGTTTATTTAATACTTCAAATTCTTCTTTTTGATTATTTTTTATAAATTATTATCCACGAATTAAATTTTATCGAGTTATAACTGAATAAAAAGGTGATACTTTTTGTATTATTATTTATTTCATTCATTTAATAATTCAGTAGTTCAATTATTAAATCCATTTTCGGAATTTATCGGCATTTTGAAAAAGGAAGATTGAGTAAAATATTCATTGCAACTAAATGCAATATTCAATTCTAACGAATAGAGTATTCGTTGCTAACGAATTTCGTTCAAGTCTCTTCTTTTCTACTGAATGTAAACTTGTCATTCCTATTGCATTAATTAATCAATGTGCCTGGATTTTTCATGGATATTGACGGAAGTATTCGTCGCCATCTTCTATTCAACGTCTTCAGTATTCAATTCTAACAAATAAAATAGTCATTGCTGTTGAATAGTGTATCCGTTTTTGCTCGTATACAATTTAATTCATATGTTGAGTGGCTTTCATTCATTAATTTCGATTTCCAGCCAGATGTAAAGTTGCACTTAAGAAAGCTGTAATTATTTTTTGTTGTTGATTTTATAGTGTTCGCAAGTGTTGCATTTCCAATTTGTTGCTAGTTTTATTGTCGTCATTATTTTCGTTATTTTTATTATTATTATCGTTATTATCGCAGACACGATTGTTCGTTGCTGTTGTGTGTGTGTGTGTGTTGTTAATCGCTGCCATTGTCATTACCATTTAAATATAAAAACTTTCACTTTTGTTTTCCATCATTTTCAGTAACAATGTAAATAATCATCATCATCATCATCATCATCATCATTTTATTAGCAACAAAAACAAAAAGAAAATAGAAAACAAAAGGAAAATAGCATCACAATGAAATGTCTACGATTTGCAATTATTTATTTTATCTACACAATTAAAATCTCGACGAAAGTTTTTGGATTTAATCAATAACCGACTATAAATCGTTATGGATGACAGGCATTAGTAATTGTAATAATAATAACAATAACAATAACAATCGCAATTTCATCAACGAATCCATCAAAAAAAATAAAAACTAAAATTAAACTGACGATTAAATACGAAAAATTAACGATGACAACAGCAGATTTTTAACGATGAATGAAAACAAAAGTGTTACATTAATAAATAAATAAATAAAATAGAAAATAAAATCGAAAAGATAGCATACAAGTCCTTGTACTATACTGACTGCAATCCCGAAAATCACGTCAGGTGAATGACCACGTCTAGGTCCAGTTTCGTAGGACTTCAGCTTCAAAAAAATATGTCCATTTGAAGACCTTTAATGTCGATTTGAACCACTCACAGCGTCTATTCACCGTGACAATGTCCTCAGGGTCTTCATTGGCCTCCAGGTTAATATTTTCATTGACACATGGGAACCTGAAGCCCCATAAAGGACTCTAGTTGATATATAAGTACTCCTCATGTCGCTTTAAACCTGTGATGAGTGAGAGTTTTGCCACATTCGCTCATGCATTTCATCAGCATCGGACTTTTAGGTACATCTGCGAAGAATTTCAGGTTTCTACGTGATAGAAATGTACCACAAAAAACCACAAAACATCTAAAATCCAGCACCACGGGTGTATATATGTATAGAATATAGATTTTTATGGTGAAAAGTGTTCATTAATCGTTTTACCTTGTTCAAGGCATAAAACAAACCAGGAATTTCAGCCAGCTAACCTCGAATAAGCTGCTGATTATTTTTTTTTTAAAGCCTCCAGAAAACATTTCCCAACAAGAAAATTTCCATTTTCCTGCATTCATCTTCTGCTACTTAATCATCAAAATTATAATTAAATCTCTGAATTTTCTTGATTCTATTTTAGAATTCATTAAATCAAGAAAAGTTCTTTAAATAAAATTGTTGGAATTTCTAATTAAATTGAAACCTGAGGATTTTACTTAATTGCAATTCCATCTCTTTTATCTGCAAACCTTTTTTACGACGAATTGATTTGACGTCCGATGCAAACACGTTTTTAATAGATTTGCCATTGAAAAGCTTCATTAACGAAATCGTGTTTCAATTTAAACGCGTCGTTCGTTAAAGTGACGACGAGGGGCAACGGAAGATGCATGGGGAAGATGCATGGAAAAGCAATTAAAAGTAGTTTTAAATCCAAAAAGCAAACTTATACGAAAATTTCAATCAAATTCATTCAATTAAAACTTAATTAAATGTTAAAAATGAGATTCGTTGATGCGCAACAACAAGAACCACAACAACAACAACAACAACAACACAATTAACCTGAACTTTGTTGTATACAAAGTTTTTGTAGTTGTTGTTGCAATTAAAAACACGTACATTTTACGTTGAAGTAACTCGTTGATGTGCGTATTAATTGCAGCAAAACCACGTTTTGAACATATCAAACAAACTCTTTAATTAACGACGATGGCAAACATCACTCTCACATCTTACGTTTCTTTCGTTCAGTTTCGTCGAGTTCTGCTGACGAGCGTTTAGTGCAAATATACAACCAGCAGCAGATCACATTAATGACATGTTTAATGAATGCAATATCTTCAAATAAACGCTTCGAATAGAGAAAAATATTCTTCATTAAGCCTGCCATCAACATCTAAAATAAATTATAAATTTCCTATAAATAGAAACATTTTTTTTTTTAGAAACAAACAGCATCCATAAAGAAAATATAAAAATTACAGTTTAAAAAAAATATTCGTGGTGTTATTAATTTATGAAAATATTACAAATTTAAATAGAAAAAGTAGGTGAAATTAGAAAAGCTGATAAAATACTGACTGCCGTGGACTGAGACGTCAATGAAGGGTCCCAATCATGAGCACTACATATACTATATACTACTATATACTATACTATTCTATATATACTATACTATTCTATACTATACCGTCAGTCAGTCTATCAATTGGAATAAAACGTGTATCGCCGCGTGAAAGGAACCTTAGAGAGCGACTTCATATGTTAAATGCCTAGATAACCGTCAGACTTTGAGAGGATTACAATGTACTGGTACCTAACTGGGAAAACACATTTAGACAGCGACTACCTGTACCTTCAGAGACCCATAAAACATACCTACCACCGCAAAGTGATTAAAGAGAGGCAAAATAGGCAGACTCAAACAGAGGGAATGTCACCATCACGGAATATATTCATGGTTGATAGTGACATGGGCATGACTAGTAACGTCCATGATATTTTACATTTTGAAAAACCATGAGACTTTTTCCCTACATTTTCATTTTGTCTGTTTCAATGGACTGCAGAGTTATAGCATGGTCAGAACAGTATAAACCAAAAGATATTTGGAATCAAGAGGTATAGCTCAACTTTGATGATACATGAATCAAGTTTGGGGAGGAATACACAAACCTTGTGATCCCCTATTTCTTAGTGGCAAATAACCATGGACTAGGATAACCTTTGGTCGATATATTGACTGATTTAGTCGCTAGAAATTACAAATACACTGAGTTGAAGAGTTTTTATTTGAGTGAATTTCCATGGGTTTAAAATATAAAAATTGGACAGAGAAACATTGTTTAAATAACATGTAACAAATTTTCATGAAAATTATGCTCCTTTTTTGCTGATAGATGATATAATTTATTTTTCAAGAATGACAAAAAGAAAAGCAGCACTGAAAAGTAAATAAATTATGAATGAATGGAGCGGAAAAAGGTGAGTAAATCATCTAGAAATCGTCTAGAAGAGGAAAATCAAGGGAGGCGTGAAGAGAGGGTGAAGAGTGAGAGATAAAGAGCCATAAAACACAAAAGAGAGACAAAATCGTTCATGACAAATAACAACAACAACAGCAACAAGCAGAAGAATTTTGTTGAAAATATTTCCAGTTTAGTTCATTACCTTTGATTGGCATCTTTCTTTTTATGCCCTACACCTTAAGGTTGAGGGTATATTCACTTTCTACCGGAGTGTGTAACGCATAGAACTAGACAAGATAGGTATGAAAAAGTATATATATTCTTGATCAGCATCACCACCAAAATTGAAATAACGATGTCTGTCTATCCGTTGAAATCACGATCACAGGAGAACGGATTAAGATTTCAAAATGAAATTTGGCAAAAATATTCGTTGCTATGTTGGGGTGTTTCGTATTGAAAATGGGCAAAATCGCCCAAGGACCACGCCTACTTTTTATATCGAGAGTGCAAGTACCTCTGTTTTGCCTATTAAAAAAGGTCATATCAGCATCACTTTTTGAGAGAAGACAAGAAAATTTTATATGTAGGTTTAGACTAATGCTTCTAGTTAATATGCCAAATATGGGCGTGATCCGCCCGCTTTTAGTTTACATAGGTCATGGAGGGCTTTACATGGATTGTATTGACAAGTATATAAGTTTCCTGAATAATGGTGTACATAATATTGTAGTTTTTGAACCAATAATATTCTGTTGGAAAAAATTGGCGTGCCACGCCTCCTTATGCTTTCACTTATGAAACTGCATATAGCTATCATGACGGCATAGTTGTAGAAATTTCATAGGAGTATAAAGTTTTGTTTTTTAGAAGTGGTGCGATATAATTATTATTATTATTATTAATATATTGTAGATTTATTATTAGATATATAATATATATATTGTATATATACGAGTATATTATAGCACCACTTCTAAATATATATACGAGTATATTTGCAGCTTTAAGGTGTAGGGTATTTCGCCTACAGCCCGGCTGTAGACAACACCTTTACTAGTTTTTTTCTTGCATTTAAAAGCTTAAACGTTGATGTATTCAGAGATGCAGATAGTTTTTTATTGAGAATATCTCACAGAACGATTTTTGTCGCTGTTACTGAAAAATTCATCTCAGATGCGTTGCAGGCGGACAAACTCAAGAAAAACGAAAGAAAAGCAACAGCAGCAGAAATCGCTGTATCCACATTCGAATGGAAATAAAACAAAAATTGCTTTTCGCTAAATTTTGCATGCTTATAAATTTTTGTAGGTTGAAATTTGTTTTATTCAAATCCAAAAAACAATAAAAATTCTTTACATGTGTGCGAGTGTGTGTGTGTGTGTGTGGGAAAGAGAGCGAGAGAGGAGAGAGAGAGCGAGAGTTGGATTTTATTTATTTTATTTTTTTATTTATTTTAATTATTTTATTTATATTATTTATTTTATTCAATTTATTTAATTTATGAAATTATTTAATTTATGAAATTATTTAATTTATGAAATTATTTAATTTATGAAATTATTTAATTTATGAAATTATTTAATTTATGAAATTATTTAATTTATGAAATTATTTAATTTATGAAATTATTTAATTTATTTTTTTTTATTTATTTAATTTATGAAATTATTTAATTTATTTTATTCACTTTTAATTTTTTTTTCTTTTGATTTTATTTGTTTTCGCTTTCTTTTATCTTATTAATATTCTTCTATTTATTTTAATTATAGTTTTATTGCTTTTCTTCTTCGCTTTTCGTAAACACGATTTGCATTCGCTGATTTTGCAAATATTTAACACAAGCAGCAATTTACTGATTTAATACAATCTCAATTTCAACTACGAAATGCATATAAATTGTGTACACCATCGCGCACACTCTTTCCCTAGCTTCTAGCGCTCTCCAACCAACTGTCACTTAATCGCGCAAAGAAGCATGCATTATTTTTTAGCGACGAACCCAAACAAATCATTAATTTTAAAAGGCATGAACGACTGCTGCTACATTTCCCCACACCCTGATACCCCCATTCCACAAACGATCTTCTTCCACCACGATCTCAAATAGCTTTTAAACGCTCTCTTTCTGCTGGCAATCGAAAGAACGAACCTCGCCTTCTTTTGCTTTCAGCTCTGTTGCTGATGATGTCGATGGCGTGAAGCCGCATACTGTCACCTCGAAAACATTCGCTTCGCTCTTCGGCGGTCTCTCGCACCAACAACAGATCTCTTCTCACTCACACTTTTGAAAGCAAACAACAGAATAACCGAAAAATTCTCTGCTTAAAAAGCGCAAGGAAATGTAGTCGCGCAATAGCTTTCGTTGAACTTCGTCAGCAGAAATGTTCTGTTGTTTACTGCTGTCCTGCTTCCTCCCACCATCGCCGATTGAGTCATCATCGCTAGTGCACAGTCGCTCTTGGAGCGACTTCTATAGAACTGAGAGACGACGAATGCGTTCATCAATTGAAATGCAAACCTTTTTTTTTGAAACAACGACGTGTAAAGAACTGTAATTATTTTTAATGCAGCTTTTAAGATAAAAGCTAAAGAATTCTTTCTTTCTTTCTGTTGCTGCGCTTTAATCTAAAAACATTTTTGCTTTGTTTTTCGCATGGATTTGTGACTCACCCTGCATTTTCGGCTGCAGCAATTGACATGTGGGGCTCATCTGTTAGCTGCAGCGTAGATGTGCCCTGTTGCTGTTGTTGTCGATGCTGCAACTGCTGCTGCTGCTTCTTCGATTTCGGTTTGGTGACGCGACGCTGTTGCGAATTTTTCCGTGTTGCGGAAGTCTGCGGTGCGGTTAAACGATGCTCCGAGTTCGCTGCTGTGATGCCAGCCAGCTTAAAAATGATAAAGAAGAACGAACATAAAAGACAAAAGTTACTAAAAATCATCTTGCATTAAAATCAATAATAATAATTGAAAAGAAAAAAAAATATTGCATATTTTTCCTTATGAAAAATATTGCTGTTGTTTTTCATGCAACTCCATTTTTTTTGCTTTTTTTGATTTATTTTTATTCCCCAAAATTACTTTCATAACGCTCCATATACCTATATAATATATAATTAATAATGCTTAAAACTTATATAAAGAAAATTTTACTTTTAGAGAAGAGAAAAAACCCTTTTTTCACACACACATCAACAAATAAATGAATAAAAAATTAAATGAAAACAAACAATAAAATTCATCTCTCAAATAAAATAACAATAAACAAAATCCAACAGAACAAAGTAGGAAAAACAACAACTCACAGGATTTAAAATTCATCAGCAGCAGCAACTACAACAACAACAACAACGTCATCATCTGATACATTTTTATGTATGTTGATTATTTGAGTTTGATAAGAAATTCATTCTAATGAACAACAACAAAAAATGTTGCAATAATAATCAAAATGAAAACTGTGAACAACGACGACAACAACAACAGCAAAAAGAACGGCTAAAACAACAACAAATTTGCATTCCTTTATTAAAAATGAAAATAAAATGTTAACATGGAAAAGGAAATTTTAACACAAATCTGGAAATTGAAAAATATGCATAATGGAAAAAATGCAAATGCATATGTATAAAAACGAAGAGAGATAAACCGAAAGCAATCGAAAAGAAGCGAATAATATGAAAAAAAAAACATTTAATTGTAAAAACAAACTTTAAACTATAATCAATCATTTCGCATAAACTCTTTCGGGTTCTATATCCGAGAAAGAGAATAACAATAAAAACAAAAACTTATTGCTCTTCTATGCAGTCATTCATATTCATTCATATTCATTAGATTTCTTTAAATAACAACGAGAATGCGTTCAATATAATTCAGAATACTCAAATGTGATTCAAAAAGCGTTAAATGTAATTCAGAATAGACAAAATACTCATATTTGATTCAGAAAGCAATAAATGTAATTCAGAAAAGTGAAATCTACTCAAATATGATTCAGAATGTGTTAAATGCAATTTCGAAAGCGTTAAATGTAATTCAGAATGTTCAAATGTACTTCTTTATTGTTTAAAATGAGTTCAGAGTAGTCAAATTTACTTTACTATGGTCCAGAATGCTTTAAATGTAATTCAGAATAATCAAATAAACTCAAATGTGATTCATAAACCGTTAAATGTAATTTAGAATGCGTTAAATGTAATTCAGAAAAGTCAAATGTACTCAAATTTGATTCAGAATGTGTTATAAGCAATTCAGAATATTTAAATGTATCTTAATATGGTTCAGAGTGCGTTAAATGTTATTCGAAATTGTCAAATAAACTCAAATGAAATTCAGAATATGTTAACTGTGATTAAGAAAGCGTTTAATGTAATTCAGAACATTCAAATGTACTCAGATATGATTCAGAATGTATTAAATGCAATTCAGAAAGCGTTAAATATAATTCAGAATAGTCAAAAACTCAAATTTGATTCAGAAAGCATTAAATGTAATTCAGAGTAGTCAGAGAGTCAAATTTACTTTACTATGGTCCAGAATGTGTTAAATGTAATTCAGAATAGTCAAATAAACTCAAATTTGATTCAGAAAGCAATAGATGTAATTCAGAATGCGTTAAATGCAATTCAGAATATTCGAATGTACTTCTTTATGGTTTAGAATGAGTTAAATATAATTGAGAAAGCGTTAAAAGTAATTCAGAATGGTCCAACGTACATTTACTGAGCATCAAACACAAACACATTCGCGTGTGCGTATTTTTGTGCGTTTCCTTGTACATATGCGCTGCGTTGATGACCACACAAATGAATGCATGACAATTTCGTGTGCAATGCGATGTGCAAACATAATCAACAAAAAACTTAATGGAAAGCAAAAATATATACATATAAAAGGAAGAATCAGTCAGCAACAGCAACAAAAACAACGCCGATAACAACGTTGAAATGTACAATTTTTAAGTAGAATATCAAAGATTTTAATACATAATCGTCGTAATTCTGTCTTGTTGCTTTCCGTCTTTCTTTATTATTATTATTGCTTTTCTTCTCTTCTTCTCCCAGAAGAAAATATTTCAAAGAATCTATTTTTCTGTCGAGTGTTGCTTTTGTTGAATAAATACGCACTTGTACAATATTATTATTATTTTTATTATTTTACACAAACGGGAACTTCTGAGTGAGTGCATGTGCATTTTTATTACGCTGCACTCTGAAAGATCAGTGTATGTGTGTGTGTGTTGTCACGCTTGCACATAAATAATAACATGATTATTTCCTGTATGCGTGACAAAAGCGTCGCCACAAAAATATTTACTATCTTTTTAAATACTTTTTACTGTTAATGATTACGTGTGCACACGTTTACTGACTGCGAATGCTTATTTTTATACCCTACAACTTAAAGTTGAGGGTATATTCACTTTCTACCGGAGTGTGTAACGCATAGAACTAGACAAGATAGGTATGGAAAAGTATATATATTCTTGATCAGCATCACCACCGAAATTGAAATAACGATGTCTGTCCGTCTGTCTGTCTGTCTGTCTGTCCGTTGAAATCACGATCACAGGAGAACGGATTAAGATTTCGAAATGAAATTTGGCAAAAATATTCGTTGCTATGTTGGGGTGTTTCGTATTGAAAATGGGCAAAATCGCCCAAGGACCACACCTACTTTTTATATCGAGAGTGCAGGTACCTATGTTTTGTCTATTAAAAAAGGCCATATCAGCATCACTTTTTTAGAGAAGACAAGAAAATTTTATATATAGGTTTAGACTAATGTTTCCAGTTAATATGCCAAATATGGGCGTGATCCGCCCACTTTTAAAAAAAAATTTTTTGTTTTTATTATTATTATTATATATATGTTGTATATTTATTATTAGATATATAATATATATATTGTATATATATACGAGTATATTATATCGCACCACTTCTAAATATATATACGAGTATATATGCAGCTTTAAGGTGTAGGGTATTTCGGCTACAGCCCGGCTGTAGACAACACCTTTACTAGTTTTGACTTTTATTCGAATTTGACTATAATTTTATTTCATTTGACTTTTATTCCAATTTTACTTTAATTTTATTTTTTTGACTTTTATTCGAATTTGACTATAATTTTATTTCATTTGACTTTTATTCCAATTTTACTTTAATTTTATTTTATATGACTTCTCTTTTAATTTTATTTAAAATTCAATTATAATAGAGCAAAAATAAACAATTAAATATGTTAAAATGTTAAAATTTTGTTTATGTGAAAAACTGAAAAAGAATTACATACTTTCGAAGCATAAAAAAAGCAGTTGTTAAAGCGAGAATTTTTCCTTCAAATCCAACCAATCAATACAACAACTCAATCAATCGAAATCGTGCTTCAAACATAATTTCACATTTTAATAATTTTCAGCACGTTTTTCGGTTTTCTCTTTCTGGCCAATGGATGGGGATGGGAACGATGGCGGTGATGTTCAGCTGCTTGCTCCTTCTTTTCGAGCTGCCTCAACGATTGCTTTTTACCAGGTTTACGAAGCAGTAAAGCAACCAGTTACAAATACTTATAAATTTCAATGCTATTCTATTAAAGCTGCTGCTGTTATAGTTTTTTTTTTTTGTCGGTGGGGAAGCCTCCATCCAACAGCAAGAGCAACGCACAACAACAGCAACCACCTTCAAGAAAATGTGGCAAGACGAGTTTAAGTGCCACACCAGAAACAACAACAACAACAACAATAATAACGGCAATGATGGTGACTACACCAGCAACAGCAACAGCAACAGCAACGATACAATGTATGAGGCAGACACGCTGATGATAAAGACGAGGAAGAACAAGCAACAGGCAAAAGGCAGACAGAAGTAACACTTTAATAGTTGCTTGCTCTTGGCCAAAATATGCAAGCAGCGTGTAGTTCGTGTGTGAATGTGTGTGTGTGTGTGTAGTTGTTGGCTTAAAGCTGTTGAACGTGTTTTCCTGCTCATTCTGGCGGTTAACCATGTTTTTTTCTTGCTTTCTTGCTTTTTATTGTTTGTTGTTACCGCTGCTGCTACTGCTGCTAGTGCTGCTTCAGCTTTTGTCTATATTCTGCAGTATTCTAAACGGTGTTTGAGCCATTACGTTAACGGTAAAGCAAGCTCAACGAGAGATAAGTTTTTCTTTTCTTTGCGCTGCTGTTGCATATTATGCTGAATGCGTCAAAGAAGAAAAAAAAAAACCAAAAAGACGATGATGCTGATTTTTTTTTTTTTTTTTTTTTTTTTTTTTTGTATATACCACCATCCACCAACATTGCAAAAAAGCTGACTGATTGACTTCATTGAGTTTCTCATTATTCTCGTTATTTATACTGTTTTCTTATTCTCTTCATTGAATTTATTCAAATTTAAGGACGAGCATGAGAACAAGTGAAACGAACGCGGCGAAAGAAGGAGTAAGAGATGAAGGACGTGTGAAGAAAAGGCGGGGAAAAAGGAAAATTACGTATTCAAAACACATCAAGCAGTCATTTTTAAATGTCTCCTGCCGAACCTCTTTACCCCACCTCAAGATGCAGTAGTCCTTTGAGCAGGTCGCTAAACAAGCGGTAAAAACACCCTCCCGGCCCATAATAGATCCACTATATACACACTACCCGCACTCCTTCTGCCAAACACTTATACAGCCCGTAGTCCTACGTAATTCGCCCAGCTATACACTCATTTCTACTACTCCCACTCCTTCCGTACCAACGTAGCTTATTCTCAGCAATTTCATTACTAAACGACTGAAGAAACTACATTTGAAATGAGATAAGGGATTGTCAAATTTGATATCAGTTGCCCCTTGTTATGGTTTGCGCCTTAAAGCCACGCCCTTACATCCAACTTGTGTAGTAACTGTTATCTTTACACTCCAAGCGAGGAATGTCTGGACATAACATATCGTTGCTTCTTTTGGTTATTTTTACTTCAATACAGTCCAAAGGTTTTCCAATACTCGGTTCAATCGGTTTTATATCCGCCGACTGACGTCTTGAAACCAAACCCTAACCACTTTTGATCAAACAGCGTGTTCTTTTGCTGACAGATCCTCTTATAGCATCTTAACAATTTGTGTTATATCTTAATACGGAAATCTATACATGGTGTGTATAATTCGACTCCTTGGTCCAAGACTACACCACGTAAAACATTCCCAAAGCATTATATTTAATCAATGGAACACCAAAAGCTATTTTTCTTACATACAATTGAGTTTTAAGATCTTCCAAATCGTATATCGTATATCGATCAATGTAGCCGATAGAGCTGTTCGCTGCAGTCTATATCAAGCAGTACCAGTTGATGGCCAACCACCCATGATTTAACGACTGCAATGACATTAATACAAGGCTTTGTCACCAAAGAAGCAAATCTGACACTACAGCATAAAGACAAAACTCGAAAATGGACAAAAGGCTTCAAAGCACGTAATTCGAATGTGGTAAAGCCTTTTCTATGACTTGAAGGTCTAATAATGGGCCAACACAATCACGTAATTGCCACAAAAAACTATGGAAAAGAAGAGAAAATATTGAAAGTGGAATGGAGAAGTTACAATAATTCACAAAACCATTTTAAATTCGGTTATATAGTGCTAAGCTTAGTAAAATTTATTTGTATTTTTAATGGAATAATAATCATAATAATCATCATATTTCGCAAGGTAGCAAAGTAGACTTTTAGGACTTCATCGACTGCCCCCAAAAATAAAAGCCTCATATATTACATTAAATTACAGAGTCTGTACTGAATAGGACGACCTTCAAAAGTTCTCCAGACTTTTTAACTATCTCATCAGCATGCAACATGATTTTCATAAATTCGATACATGAATCAAAATGTCTGCCCTTAGACTTAAAACTTTTGTCCTTTCTTCTGTCTTCTCTTCTTTTTCAAATTCACATTTTCGATTATTTCGTGTGACCTTAATAATTATTTATTTTACGTGTTTAATTCAAACTTTAAAATTATCATGGAAATTTCGAAGTTTTTATTGCACGAACTAAATAAATAATTAATTAATTAAAACTCCACGGCGATGCAATGTAATTACAATGTAATTTCATTATTTAAAGAAGATTTTTAATTAAAGAAAAAAGAAGAAAAAAAGAAAGTTTATAGAATATCAGAATGAGTAACAGAGGACGCCCGGGAGCAAGTGCGAATAAAACACATCCACTTTTGTGTTAATGGTGAACAACATAAACAAAAAATATCAAAGGAAAGTGAGGTGAAAAAAAAAAATTTTAAAAAAATTGAAGATATACGCAGTTTTGTAGTCATTTCACGCTTCTGCAACCAGCAACAAAAGCGTCAAAAGTAGATTTTTTTTGTATAAAAATATGGCATCATTAATCAAGCTGATTTCTTGACGCGACGCTGTTGAGGTTCTTTCTTTTTTTTTTTTTTTTTTTGCAAAGCAAGTCGTGTTTATTAAAGAAAAAAGAAGTGATTGTTGGTGTATCTGTCAGTTTCTCTCCCTCTCTTTTTCTCTCGATCTCCCTCTCTCTCACACACACACACTCTCTGCCTGTAATTTAGATACATGGCTCCTTGTACAATTAATCAAATCAGACTATCGAATGACTGACATTTCGAGAGCGTGATGAAATGTTGAACAAATCTAATTCCTCTCTCTCCAACTCTCAAAATATCCTCCGCGATGGAAGCAAAAGAAATTAATTGCCAATTGAATTAATTATGGAATGAATTTGGAAATTCATTCCGGAGAAAAACTCCGAGGATACAATTAATTAATTAATAAGTTTCTTGCGTTTATTATTAGCCACATTTCTATTTATGATAAAAATTAATATTAAATTGAAATCCTTCTTTCAAATACATCCAATAATATCATTGAAAACACTTCAATAAAATAATTCCAATGAGCCATTAACACATTTTAAGATGAGCTATAAAAAATCACAACCAGAACCGATACGAAAAAAATAAGGCAAAAAATAGAAAGTACAAATATTAATCTGAAGCTGAAGCCGACTCAAAATGTCCGAAGCAGCAGCAGCAGTAGCCTCCCACGAACGTCTCTGCCGCCGTCAATACCCGGCAGCCCATCAAATTAAGCCTCGGTACTTCGTGTGTCATAAAATGCTTTGTGACCACATAAAACCAGAACAAGAAAATTGAGATTCGTGCGGATTTAAAGGAAAAAATCTGATGGGGAAATTTTATAATTTTCATGTTATACAGACAGACAAACAAACAGACAGACGAATTGGCAGTCAGTTGTGTAAAGATTCATTCGTCGTTAAGAGACTATAAAAGTGTCATTTTATTCCTCAACAAATGAAATAATTTAAATGCCGAATTGCTGAGAAAACCGCTTTTATAACAGAGATAATATTTTATTTAATGTGGCTGCATGATCTAAGGAATAAAATCATTTCTAAAACCTTTATCTACCTAGAATTATTATAGATTATTATTAAATCCGAAATCATTATCGAAGCAGCGAACGTTATTAATTACAGGAGGTGTCCTACGATTTCAATCCTTTGAGCATAGAATAATGAGGACTGTAGTGCTCCATGCTGCCATGAGTGAGGATCGCCTCATTTATTTTCTATTTCTCTTTATTTTTATTTATTTTTCATGGTCTACAGGTGCTTTAACCATCTACTACCTTACAGTGTTTTTTATTAGACTGTAAGGTAAACCTATGCATTCCCGGAGTTCCTTTTGGTTGTATGTCCCTAGCGCCTTGATAAAGTGCTCCAGAGGTACTATTGTTGTATTGTAGGCTATTTCGTGACCAAAATAGGTGCTACTAACTTGTTCTTTGCTCTTGTCAGGTGAAGTTTCTGAAGTTTATGCGGTTGGTGCCTCTCTCTGCTCTTCTCTTCTCTCCTGTTAGAATTGCAGTGTTTTGGTTTTTGAAATTCCTATCCAGGTGAAATTTCACGAATACATATATCAATATCAATTATTTCAGCTTGAAAGAGACTTGCATTTATGCCCATTGGCTGAGATTATTTTGTCCCAGGTCCGAAACTTTGCTTATTACATGTTTCGCTGTATTGATTTTGTAGATTAATGGATGCGTAGAGAAGCAATGGATTTAATTCGACCTGATGTAGTGCTCTATTGATACCTGATTGAATATTACTTTTTTGTTTTGATTCTGTCTCTTAAAAAGTATGGAACTCAACTTAAATCATTTTTTCACATGTCAATATGTAGTGTAGCAAGAAGAAAATAGCGTATCTAATTATTTTCTTCCCCTCGCTTGCCCCATTTTCCCCTCCACAGATTTCCCCTCCATCAAATCAGAGAAACGTTTTGTTACTTTTACCAGTCGCAAACTTTTTTTTTTATCTGCTACATTTAATCGAATAAATTAACGAATACGTTTGGTGTGGTTACGGTTGGAGAGCGACCGACCAACCGACCGACTGATTCGGAGACCTTTTTTGACGGCCGGGTCTGCGGTGTTGCTCAATTCTCTTTGTTGCGGCGGCATTGAAGCTTTCGTGGAGGCGGACAGCTCTGAATATAATACGACTAGTTACGAAAACGCAAATGATAACGAAAACTTTCGAAAGCAAAAAGGGTATTTAGCGGTCTCTCATTTGGGTTTAGCGCGAGAGAAAATAAAAACAGGGTCATTTTTAAACAGCGATTAAATTTGATTTCGTTTCATTTTAAATATACGACGATTTCGGATATAATAATGTGATTTGCGGAGGTTTTTCCTGTAGTTGAACAAATAAATGCGCAATCAAAGAAAGTGAAATAGGATTAAATACGACGATTCGTTTAATATAAAACATTGAAATATTGGCATTTTTCTAATGCAGATGCATTTTTAGTGATTCTGTTTGTGTGGGAACAGTGAAGAAATTACATATAGTGTAGATATAAATGATTCTTCAGTCGATAATCAAAAACACATCGAAATAATGCAAATGCACAAAAAACTCAGTAATCAAACGCAACCAAAGCACAGAATTAAAAACGGAATTCCAATTAAAAAACAGAACAAAAAGAGGAAAAAATTAATTTTAATATTATTTTGGAGTCACTAAAAAGTATTGTTCAGTGAGGTTCAGTGACTTTGGAGGCAAATAATCACCACAAACAACAACAATTAAAGAATAAAAAAGTTTCTATGCGAGTTTAAAAAATGATTTTTTGTTTTTTTACTGAAATATTCAGCTCGAAGGACCACTTTCAATACAATTGCGACCCTTTTCTCAATGAAGAATCCTCAGTTAAGTTTAATTCGAAGTTTAGAATTCCTTTAACTTCAAATTTGATGAAATTTAATTTAATTTTCTACATTCAAAGTTGATTCATTAATGAAATCATCATCGAAGCAATCGAATTGGGAATGAGTTGACAAAATTTAATTTTAAAGCATCAAAAACAATTCTGAGAACGACGAAAAGAAATTCTCTTAAATTCAATTAAAATAGAAAAATTTAAGTGAGTGAAAAAGTGAAGTTGTATATTGATTTTTTGCTGCTATTATTAATTAATTACCTAAAATTCAAAATAAATAAATTCATTATATTAAAAATGCATACAAAGGCTAATATTAAATCAAATAAAATTATTTCGCAAATTATGTCAACATTTTGGAAGCAGTTTATTAAATTCTTTATAATATTCAATGCATAAATTTACAATGAAATATTTCAAAACTATGAAAAATCTTAATTCTAAAGCGAAATTCAATTTATACAAATTTTGCAATTAAGGAATTGGATTTAAAACAGGTTTTTTATGCGAATTTCGCCATAGGAAGAGGAAGAGGATAAAAGGAAGATGAAACAAAGAAGGAAAACGAAGAAGTCGTTAAAAAGAAATAAACCACGCAACAGAAGGATGATGAACGAGTTTTATTTGTATGAAGTCAGAGCTGCGAAATAATATGATGACTAATTTGCTTCTCGAGCAGCTGTTGCCACATCTCCCCTCTTCTCTCCTTCCGCTGATTCAATCCTTAAATCACTCTCTCTCTCGCTCACTCTTCCTGTCCTTGTTTCTTCGTCTGTTGCTGTCTCTCTCTCTCTCTCAATCTCTGGGCAACAAGTTCACAATCGCCATCATTTCAAAGCCTTTCGAATTCCTTTCATTCGCTCTACGCATCGGTTGACAGCAGGCGAGCGAATGGAGCAGATGAAACGATATTGGAATTGGGGGGCGGGACGAGGGGCGAGCACACATGGAGCTGGCAGCAGCGGCTCCATGTGCGGCTGCAGCAGCTCATCTCATCGCTTTGTAAACGGTTTTAAATCCGCTGACCTTTGCGTCAATGTCCTCGAAACCTTGAACGTCAAACCGACAACAGAATTTACAAAAGCAATGCTTTAAAGACAACTACGTAAAGCTTTACATTTTTCGTGTTTTTTTTTTTTGTTGTATTTATTTTCCTTTTTTTTCGTTGTGAACAGGTTTTATTTGTTTTGCTGTTTATTTATTTGTGTTTTACATTTACTCAAAAAGACATTCTTCTCGACGAGTCTCCTCTTTTCTACTTCTTCTGCTTGCATCTTTGTTATCTCAATCACTCTTCTTCTCCTCCTCTTTTCTCCTTCTCCTCTTTTCTCTTTCATCCTCGTTTGTGACCGAATGCCGTTGAATGTGGTTTAGAAGCTGATGTTGATGCAGTTATTATTATTAGTGGCTATTATTTATTATTGTTGGAATTATTATTATTGTTGTTGTTGTTTTTGTTGCTTACAATAATTTATTTAAAAAATGTTTTATTCTCTTTTTGTTCTTTATGTTTCTTCTTTGGAAATTCCTTGGAATGTAATGAAATTTCAAAGACCGACTTCAAAAATTTAAAATACTTTTGTAAAACTTAAAATTTTAATATACAATTTTTGCATTTAGAAAATCAAAACGAAAAGGAAAAGTTTTCCTTTTAGCTAAATTTTACTAGAAATATTTTATATTATATTTTTTTGAAATTTATTTTATATTATATTTTTGTGTTTATCTTAAAAATCACTTCTTTCTTGTTATTATTTTTGTTATTATTTTATGTTGTTTTATGTATTTTTGTTATGAATTTTATGTTGTTTTCTCTTTTTCCGTTAAAAAAAAAAAAAAAAAAAAAAAAAATTATTATTTAGTTACATTAATTTGATACATTATTGAATATCAAATGAGTTGTTTTGGGGTTCGGGTTTTGTGGGTTTTGTTAACGTAGCATATTGGCCACTACACAAGCCCCCCCTCTGCCCACATATTCCCATCTCCATTGTCGATTCAAACTTGGTGATAAGCCCTCTATAAACCCTTGTATATAGATTTCTTTTCTATTCTTACCAAGAATCGAATCATAAAATCCATTTCAAACCATTTCCATTTTAGAGTGAAGCGAAAACAGAAATTTAAAAAAGTTTTTATTGATTTGTTTGTGAGATAAGATATAGATTTGTTATCTGCAATTCTTTTCCCAGATAAAATTTCGAATTGTTAGTGAAGACTATTATAAAAGATTAACTGAATTGTATTGAACAATTCGTCAGTTGGTTGGGAGTCAAAATCGACTCGGCTTCGTTAATAATCTGAACTTGGTAATACAAGTGCAATTGTCGATCAAATTTACATAGAAGACACAAAGTGATATACAGAAACCACTTTGCTCGATTGTACACTATTAAAGCCAGAAAGTGGTCTGATATCAACTGTCTCCCATCGTCACCCATTACCGCCAATTACCTGCCGAATCGATAAAGAACGTAAAGATTCTGCAATATTTGGTTGGCTTTCTTTCTATATAATCAGACAAAGTTCAGTCTGAGTAGTCTAACATGGGCCATATTTACATAATCTTCTAAAGCATGATAGTTCCCGGGAATAACGGAAATAACTGTATCAACGTTTGGTCCAAAGAATACTTCACACTAGCCTTTCCTTTATGGTATTATAATTTATTTATTGTACATTCTATGTTCCTGCATTATTAAGGAACTGTTATGAAGTTTGTTGACCCATCTATTGACTTCCTCAAATGCGCTATTTACGGTACGACTGTACTGTATCCATGGAGAACTGTTTATACATGGTAAATTTTGGTTAAGATCAACTCGCAGATCATTAGCATTAACTATGGAATATATTCATTCGATAAATAGCAATATTTCTTGCTGTTTAATTATTTTCCGAGGGGATTACAATATGGGCCACTGCTGAAATGAACAAAAGATGACGCAACGTCGTACCAAACTCTATCAGCAATATATTGCTTAAGGTTTACAGTGATCGAAAAGACTTCTTATAAAAATTTCTATAGATTGTATATGCTTTGGTGATCTGTATATGATCATATATGTAATTATAATGGTTTAATTATTTCCTAGTAGGAAAAATTCCCTAATCATTATCCAGTTCTTCCTATGAATATCCATAATAACAGACATGAGGATGCACATGACATCGGCCAATGAATTACAGTCATATATAGCACCATGCTTTTAAAAAGAATTCAAAACATAGAAAACATATTGAACATATTGATAAATAAATAAATTGAACAACTTAATTTACGTGCTGAAAGCTTTTTCGTTATTATTTCTGGCATTTCCCTTCTATCACGTTTCTCTTTAGATTATTAATTTTAAAATTCATTTATTATCTAAAAATAATATCCAATTGGAAGTCATATTGGAGGATGTCTCGAAATAGGTTAAACCCAATAACACTCAAAACAAATCAACTCTTTTAAACTGAATACGACTCAGCTTTTTCTACTGGGAAAAATGTTTTTTATATAAAAAAGCTCAATTACTCGTTAATATATTTATGTCTATAATATTGAAATCGAAAATAACAAATACAACTGCGACGAATATGTATGTATACGGAGAACAAGAATAATTTTTTGGCGATGACCTTGAAAAAGCTTTATCTAAAAAGCGAGTGCAATCAACTTTTTCTTCCATATGAATTCGTATTTCTGTTCATGATATTATTGTTTTTTTTTTTTGTTTTATGTTTTTTTTTTTATTTTTGAAATGTTGCCTTAGCTGCTGTTATTATTGCTTTTTGTTGTTTTTATTTTTAGTGTTATTGTTATAGCTAATGTTGTTTTTTTTTCTTTCTTTTCCATTTGTGTTTATTTGGTTATTCGTTGTTAGTTTTTTATTATTGATGGTCGTTTTTTTTTTTTGCATTTTCAGAATAGATTAGTTCGTTAATTTCTTTTTTATTGTTAGTTTCAGTTTGTATAGTTTACAATGCATATATGTAGATATTTTGAAGCGATACAGTAATTTATAGTACTACAGAGCAACTTCAAACACCTGAAGAAAATTTGATAAGATTAGAGAGAGAAATCGATGAAAAAAGAGGAAGAGCGAGAGAGATAAAGAGGGATAGAGACGGTTGGAAGTAAAGGCAGAACAGAGTTTGGAGACATGATTTGAAGAATAACCCAAGATCCCTCAGAACCCATGTCTAGCCTATTATAAACTTCTATTAGAGACCGAAAAGAGATCAAATGTGGATCAAATATGGATCAAATATGGATCATTTTGAGAATACTTCGAGATAATGAAACATCATGTAGGAAATTAGAGAAAACTCAAGTAGAATAACTTAAGATCACTCAGAATCCATATCTAGTGTATTATAAAGCTCTATTAGACACCGTAAAGAGGTCAAATATGGATCAAATATTTATCATATTGAGATCACATCGAAATCATGTAGGAAACGAATGAAAACTCAAGTAGAATAACGCAAGATCACTCAGAATCCCTGTCTAGTCTATTATAAATGTGGATCAAATATGGACCATATTGAGATAACATCGAGATCATGGATACATCATGTAGGAAACAAGTGAAAATGGCGTAGAATAACTAAAGATCACTCAGAATCCATCTCTAGTCCATTATTAAGCTCGATTCGCTTTATTAATCAAAAAGAGATTGAATATAGGCTGTAATCAAGGTAGATGTCATGTAAAGTATACAAAATATGATAAATACAAGGGAATCAAGTGGAATAGACTCTATAATAATACAGTATTTCATAGTAATATACGTAAATACATTCGTAGTTGAATAACGCATGTTACTTCCTCCCTTTTAACCTTTCGTCAGTCAAAGGACTAAGCAAACGAACACAACTGTTTGAAAAAAGGTAAAACATGCGATATACAAAAGCGAACACCAATCAATAAACCAGCCGCTCCTCTCCTCCCCTCTCCTCTGCTCGCCTTTCGCCACGACACTCATCCCATCACAGTGCAATTGAACTCTTCTTCACAGTAAATAAGCCACAGGATAGATTTTATTTTCGACGTTGTATTGACCAATTGTGGAAATGTGTTTACACATTTGAATGGAAATTCGCTATCATTTCGTGTTTATTGTGTTTATTATTGATGGTATTGTTGAAGTGGCTCTTGTTGTTATTGTTTATTTTCGATTTACCAATTTCAATATGTTAATGTACCAATGATTAATATTTACTCGGAGATGAGCTGAGCTCAGCTTGTCAGAATGTTGTTGAAAAGTAAGTAGTAAGTAAAGGAAATTTTCGTAATTTTTTTTTTTACATTTCCCATAACAAGTAAAATAATATTTTTCGCATGTGATTTTGTGATTTATTAATTTTCAGTTTTTAATTTATTTTTCACAAAAAATTTATAATTTACTATGAAATTTTCGAAAACAACAAAATAATCGCATCAGTGAATTTTTTCAATTTTGCTTCCGAAGCAAGTTTTCGCCTGGTGTAGCTTAGAATTGACCGTCAAATTATAGTGAAAAAAACATAAAAATTTTTGGGGAAAAAACGAAACGAATGTCATGCAATCGTCATGATGATGTTGTATCTATTTTTATTATTTTTGTTTTATTAAATTCCTTTTTTAACTTTCAAAAGTCATTAAAGTGAATAAATTTTGTTTTGAATGATTTATTTTTTGGGATAATTTTGTTTTTTTTTTTTTTGGTTTTTCGTTTTTCGCTTTTTAAATTCTGCTGCGATGTTGGTGATGTTTCCAAAATGTGATTCATTTTATTTGACGCATTAATTGAATTATTGCTCTAGAAGAGAGCAATGAAAATATTGCATTAAATATTTTAAACAACTTTTAATTTTATCGAATTTTTAACATAATTTTCACTTTTCTAAAAATGATTATTAAAGAAGAAATCAATAATATTTCAGATATTTTAAGGAAAGTCGCGATATCACATAATTCACAATTTTTTGCTGTACATTGTGAAATAAACACGAAATTCAACATTTTAAAAATTAATGATTGAATTATAATTATGAAAATGTATGAGGAACCCTGCAACGAAATCATTTGTATTAATTTTCATATAAACTTCAATATTCAATTGTGTATTTTTAGCATGATTCACAAAACTTTCGCGCTATTCTTCTCCTTTTCTTTCGTGAAATCCTTCTACACACTCGCTCCTTACTCAAACAAACATATACCTATATACATATGTACATATGAAATAAAATGTTTCACTTAATTGAGTTGGTTAATTTGAATTAATGATTTCCAAGAAATTCGTGAAATTCCAATGGAGTGAATTAAGCAAGGTTACTGAGCAATTAATTCAATTCATTTATTTCCTTCTTTTCTTCGTTTCTTTTCTGTTGTGCTTTTTATCTCCTCATTACAGAACTTCGAAGAAATGCTATCGACACATAAAAAAAGAAAAACGAAAAGAAAAAGTATAACAAAATAAATAAAACACAATTTGAAAAGCTTCAGGGCATCACTAAATTTGAAATATTGCATTAAATTGACATTTTCTTATAGAATTGTTTGAAAAACTTCTAGCAGATGAGATCAAAGAAGCAAAAAAACCCAAAAAAAAAACAAAAAAAAACATCCGGGAACAAAGCGTAGTAACGCTGTGAATAGTTTTCTGTTGATCATCTCATTAATAATTTCGAGTTGTAGAAATCACATTCAGTGTTTGAATGTTTCAGCTGAAATCCGTAAAGTAAACAACAAAAATGTTTAAAATACTTTGAAGATATTTCTATTTTTTTTTTGTTTTTTTTTTTTTTTGTGGTCTTCTTCATATTATTTGGTCTAGCTTTCGTCTGGCAAAAGTCCGACAAATATTCACATGGCTGTATAGCGATGAGTACCTGCTCCAACACAATATAAACTCTCATACAAATTAACATTTCATTTCGGTTATGTAAACACTGAACATCGACCTTGTTTCCTACTCTTCTTTTCTTATTTTTTTGTACAGGTTTTTACAGTAATTGAGATGATGTTTTAGGATTTTTTAATATGTAGTGGATCTCTGATGTCAGCCACTTGCGTTGGATTGAATGCAGGGAAATCCGAAGAAGGTGCAGAAGTCGTATGGGGAAGAAGCTATTGGAGAGAGAGAATGCTATCCGTTGCCCCATAGATAGTCCGTAGTTCCTAAGCTGCCGCTCGATGGCTTGAGCTCAGCGCGTTTGCAGCAGCCACACAAACAGAGATCTAAGGTTGCTGGGTGCTCATCCAGAAAAGATCTGGAAGCATGGGCATAGGCAACCTAAGGAATTTTTAAAGACGAACCATGAATATAAGCCTATGATTATCTAGGCCTATCATTGTAGCCATGGGATTTCCTATGGGAAGTTTCTTTCTATGGGCCGAGTAGGATTTTCTACAGTTGAAGCATTAACTTTTGACGGATACTTCTTCTTTTGTTTTATGGCTCTTTAGGATGTTACCAAGTCTTTCCTGTCATTTTCGATCCTAAAGCTTATAATAGAGGTTTTTCAAAGGTTTGTTTTAGTAGGTTTTTCTATAAGAATCACATATGTACATCCAAGGATCTAAGAGACATTTCCTTGATATTGTATAAATGTATTTTTCTCGAATTTCAATATCATATCTTTCAGTGGACCATTTCAACAATTGAAAACTCCTGAGAGAAGATTGTGATAGAAATATATATCCCTGAGAGTTACGAGTTTTATCTAAGCCACTTGTAATACTCACAATGCATCAATGGAGACGAATACAAGGGGGAAAAGAGGAAATCTTAAGTCTATTAAATGATAAAAATTGATGTTAATTAACTTAATTATTTACACTTACCAGCTCAATATTGTAATCCCAAATTTTGAGGCACTTTCAATGTTCAAAAATAGAAGAAAGAAAAACAAAAAAAGCAAAGAAACTTCCCAAAAACCTCCACGTACACTTTTTATATATGTTATTTCCTCGGTGTATGTAGAAGAACAGTAAGAAGAAGAAGAAAGTTTGTCGTCACAATTTTCATAATTTCCTTATATAAAGTCCCTTTATACAATCGTGTGTATAATATTTTTGAATGTGTCTCTAGTTCACTTTTTGCAGCACAGTTTTTCAACTATTTACGAAAAGTTTGTCAGCATTTAAATTGCAATTTTTCCAGCTTTTTCGTTTGTATTTTGGTTTTTATTTAAATGTTTTTGTTTTAGCTTCTTTTAACAAGAGTTTTTTATGAATATTAACGCATTACAACAACGCCAAAAAAATAAATTCTTCTTCATCTACTTTTTTAAAAAATATGACTTTTTCTTTTTCTTTTATCATTCAATCGATGAATTTATGAATTTTTTATAAAATTCATTGCATTTTTTGTTGTTCTGGAATTTTTTTTTTGTTTTTTCTGTTTTTTTTTTGGTAATGTTTTTGTTTATTTTGTTTGTAAGTATTTTGAATTTTTAATAATTATTAATGTTCATTATATGAATAAGAATTTCTTTTCTTTTCTTCTTTTTTTTTTTTTGTTGTTTTAGCACTTTTTTTTTGGTAATTATAAATTTGCACTTTTCTATGCAAAAACAATGTTTTTGTTGTTTTTTTGTTGTTGTTTGTTGCTGTTTTTTGTCGCTCTTCTTTCTATTAAATTATCACCTGAAAAGAAAAAGTTTATTAATTATTTTAATTTATTTAAAAAATTATTGTTGTGTTTTTTAAGGTTTTTCTTTATTTTTAAATTATAATTACAGCATTTATACTACGAGATAATTAAATGATTTTTGGGCATTAATTTAAAGTAGTTTTTTAGACTTTTAATTAACATTCGCGCTCTTTCTTCACCCCTCTCTCTCCTTCCCCTTCCCCTTCTCATTTCTCATTACAATTCCAACAACTAACAACAATTTGATTGGCCTTCATAAAAAGACGTGTACAACAACTGAAAAACTTAAACAATGTTTTTCGAAAAAAAAGATGCTCAACTTGGTAGTTGCTGCAAAAAAAAAAACAACAAGTCCAAAGCATAGTTTTTAATTACAAAACCTTTAAAAAAGGCTGAGATGAAATGAAAACTTGCAAAACTGGTTCCGCGGAACGGGGACTGGCTTCTTCACAGTTCTTCACGACTAACCACAACGACCGAACGAAGCGAATACGAAAATAGAATACGAAATGAAATAATTTCAACAATCAGAAGCGATAAGATACGAAAATAACTCTCGCAGCAGTACATTAGAAGATTAGAGACTAGCGCAGAAAAAGCACAGAGCAACTAAATAGAAAGAGCGACTCTTCTCTACGCCAGCAACGGATCCAACTGGAATTCGAATGAAGAAACTCAACTCGCTCTCGCTCTCGCTCTCTTATTAGGAAAAAGTTGTTCGGTTATAAAACAAAAGCAGCGCGTGGCGCAGAGAAAAATCATAGGCAGAGAGCAGAGCAGAGAGCCGAAGTGAGGAGAGAGACAATCGTTGTGATGAGACTTGAGATGAAATGACAGACACGCTAGAAAACACTCAACAAATAAGCAAACACATTGAAGTAATAAAAAATGGGAATCGCATCGAATGCAGAGCAGCGAATGACTGCAAAACACAAGACAGAACATCGAAGAAGAAGAAGAAGAAGAATGCAGGACAAGTTGAAGAAGGAAGCGAACTGAATTGTCAGCTACTTGAAATTGACTTCGTACGCGGAGAGTTGGTTAAAAATAAGCACTCGCAGTTAGAGCCAAGAATTAAATGCAAGCAGCAGCCACTTCTGCGTTACGTAACGCAATCGCGAATAGAAGTTAGCACGAACTTCAAACAAAGCGAAAAACGACAACGACAACGAAAAGAAGCCACGGCGAAACGGAAAAACGAAAAAGCGATCAACACACGGAAAATTCGAATAAGAAGAAACTCCAATTAGAATAAGAGAAATAGCGCGAGAGAGAGAGAGAGAGAGAGAAAACTCCACAAAAAGAGAAAATTACTTCTCTATGAAACTACAAAAAACACAAAAAAGAAATTAAAAAAAAAAATACAAAAAAAAGAATCAAAAAATAAAACAAAAAAATTTAAAACAAAATGAAAAAAAAAAACAAATAGAAATAAAAAAAAATATCAACTATTCACAAGAATATTTTTCCATTTCCTGGTTTCAAGTTGACTTTAAAAGATTTTCGTTTTTATTGCAGTTTTAATAACGTTTAAAGTAGATAATAAAAGAAACAGGAATTCTTGTTTCCAACGTTTTTATTACTTCTTGTTTTTATTTTTCTTTTTTTTTTCATTTTTATTTTTTTTTTATTGTTTTTTATGAATTTTTTGTGAATTTTTTCTTTTCAATTTTTCTTTTGCATTTTTATTTTTTGTTATTTTTCTCTACAATTTTTCTTATTTTTTCCCCTCATTTTATCATATTTCATATATTGAATATTTATTTATTTAATTATTTATTTACTTATTCAAGTTTTTATTTATATTATTAATTATGTATTTTTCTATTTAATTATTTATTTATTCACAATTTTATTTATTAGGTATTTTTTTATTTAATTATTTATTTATTCAAAATATTTTTTATTATGTATTTAGTTAATTTTTTATTTATTATTTTTATTTACTTATGTAACTATGTATTTATTTATTCATGTAAATAATTCAACTATTAATTATTTACTTATTTAATTATTCTTCTATTTCGTTATTTATGAATTTACTTAAATATTTGTTTATTTATTTAGTTTATTTTTTATTTATATTATTATTTATTTATTAATGTATTTCTTTAGTTAATGTATTCAATTAATTAATGATTTTTTTTATTTAATTCCGTGTTTATTCTTTTATGTTCCTTTATTTCTTTATTTATTTAAGTATTTTTTATTTAATTTCTTCTTTATTTAAATATTTATTCATTTATTTATTTTTTTAGTTTTATCGTTTTATTTTTTTATTTTATTTATGAGTTTCTAATTAGTTTAAAAAAGAGTTTAGTTTATAAATTATATGTTAATGCATTTTTTTTTTCTATTTATTTATCTATTTAATTATGAATTAATTATTAAAAACTAATTTATTTATTTATTATTTAATTTTTTATTTTTTTTTTTATTTATTTATTAAGGTATTTAGTTAGCTATTATATATTTATTTATTCATTTAAATATTTATTTAATTTTTTTCTGTTTTTTCATTATGATTTTTATTTATTTTTATATCTTTTGGTAATTATACAAGTTTCACAATCTTCTTAAAATCACCAGAATTGAGTGAAGTTTTATCCTGAAAATCTTCTGGACATTCGCCATTTTGACGTCAAAGTGACCACTGACACCGACAACGAGTCCAATAACAAAATTCCAATTGGCTTCTCCGAGCAAGGCTCTGATTGCGCAGCTCGGGAAATCGATTGACGACCATCGCGATGCCGAAGAGACGCACACGGTCAACATATAGAAACCTCGACACAGGATCAAATTTACGATGGAACCAAAACAACCTCCACTATGAATTCGATTGTAAACACGTTTCTATCCGAGCAAAAATAATAATGATGATATTTTGATATTAAAATAATAAACACGAAATTTAATCGAATGTCGATTGCTGTGATTCTTCAGCGTTGCCGTTTTATTTAGAATATTGAGGAATTTTGTTTTGAAGTCAATTTGAAATTTGAAGCCGAAAATTTAACGACCGAAAGAAAAACGACTCCAGCAACAACAACAACAACAACAACGGAATCATTAATCAAACAAATCGAATATTAAATCGAAAACAAGCGTGTTTATTGCAAAAATATTAAAATTAAATTAATAATTTCAAATTTAAAAAAGAAATAAATAAAATTGAATAAATAAAATTTCAATAGTGAAATCATGGGAATCATTATGAATCAATAGTGAGTCGTAATGCATCAATAGTGAATCTACAATGAATCTGTAATGAATACATAATGAATCTATAATGAATCCATACTGACTCCATACTGAATCATAACGAATCTATAATGAATCAATACTGAATCATAGTGAGTCCATTCTGAATCATAAGGAATCAATAATGAATCACTAATGAATCCATATTGAATCATAATGAATCCCTAGTGAATCCATACTGAATCATAATAAATCCATAGTGATATGAAGTTTCTAGCAGGCTTAATCAGCAATTGAGAAGCGATAAGTTTTTTTTCATATAGAGAAGTTATCAGAGGTTCTCCTTCACACCCTTCTCTTCCAACACACACGAAACTAATTTTTTAATATTTTTTATCTTAACTATAAACTAAAAACTATGATATGAAGTTTTTAATCTCGATAGAAATCTTAATTACTGCATAATTTTCAATTTACCATTTGAATATCCATTTTCCATTCGACATTTCTTCCATACGAAAATGTTTTGCGCTTTAAATTATGACGAGCAAAGAAATTAAAGCTGGCAACGCTGCAATTCTGATTTTCGTTATTGTACGTAATATTATATAAACTTATATAATTTATACAAAAAAGTTATTCACATATTTATATACATATTTTATTATTATTATTTATTTTTAATTACTTTTTGTAGTTTTTTCTACTTTTGAAACCGATTTTTTTTGTATTTTTAAACACTAATATTTTTTTTTTTGTAGTTTTAGATATATTTTTAAAAGTCCTTTGCTTTTAAAATTGTCAAGTTTTTTCATCAATGTTTTATTTTCTCTTTTCTTCTTCTTTGTTTTTTATTTTACAGTTTTTTTATATTTTTTCTTTTTATCCTGTTTTTTATGCCACTTGTTGATTTTTAAAGTTCTTGTAAATTCACTAAAAAGTAACTTTTTATTTAATATTTTAATTTTCGCACTTATTTCAAAATTATGTGCTCAAAAAAATCGCATTAAAATGTAGTCGGCAAGTACGTTACCACAGCGAAAGAGAGAGAGTGAAGGAGTGAGTGAGATCCGCACAGGAAAAAGATGGAAACAGTTTATAAAACTTTTAGCGAGCGAGAGAGTGGTGAGAGTAGCAGAGATGAGCACAGAGCGTGAGAGTGAGGTAGAGAGGTGAAACTGCGAATGGTGAATTGTTGCAGAGGTTCTTTTTTTATTAATGCTCTCTTCAAAGTGGTTTTTCTTTTATTTCGATTCACTACCTTCATTTTTTTCTCATTTCTTTGTTATCCATGAACACACAATTTTTCCATAAGAAAAATGTCTTTCTTATAAGAATTTTTACACAAGACGTTGCACAGAATGCACTGAAACCGAGACGAAATGAAGTGAAAACGAAACGCCACTCGACAGACAAGCAACGGCTTTGCAAGAAGATGATGACGACGACGACGACTACGACAATTTCGACGAGCAGCGAAAAAGAAAGAAACTCAACTCAGTTGGTCCGCGAGCGGCGGGAAAGAGGAGCATCGAATCGTGTGTGCGACAGCGTAACAGCAGCGATTGACGAATGCGAATGTTTCGATGGTGTGCATGCGGACCCTTGGAGAACGTGGAGATGGCTTGCTGCCGTTGTAGAAAGTGGGCGGGGCACGGGACCGGGAGCGGCAAGCAGAATGACGACGCCGGCGTCGGCGACGAACAAGCAAAATTCCGAAGCTTCACAACGAAGAATTTATTGTGAACCATAAAAAAACGATGTCTTATTTTTGTGCTTATGGATTTTTCGATTTACACGGAGCATTTTTGTGATTGTTGATTTATTTTTAGTTCCCAGTTTTTATTGTTATTTTTGGTTTAATTGTAAAATGTAAGTAAATTAATTGTTTAAGTTTTAAGTTTGTTTTTGTAATATTTTCACTAGCAAAGTCGCGATGGCGCGACACGAACAAAACCAAACCATCCGCTTCAAACGAAATGCAAACTCGAACTAAAATGCGTCGAAATTTACTGAAAATGCGTTGTTTTTGCTTTGCCAGTCACCACAAATTCGCTCTTTATTCCACGAAATCTCTCGCCGAAGCTTAAGCTCTCTCTCTCTCTCGCTCTCTCGTATTCCCACAACAGCACCGAAAAGTCTACTTTCCAAATTGCGAAGTGCATTTGGCCGGTAAAAGGGGTTTTTTGATATTGTTTTGGGAATACGAGGAAATACGATGAATGATAGCCTGAACACATCGAAAAAGACGGCAGACAAATGCAGGAAAATGCAAACACATCGAAAACGACACAGCATCAGCTGTCATCTGTTTTCCAATTTTTCTTAGCACAAGTATGAATATTTTGTGCTGCAATAATTTAAGAAAATAACTTGAAAATAATAATAATTGATGCATTCATGCAATAGAATCAATTTTAAATTTTAAATTCATTCATTCAATTCAGAAATTCATGTTTTCTGTAGGAATAGTAGCCGCAAGTGCCACGCACCAACCTCTGCAACCACTACAATTGCACTGATGATCAGATTTCTAGTTTCATTTCAGTAGAGTTGTTAAATTCCCATGGAAGTGTTGGAAATAAAATACCTTTTGGGAACAAATCATTTCTGCATGCAGCTGCATTAGAACAAATCCTAATGCAAAACATTAATGCAAAATGGAAAATGAAACTTTTTTCTCAACTCCCATAAGAACCAATGTATTTTTTCCAGCTTCCAGATGTCTTTGTCTGCCGTCTTTTTCGATGTGTTCAGGCTATGACTTTTGGAAATAAATCTCATTTCGGGCATTTCGCGACTAGAAACACAAAAACAAACCACTTGAGAGCAAAATAGAAGCTACAGCCAAAATAACGCAAAGGAATGCAAAAAGAGAGATCAAATTAAAACTTCTCTCGCACGCTGATAAAAGCTTCGACCTAGCAAGGTTAAGAGACCAGCACACACTGTTTGTTTCGCTTGCTCTCACACACTTAAGAGCGACAGCGCGAGATGAGGGAAAGGGAGAAATATAGCGACCGGCTTTTACAGAGCGAATTCGAGAGATTGGCGAATGCATTGGTATGGAAAATAATGGCGGCTGCGATTGAATTGATGAAATTCTTAAACAGAAGAAAATCCATCTGCATATAAAAGTTATAATTTTATTAAACTTCGGTCAAAAAAAAGGCAACACATGAAAACATTTTAAGGAGAATGCGACATTTTAAAGTAAAAAAATGGCATTTTGTTTTTTGAATTTGTTGCCATGAATATTTTCAAATAATATCCATATATTTAAAGCGCTTCTTTATGTCCAAAACACAGAAAAAAAAATTAAACTTGATATAATGGAATTCTGTTGCTACAGCTCTTAAAAACATTTATTATGCCAGAACCCACTCTTTCAATAATTCCAATTCCAACCACGGTCTCTTTCCCAATAAGAACTCTCAGTGAATCATTCATTCTCTTATAATACACATGCCAATTTCATTCTTTGCCGCTCTCTCTCTCATCATGTTGTCTCGCAAGTCTTCGTTTACATTGTAAACGGACTAACAATGCGATGCGAGAGATTTACACACAACCTTATGGTAGACTTAAGAAACAAACTCTTTGCTTTGCCGCTAGGTAGCATTCAGTGCGAGGCATTTTACAATTGGATGACGCGATGGCCAGTATTTTATCAAGTTCATCGATATCTGCACTAAAAGCGAATTCCCCAAAATAAACTTCCCCAGCGAATCATGAATCTGTACACACAGAAGGTTGCCTAGATGTTGAGCGAGCACAACAACCACAAAATTCATGCAGGCGACGAGAGAGCGTCGCAATGTGGTTACTACCGTGCCAGAGTTGCCAAGCTGGCCAATTTCCCGTTCGCTCAAACCAAAATCCGTCAATTTTAAGTAGAAGTCCCACGTAAAAATGATTTAGAAAATTAAAAAAAATATTGTATGTATATGTATAAAATAACAAAATGAAAAATCAAAAGAAGAGGACTAAAAATTCCTTACTGTACCTCCAAATATATAAAAAGAAGTTAAAAATTCGTTCAAAAGAAGTTTCAGCCTCAGAAAATCGTTAAAGTGCAATTTAAATGTGTAAAGAAAAAATTATATAAATATAATTTAGGAAAAATTTCACAAAATGCAATTAATTTATTGGTAAATTGAGTGTAGAAATAAGACACATTTTTTTTGGATAGGAAAATTCATTTATCTGTTTGTTAAAATAATTGTTTTGCATGATTATAAATTTTTTATTACAGTTTTAAAGTAATGAGTCCTTCGTTCATTATTTGCAATTTCAGTTAAAGAATGTAAAATTAATTTCAGCATGTTTGGTCCTGAATAGTTACTACATCTAGCAGGTTACCCGATTTTAATATGCGTTCGTATTGAGCAGAAATCCTACACAAAATGTAACAAAGTCGTTTATATATTAGATTTTTGAATTGATTCTTAATATTTGGCATAAATTATTAAAAAACTTCTTTCGAGTTGCAATTATGAAATCAATATTCAATCAAATTTTGAAACAGTTCTTTAATAAGATAAGGAAATCTTTAGAGAAATGTATATAGAATAAATCTGAAGACATCATTGTATGCCGTAAAATAGTGAAAAGAGGTTTCGAAAGCTTACCACATAATTAAGCTGGGAAGAAAACTTATTCTATAAACGATATACAATAAAAGGAAAGCACAAATCAATAACAATTGCAAGAAGCAATACAGGAACAGAACAAACAAGTAAAATCATTGAAAAGACTTTTGAAGTTGGGTTAAGAAAAGGCATTAAACCAGTGACGGGCATTCTTATACTATCACATTTTAAGCATGTGTGCGGATGAGTTTGTTTTCAGCACTGAAAGAAAATAAAAAAAAATCGCGTGTTTCGTTCTTTTCGGCAATTTACAATGTAATGTGGCGTTTTCAACAATAACTATTATATATTAATTATTATTAATATCATATATAATTAATATTTAATATAACAATAATATTAATTATCATATAATACAATAATGTTCATAATAAAAACATGATTAGTTTCCGGGTGTAGCCAAAATGAACGAACGCAGCGTACAGTCCCCGCTCGTTGGTGGCTTGGCAGCGACTGACGTAATTTTATTGGAAGCACTCTTTGTATACATATTAAGAAACTCAAAACTTCCAGCACAAATGTGCTGGAATGCCCGTCAATGCATTAAACCAAAAAAAATCCAGATACTAGCAACAGAAACATCCAACAAATCCAACTTTCGAATGCGACGAATGTATTTTCAATTTTTCGATTTACATTTTCGTATTAAGATTTGGCAAAAATAGTAAACATATTCCAAAAATTGGAAATATTTAAAATAACGAATTTTCCATTTGGTGCAAATTCCCTTGTCTGCTCAACAAAAAACATTGCAATGCCTTTCATTAAATAATTGTAGTCGTATTGAATGAATTCTTACAACACAGTTTTTTAAAGCCAACCAATGTTTTGAAGATCGATGTTTAAATTTGATTTGATCAACGTCAAAAAGTTCTTGGAAAGCTCTAAATTCAAGCAGCTGTTTGGGAAATAAATATAAATATCTATCTATTATAAGCTCTTCTCAATTTACTGGCAATACTTTATTTTAGTATTTTCCATTTTCCAGTATTAAATATACTAAAGAAACATTTTTGCTTAAGTCAAACTGTTAATAAATAAATATTTCCATTAGAGATCATCTATATCTATCTATAGAAAATATTTTCCATACCAACGTAAAAGATCACCTTGTCAACGTTTGTGAATTTCAAATTCCCGTATTGAAGCATTGCATTCCGCAATTCCCCAGCGGTCTTGCAAATTCCTCTCAATTCGACAAGTTCCTCAGTAATTGGCAACCCTGATCCCCATCAAGAGCGACTGAAGCGAGCTGCTTTGTCGCTCTCTCGCGTTCAGCGCCTGACCAAACGAAGCGAACGTCCAATTGGAAGACGCAGAAGCTTCTGTCAGAATTTGTGAAAAATTCCTGAATGCAATTTCTTCTATTCTATTCTCAATAGTATTTTGTATATATTCTCTGAAAAAATAAAAAAGTGCCCATTCAATCGCCACTGCTAAAACATCAGTGAAATCGATGTTGAGAATAAAATTAAACGATCCCGCTATTCAACGGTATTCGACTCTGTTAATGTACTCTCTCTCGGCTTTTCTCTTTGGATGACGTTGCTTTTGCTTATAATGCAAAAGTCGGGAAGCTTTTCGCCAGTGTTGCAACGTTTATAAAAACCATATTCAATTTGTCTTTAAAATTTATCTATTTAAAAACGTTACAAAAAAACAACAAAGAGAAGCATCGAATTCCACAAAATCGCAATGAAATATTTTTTTGGTTTTTATTATAATTTTCGATTTTTAAATTAATTAAAATTTGTTGTTATTCAAAATAATATTTTATATAATATAACGATTATTGATTTAAAATGAATTTAATAGAATTGCATAGACTTTTTCTTGTTTTTCATTAGTTGATAATTTAAAACAGTTGCAAACATAATTAATTAATTAATTAATTACTTATCTGCTGGGCTATAAATGAGGTTATCGCAAACGACGTTTCTGACTTTCAGAGATGAAATATTAATTGAATATTATTTGTTAAATAATTAACCTAACCAGAAATTAGATTTTCCGTACTTATCGCTCGAACATAAAGTGAAAAGTGTTGTGGTGACGTCACAGCGTGTCATCATCAATGATCCATGACACATTTGGCGCCATGAGGTTCAGTTTAGGAAGAAGAATTTAAGAAGTAAAAATTTCAGCAACTCAAAACTAAGTAAAAAAAAAGAAATCACTTCATAAAAAAAACACTAAGCAATTATAATAATTATGTATATATTCATATAGATAATTAATATTTATAATAGAACAGTTAAATGAGCCACTCTGACGCTAAGGTAAAAAATGAGAGAAGAAATTGAAGAGAAAAACTTACGATGCAGAGAAATTTTGTTGAGAGAAAAATAATTACGCACTAAAATAAAGAGTTTGCAATCGGAATTTCATTCGTTGCTATCCAATCAGGTTTTGGATCGGTTTTTTTGTCTGCTTTTTCTCCATCCCGCGCTCAACTGCTTTTAATGCTTTAAAAGCTGAGAATAAAAACAATTCTTCCAATTGGATTGCGATAAAACGTGTTAAGCTGTCATTTATTATGTAATTTTACGTTGGTAACGAATAAAAGTTAGAGAAATTATTAAGTAAACTAATTTAAAAAATAAATTATTTATTTAATTCTAAATCCTTTCATGAAAAATGTATTAAAACAATCCAAATTATAATCGAAAGTAATTTTAAAAGCAAAAATTTATTCTCCAAATTTCTAAAAACGTTATCGCAATTATTTAATCTGTAATAATTTATTAAAAACTATTTAGCAACAATTCGAAATGCGCTGGACAATATTTTATAATTAAATAATAGATTATTTTCAATTATATTTTATTATTCATAATAAAAGCATTTGATTTGGTGTTTTTTTAAAAATAATATCATAAATCATCTGATGTGTGAGTTTAAATCTTTTTCGTGTTTAATTTTAACGCTGCTTCATTTATTTATCGGAGCTGCTTCGGAGCTTTGCGTTTATCGTCGCTACAGACACAATGAAAAAAGACGTGTGACTTTAACGATTGCATTAAAAACAATCAACTTGGCAAACGAAGGTGGGCAACGAAGCCGAAGATAAGCAGGCGCCATCGCATCGCATTCGTGAGAACTTCAATTCGTGTGCTTGAAGACGAGCATCAGCGCAGCAGCATCGCATCGCCGTCGTTGTTAGGCGCAATTTGAATGTGTTTTGCGAGTAGCCGATAGAAGCGCCGAAGCGTCGAACGAACGCGGAATCAAATTATGTTGCGAAGAGAATAAAATCTAAGGTCGTTTTTACGAGTCGTTCGGCCAAGCTTTATGCGCTTTTAATCTTGCGCCCGTAGCCGCAAGTTTGAGTGAATGAAAGCGAATGAGAGCGAATGAATTTGTGTGTACATCTCGCCGTCGTTTGTATGGGCGTGTGTGTGTGTGTGTATGAATGCACATCGAAAAACGTCCTTCGTAATGAGCTAAAGTGTCGAAATTCGCTACCGTGCGACAGCGTAAACAGTGCTTTAAACATAAAATATTAATTCAAACTGCCAACATTTATTCGCGGTTGCTTTGTATTCGACATAATAACATTTAATGAATCATTTTCATGACGTATCTGCGACGAATCTATTGAAAAATGTTTTTATTAATGTATCTTTTTTTTCAATTTTATTTTTAACAATAGATTTAAGTATAATGACCATTTTTTCGAAAATATTTTCAGTTGTATTCAGTTAAAACTTTCGCCGATTTTTAGTTATTTTTACAAAGGTTTTTTTTTTGTTATTTTTTGTGGATGACATGAATTTTTCAAGGTCAGTTTTTTGCCAAAAATTAAGTCACAAAATTACGTCACAACTATTATTATATATTTATTTTATTTTAATTTATTTTATTATAATTTTCCTTTATTTTATTATTAGTCAGTTATTTTTTTGAGCATATTTTCGTTTATTTTCCATTTATTTTCTCCTTCCAAAATTTCATCTAAATCGCATCCATTGGAAGACAATTTGTTGGCCAACGCCACACTCAGCATCATTAGACCAGCCTCATTTCAAGTGATGGACCAACAAACCTTCTTATTCTTCTTTTTATTCTTCTTACACACATCCTTCTTTCCTTTTTCTTCTCTTTCGTATGATTTTTCTACTCACAATTGAAAGTTTTTATAATTCTCATAGAGTTTCAATCAAATTTTCATTATAACATCGACACAAATTAATAAAATCGAATTTATCCAAGCAGTAAAAGTTCTGTAATAAGTTTTCGGCCTTGGCTAGATGTCAGTTCGTATTTCCCAAGACTTTTCAGCTCCCAGAATCTGCAACTTCTTCAATAAAAGTTGTCAGTCTCATTGGGAACAACAACATCCAACAAAAAACATCCTCAGTTAGGATTTTATACTTTGTTTCGTGTGCAAAAAAGATTAAATTTTTCAGCATCGACAAAGAATTGAAAGAGCAACAAATCACAGTGATTTATGAACAAAACTTTGCTAGCTTCGGCTTCGGCTTCAGTTTCATTTTCATTTTCTTCTGAACTAGATTTAGCAATGAGAACAATCGATTTCTGGTAACATTCGCTATAATTTCACCCTGCTGCCCTCACTCAGTCGGCAGCATCTCCTGCTGTGAAGGGACAACATTAAAATAGCAACTGTAAAATGTTAGCTACAGCAGACATTTCTTGGACAGGAAATCAAAATGTACGCAGAAATAAGAAAATCACAATGGAAAATCCATCAACCACCCACGAAGTCAACAAGTGAATTCAATCAAATGCTGGCGAAGGATTTGCCACGATATCCTTGAACCGCCGCTGTCTCTAACCACACGAAAACATATAAAATTAAATTGTAAAGAAATGATGTCAAAAGCAGAAAATATTGCATTTAACTGAATTTCGGTGAATTTGTGTGTTATTTTGAAATTACGAAATGAAAAACTGCGTCTATATACGCTAATCAAAGTATTGAACAATAGGATTTAATAATAATAACGCTGCATATTGAAAATCGTGACTCACTCTGCGCTGATTGAATGCACTGCAAACAAGCAGGAGTAATGCTAGCCTCATGAAGCTGCGTTTGTTACTAGCGAATGAACTTCGGCTGTGGATCGTGTGAATGCGACGTGTGACTCGCGATGAGATGAAAAATCTAATAAGAAGAGAAAAACTAAGTGAGCGAAGTCGCTCATTTGTGTTTCAAACAATAGCAAAGAGAGAATGAATGACGTCGTATTCAGTGAGTCACTTTCGTAACGGCGGCTTTGGTTTACGTTGCGCTCATCGCTGTTTACATTTAATCATAGAGAAGGAATCTTGAGCACAAATATTTACTATAGTCGATTCCGTACTAGATCGATTTTTCACTTATTGCTGAATATTTCACGCATTATTTCATTGATTGCAGTCTGCAATCGTCCATTAAGATCGAGCAATTCACAACGACGATGTGTATCGCTGCTAACGTCAACAACACCAACAAAATGCAGTCTGCACGTGAATAACGGAATCCGACGCAGTTATATGGAGCCCACAGTGAAGCTTTTTCCCCACAGCCACCAGCGAACACACTCCCCATCGATTGAGAGCGACGGAAGAGCGTAACACACACACACACACACACACACACACACAGCGAAAGAAACAGCAGCAGCGTAGTTGTGACGCGTGAGAGATCAAAAGCAAAACGAAACTAAAGCGACTCAGCTGAACATTTTTCGGGTGAGTCGCACACAAAAATCAATGAACATTGACCTTGTCCGAGGTCCTCGACTCGACTCGACTCGACATTCGGCAATCTTTGAATTTCGGTATACATTTTCGGGCGAGTTGGAACTTTGCGCGTGCTTTCGTCGGCGAGGCTGCGGCTGTCGCTGCTGCTGAAGGATATTCAAGGTGTTGATGAACGAATCAAAGTCATCCTCGTCGTCATCATCCGGCGTAGAAACAGAAACAGCAATTCAATGCAATTCCATGAAAATGCGCATATGATAAATAATATAAAACGTAGAAATTCATTATTATTCCTTCTTTTAATATTATTTTTATGTTAAAAATTATTGTCATCTCTTTTATTGACTCCTTACGATAATGAAACATTAAATTAAATTTAATTATTTCATGTTAAATGATGAAATTTCCTTTGTAATTAACAAAAAAAAATATTAGAAATCGAATATTATGAAATGTTTAATTGTGGTTTTTGTGTGGATTCGTGTTGCTCATGTGACAGACTCGACACAAAAACTCGACTCATCGCGTAGCTTTTTATAAGCTGCGAATATAATCACAAAATATAATCATTTATTTTCACAGCGCATCAAATTTTTAACTGCTGCACAAAATAAAGTTTACAGAATTCCTTGGAAATACAATGACAATAATAATAACAAATAAAAGCAAAGAAAAATCAGAAAAAAAGTGAAATTTCACAAAAAAATAATTCACTGGGAAAATTCTGCATTTTTAATTTATTTTATTTATTGTTTTACATATAATAAAAATCCAAGTTTTCTTTTTACTATATTTTTCACGTTCACGAGATGTTAAATTAATTTTAATATTTAATATTTAATCATTGCATTGTTATAATAATAGCAAAAAAAAAACTAAATAAATAAAATAAATAAAAACTAAATAAACTAAATACAAAATAAATTCCGAGAAAAAACTATGAAAAAGCCAATTCAGAAACTTCTAATAAAATAAATTATATTTTGGATTTTTTGATTTTGCTTTTTCCGGGCGCGACCGCCGAAATTCAGCTGCTTCAAGGTTTCGTTTTGATCATTTGTACTTCTTCTTCTTCTTCGTTGCATCAGATCCAATTGCAAGGAAAATGAAGCCAATGCAGCACTTCCAAGAAAAAAGTCATTCGATGCTCGGACGTGGCCGAAAAAGACCGTGACAGCAATTGAAGTGACGCTTTCGCTTTTTTTGGTACAATTTTACATTGAAAAGAAGTCAATTGAACAAAAAAAAATTAAAATTTAATTGTTGCTATAAACATTTTTTACAATTTTGTACATTTTATTTCAATTTAAAGAGTAAAATTTCTTGAAATTTCTCCAATATTGAATCGCAAATTGAATTTTCAAAGAACCGCTCTCAACGTCGCCCAATGTCGTGAAGTTTTCCGCGGAAAAAGTCCCAAACAAAGCGATTTCCAACGGATTTTCGCACCCAAAAAAACAAAGAGTCTTTTGAACACTTCTTAAGGAAAACTCTATTCAATTCATACGACTTCTCCAAAAGCTATTTGATTGTGTCAAACCCTACAATACATTATAATACATTATAATCATAATTTCAATATAAGTTCGCTTCGTAAAAGGAACTCAAACTGCATCCTCGTCGCCAGGCGTGGATCCAATGCTGGCTGCTGTCCGCTTTTCGTTCGTATTTCTACTTTTACCAGTGGAATCCAAGGCGCTATGGGTCGACTCTGACCTGACTTTGTCGAGGTTTCCCCCCTTTAGAATTCTGCCTTGTTTCTCGAAACTCTGGGAGCCGGTAATTGCGGTAATACCGCTTTACTCGGAGGCCAATCGGGGTTCATGTAACAGCCCCATATTTCCATAAATTGGAATATGAATAGGATCCATATTTGACTTGATTTCGGTCATTAGATTTCAGCAAAGGATGGAGCGTATTTCAGACATTTGAATAGCTGCGATGCAGAGTGTTCTGCTGCTGCTGAGGACCCTAAATATGTGACCTTGGGATCCGGTATATTTACTATTCTATTTTTAGGAGCTGATGGCTGATTATGGAAGTCGGTTGGTGGCAAGGACGGTTCAATATGTTCGTATAATTGCAATAATCTAATTTTAAGTGAGAAAGAATTTTGTAAATACAATATAAAAAAGTCTTTGCGACTTCCTTGCAAAAAATATGCTAATAAATACATAAAAAAATAAGAAGAATTTGGAATAAGAAAAATAAGAATATGTGTAATATAAAATAAAAAGATAAAAATAGAAACTCTTTGAAAGCTTTCGAAAGCGAGTTGTTGAGTATTTCGAGAAATAATTTAAAAAAAAGCAAAAACAAAAAAAGACACGCAATTTAAATAAAACAAAATAACGTCAACTAAAATTTATAAATCAACAAAGCGACACAACAAATGTTCTCCTCAAATTTATGCTGTTTTAGAATTATTCTGCTTTTCAGTCGCTGCCAGTCAATCACCCCGCGAACTTTTCTCTTCGCCCTCCCCCTCTGCTCCAGCTTCTTCTCTTCTCCGGCGAAACGGCAGACGAACATGAAATGCAAAGACACTTTTCCGTCAAAATCTCAACAAAGGTAAATGCGTGATTTGCGGGATTTTTCGATGTTTAAGTTTTGTATTTCTGTGACTTTTCCACCACAGAAAGAAACATTTAGAAACAACTTTTGAAGTTTTTATATTAATTATATCTTATATAATTTTAGAATTCTTTTAAAACTAATCTAATGAATCGAATCAAGAAATTTTCAACAATTTCTATTTGGGTTTTTATTGTTCTTATCAGAAAACTTTACAACAATAAAGTTTAATTAGTTACATTTTAAAGTTTACTTTACAAAAACTTACCTCGATAACAAGAAATTACATTTAAAAACTGCTGTTGTACTTTTTCTTTCGTTTTTTATGCAGTTTTTGTTAGATGCAATGGAAAATTCAACTCACTGATGAAATTTTGATGAACGTTTGACAGGTAAGCTGTGTATTGATGTATGCGTGTTTGTGTTGCGTGCCGCGAGAGCAAAACCAAAACAAAAATAAACTCAAGTACTTATAATTGACATTGCTTCAGAATGATAAATTTATCTTTAAAATAACATTTCTTTTGCTGTTAATGGTTTTCAAGTTTATTGGATTGATATTTTTTATATTTCCACTTATTCTGGATATAGTTTGAAGGCTTTTTATTCCCATTCGATTCGCCACCACTGTCCAATCGACGTTTTGCACATTTTTGTGTCCATGAAAAAACATAACACTGCGTCAATAGTCCCTTGATTTAATTATTATACATTTTTCTTACTTAAAGAAAGCACTTTGCTTTAAATTGTCTGCGTTATTATACTTTTATAGCTACCACTTTGTTAAAGAATTTCCATTCTTGCTGTTTGTCTTGTCCAATAAAACGTGCGTGAACATAGCAACGAAAATTAGTAACAATGTTTAGGGTGGTTTATTTTTTTTTTTTGTGGTTTCGAGGAACAAATATACATAGTTTTTAAAAACACCTCTTCAATAATAGATACTATTTTCTAATGCTCATATTATACTGATCATTAAAATAACGATGAGAGTAATTTAATCTTATCTGAAAGCATTAAGCGAAACTATGAATGAAAAAACTCGGTGTAGCTAAATTTCTGTTTGGAAATAGTCAAATACAGCAACTTATATAAATAAAAGGTAACATGATCAAGTTTTAAAGAAAAAACACATAAAAATAAAAATGAATTAAGAGATTCGCTCGTTGTTTGTTTTCAATTCCAATCAGAGAGAAACCCATAGAGAAAGAAAAACTCGAAAAAGCCCACATGAATATTATGCATAAACCACGACTCGAATCGTGGATGGGCTTCAACGGAAAGAATTTACAATAAAATTGTCCAAATTCCAAATTTTTCGATTAATTTTTGATTTTTCCTTTAATTTATATTTAAATTATTCTTTCTTTATATAACAAAATCAAAAGCAAAACGAAACTAAAGCGACTCAGCTGAACATTTTTCGGGTGAATATGATACTGTATATCTTATTAAGGCTTCCCTAAAAGCTTTATATACATAAATATATCCATCCATACAATTACGGATGTATACATTATTCTAGTTGATAAATAGTAAAAGTATTGGTATATATATATAATAATATTTAGTGTTTACTATCTTTATAATAATATCTTGGGTATTTCACTCTTTCATACTATAATATTACTTACTTACTAATAAAACCCATACTATATAGTAATTATAAAACCCCAAAGTAATTATAAAGGCAACATTGTAATTTTTTCTAAAAAAGAGAATTAAGGAAAACTTTGCAACCGAGTTTAGGTTTAGATAAAAAGTAGAATTCTGTGGAGCGAACGTCAAATTTCGTTTAATATTTGTACATTTTACGACAGGATTTCAAATCAATTGGTATGTGAAAATAATTTAATTTTGAATTTAGAATTTTTACACATTTAAAATATTTGATATAAAATAGAAGTTTGTTAAATGAAACTAACCGAATTCATTGATAGGAAACGGTCTGTGCGAAGCAAATAATTTAACTAAATTTCTTTGTGCTACATCTACACCAACGATTGAGGAAAAACAGCAAAGCATTTGAACACATTATTATATATATAATATTCAGCGTAATATTTAATTGACGCGTTCATCCTGCTTTCTTCAGAGAAGATGTCGGTCGCCGACTTCTTAAAAGGTTTGCCAGTTCACGATGCCCAAAACTTTTCCCAGTACAATACGGAACATGGAATCCGCACCTCACAAAAGCGGGCATCAGTTTATCTCCCGACAGAAGATTACCCATCAGAGCAGCACATAGTAATGGACAAGCGATGCCTTCTACTGCGTTATCTTACACAACAGTGGGACAAAAAGAGTTTGGCCCGAAAACGCGACAATCATGGAATGGAAAATGGTGTAGCTGGCAACACGGCCACTTCACCGCCGAATTCATGTAAAAAACGCCCACGCCTTGATCCCGTCGAATAAGCCACGAAGGAGAGAACCTTTTTTTTTTTTTTAATATGGTTTTTATGTATATATGCAATCATTTTTTATAATGCATCAACTTTATTGTGTCAATTTGTAAATTTCTGTTTCTTTTGATCAGTTCGAGCTACATGTATGCATATTTTGTTAACCAAAATCTACATGAGAAATTCATATTATTGTCAATAAAATTGAGTTTAGGTTTAACAAGATTTAAGATTTATTCCACAAAAAATTATATTACCGAGAATGAAGTTTATAATAAACAATTTAGCGAATTAAAAAATAATAACTTAATAATGGAATAACATTGGGTAATGATATTGAAATTGGAATCTGTTAGACGTTTAAATTATAGCATATATAGCAATTATAGATACGAATATGTTTCCAATTACTACTTGTAACGAAAGCGAAATAAATGCTTTTACAGCAACTAATTTAAATAAACTTTAAAGTCACTCATGTGAAAAGAAATCCCATTGCTTCGTTTGCTGTTTTAATCTCTCAAATATATTTATTTTTTATTGACTACAATCGAAGTTAGTAGCTATTAAAAGCTTTATCTAATGATGGCCCATGTCCGCTGGGTCAGGCTTGCCGTACTGCTTCTCCCACCAAGCTATATATTCTTTCTTACGTTGCTCACGAGTAGCAAAGTATTCCGGGTACTGCGCCTTTTCGAGCGGATCCCAGTAGTCGAGCACCCAATCAGGTGCGACAACTTCGCGCGCGTAAGCACAGCCACCTGGGCTCATAGCAACTGGAAAAGAATAAGTTTCACAAGGACACACGTACTAAAAGGCTGTTTGCTTTATGAGAAAATACGTACACTGCTTTGGAATCGGGTGCTGCATCTTGAACAACTCCTCCTCGCCTGCCTCCAGCAGTTCATCCGCCTTCACCATATCACGTACATTGCGGTTCTTTTCGAATCGTGCCCGTAACAAAACGGCATTATAACGGAAAGTAGTTCTGTGGATACATTTAGATAGAATTATAAAATCAGTTTCTGGAACATTACATAAGTTGCAAAGCAGTGCTTTGATGATAAACTATCCATTCACCTGCGATCCGCATACGATTCTATGTTTCGGAGCGCTCGTTTGTAGAGACTGCAAACGAGGCGTTTATGGGAAACAATTCCTGTTGGAATCGACATTTTTGGGAGGCTCGGATACCTTTCAAAGTAGATTTCACTTCTTGAACTACCAATTAATTCCTAAAACCACTTGCACAGCACGACTAGAGATGAGACAATTAATCAAATATCAGATATTCTGTTGCAGCTCTTGACATATTATAATTTAGGTAAAGGGAATACTTCTGATTTATATCCGTTATAGCTGTAAATAAATCCTGAAACCTGACAAAATGATAAATTTTTGCTTTTAGATTCTTCTTGTAATTTAAGCACTAAATAAATAATTCGGATTCAATAAATTAATCGATTTTTTCTAAGGTTGGCAAAAAATTCGTGAGCATAAAACTAATATTTATTATTATATTAGTTGTAATATTTATTGTTCTTAAGAGTAAATTAAAATAAGTAATCAACGTTTGTTGAAATTGAAACTACATAAATTAATGGTTTATTTATGCAAAATTACATTACACATTATTCTGTGCATTTTGTGACTACCAATTACCAATTGGACGACATTGTGTCGTACGATCCGGTAACTCTTGAAGAACGACTGCACTGCCATCGACACGCAAATGAACTTTTTGAACGAAACTTGCTCTTTGATTTTTCGTCAAATCATGGATAAAGAATAATAGTTTTTATTCGTATTATTGTTATCCTTCGCTATGGTTTAATAGAAGGCGATGTCGATTAATCGATAAATTCGTCAATCGTTATTCGATTAATCTAGTCATTCATAATTTATCCTACTTATTTCTTTCGGATTATAGTCATAAATAAACGCAGAATTATTAACCATCGACTATAAAATCTTTTTCTATTGCATAGCTATTATATTAAAGACATACTAACAATTATATTTTTTTGTTTAATATTATATATTTATTTGTTATCTTCCAGTTATTTTTATGAATGCTGAATAAAGGCTGAAAAACGGTTTGTTTACGTTGTATAATTTTCTTTCTTAATACAAGTGTAAGAAACCTTTTAACTTTATTATTACATGCGTAAAAAAATTTAATTTCTTATTACAATAACGAAACATTAGCAATAAAATATTATTAACCACTTTTAAGTTATTATTCAATCTATATATCATTCGTGTGACAGCATAAGAGTACATTATATAGAAAATATACCGAATTTAATATCTATCACCTAAACATATATATATATAAAGTTTTTAATAACTTGAATTAGATTACATATTCCATTAAAATTTTAATAAAAATAAAGAAGCATTGTTCTTGCATATTAATAAAAATTAAAAATGTAAAAACTTACAAAACCGAAGATTTATTTCATTAAAAGAAAAATAACTTTCTTCAATTACGTGGATATGATTTAGTGATAAATAAGTAAAATAATAATAATAAAGATTCTACAAAAGTATTCTTAATAAGCCAAATTTATGCAATTCTACTGTTCTTCAATGGAAACACGTTGCTGCTTACGAGTGACTGCGGTGATTTTTCAATTTTTCGAAGCGTTTTTCTTTTGAACGGCCGCACGTGGTGTTTGTCCGCAATTTGAAACGTGTCGCAGGCGATAGCTACGATCGGGTACCAAGTTTACCTCATTGCAAGGAGTGTGCGGAGATTTATATGGAGAAAGGTATTTAGATAACGGCTTATGTCTGCCTGCCTCTGTTGATTTCATTACTTCCACATCGCGAATCTCGCTACCAAATCGCTCCTCTTTATCGATTTCTTCTAGAACATCGAGCATGTGCGATAGTCTGTGAGTTCCCATGGTTTTGGCGCTGTAGGTCGAATTCAAATCAATAAAGTTGTCGTTGCCGCTATCGCTGCTTTCATCAGACGAAAAATTTTCATCATCGACTTCGACGATCTTTTTCGGAGTTGCACCTTTCTTCGCAACTTGGTTAGGCGAAGGTGTACCTTCATGTACGGGATCTAATGGTTGAAATGATGGCGAGAAAAGCAAACATCCTCCGTTTTGTGGAAAGCCATCATCATCGTTGGCTTGATTGCCATCTTCAACCAATGATGAGTGCAACTTTGCTGACTTTAATTTCAGCAGCATTTCTTCGAAATCCGGATCATAATCTCTAAGATAACACTGTTCTTTCGTTACAGACATATTCAGATCAACGCGTTAAATTGCAGAGAAAAAAAATAACTACCGGTAATTTGCAAAAATTTTACAGACATACGCCAAAATATATGTATATTAGTTGGTTTATTGAGTTAAAATACCGTTATCGGGATGTATTCATGAAAACCAGGTATGTATTTTATAAAAAGCGAAATAAAATATCATACTCTTTAAATAATTTGTTTTTCTAATTAAAAAACCTTGAAAAAGCATAAATATATGTGTTTATTTAATGTAATCAATTCATTATCTTCAAACGTGATGAATTCCATTTGACGTAAAAAACGTAAAACAATTTAGAAAAACAGCATTTTGCCATCGCGCTGTTCAACTCATATACAAAATTTTGCTATGTTTTGCAAAGTGCTGTTTTTGCAATTTTTCTTACGTCGTGGTTGGAAGAGCAATTTAGTATTTATACTCCCCTTTGGAAGAGCAATTTAGTATTTAACTTGGAATTAAAAAAAAAAATGTTATTTTTACCTCACTTAATTTTAATTCATATACTGGTGAGACGGGTTATATAATGGCATTATGGCCTCTATTTGGTTTTTCGTCACCAATTTCTTACCATATTTTGTATCTATATCGCAATATTGCGCGTTAACAATAATTTGTATAGAAGATATAGCGCAAGAAAAGTATGCACTGGATAAAAAAATCCATTTCTAAAGGGCCCTAGTTTTTATAGTGCCTTGGTCACACCGGCTTCGTTAACTTAAAGTTTGGCATTACTGCAGAAGTGACTTCGTTGTTTTGCGGCGAAAATTGCATATTTTCAAAATTGGTTCTAACGTGTGAGTTTGTAGGAGCGTCCGTAAGATTTTGCCGATTTTATTAATAATCTAAAACCAAATATTACTAAAGCATTAAGTAAACGTATCCCAAACATTGTTGTTAAGTTGTTTTTCAAATAGTTACGGGATCTCGCAGGTGCTCGGGACATTTATTGTAAAAAGTATAAACTCGCAATTGGATGTAAGTGCACAAATTTTGTTAGGATGTCTGGATTGGAAAAATTTCAAGCCTGTCGAGCGAATTTTAAGAACGCTTTACTGGCAGAACGGTAAATAATCTTTTTCTTTTGTTAAATCATAATTAATAATTATAGTTCAGGCGAAAAGTAGGTATATATTCATAGATATTTTCCGTTTGCACTTTTGAGGTAGCTTGAAATTTTTCCAAAATCAAAGTGTGCATGAATTTGAAAAATCACCTAGCAACACATCTCTGCGAATATCAAAACCTGCTTCGTTCTCGAATAACTACTCCTTCGTATGTATATAGTTCTCTGAATGATCTAGTAGTTTCCGCATCTTCTACTGCAACGAAGTCAGCTGGGAAATAAATTTACATTTTGTGCTTTACTTATTTCAACTCCTAGAGTTCTTGATTGAATCCATCGGCGAAACTATTTTCAGAAGAAGCTACTACCTCCGCTAATTGGCTTTGGTACGTTTTTTAAATTTGATTTTCAAAAACTTGGTGCATAGTCGACATTTTGAGAATTTCCTGAATCGTCTTTTATATAATTGATTATAAATTTTTTCCTGCATACATATATCCAAAAGATATTGAAAATTTTCATACTTTTGCATGCTAAAGAAAAATACAGTCATCGAAATAAGTTTTATCCTGTTTTAATTACTTCTGCTAGCAATAAATTTCATTGAAAATCTTTTTTTACTATTGAAAAATCTTTTGGTTGTGGTTTTTAGCCTAGTCGTTCCACCTCAAACGGAGCCGATTAAAGAGACACAGCGACATAATCTCGATATTACGGAAGATTTGTCCGCAATACTTCAAGCAAAAGCTGGCAAAACAGCAAAGGATAAATCGGAAGTCCAACCAGAGCACGAAATCCATCGCGACCAATTAGAAGAAGCGGCAGATAAAATGTACGCAGAAGACGATAAGGAAAATTGTTGGAGTAGCGGTTTCAAGAAGCCGAATGTTTCCAATGAGAATGCTGCTGGCGATAAAGCGACAACTACAAGAAATCAATCGGCTGCCAAGCAGCACGAAGAAGCTTTGATCGAACAAAATTGCGATGCGCCATGGCAACGATCGTCGGATGAAAGCTTCGAGGCCATTGAGAAGATGTGCGATAAAACCGCATCAGATCCGAATAGTACCTTGTTTAAGTACATACACAGCGACTGCAAGGATGTAGTAATCGAATGCGCTAAGAAACGCAGCCGCTCTGCAGAAATTAAAGGTATTCATATAATATAAATAAAAATATATGCATTTTGCTACGTATTTTATTTGTTTAAACTGTATTTTTATATAAATTTAATGTTTAACGATTGTTTTATATAGAATACGATCGCGAGTCGCATGATCTCAAGTGCCTGCTTGATCAGTTACGTTTGGAGGAGCAGATTAATCTAGAAAATGAAAGTCCCCTGAAGGGTGTCGATGTAACCGCGCTGGAGGACGTCGAAGCACCTTCACGACTTTGGGAAAACACCATAACCAACGAGACTATCCTACAGACGTCACCAGTTAAAATGGTGGGACTGTTACGTCCCTCCACAATTATCGAGGATTACGATGGTGAGGGTGGGTCCATCGTGTCCGACATCTCCTCGCATCTCAGTTTCAAGAGTGCTTCTAAGGGCGCTCTACCCAATGAATACTCAACCAGCTGCTATGAGACTGCCAATGAGTCGTCGGCAACAAGCAAATCCTCATCGAATGTCGGCGGTACAGCAGGAAAAGTAATTGAACAGAAAGACGAACACACTGAAAACCCATTAAAAGATTTGCCACAAATTCAAGTAACTGAGGCAACTCTTAATGCTTCATCGATTGAAGCCACGTTCGGTGAATTCGCTGAGAAACTTGACCAATTAGATAAAAGTGCCACTGATGTTATTGACTTCAGTGAAAATAAATCCTCTGCATACGTGCAGAATTCGCCTGAATCAGACGCTAATGCTAATGAACAATCAAAAGTCGATGAAGAAATTCTCGGCAATCAATCGAATGCCTCCGATTCTGAGGAGTCTGTAATTGAAATTGAATCCGATGACGATGACGATTCCGATGGCAGCGGTGGTCGTGTCGAGAAGTCACCGCAAATTAAAAACGAAAACGTCTCAAATTCGTACACTTCATCAGTTAATCGTAGTTCGGAGGAAAGCCAAGATAAGTCAATGATTTTCAATGACACTATGGAAGAGGTTGAATACATGATGAAGAAAGGTTTGCAGTACCTGGCAGCTAACAACAGTGCTGCCAATTCTCCAGCACCGTTGCAACGAAGCGATCGCAAGTTGACACCGCTTAAAATAAAGCACAACATCTCGATATCGCCAAGAAGTGCGGCCCGCTACCGCGCTCCTTCACCCTTGTCCTATAAGCATAGACCCATTGCAACACCATTGGGAGCATGTAAGTTTTTACAGTGTTCGGTTCGGTTCGTTCCTTGTCCATATTCTCAAATGTTTCATTATTTTTTTAGCTCCTACTTCAACGAATATAATGTCAAAGTCAAGCAAGATCGCAATCGCAAAGCCAAAGCCTATTCATCCTTTCGCATTGGAAATGAAACCGTTTCCCAAATTGGACCTCTTTAAAACGCCCGCTCCCAAGCAAGCCAGCAGCAAGCAGTTTTCGCACATCGTTAGCCCAGTTCGGGCATATATCAAAAACAGCTCATACACTCCACTCATGCATACAATTAATGATGTAAACAAGAATCCGAAATCCTTCAATTCAATGCGTGAGCTAGAGAACGAAAGTCGCCTGTACAAGCCGAACTTTGAGAGCGCAGGCACAGCCCTTTCCATGTCACCGTCCATACCACGAAGTTTACCCAAAAAGGCTTACATATCGTCGGAAGTTAAACAGGTGCGTTATTTCTCTCCTTTGTTGTTTTCTGTTCTAAAATATATCATAAAATGCACTTTCAGATTTTCGATAAACGCACACCTGTCACCATTCCCGGTGGTAAACAGTATCAAAAGCATATCGAATCAGCTTTGTTGCCAGCAGTGCTGAAGCACGAAGGTAAGGCCAACATTGAAAATCTGCTTGGTGACGGATCCGGCGGCAAAACAAACTCAGGTGCAATTCCGAAAACTCAGCGTAGAAATGATGTGAGTGTAGGCGATCTGTCTGTGATGTCCGGCGACGTTTCGGTGTACACAATTAAGGATGCACGTAAATTTTAAAATACTTAATCGTAAATCGTTTATATTAGTTGTAGCGTCTTTTATTGTAATCTCTTACATGTTTTTTGGTCCAGTTTTAACATTTATTCAGGAATGAAATAAATATTGTTTTATAAAGTGTTGAGTTTTTATTGTAAGGAAAGCAGACGACTCAATATTGAGCTCAATTGCATTTAGTTAAGGCTGAAAACCTCAGCAGAAATTGCGTATTTGCGTAGCCGAGTTCCCTAGAAAATATTCCCAAACAAAATTACGTACATATAAAAATAAACACTGACTTTTAGTGAACTTTTCTGATTATGTTTCGCTGTTAAAGAAGCGTTGATAAGAAGATTTATGCAATTATTATCATTTCCCGACGCTGATACATATTTTTGTATAAAATTGTGGTAAAATTGTTCGTAAAAAGTAAATGCCAACGATTTCAGAATCGTATTTAGATATTCTACGCTGTTTTGGAATCCTTCCAAGCTCGATTTACTTTCGATTCTGTTGGCCTGTCCAATTGCCCACAAATATAACGCCCAACAGCAATGAGTTTCTGCAAATCAACGCCTGTGTCTACGCCCATGCCTTCCAGCATGTAGACCACATCTTCCGTGGCCGCGTTACCCGAAGCACCTCTCGCATAAGGACAGCCGCCGAGACCCGAAACCGAACTATCTACGACAGTTATACCTGCAAAAGACGACATGAATCCGGTTGCTGTCACCACTGTCGCACTGTCACCTACCATATTCAAGTGACGTTAGTATATTCGCCAGCGCTTGGCCATACGTATCGTGACAGTGCACCGCCAGTTGCTGGGCAGGCACGATTTTGACTACTTCGTCCAGCATTTTACGCATGCTTCCGGGTGTGCCCACTCCGATTGTATCGCCCAACGATATTTCGTAGCAGCCCATCTCAATGAGTTTTGCTGCAATTTTTGTTACGGCGCTGGGTTTAATGGCGCCTTCATAGGGACAACCCACAACCGTGGAGACATAGCCACGTACACGCACGCCCACCTTCTTGGCGGCGTCTAAAACCGGTTGAAAGCGGGCGATACTCTGCTCTGCTGTGCAGTTTATATTCTTCAGTGAAAACGTATCGGACGCGGCACCAAATACAGCCACTTCCTTGGCTCCAGCATCGACTGCCATCGCGAAGCCCTTTAGATTCGGCGTGAGAACTGGGTAATTAATGTTGGGCATTTTCGTTATACCTCGCAGCACTTCAGCGTTGTCGCTCATTTGTGGCACCCATTTCGGGTTTACAAAACTTGTCACTTCAATCGTTTGCAAACCTGTTGCCGACAGTTGGTCGATGAGCGATATTTTTACGGCCGCTGGCAGCAGCTTGGATTCGTTTTGAAGACCATCGCGAGCACCAACTTCCACAATGCGAACCTTCTGACGAGAAATGCCAACTTGCTTTCGCTGCCGGAATAACATTTGTGTATTAATTCGGCCAGATATTTTGCATACTTACAGTTTCCAGCGATCTGGCCAAAGAAGTTACGGAATGTGATCGGTTTCTGAGAACACTAGCAGAAAACATTATTGTGCATGTCCGCTGGCTGCAGGTTGTAGTTAGGCCTCTGAGTTAGGCACTGATAAGCTTTATCAACGCTGTTGGCGACATCGTGTTAAAAGTCATAAAATGTTTGTGATCTTCATTATAAAGTGCATAACTGCCAATTTACGCAATGTCGACCGAAGCGAAACTTTATTTGAGTTGTACTAAACAGGTCTTTATGGAGCAGAAATTCCTGCACTGCAATTGCACTAGTATGTGTCTAGTGTGACTGCGTGAATATAAAAATACTTAGCACTAAAGTTTCTTGTGGTGCGACGTCATTCTTCATATTTTTACATATTGAGACCGAAACTATTATTAACATACATATGTACTATTAGAATAGTAATGTCCATATGAAATCTATCAGACTAGAAGTGAATAACCATACCTTGATCATCATTGATATGTACATATGACGGTAAGTGGATATTCATATGTATGGATGTATATACATATGCGAATATATGCTTGCACATATGTATGCATTTATATATTAGAGTTGCTAAGACAAAATCAAGTTTATAAACATAAATATACAATACTCGCTAAAAATTTCATCAAACTCAATTTTAAGTGCATCCAAAATAGTTTCGTTCTGCTATTGATGACTTGGCCACATTGAATCATACTGCAATTGATTGGGCCAACTGAATTTGGGAAATGGCAATTGATGCTGTTTGTAGCTTGTTGCTATGAATGAAAATAATGGTGGCACTGTTTTAAAAGTAGGAAAAGTAAATTTGGTTGAAGGTTGATGAATGTTTAGAGAGCTCATGCTTCCTCGTTCCAGTAGAACGTCGGTATAGAGACGCTACTACCTAAAATAAAGAGGTGGATTTTCCTCGTGCGAAAATTACATCTAATTATTTTAAGGTATGATGTTCAATAATCTTTATAATAAACAAATATATTTAATTTAAAGTGAATTATAGTCTCCATTTAAGAAAAACCGAAACGAGTGCACACACAAATACCCAAGAAGCCGTCTGAAATTCTCCATGCTGCAACATCCCAGACAGAACGTTTATTTTGAGGGTTATCTATGTATGTAATTTCTATAAAGAAAAGAAACTCAAGGAGATGCCATGGGGGCAAATTAACCGAATTCTTCAAGATGGCAAGCTTTTTAACCACGTCGCAGTGGTAATGATGACTATGGAATTATCACGCAACAATAGTTCAACATTAGTTTAGGCCTGCGCCGGCTGCTATGGTCAAACACAAATATATTTAATACAGGTTTGATCAATAGGCAGATCGTATAGCTATTTCGAAACAAGCCACAGTTCAATATATTTTAAGCATATTTAAAATGAGAATGAGTACAAACAGTAAAAAACGCTGAATAAAACATTTTAAAAGCAAAACAAGACGTTTCAGTGCTTTAGTTACACATGAAATTTATATTTGAATATGTTGCTGCATTTAACATTTATATTTCTTAAACAACAAATAAATCATGACAAGCATCATTTCACAATTTGTAAATTTTACTTTAACAATAATGTTAAATTTTTTTAAAAATTTGGTACAGGACGTCGAAAGTCAATTTTCTGTTCACCCGATCCTTCAATAGCCTGTATCACATAATAATAATAATTCATTGCGATTGGCCAATCAAAAATGTAAAATGCCTTGAGCTGTATGACCCACTTCTAAAAGTACCGTTACCTATTCATCTCTGTCGTAGCAGCATTTAACTGTCAATGCAATGCAATGTAATTGTCTTTGGTTTTTCGTCGGAAATTTGTAATCAACTGCTGCCATTGCCCGCAGCGCGTTTTTCAGCAATCCATTTCTCGATATCGGCTTTGAGTGGTCCGTTCGACATGACTTTGTCCATGGTGAGAGGCGCACGATTGAAAGGATCCGTCTGGTCGCTTAACAAATGTCGGGCAATCGTCGTACGATCTACAGTGACATTTGAGCTGGGAAGGGTGACGGGATCTCGCATCAACGTCGACATAATTGGATCTAAGAATTCATCTGGGGCATCGGCTATGATTTCCTGCTCTTGCTTGTACTTTATTTCCATAATCTTCACTTTCTCAGCGAATTCTGTCATTTCTCCAATAAGTTGACCGCCGCCAATTCGTATCAGAATAGCTTCAGCATATTCGAAAAGCTGTGCACTGTACGAGCGGCCATCTTGTGATACAGCCAAGCAGAAATTATCACTGCTGCTGAGGTTAATGTAAATGCGGCAGATTTCAAGGACCGTTTCTGCCGGGTCAAATTCAAACTCTTTCTTATCCCTGACTTTGAACTTCTCCTTTTCCGGACCGACCAAATTCAGGAGGAAATAGTTTAGCATGGCGGCAATGCGATCGACCATGCTATTATGGCAAAATGTGCTTTTAATTTCGGACGTCAGCAGCTTCAGATTGTTGATAGTGTCCCGTCCAAGGATGTTATCGATTCTGGTCAACATGCCTAAATGTTGCAAATTGGATAAATGTTGTTGCCGTTCCTGGGCTGAAAGATTCCTCCACTCTCCTTTGGCTTGAGCCTCTTGCAGGGTACGGATTTGTTGTATATTGGATAGAGACTCATCTGGGGAAATATGTTCATTCACTTTTACATAAATCATAATTAAATATTATTGAAGAATTACTCACCCAATAAAAAAATGGCATCGTTTATTAGGAGATTTATGAAACGTAAAAATAATGGCGGATTTATGGCTTCCATATTTAGCTCGGCCTCTTTGGCCAGCTGCTTGAAGCATTGCACCTGTTCCTTTTTCGTCCAAAGAAACTCCATAATTGCGTACATTGGGCGACGATAGTTGAATTTCTGTTCGAACTGCACCGATTGTCCAGTCATTTCGATGCTAACGAAGACATTCAGCAAGCTTTCCACCACCTTCAAGCGATCCGGATGACTTTCGAATATGTTCGTTGCAAAGGCGTTCGTTATACTATCCGAAGGAGTGCCACGTGGCAGAAGAAATTCCAAAGCTTCCGCTAGCTTCGCTCGCAGATGCGGATTCTTTACTAGCTCCGATCTGCCCATAAACAATACGATTATCTTGAAGAATGCATCATGCGACTGTTGGTAGATCTCAATGAATTGGCCTGGCGGAAAGTGTCGACTCACTATCAAATAAGCAACAATATTATCTAGAATGCATTCCGGCACGGAGGCCAAATACGGAGGTATGAAGGAAACTTTATTGGGTATAGGTAAAAGTCGTTGAACGTGAGGTGCGAAGTCCTTTTTCTCGAACGCAGCTTGGTATTGCTCTTCGCTTGCCAAGGCGATTTCCGACAGCCAAACAGCAGTCGCCTCGAGAAACTTCAGTAAATATTTGTCATAGTCGGGTTCTCGCAGGGCGTTCTGCAAACAGAGGAACTGTTGCACCTGCACCTTGAGCATACGCAGTAGATTCTGTGTTATGTCCATATTTTGATTGGCCACCGCTGCGTCTTGGTAGGCACTTTGCAGGTTATGTAAATCACGCGTCATGCGCATGAACTTATCGATGCAAACTCGATGTCCCAGCTCCAATGCCTTGTGCGTCAAATAGAAGATTTCCGTGACAAAGTTATACTTCTCCGCAACAACTCGTTTCATTGCTTCGTCCTCGGGCAGCGGCAGCATACATGTTTCCTCGCTGGCCTTTATCATGCTAACTTTTTTTTCACTGCAATCCTTGCCAGTTACAGCGCAATATGTTGGATCCACAATCAATACCTAGAACAGGCAAGATCTTGTTTAGTTTTGACGCTTAACTATTAAATTATAGTTCATTAATAAGCAGTCTCTTAACTAATAAATGACTACAATAAATAATTAATACTAAAGAATAATAATTACAATAATTAATGACTTCAATAAATAAATAATGATTTTTCAATTCGTTTCGTATTAGTTAATGATTTAAGCAGAGCAACATAAATATTTCTGTGTTGATTCTTTTACAAACAAAGTCAATAAATTCGTATGTATTTAAAAGCAAAATTTGGTTAACCTTCATTTGTGGGTGACAGAGTGGCGTGCAGAGACGCAGCAGAATCGCTGTCAAAGTCAGCATAAAGGAATCACTAGCGTTTTGCTGCGACACCGGCTGATGTATGCTGGTCCAAAGCTGACCGCGCGATGCGTTTGCATGCAAACAATTCGCTATCCATTGCAGGGTTTTTCTTTTCGTTGTTTCGCAGAGCAGCAGCAGCTGTCGAAAGATACCAAATAAAGAGTTGTGATGTCTGGCCAAAAACTGCCACAGCGACGGATCACTGTACGCTGACTCTGGAGTGACATCATGAAAGAACTCATAGGGGCCGTTGGAATATTTCGGCAATATAGAAATGGACATTAATTCACCGAAAAACGTTTCACCATACGCTGTACCTGCAATAACTCATTTTGTGTATCAACTTATATATTCATATCAATTTCTGCTCACCTACATACATATATATATTAAATAAATTATTATTATTTTGCTTAAAATATTTTTGGAATGAGAAAACATACAAATTTATAAATAAACATACCAGTTGAATTGGGATTTGGAGTGGTGTAGTCTATTAATATTTCCCCTAATAGTGCAGCTCTTTTATCACGAACAAAGTGGCCTAGAGTCCACATAATAGGCTTCTGTAAAGTTATTAGATTAGAAGCCGCAATCAGTTTCTGCATCTCATTAAACATCGGATAGAAAATAGCTTTTAGCACGCCCAAGACGTCGATGTTATCGTCATCATTTATTACAGCATTAACAGTTTCTAATAGGAATTCCTCTATCTGCGGATCGTCCTCAATATCTGCCGAGTAGAATATGCTGACCCACTGCAGTGACAACGCTTGACCTTGAAACAGTTCTGGCTGCCGCATGCACGTGCAGACATTTCTCAATATCAATTTCCTGACCTTGGGGGTGTCCAGTGGATAAATTGGCTCATGATATTTGCAAGCGACAAATGCTCTGTACAAATAAGTAATAGCTCCTGTTTCCAAAATATCCTTCAGTGTTTCCTCGTCAGCGACCGAGCCGGGCTTGGAAATAAGATACTGGTCAGTATCTGTTAACATAAGGCGTTCGAAGAGAGCATGCGATAGTAGTTCCTCGCACATAACGTTATTTTTGCCAGAATCCTGAACGATAATGTCAGCCAGCGAAAGAAGTGCTTCCCCATTTGATGATTCTTTACATAGAGTGAATAGAAACACCTTCTCAATCAGCTCTTTACTTATGCCTTGATCACTACTGCTTTCGACGTCCAAGAGTACCGAAAATGGGTTTTCTTCTGGCTCTTCCATATTATATCCAAACGCCAAAATGTTCCTACGTCGAAAAATGTAATCTTTTATCAGTTTAACTAATTGACAAATGACACATTGGCACGATTTTACAAGATATCAGAAGGCTGAGAGAAAGAGATCACTATCACTTCAAGTCGAAAGAAGAAAGTCAGCAAAATCAGCATTATCCCTGTGCTGACCACCACACCATACAAATTTATGCTGTCTTTTTGAAAATGCTGATTTTGCGGACTTTTTTTTCCAACGTCGTTTCGAAAAAAGAGGGGAATTGTTGGAAGAATTTTTGCGAGACAAAAAATGTGCATTTGGTGTGCCTTTGGTGTCGATGTTGTTGTTGGTTTGTTGATTCGTATATACATATGTATATACTAGTTGGTTGATTGTGCATGAGTGAAACTTTTTTGAATACATTTATTACGTGCGCGTAAATAGCCACGAAAAGATAGCCACGATTTTTAGGGTGGTTTTTGTGGATGCTGTTTTTGGTACTGAAAATTGATAAATTTTTAAAAAATCATTAAAATTAAATTATAAACCGAATGATTAATTGTGTTATATCATTTTAAAGGAAAAATTCAGATCTTTCATTATAAAATAATTTCCAGAACCTAGTAATTCACTATAAAAGTTTTTTTCGACAAAAGGAAAATGACTTTGTGGAATACATTAGTAAATTGTCATTTGTGACTTTTCTGTACATTCTGCACTATTGAGGCATCATTTTTCTGAAAGGATATATTTTTCTGAGTTTTTTAAAAAAAACATGAACATTCTATCGATTTTCGGTCTCGAGATATATAAGGAAATGTCTTCCGGTGATCAGGACCTTCTGCTGTGGCTTATATGACACTAAGGCTGTGATTTTTTTTTTATTTCGCACGTATACACACACATCATACAGGATTAACTCCAAGAAGTCACTTATCAGAGTGATTTTGTTGAAAAATCGAGACAAATACACACCCGAAAATTTCAATTATGTTTAAGCGCCAGTATAGCAATGTTTCAATCATTCTGCAGTATTGAGACTTATATATTTTTGAAGAGCATTTCTTTCCTTAATTTTAAGTCCAAACATTATCACTCTAGCTACATTACAGCACGAGATATTCCAGATTTTAGGCCAGCAGAACCGCTTCTCACGTCAGTACTTGTTGCAGGGCATTTATGATCAATTTTCGAAAATGACAACGTGATAATCTGGAAGCCGCAACTTTTTTAAAAATTTTGATACCATGTAGAAGTGTGTAGGCCAAGAAATACCTGAAAAAGACTAAAATCAGTGAATCGGAATCCTTTGTTTACGTTTTGCTATGAGCACGTGCTCTTCTTAGAAAAAGTGGAACGTAAACGAAGCTTATCGTAAACTGAAATTCGTGGCTGGCATGGTACAATTGCAGAATGAAAATCGTGGCTGGCATGTTACAATCATTCTGCATTATTGAGGCGTGGTTTTTTCGAAAGAGTATATTTTTGTCTAATTTTGAGCGTAAAAATTACCATCCTACCTACTTTGGGTCAGGAGATATTAGAGATTTTCCAAAATCGTGGCTGGCATGTTGCAATCATTCTGCATTATTGAGGCATGGTTTTTTCGAAAGAGTATATTTTTCCGTAATTTTGAATAAAAAATTTATTAGGCCAGCTATTTTAGAACGCGAGATATTTAGATTTTACTCCAACAATCACTACACATGAAAATACTTATTGCGTGCGATTTCTGGTAGTTTTTCGGATATGACAACTGCACAAACGTGAAGAGGCCTCCTTCCTGAAAATATTGATACTTCATTCAAGTCTGTAGCCTTAAAAATACCTGAGAAAAGTTAAAATCAATGACTTCAAATCCTTTGTTTACGTTTTGCTCTGACCACGTGCGTTTCTTAGAAAAAGCAGCACGTAAACGAAGCTTATCGTGATGTGGAACTCGTGGCTGGAGTGGAACTCGTGGCTGGAGTGGAAAAATCGTACTCAAAATCGTGGCTGGCATGGTACAATTGCAGAATAAAAATCGTGGCTGGCATGTTACAATCATTCTGCATTATTGAGGCGTGGTTTTTTCGAAAGAGTATATTTTTGTCTAATTTTGAGCACAAAAATTACCATCCTACCTACTTTGGGTCAGGAGATATTAGAGATTTTCCAAAATCGTGGCTGGCATGTTGCAATCATTCTGCATTATTGAGGCATGATTTTTTCGAAAGAGTATATTTTTCCGTAATTTTGAATAAAAAATTTATTAGGCCAGCTATTTTAGAACGCGAGATATTTAGATTTTACTCCAACAATCACTACACATGAAAATACTTATTGCGTGCGATTTCTGGTATTTTTTCGGATATGACAACTGCACAAACGTGAAGAGTCCACCTTCCTGAAAATATTGATACTTCATTCAAGTCTGTAGCCTTAAAAATACCTGAGAAAAGTTAAAATCAATGACTTCAAATCCTTTGTTTACGTTTTGCTCTGACCACGTGCGTTTCTTAGAAAAAGCAGCACGTTAACGAAGCTTATCGTAAACTGAAATTCGTGGCTGGCATGGTACAATTGTAGAATGAAAATCGTGGCTGCCATGTTGCAATCATTCTGCATTATTGCGACATAGTTTTTTCGGAAGAGTATATTTTTCCGCAATTTTGAATACAAAAATTATTAGGCTAGCGAATTTAGAACGGGAGATATTTAGATTTTACTCCAACAATCACTACACATGAAAATACTTATTGCGTGTGATTTATGGTAACTTTCTTTTTTTACTAATAGAGTTAATATTAACAAAATACAATACTAATTAACAAAATACTTAACATATACATAATTGTATGCGAAGTAATTATTGCATGCACATATTTTTCTTTTTATGTGGTTGTGGAATACGTAAACAAGGGGCGAAGGTTACATTTTCTATGTATATTTTCACAAAATTAAATACAAGTACCCAGCAACAAAGTCATTCCTTTGGAATCGAGAGCAGAATCCAAAATTACTGGTCAATCGATTCCAAAAAGCTTTATTTTGACATAAGCACGAAGGCATACTGAAATATTGTTGAGGTTTGCGCCTGGGTAGTTGCGAAGGCAACGCAAAGTAGCGTCATTCCCCTTTGACAAATATCATACATACATACAAGTATTGTTTTTGCTTGCAGAGTTTATAGTACTTTTCCCTTCCCTTTTTTAAAGTAAGTATACACATCTATATACATACATGCATTCCTATTATTAGGAAAAAGGTCTGAAATTCTTGGCGCATGGCAACAACAACCACAAGGCGGCAACCATTAGCAACAACACAAGATTCCTAGAAAAGAAGATTACGCATGGTCAGTGATAAAACGATCACCTTATATGAGGGTTGCCAACTGTTTTGTGCATACTAATAAGGGAACTTTTATATTTTAATAGTATTGCTTAAGGGATTTTGTTTTTTATATTTTAAAAATTAAAATATGGACATATGAACATAATGTATGTGTTTACTATATTCATACCTATACTCATTACTAGCTTTAAATATTACATCTCGAAAAAAAAATTGGCAAATCTTTTGTTTGCTTACACTCCATTCACATGTACATATAAATATGTATTCTGTTATATATTTATTTAAAGACAGATTTGTAGAATTGTAAATGAATGTAGGTTTTCGTCACTCTATCTACATATGTATGTCACATTGTACATTGAATTGAGACTTCAATAATAGAGAAAAAAATGCAAAAGAAAACAAAATTATATACGGAGCTGATTTTAATAGAAATAAAATGAAAAAGTGAATGACCTACACCTTAAATAATATTGTCTAGGTCAGGGGCATTCTTTTTATTGCCATCACGACTTTTCGGAACTAGAGAGAACACGACTTTCCGAACTCTATGTGCACATCGTTATTTAAAATGCAAAGCAACCTAAAAAAGTCAGTTTCAGTTGAATATCCAGTATTCAGAAACTTTATATCGTTTTGAAAAGTAATGAAAAGTAATGTTATCTTGTTTTAAATTTTAGGTGCCGCTATGCTTATATGTTCATAAGGATGTTAGATGGATTTGGTGTATGAATACTATATTTAGTTACAAAAACTATATATTTAATCAAATGTATACGCATATACAGCTCTGATTTTAAATTGTTCCAAACTATATCTTTTTCTTAATACTACGATTATAGATAATTGCTTAAACATCGATATGTTCCGTCGAACGACTGAAATTTACATTTTGAAAGAAATTTAAAATAAATAGGCTACTTTTGAACAAAATAAGGGTTCTGCTTTTTTTAGATAGAAGAACTTTGTACACATATGTACATATGTATGATGTAGTGAATCGCTATCCATAAAAACAAAATTTTTAATCTTTAATAAGGTACCTTAAATATTAAGTGACGAGATATTATTATAGATAGAGTTGGAAAACCTTTCAAGTCATAAAGGTCGCGATGGCATTCAAAAGAATGCCCCTGACCTACAAAATATTATGTAAGCTTCATTGATGCCATGTTGCTAATTTTTTTATCAGAAAAATTCAGTTCAAATCTGTATATGTTTTCTTTACTTGCAATCTTCATTTAGTATAAAATGTATGACAAACATAAACTCATATCAATGGACAAACATACATTAATTCAGAGGGAAGCAGAAATGCAAATAAAAAATGTCCCTGACCTACTCAATTCCATTTATTGTTCCTGGCTTTGTCGCTAGCTCTTCTAACGGGAAGCTTCTTTTCTTATATTATTATGACTTTTTTCTTCATATGCATCTCCATATGTATGTATTGATGTAGGTACGTCTGAATTCAAGAGAAATCTCCAAAAGGGTGATTAAACCAGCGATGTCCAAACTCACACTGTCACATTTTAAGCATGTGTATGAATGGTTTCTCAACCTGCACTAAAGAAAATTAATACTTCGAAGTACGAAACATTAGTTTCTTTTTGTTAAATTCTGCTACGATTATTCCAACACATTTAAAGTTTTAACAAACACGTACAAGCGTGAAAAGTATCACACCTCAATTATTTGCTAAAGTTTTACGTATCTTTAGTTGAGAGCGACGGAAAACGATATATTAGATGCGTCAATATGAATAATTTCGCTTATTCGTAACAAATGTTTTAGGTTATACATAAAATAAGATTTTTGCAATAAAATATAATAATATTATATAATATAAAGAAAAAATCCGCCTTAACACAAACAGCGATAATTTTTTTGGGTGTAGCCAAATCAAACTTTCATGAATGCTCACGCAATTTCGGCAAATGCACTCATTGTATACATATTAAGGTGCTCAATAATTGAGTGGCCGAATGGCTGCTCATGGGCGACGATGGATTAAACCCTACACTTGGTTACGATTAGTGTTACCAAAGCAACTATAAATATACAAAATACATGCTCGTGTACTGATTTTAATTAAAAACCTGAAAATAACTATTGGCGATGATATTTTTTAAAAAATTACATATTTTACTTTTAATATAGCATTTAAATATGTCAACTGTGTCAATCTACACTAATTTTGAGAGAAATTAGCGGCTACACTGACTACAATACTTAAAACCTAAGTTGCATATATAAAATGATTGCTGGCATGCATATGTACATATGTATGTATGAATATTTTTTGTTGATGAAATGTATTTATAAATTTAATAATGAGTTCAATTAAAAAGAAAAAACGACAACATTGATTATTACGATTTATATATAATAATTTTCCAATTAGCACATTAGAGATGGCAACCCTTAGATGAGATGATTTCTTTAAACTTAAAGTTTAAAGCATCGTCGCCCATGAGCAGCCATTCGGCCACTCAATTTTTGAGCACCTTAATATGTATACAATGAGTGCATTTGCCGAAATTACGACAGCAGCCATGAAAGTTTGATTTGGCTACACCCAAAAAAAATTATCGCTGCTTGTGTTCATGCGGATTTTTCCTTTATATTATATAATATTATTTTGTTTTATTGCAAAAATCATATTTTATGTATAACTTAAAAGATTTGTTACGAATAAGCTCCATTATTCATCTTAACGCGTCTAATATATCGTTTTCCTTCGATCTCTAACTAAAGATACGTAAAATTTTAGCAAATAATTGAGGTGTGATACTTTTCACGCTTGTACATATTTGTTAAAACTTTAAATGTGTTGCTATAATCGTAGCAGAATTTAACAAACAGAAACTAATGCTTCGTACTTCGAAGTATTCATTTTCCTCAGTGCAGGTTGAGAAGTCATTCATACACATGCTTAAAATGTGACAGTGTGCGTTTGGACATCGCTGCTTTAAAGCATCGTCGCCCATGAGCAGCCATTCGGCCACTCAATTTTTGAGCACCTTAATATGTATACAATGAGTGAATTTGCCGAAATTGCGTGAGCATTCATGAAAGTTTGATTTGGCTACACCCAAAAAATTATCGCTGTTTGTGTTAATGCGGATTTTTCCTTTATATTATATAATATTATTATATTTTATTGCAAAAATCATATTTTATGTACAATCTACAAGATTTGTTACGAATAAGCTCAATTCTTCATATTAACGCATCTAATATATCGTTTTCCGTCCTTCTCCAACTAAAGATTCGTAAATTTTTAGCAAATAATTGAGGTGTGATACTTTTCACGCTTGTACTGGTTTGTTAAAACTTTAAATGTGTTGCAATAATCGTAGCAGAATTTAACAAAAAGAAACTAATGCTTCGTACTTCGAAGTATTAATTTTTTTCAGTGCAGGTTGAGAAGTCGTTCATACACATGCTTAAAATGTGACAGTGTGAGTTTGGACATCGCTGCTTTAAAGCAATTTAGCTTGTGTGATCCTCTCTTCTAATACTATGTTCGCACTAGCTCGAAATTGCCTTCGAAATTGAGACAATTTCATCCGAAATTGAAAGTGTTCGGACTCGCATTCACAATTTCATTTGACGTTTCATTTGTTTACTGCACAAGTTTCATTTGCATTAGGTTCTCTTCATTTTTTCAAAAAACAATTCAATCACTGCGACAGTTGTATTTATTTGTCAAACGTACTCAGTGCAGCCAGATCAATAACAATTTATTATACAAATCTATTACAAAACCATGGTTGTTTTCCATTTTGAGTCAATTTCGTTCGCAATTTCGTTGAAATTGCTTTGCCAACCCAATTTCATTTGACATATTTTTGTATGGCGAAATTGTATAAAAATTCACAATTTCAGCCGAAATTGAGCTACGCAACGAAATTGCCTAATTTCGGTCTAGTGCGAACATAGTATAAGAAATGTATGCATGCTTATATGTTGTTGCTAGGCCCACCTTGTCATTGTTGTTGCCATTTGGCGCCAAAGAGTTCGGGTTTTTTCCATAAATGTAATCTGAATTGTTTGTTCGAAGCTACCCAGCCGGAAACTCCAAGGTTCACATGTCCATCTGCATTAAAGCAAAAACCCAAGAAATTTATTATATTTCAATAGACAACAAAAATAGCCCCTAAAATAGGTATACTTGCGAACATAATTTGATAGCTATTCATTTTAATTATAATGTAGTGCGATGCTTTAAAGCAGCGATGTCCAAACTCACACTGTCACATTTTAAGCATGTGTATGAACGACTTCTCAACCTGCACTGAAAAAAATTAATACTTCGAAGTACGAAGCATTAGTTTCTTTTTGTTAAATTCTGCTACGATTATTGCAACACATTTAAAGTTTTAACAAACCAGTACAAGCGTGAAAAGTATCACACCTCAATTATTTGCTAAAAATTTACGAATCTTTAGTTGGAGAAGGACGGAAAACGATATATTAGATGCGTTAATATGAAGAATTGAGCTTATTCGTAACAAATCTTGTAGATTGTACATAAAATATGATTTTTGCAATAAAATATAATAATATTATATAATATAAAGGAAAAATCCGCATTAACACAAACAGCGATAATTTTTTGGGTGTAGCCAAATCAAACTTTCATGAATGCTCACGCAATTTCGGCAAATTCACTCATTGTATACATATTAAGGTGCTCAAAAATTGAGTGGCCGAATGGCTGCTCATGGGCGACGATGCTTTAAAGCAGCGATGTCCAAACGCACACTGTCACATTTTAAGCATGTGTATGAATGACTTCTCAACCTGCACTGAGGAAAATGAATACTTCGAAGTACGAAGCATTAGTTTCTGTTTGTTAAATTCTGCTACGATTATAGCAACACATTTAAAGTTTTAACAAATATGTACAAGCGTGAAAAGTATCACACCTCAATTATTTGCTAAAATTTTACGTATCTTTAGTTAGAGATCGAAGGAAAACGATATATTAGACGCGTTAAGATGAATAATGGAGCTTATTCGTAACAAATCTTTTAAGTTATACATAAAATATGATTTTTGCAATAAAACAAAATAATATTATATAATATAAAGGAAAAATCCGCATGAACACAAGCAGCGATAATTTTTTTTGGGTGTAGCCAAATCAAACTTTCATGGCTGCTGTCGTAATTTCGGCAAATGCACTCATTGTATACATATTAAGGTGCTCAAAAATTGAGTGGCCGAATGGCTGCTCATGGGCGACGATGCTTTAAACTTTAAGTTTAAAGAAATCATCTCATCTAAGGGTTGCCATCTCTAATGTGCTAATTGGAAAATTATTATATATAAATCGTAATAATCAATGTTGTCGTTTTTTCTTTTTAATTGAACTCATTATTAAATTTATAAATACATTTCATCAACAAAAAATATTCATACATACATATGTACATATGCATGCCAGCAATCATTTTATATATGCAACTTAGGTTTTAAGTATTGTAGTCAGTGTAGCCGCTAATTTCTCTCAAAATTAGTGTAGATTGACACAGTTGACATATTTAAATGCTATATTAAAAGTAAAATATGTAATTTTTTAAAAAATATCATCGCCAATAGTTATTTTCAGGTTTTTAATTAAAATCAGTACACGAGCATGTATTTTGTATATTTATAGTTGCTTTGGTAACACTAATCGTAACCAAGTGTAGGGTTTAATCCATCGTCGCCCATGAGCAGCCATTCGGCCACTCAATTTTTGAGCACCTTAATATGTATACAATGAGTGCATTTGCCGAAATTGCGTGAGCATTCATGAAAGTTTGATTTGGCTACACCCAAAAAAATTATCGCTGTTTGTGTTAAGGCGGATTTTTTCTTTATATTATATAATATTATTATATTTTATTGCAAAAATCTTATTTTATGTATAACCTAAAACATTTGTTACGAATAAGCGAAATTATTCATATTAACGCATCTAATATATCGTTTTCCGTCGCTCTCAACTAAAGATACGTAAAACTTTAGCAAATAATTGAGGTGTGATACTTTTCACGCTTGTACGTGTTTGTTAAAACTTTAAATGTGTTGGAATAATCGTAGCAGAATTTAACAAAAAGAAACTAATGTTTCGTACTTCGAAGTATTAATTTTCTTTAGTGCAGGTTGAGAAACCATTCATACACATGCTTAAAATGTGACAGTGTGAGTTTGGACATCGCTGGTTTAATCACCCTTTTGGAGATTTCTCTTGAATTCAGACGTACCTACATCAATACATACATATGGAGATGCATATGAAGAAAAAAGTCATAATAATATAAGAAAAGAAGCTTCCCGTTAGAAGAGCTAGCGACAAAGCCAGGAACAATAAATGGAATTGAGTAGGTCAGGGACATTTTTTATTTGCATTTCTGCTTCCCTCTGAATTAATGTATGTTTGTCCATTGATATGAGTTTATGTTTGTCATACATTTTATACTAAATGAAGATTGCAAGTAAAGAAAACATATACAGATTTGAACTGAATTTTTCTGATAAAAAAATTAGCAACATGGCATCAATGAAGCTTACATAATATTTTGTAGGTCAGGGGCATTCTTTTGAATGCCATCGCGACCTTTATGACTTGAAAGGTTTTCCAACTCTATCTATAATAATATCTCGTCACTTAATATTTAAGGTACCTTATTAAAGATTAAAAATTTTGTTTTTATGGATAGCGATTCACTACATCATACATATGTACATATGTGTACAAAGTTCTTCTATCTAAAAAAAGCAGAACCCTTATTTTGTTCAAAAGTAGCCTATTTATTTTAAATTTCTTTCAAAATGTAAATTTCAGTCGTTCGACGGAACATATCGATGTTTAAGCAATTATCTATAATCGTAGTATTAAGAAAAAGATATAGTTTGGAACAATTTAAAATCAGAGCTGTATATGCGTATACATTTGATTAAATATATAGTTTTTGTAACTAAATATAGTATTCATACACCAAATCCATCTAACATCCTTATGAACATATAAGCATAGCGGCACCTAAAATTTAAAACAAGATAACATTACTTTTCATTACTTTTCAAAACGATATAAAGTTTCTGAATACTGGATATTCAACTGAAACTGACTTTTTTAGGTTGCTTTGCATTTTAAATAACGATGTGCACATAGAGTTCGGAAAGTCGTGTTCTCTCTAGTTCCGAAAAGTCGTGATGGCAATAAAAAGAATGCCCCTGACCTAGACAATATTATTTAAGGTGTAGGTCATTCACTTTTTCATTTTATTTCTATTAAAATCAGCTCCGTATATAATTTTGTTTTCTTTTGCATTTTTTTCTCTATTATTGAAGTCTCAATTCAATGTACAATGTGACATACATATGTAGATAGAGTGACGAAAACCTACATTCATTTACAATTCTACAAATCTGTCTTTAAATAAATATATAACAGAATACATATTTATATGTACATGTGAATGGAGTGTAAGCAAACAAAAGATTTGCCAATTTTTTTTTCGAGATGTAATATTTAAAGCTAGTAATGAGTATAGGTATGAATATAGTAAACACATACATTATGTTCATATGTCCATATTTTAATTTTTAAAATATAAAAAACAAAATCCCTTAAGCAATACTATTAAAATATAAAAGTTCCCTTATTAGTATGCACAAAACAGTTGGCAACCCTCATATAAGGTGATCGTTTTATCACTGACCATGCGTAATCATCTTTTCTAGGAATCTTGTGTTGTTGCTAATGGTTGCCGCCTTGTGGTTGTTGTTGCCATGCGCCAAGAATTTCAGACCTTTTTCTTAATAATAGGAATGCATGTATGTATATAGATGTGCATACTTACTTTAAAAAAGGGAAGGGAAAAGTACTATAAACTCTGCAAGCAAAAACAATACTTGTATGTATGTATGATATTTTTCAAAGGGGAATGACGCTACTTTGCATTGCCTTCGCAACTACCCAGGCGCAAACCTCAACAATATTTCAGTATGCCTTCGTGCTTATATCAAAATAAAGCTTTTTGGAATCGATTGACCAGTAATTTTGGATTCTGCTCTCGATTCCAAAGGAATGACTTTGTTGCTGGGTACTTGTATTTAATTTTGTGAAAATATACATAGAAAATGTAACCTTCGCCCCTTGTTTACGTATTCCACAACCACATAAAAAGAAAAATATGTGCATGCAATAATTACTTCGCATACAATTATGTATATGTTAAGTATTTTGTTAATTAGTATTGTATTTTGTTAATATTAACTCTATTAGTAAAAAAAGAAAAGTTACCATAAATCACACGCAATAAGTATTTTCATGTGTAGTGATTGTTGGAGTAAAATCTAAATATCTCCCGTTCTAAATTCGCTAGCCTAATAATTTTTGTATTCAAAATTGCGGAAAAATATACTCTTCCGAAAAAACTATGTCGCAATAATGCAGAATGATTGCAACATGGCAGCCACGATTTTCATTCTACAATTGTACCATGCCAGCCACGAATTTCAGTTTACGATAAGCTTCGTTAACGTGCTGCTTTTTCTAAGAAACGCACGTGGTCAGAGCAAAACGTAAACAAAGGATTTGAAGTCATTGATTTTAACTTTTCTCAGGTATTTTTAAGGCTACAGACTTGAATGAAGTATCAATATTTTCAGGAAGGAGGCCTCTTCACGTTTGTGCAGTTGTCATATCCGAAAAAATACCAGAAATCGCACGCAATAAGTATTTTCATGTGTAGTGATTGTTGGAGTAAAATCTAAATATCTCGCGTTCTAAAATAGCTGGCCTAATAAATTTTTTATTCAAAATTACGGAAAAATATACTCTTTCGAAAAAACCATGCCTCAATAATGCAGAATGATTGCAACATGCCAGCCACGATTTTGGAAAATCTCTAATATCTCCTGACCCAAAGTAGGTAGGATGGTAATTTTTGTGCTCAAAATTAGACAAAAATATACTCTTTCGAAAAAACCACGCCTCAATAATGCAGAATGATTGTAACATGCCAGCCACGATTTTCATTCTGCAATTGTACCATGCCAGCCACGATTTTGAGTACGATTGTTCCACTCCAGCCACGAGTTCCACTCCAGCCACGAGTTCCACATCACGATAAGCTTCGTTTACGTGCTGCTTTTTCTAAGAAACGCACGTGGTCAGAGCAAAACGTAAACAAAGGATTTGAAGTAATTGATTTTAACTTTTCTCAGGTATTTTTAAGGCTACAGACTTGAATGAAGTATCAATATTTTCAAGAAGGAGGCCTCTTCATGTTTGTGCAGTTGTCATATCCGAAAAAATACCAGAAATCGCACGCAATAAGTATTTTCATGTGTAGTGATTGTTGGAGTAAAATCTAAATATCTCGCGTTCTAAAATAGCTGGCCTAATAAATTTTTTATTCAAAATTACGGAAAAATATACTCTTTCGAAAAAACCATGCCTCAATAATGCAGAATGATTGCAACATGCCAGCCACGATTTTGGAAAATCTCTAATATCTCCTGACCCAAAGTAGGTAGGATGGTAATTTTTGTGCTCAAAATTAGACAAAAATATACTCTTTCGAAAAAACCACGCCTCAATAATGCAGAATGATTGTAACATGCCAGCCACGATTTTCATTCTGCAATTATACCATGCCAGCCACGATTTCGAGTACGATTGTTCCACTCCAGCCACGAGTTCCACATCACGATAAGCTTCGTTTACGTGCTGCTTTTTCTAAGAAACGCACGTGGTCAGAGCAAAACGTAAACAAAGGATTTGAGGTCATTGATTTTAACTTTTCTCAGGTATTTTTAAGGCTAAAGACTTGAATAAAGTATCAATATTTTGTGAAAGGAGGCCTCTTCAGGGTTGTGCAGTTGTCATATCCGAAAAAATACCAGAAATCGCACGCAATAAGTATTTTCATGTGTAGTGATTGTTGGAGTAAAATCTAAATATCTCCCGTTCTAAAATAGCTGGCCTAATAAATTTTTTATTCAAAATTAGAGAAAAATATACTCTTTCGAAAAAACCATGCCTCAATAATGCAGAATGATTGCAACATGCCAGCCACGATTTTGGAAAATCTCTTATATCTCCTGACCCAAAGTATGTTGGAGGGTAATTTTTTTGCTCAAAATTAGAGAAAAATATACTCTTTCGAAAAAACCACGCCTCAATAATGCAGAATGATTGTAACATGCCAGCCACGATTTTCATTCTGCAATTGTACCATGCCAGCCACGAATTTCAGTTTACGATAAGCTTCGTTTACGTTCCACTTTTTCTAAGAAGAGCACGTGCTCATAGCAAAACGTAAACAAAGGATTCCGATTCACTGGTTTTAGTCTTTTTCAGGTATTTCTTGGCCTACACACTTCTACATGGTATCAAAATTTTTAAAAAAGTTGCGGCTTCCAGATTATCAAGTTGTCATTTTCGAAAATTGATCATAAATGCCCTGCAAGAAGTACTGACGTGAGAAGCGGTTCTGCTGGCCTAAAATCTGGAATACCTCGTGCTGTAATGTAGCTAGAGTGATAATGTTTGGACTTAAAATTAAGGAAAGAAATGCTCTTCAAAAATATATAAGTCTCAATACTGCAGAATGATTGAAACATTGCTATACTGGCGCTTAAACATAATTGAAATTTTCGGGTGTGTATTTGTCTCGATTTTTCAACAAAATCACTCTGATAAGTGACTTCTTGGAGTTAATCCTGTATGATGTGTGTGTATACGTGCGAAATAAAAAAAAAATCACAGCCTTAGTGTCATATAAGCCACAGCAGAAGGTCCTGATCACCGCAAGACATTTCCTTATATATCTCGAGACCGAAAATCGATAGAATGTTCATGTTTTTTTTAAAAAACTCAGAAAAATATATCCTTTCAGAAAAATGATGCCTCAATAGTGCAGAATGTACAGAAAATTATGACAAATGACAATTTACTAATGTATTCCACAAAGTCATTTTCCTTTTTGTCGAAAAAAACTTTTATAGTGAATTACTAGGTTCTGGAAATTATTTTATAATGAAAGATCTGAATTTTTCCTTTAAAATGATATAACACAATTAATCATTCGGTTTATAATTTAATTTTAATGATTTTTTAAAAATTTATCAATTTTCAGTACCAAAAACAGCATCCACAAAAACCACCCTAAAAATCGTGGCTATCTTTTCGTGGCTATTTACGCGCACGTACATTTATTTTGACATTTAAACATCTCAATTAAAATACTAATAACAATAATAAGTGGTGTCCATTCAATACAAATTTATGCTGTCTTTTTGAAAATGCTGATTTTGACGACTTTTGGATTGGAAAATGCACCCCTGGGGAGAACTATCTTCACTATCACTCAATTTTGTTTACAAACTGGGGCATTATTGGGATATGTCTTTTAATTACTAATATAAGTACGAGTTTCTAATGCGGTTTGACTACGCAATACATATTGCTTTGCGTTTAATTCAAGAAAATGTATTTTATATTGATATATTTTACAAGAAGCAATAACACCTAAAAGTTAAATATAAGATGTGAAGAGTAGTACTTTCGGCACTGCACGGTATTGATACCGTACGGTATCATATTGATACGTTCCTCTTTGGAGTTCTATGCTATTGCGATGAATAAACGAAACGATAAATGTCGATACGAGAAAAGAATCTTGCGTTGCAATCTCTACATAGTGCTTGTTCAGCGGTTTTCAAACTTTTACCGAATTTAAACTTTTTCATAAATGCTTCAAATTTTGAAAGCTCATATCTCCTAAACCGCGGCAAGGGTTTATTTGGCTGCGTAGCTACAAAAACAACAAAGTCAACAAAAAACACATTTATCCGTTTTGAGGAAAGAACCGTTATGGACATAGAACAAGAGGGTGAATTTGTCTCCTTGGTTCAATTTTGCCTTATAGTACGTTTGCACCGCTAGTTAAAAGCGTTTAAGTCTCTAAACACATATGTTCACGTTTAGCCATACAAAATTAAACTTTTTGTTTAAAAATAAAACACAATACCAAACGGCTCAAATTTGGTTTGCAACCCTGATAAATGAAAAAAAAAGGAAGTATTCCATGGAAAAATGAAAAATTCTTTTTATTTCAATTTGTGCTTGTTGCCAAGCAATATTTGTTTATTTTTTAAAAACAAAAGTATTTTTATTTAAATTTGTGATTGTTCCCAAGCAATATTTATTTACAACATTTTACATTTGTACTATTTAATATGCAGTAATGCCACTTTTTCTTTTGTTCCATTGGTCTCTTGTTCCATTAGTGTGAAAGCGGCCATGGAATTCACAGAGTTCATTTTAGACGTGACGGAAGTATGTATTGCTATGACCTGAAATTTACTCCGTTTTGTAAAATACGGACTAGGTTTTACTAGTTTGTGCGAAAGAAGTGCATAACTGAGTACTTGGGTAAAAAGAGCAACGCTACAATAGCACTAACTACTACCACTACTTTAGTACTAAAAAGTCTCAAGCTCAATATAAATACCAAGAGTCAAAAGTTAACAGGCATTAAAAATAATTCGATGAAGACCTCATCAATGTGAATTGCCCCATCTGGATTTCTTGGAATAAATGAACGGTTTAATGTAAACGTGATGAAGATTGACAAATTTTAACTAAAAGAATAGTTATTCTTTCTCCATCATAGAGGGATGGTTACATTTTGCGAAATACTTATACGAATATGCTGAAATACGCTCATATTTAGCAAAAAGATCTTTTCACTGACGTCGCTTGGATTGGATAGTGTACTGCTCAACAATTTACTTGTAGCTAATTCAATAGGATTTTAGGCTTTTATTTACAGTATCCGTTAGAACATTGCTTTTATTGTAGCATAGCTCTTATTTAGCTACAAGAGCTGTCTTTCTGTCTTTTACTTTTTTGCTGTCAGTGCGGTTGGTCGTGTTTTATAAACTTCGTACTTCGTCGTTGTCAGAGAAAACAGCTTTAATAACATTCTAGTAATTTTTATGTAATTAGCAAGTAAAAGAAATGAAAAGTCAAAATATTGCGAATGTGGTATATTTTTGGAGCGAAAACAACTGTGCAATCGAAAATGTGTTGTAAATTGTGTAACCAAGAATTAAACTTCTTATATGCTAGTGAAAATATAAAGTAATTTAATGGGGAAAGTATCACAGAAATATAGTGAGCGAGAACAGTTTTGAGATTATACAATTTCGTAGATTTAAAAATAAAATTCAATCAAGTAAAAGCAAATAAAATTGAGTTCGAATTGAATTGGATTTTTCGAATTAAACAGTGCCACTCTTGGCCACTACTAGAACAATTTTGTCGACGTAAAGGAAAAGGGTGAGATATACAGAATACAAAAAAAAAAAAAGTAAAATTTACTAACAGTCAAATTAGGCGAAAAACAATATAATTCACATACAACAAAGCAAACTAGAATGAATAAATAGATAAATAAATAAATCCTAGCAAAAATAAAAAATAAAAAAAGCTGTGCGCATGTGTTTGTACGAAAAACTGAAAAAGCGCAGACAGCACAGAAAAAACACCAAAACAAAGGAAATTTTAAAAGCATGTTGTGTGTGAGTACTTGTTTAGATATTTATTAAAAACAACCAAAATATCAATACAGAAAAAACAAAAAAAAAAAAAAAAAAAAATTAAAATGGGTAAATTTTTTTAATAGAAATTGAACAATTTTCGTGAATAAAACTGGAAGACTGCGGTAAGCAGTGAGCGTACAAGGCCGTTGCTTGAATGGATGTGTGTGTGTGTGTGTTTGTGCGATTGTGGGAAGGGGGTCTGCAGTTGCCTCTTTAGCAAAGAACTCAAATTGTAATTTCCAAATACATAATAAAATACTTTCCTCAGTTCGTGCAAATTGTTTATTTTAAGTGAATTGAAAAGTTTTTATAAAAAAAAAATGGTTGATATCGTATGAATATCGGCGAGGAAAAGGACATTAAAACATTAGTATAATTAATTGTTCGTTAAAGACAATTGTTCTTGTAATTAATTCAGAATTTATAAAATAATTCTGAATACAGTAACGGAGCCTTTCACGTCATTACTTTTGTGAAGTTTGAAGAATTGCAAATATTTTAACTAAGTACTAATTAAAAGCGACGAATTATTTGAAATCGGCTAATTTCTATTTGTATTTTATATAGTCTAAAATTAAATAGGATTCCACGTATATTGAGCCGGCGATAGAAGTTTTCGGAGCACGTGAACATGAGCAGTTGCGCTAATAATGAAAGCGAAAGCAATCACAAACAAACCTCAAAATCAAATTCTAATGATGAATGCAATAACAGCAAAAAAAAAAAAGCGGCCGCAGCTGTTAATGCAAATGCGACTTGCACTGAAAATTTAACAACAAACAATGATGACATTTTAAATGCAGTTCATACAGCAACGGATGAAATTGCAAATGTCAGCGATATGTTGCCGAACGCGGCGAATATTTCAGCAAAAGTAGCTGAAGGTGAAATGGCCGACTGCCCTCAAAACAGAGCAGCAGCAGTCACCGATGAAACTAAAAAGCTATTCACAATATCATCATCAACGACGGTGAACACAATCGACGACAGCGATTCGACGACGGAAGAAGCCTTCGATTTGTGCGAAGACGTCCGCACCAGAAGCGCCGAATCAGTAACAATGAAACAGCCAATGAAATTTGTTGCAGGTTCAATAGCAATCGAATCAAATCTCATATCGCCGTATCATGCGACGGACGAAAGCTTGCCGCACATCGCCAGCGAGCCGTCGTTCGGGCTGGCTTTGCGACGAAACCAGCAGCAACAACAGGAAATATTCAGAAGCTGCCGCGACGCCAAATACAACGAAGCCATTTGCACATCGTCAGCCGATGACATCGCTACGTCCAGCTGCGGCTTCAGCAACGCCGACAGCGTCTGTGTTTCAGTATCCTCCTCCAGCATGATGCGCAAATCATCCGACACGGACACATCGCTGTCGATGCCGCGGCGAGTTTCTTTCCCGAAAAGCGACAACGAGCTGGTGACTGGGTATTTGGAGCCAGCTAATCCCTGGGAATACGGTGAGCAGTAGTCATTTCTATTATAGCATTTCGCAATTATAGTGTTCATTTAATAGTCGCATTTATCGACTGCTTGTAGATGATGATATCATGTGCTGCGTAGTTTGTTGCTGTTTGTTAGCGTTTGTGTTACCGAAATCTTCTCTCTCGTGTGTTGCCATATCAAATGAAAAAATGTTCGCACCTCACGTAGTCATCTCTTCTTTAAGGTGCCGAAAAAGTTGAAAATGCAAGAGGACCGCCGCGCAACAAATGGTCACGTTGGAAACGGAGCCTTCGCAAGCGTTGCTTCCGACTTGCTCACGCACTCCATTCAATTTTCCACTAACTTCTACGCAATTCATCCATCAATCACCTTACGATGGCTTCCATGAATTCCTTCATATTCAAAGAAGAAGAAGATTTCCTCATTAAACAGCGGCTGCCATTTGCAAAATTGTTTATTTCATTTGATTTATTCAATTAAACATTACATCGCTACATACATGAAACATATATAAAACATATATGTATGAAATAAATTTGAATTTCTTTTAAAGCACTTGAATGTGGTGATGGGAAAAAAAAGAAGCAGTTAAGTTTTCAACTTTTATTATTGTCTTTTTGGCAATAAAACGCATTGAAAACTTTGTTGAATTTGTGTCAAGGACGCAAGGATTTAGACAACTGACGCTTCTTCTGCTTGAATTTCCATTTCACAAAAGATTCTTTAAACAAAGCACATAATTTTACACACTTTTCAATCGTATTTACATTTAATTTTTACATTCACTACCGAGGAATCATTTTTTTTTTTTGTACTTTATTGAAATTCTAATATGAAAAACTCTGTTGCTAATTAGATTCGGCTGTGGTTGTTGGATTGACTGCAAAATAGAATTTTTAATTACATTTTCTAGTAATTTTCGTTGGAGTTGAAGCAGCAACGAAAATGCCACCTGATTTAATTTCATTTTAAATGTGATCCACTTCATGAGAAATCGCCATTACAAGTTTCTCGAAACATTTCGCAATTTGTGTGTTCCTTTTCTTTGAAAATGCATCGTAAAAAAGTTCATGCAGTTGAAGTTGAGTGCGCGTTTTCTTTATTGTTTCTTTCGTACGGTCACAAATACTACAGACACACACACACATATATGCATCCATACGTATTCAGGTATGTAAAAAGCTTTGTACTAAAGTTGTTTGGTGTGGAGGAAATTAATTAGTGTGCATCGATATGTTTAAAATTGTAATTTTTTGCTGTGTCAAATAACGAAATTTGGCTTCATTTCTGAGTTTCAAGTAGGACAGTTCTCAAAAGGAAATAGTTATTAATTTTTATTTAAAAATGCAAATACTTTATTATTATTATTATTATTGTAATCGGAGCTGCTAAGAAAAACAGAGGAATTTTTCTAGATTGTCAAATTTTTTCTTTTGTTTTATTTTTTAATCTTATCACAAAAGAAAAAAAAACAAATATTTTGATCTCATCATAACTCATTAATTGCTAAGTTTTATTTACGAATGTTTTTTTTTTCCATTATTCTATTTGCTTATGTTGCGAGCAAAATTCTGTGATATCATTAAAAAAGTTTCAATAACAAAACATGTCAAAATTATATTTAAAAAAGAAAAAACAACTTTTTTTTTTTAACTTTTTCAACTTTAACAATAAAAAATATGAAGGGGCAAAAAAAATGGATGGAAATTACAGTTAACTTGAAGAAAAAAACAAAAAAAAAATATAAAAACAAGTTACATACAAACATACATACATACTTAAGTATGTATACAATCGCATGTGGAAACACTTCTCAGGCATTCGTAAATAATCAGTCAGAAATCTTTTATATAGTATTTTAATATTTCAATCACAAAAAGCGCTTTTGTTAAGAAATAAACAAAGGCAATGTAATGTCGGTGTGTATGTGTGTGTGTGTGTAGTTATAACTATAGCATTTACATTGATGACATCACGGCGCACGATCACGAGCGACGAGGGTCTCTCAAATCCGAAAAATCGCGTCAACAAACAATAAACAAAATTTTTTTTTTTGGGTAACTGTAACTATTACTCACTGCGTCGTCAGTATATACATATATACACACCACTGTACATAGTTTATATACTGAATGCCTGTTGGAGCTGTCCAAAGTGCCTTCAATCAAGATTCCCGAGTCATACATTCCCCAAAATCAAAGACAAGAGGAGCGCGGAATTCAATGATTTAATTAAATTTAAATTATTTATATAGTATTTTCATATTTTCAAATATTCTTCTATTTATTTGCCGCAAAAAAAGTCATTGTTTTTGCATTAATAAATTTGAAAATGAAGGGAAAAAATTAGTTCAATGAATTCCAGCTCCAAATCAAATTTGCTGAATTTTATCAATTGAAGTTTTCATTTGAAATTGTTTTTAAATTATTTTAATTTTAATTTTTTTTATTTTTGTGTATTTCTTTTTTATTTATTTTATTTTTATTTATTTTATTTTTATTTATTTTATTTTTATTTATTTTATTTTTATTTATTTTTAATATATTTTATATTTTATTAAAAGACTTATTGTCATTAATCCAATTTTTTACCTTGTTTTTTAAAGCTAATTAATTAAAAGTCAATATCAAAAATTCTCTGCTTTCGAATAATCGATTTTTATGTCAATTAAATTCATTTATTTCAATATTTCACGAAGCATTAAATTAAAATATGAATTAAATAACAAAAGAAAAGTTATAAATTTCTAATTAAGTGTAAAATAATTTATATTTATTCTGGGTTTTTTTTTAGTTTAGCTTAAAATTTGGCAAAAAAAAAAAGAAACACGTCAATAATTGCTTTCATCGCTTTTATTAATTAATGTAAACTGGAACTCACTGACGATTATTTAAATATGTTTTTTTTTCTGTTTTTGTTTTGGGTTATTTTTTGGCATTAAAGAGGACGACGACGACGACGACGACGACGACGACGACGACGACGACGACGACGACGACGACGACGACGACGACGACGTTTGCATTCGTTATAATTGCTTGCACTGCCAAAAAAATCCCATACACAACGAAATTAATTAATTTTAAAGAATACCTGAAACGCCAACAAATGCCAAAGGTGTCAATTTTGTGTTTTGTTATTGAACAAACTTCTGAAGAGCATGGAAACATTCATAAATCATTTTTAGTCATACACAAACTCTCTCATTCATCTACGATTTTCCTCTAAAAACTCAACTTCAAGAATTATTATGAAAAAATTCAATTGAGTAGATTTCGATTCTCGATTCGAAACGCCTTCGCTGTAATAAACTAAATAAGTAATTAAAAACAAAGTAAAATGCTATAGAAAACGATTCACGCTTCAAACAACGCTGCAAAAAATATTTCATTTGTGTGATTTCGTTGTGAATTTTAGAGTTGTCGGATCTTTTCATATACATATCTATTATTATTATAGGCAATAATATAAATTTAGTCCTTTATTTTTGGCCTTTATTGAGGCGAATGTGTGGCAGCATTGCGCCGCTGTTTACTCCATTTCCGAACTATGCGCCATTTCGGGAAATTCTCCATTTAAAACTTCCTCTTTCGCCGTTCTGAAAGCCTATGCAACATGACGATTGAGTGACTTTTAGTAACTTCCTTGAACATACTCGTAAACATCAGAAATTCGCTTTGAAGTTTCCTGTTTTTTGTTTTTGTCATTTACCGGATTTTTACTCTTTCCTTAAATGAATTATTAATGCATTATTTCGCCATGTTAAATAAATGTTAAATCCCTATTTTGATCAGTGCATGAATTTAGATAATTGTTGCACTATAAGAAATGTTTTTCGTATCGCCTCATACGATTCAATAAACAATTATTTCTCATCTCATGTGCTCATGTGCTCATCTGCTTACGTAAAAGTTGCTTCGCATGAAGCGGAAATCATTTCAGTCAACAACCGACCGACATTGAGTCAATTACCACGATAATTTTTTTGTGTCGGTGAACGCAACAACAGCCGAAGCGTTCTGCTTCGTTCAAAATAAATAATTAAAATACGATAGAACAGCCGAACGAAATATAATAATGATTCATGACACATTCGCAACATCATTCATCATCGTTCTTCAGTTGCGTCGTCCGACAAACAAATGGACGAAGGAATATTTTGCAAACATGTCGCAATTTTTTGGCATAGATTTTTCAAGAAATAATAATATATAAAAGTCGCGAAATACATATGTACATATCCGTAAATATTGTAAACGTGCTAGAATTTTTCCTACAAAACAAAAATAAATCAATTTATTACATAAATAGACGATCGCCGCAACGTTAATATATAAAATTTTTATTTATTGCTGATGCAAAATTTTCCCTCATAAAATTGCACTAAAAGAAGGAAATTTCATTTGCAGGGAACGAATTAAAATGAATTCGGGAATTTTGTATTCCTTTTTCACTCGGGATATATATTTTTATTAAGGACAAACTACACTATATCCAATTGTAATTGGGGAAAAGAACAAATGTGAAATAGACAACAGAAATTTTTCTTTTATTTCCATAAATTATTTAATTAAATTAAATACCTAATTTAATATTAAGAATAATTAAAACAAAAATTAGAAAATCTGTGGGTATTGCATATGCACATAGAAGCAATAAAAGACTATATAAAACTGAAGTTTACTGAGTTTCTTTTCTGAAATTCATTTCTTCTCTTCTCATTTGTTCATTTCATTTGTTCTCTTCTCAATTTCATTTGTTTTTCTTCTCAATTTCAATTGTTATTTTTTCAAGTGAATTTTGGGCGAATTCTCATTTAGAATTGGAAATTGTTTATAGAATCTGTCGTTATCTCTTCGAAATGTTTATGATTTCGAGAGAATCGACTTTAAAAGGGTTCCCACTGACCGAAATAAGAATAATAATAATAATAGCAACGGATTCTGAACCGGATGAGAATCGAATTGCATCGCATTTGTCTGTTTATTTTAGCTTTTGACTATAGCTGCGTTTTTTTTAATGAACTGCGTTTCAAAGAACGATGATGGGAAACTTTATCTCCAAAGTTTATGTCCGAAGATTAAGCGAAATATTAAATTAAACAACTTAAATTTATGTTAAAATCCAATTTTTTTGTAAATAAACAACTATATTTAATTCATTAATGGAAATAAAAATCATTTCATAAACAGAAACCAGACCCAAAAATGGGGAAGTTTTTTGAAATATCTAAAACAAAAAAAATGGATAGAAGCCTCGATGAAACCGGGGAAAAAGTCAGTTTTATGTCGAAAATTTATACAATTTTATTTTTTTCATTGATAAAATCGAATGAATAAACGAAATGTTTATTTATACGTTTAACTTTACAGCAAAATTGGGAAAAAGTGGTTTTAATTTCACGTTGTTTTTTTAGCTGAAAAAATAGATCCAAATGAGGATCAGTGACGATGGGAATTCAGTTAATAAATGGGTCCCTGTGGGCATAAAAAGAAAAATAGAATATTTTTAAAGTTTAAAGAACAATATTCAATTTCTACATTAAATATTATATTATTATATTATTTCATTTAAAGCGAGAGAGTTACTAAAAAGAAATGATTTATTTTTTCCATAACAAAATACAAAATTTACGTAATTTAAATGAAGTTTATTTGCGATTTTTTATTTTCATTTTTGCAAATTGCGATGGAATTTTTCGATTTGTCGATGAATAATTTCAATAATAAAATAAATAATAATAAAAATGCATGAAATTAAATATGTACGTCGCCAATTTGAAGTAAATTATAATTATTTTGTATTTAAGTATTGAATTTTTTCATAATTTTAATCGTTTTTTATTGTGCTTTTTATGTCCATTTGAAGTTTTGACGATTGATTTCCAATTGATTTTTGTCGTCTATTCAACAGTGATTCTTATTAGATTTTCCAAGTAACATTTTCATTATTGTTTTGTAATTAGTTTCGAATATAATTACGTTGTATTCATTTATTCGATTCTCGATCGTGGCGATTTACTTAAGTAAACATATCATGAAAGTAGCTTTATAAAAAAAAATTACATAACGTATTTTTATTATAGTTTTGTCTCTTGTTTGTTCCTTATAAATTAATTCGCATTTTGTATTTCCTCTTTATTTCTCGGTGTTGTTGTTTTACGATTTTATTATTGTTTCACTGACCATAAATAAAAACGTTCGCTTCTTTGTTCGCTTATTTCAGTCGGCAATAAATGTGCGAAGATGTTTGTTTTTTTCCGTTGTTATGGCGCAACTAGATTTTCCAATATTTTAACATTATTATAAGAATAAGAATTGTTTGTTTCTTTAGCGATTATATATATATGTGTGTATATATGTCTTTAGTATGTATACGATAATCGAAACACGCACACTCGATCCAATCAGCAAACAAACAATTTATTTACAGTGATTTCTAAACTGATTTCGAGATACACAGTAAACGTCTCATTAATCTTATAAGAAATACAGAAATCTTATAAAGGTAATGATGTAAACTGGAAACGAAGTGATAGACATTTTTTATAGAGCAATATTCAGCTGCTAATAATCTTCTATACACGCAGAATTAATGATTTTGCATATAAAAAAGGAGCCAAAAGCCACATCTGATTAGACAAAATAAAAGAAAATATGTATGTACATATGTATAATAAATAAAAACTGAAGCAAACCAATTCACTCTAATCAGCAATTCGAAAGCAATCAACAAGATTGTGGCGCGTGTTTGGCTGCCAGTGATCGTCGCAGTCCAAACAAACGCCGACGACAGCTCACGACTTTTGTCGCACTCTTTCTAATTCGCAACACCCGCATTCTAATTTATTTCATATTAATACGTTGCTCCAATAAGAACGTGTTCGCTGAATGGAGATGTTGTTAAATGACGACGGCTGTCGGCTTAAGTGAAGAATGCAGCGATAAAATATAATAAATTCAATTGTATTTCTGTAGTTGTAAATACATACATACATACATATGTATTTCTAACTTTGAACTTTTAGTTAATATGAAAATTAAATGATTATTGTATAAGTTTTACTGATGTAGCTGTGTTTTTAATGAAATGAGTGTGGGCAGAATTCATTTATTCCAACTCAGAAGCTGTTAATTAATATCAAAAGACTTTTATCATAACCTTGGCAATGTGCTTCAGTACAATAAACATCAGTTTTTTTTTCTTTCAATTGTCGCCGTTGAATTATTGGAAGTCGCTTTATCTTTTTCTTGATCTTTTCTTTCCTTTTCAAATACTCATTGCGCTTGACTTCGACTGACTACGACTACTTTACGGATTCGCTAATTGCAACTGCGATCGCTTTCTGTTTATTATTCTTCTGTGTGGGAAAAACCGGTGCAACACGATATCAATTTAAACCAGATATGTCACTGCGGCAAGAATTTCCATCGTGTCTACAGTCGCGTTTTCTTTTTTTTCAATAAACCGGTTTCAGCCACTTGGCACCAGGCTGTCTGTAAACAGTAAATAGAACGAAAAAATACTTCCGCAATACGTAAACATATATATATATATATATATATGTGTGTGTATATATATTTGTCTGTAATATATATTTATAATTGAAAAATATGCGATATGTACATTATCAACACCTTTCGAGAGATCAATTTCGTCTGGCAATAGGAGTACTGACGGGGCACTAACCGGTCGGGAATATTGTGACTAGGTGGAAACCTGGCACTGAAATGGATCACTGCAGATGCTGCAATGACACTGATGAGGAAGAGACTGTGATCCACTTGTTCTGCCATTGATGGAATCCTGAAACACTCTGAACTGGTGGAGCTACCGATCGCCATTCTGCTGAGATTCATCAAGAGCGCCAAGTCCGTTTTTTGTAGGCCCTTGCCTAAGCATTGCGTCGGGAGGGGCACTATGAGACGGACACGGGTAGTCGCCGGTTTCCACAACCCTACCCTACCCTATCCTTTCCCCATATTTCCAAAGTTATAAGAGTTACTACAATGGGCTGCTTAGGTCTCGGTGGATGTGGTCTAGCAACACGCCCTTTCAACCTAACCTAACCTAACGTAACTTACATTATAAACACTGTACATTGAACTCTTTAGAATCCCAAATTAGTACTAAACTCTGGAGCTCTGATACAAGGTTAAGTCTAGGCGTTGATATGGGCACAGGAATTGATCAGTATCAACTGGATATGGTTGTAGTTAAAACCAAAATATTACGGGAATATTATGAATATAATCTATGGTTTCTTATAGCTTTGTTACGATGATGGCATTAAAGAGAGGAAAATGAAAATAGGAGTTGGGATAAGGATAGGGAAAAAGCCTATTGGCACGACGTTATACCAGAGTTAGATGGGCTAAACTTCTTATTAGCGGAGACAACTTCCTGAAGAGAAGCAAAAATCTCTCCCGACTTCAGTAAGAAGAACCTAAGAATTATAATCGGGTTTCTTACCGTCCATTTTTTTTGGAAGAAGGAAGAGGATTCACTAACAATAGGTTGGAGCAGCTCGGCTTCCTTTTGGCCACCAATTGGTCTTGGATAAATGTATTATGTTCCCGAAAAGTCTAGAGTTAGATAACAAACTACAATACTAAGGGAAATGGAGGGCGCAAATGGAGGGAAAAGGAGGGCCCAGTTATTTAATAATAATAGGATTATAGAAAACGAAGTTGTACAATGGTGGAAATGGATGAAGTGCGATGAATTCTCCGAATATCCGTCTCGAAAAGCGTTTAATCAGCTTGAGAAGATAATAAATTCAGGCAAGTTCGACAAGAGATCGAACGATATACGTCAACGAGCAGCTACTCATTGAACAATAATGTCTTCCATCATTCTTGCTAGTCATTATATTATTAAGCCTTAAGTAACGCCTTTCGAGACTCTGAAGACATTTGAACATTGATTAAATTAAACTTTCGTATTGAAATTGTTTATGGCTCTTCAAAAATATAGAGTTCAGTGGATCATTTACTTTGCTAATTCGCTGACTTTTATTTTCTCATTGTGGGAATATCGAATATGACGCGATATCAACAACCGATAGAGGAAATGGAGGCACAAAAACTAATCGCTTCCGGCGATAACTTCATTCAGTAAAAAGTTTGTGAATAAATCGATTTCACACGGTGTCATCGAAATGTTTATAAACAGAGGATTTTTTATGAAATCAATATTTCTAAACAAATAAATGCATAACTGTTGAGAATGTTTGTTTATTCTAATAATTGTAAATAGTAAATATTTTCAAACAAAGAATCTATGAATGAATTTTGTGTTTAGATTAATGATTTCCGTTTAGATTAATGATTGGCTTCGAATTGTGATAAACTGTGCGTTGATTGGTTCCTTTTTTATTTGAGAATTTGAACATAATAAAAATGCCGAAAGATTATCCGAAAATGTTCTTATAGAAAAAGAATGAACATAAAAAATTTCTTTAGTTTTTAAGAATTGATTAAAATATTTAAATATCATAATTTTTGGAGATGTTTTATACATCTTTTTGCATACATATTCACAGATGGGCCTTTTCTAATGTTCTCCTTTCTTTCGCTTACAGTTTACATGGTGCAGAGCATCTCTGAAATCGCCGAACTCTACGTCATTTCATGCCAGAAGCACAACACGAAACCGCTGCAGAGCATTTTGGACCATTTGAAGAGCGTCGAGTTGAGCAATAAAACGCGACAACCGCTGCTGTCGCTGAAATCAATCAAAATGGAAGCAAGCGATTGTGAAGCATTGGAAGAAATATTCAAGAGAGTGAGTTACAGCTAAGAGAGAGAGAGAGTTTTAATAGCATAAATTTTAATGACATTGGAAGCTTTTCCAGTCTTTGAAAGAGTTTTTTATACAAGAGATTCTTCCCATGTGTATTATTCACTTCATTTTACGATTAATTAAGAATTCATTTAACTTATTTTATAATCTAAACTTCTCTTAAAATGTTTTTGGACTGTCTTTTATTGGCAATAAACTGAAAGCTGAATGAAGGAATATTTTTGAATTTCAGGTTCAGTACAAAACAGTTGATCTTTCGTCGTGCGAACTGAGCGAAGCCGCTGCGATGGCTCTCTTCGAGATGATCGAATACTACGAGGCCGCGAATGAGTTGGACATTTCCTGGAACCCGAACGGCATGACACACCGCGGCTGGACCTCCTGCACCTACATGGTCAGCCACAGTCGGGCGCTGCAAGTGTTCAATGCGCAAGGAAATCCCATCTCAAGGAGCGGAGCCGAGAATTTAGGTCATGCGTTGTCCACCTCCAATATTCACACTATTAAATTGGAACATTGCGGCCTGAAAGGACCGCCACTGAACGGATTGTGTGAGTTGAACGCGATTGTTTGCCTCTCTGATGAATGTTTTTTATGAATGTAATTGATGAATGTAATGTAATTTCTGAATATTAGGTTTCAAATTGCGACACAATCGGGTGCTGCGAGAAATGTGGCTAGGCCACAACGATTTGGACTGTGATGATGCCGAAAGTATTGCAGTTCTGCTAAGCGTAAATCACTACCTGCAGCTGGTGGACATCAGTAACAACAACATTCGTGATGAGGGCCTGAAAAAGATTGTAGCTGCTTTAATAACGCAGTCGCGAGAGATTGAAAAGCGATCGATGCTGCAACGGACGACGGCAATCGACGACGATGACTGCAACGTCATTGAGAAGACGTCCGGCGGCATGCATGCGATGCATTACGGCGATATGAACAGCATAAATGACGGCGATAGTGGATTAATTGATAGTGATGCCAGCCAAAGCGAAGACACCGATGATGACGCCTTTGATAGCAAACAAACATTGAATAATACAAATAAGAAAACTCCTGCTGCGACGTCGACAGAGGAAGAGACATTTCCGGGCAACGAGGCTGCTGCAGCAGTAACAGCGGCCGCGGACGATCTCGACGCTGACGAAGAGGATACGGAAAATACCGTCAAATCTACACCCACCGCTACACTTAAGAATTCCACACAAACTTCGACCGTCGGAGGACAATCAATGCTGGACAAGCTGCTGTCCATGAATAGCACCGAGAGCAGCAGCAGCGATGATGGCGCTTCCAATCTATCGACGGATACACTGGCGCCGTGCTGTTCCGAAGATATCAGCCCGGTGAGCGATGATATTTTCGACCGCGACATTGCAACGGCGATCGCCAATACAACGGCGACTGCAAACGGATTGACGAAAGCAGTGCAGGCGTCAGCAGTTAATGAATCGACAAATAATACAGCGGCGACGACAGCGGCGACGACGACGGCGACGTGCACTGAAGAACCGAAAAAGCGGGAACCAGATCCAGTGGCAGCAAATAAGGAAAACAACATTGGCACAACAAACAACGCAGTGAATAAATCAAGTACAATTAGTAGCAATTGCAACAGCAATGGCGTTAGCAACAGCCATAATCACCACCAACAGGAAGCACATCAACGCGACCGATCACTGCACACGACGTCGTGCGTGTTCGAGGTGACGCCAGAGGAGACGCACTGTCTAATATCAACGTCGCTGAGTAAAGCCCTAGATGTTAACAAGGCGTTGAATAAGCTGGTGGACGACTTCGACGACACGCACAGCACCGACTCGGCCTTCGAGAGCGCCTCTGAGGGCGACATTAGCCGACATCTGCCGGAGGAGTTCAGTCGCCTGTCTGCATCCTTAGACAGCAGTCGCATTGACGAGGTGGCAGCGTCGAAAGAGTTCGCTGGTGTGGAAACGGCCACTATAGCGACGGAATCGACTGAGTGCCTGGTAACTGCTGCTGCTGCAGGCGCTTCCAACTCGCTAAAACACAGGGAAACGGCACTGAAACAGATGCCAGCTCAGTTAAGTTCATCATCATCGCCTGCGGCTAACAAACCGTCACCGGCGAAGAGCGAGGTTTTCGTCGGTTCCGTGATTCCGCCGGTCGTCATTAGTGTCGAAGAACGAAGCGACAACTCGATTAGCGGCGATGAGAGTTCGTCGCTGCCGCTTTCGTCAGCCCCTGCTAAAGTAACCATTTCGGAGAGTTCACTATTTCATAACAAAAGCAAACTGTTCGATGTTCCTAGTCCCAGACCGACGCCGCCGCCGCCTGTCAGCTCACCCGGCGGCGCTAGCCTGTGTCTGCGTCGCACTGAGACGTCTTGTGATTTCATAACGTCCGCCACACGAAACCGCTCTCAGAGCTCGGACAGCCTCTGTTCGGACACGTCGCTCGACGGCAGCCTCAGCAGCGACATCAACTATTCCACCTCGACGCAATTCAACGAGAATCTGGCGAAGAACGACACACTAACGCGTCAGCAGCGCCACTTCGAAGCGCCAGCGGAGGCGAACAGTAGAGCGCCGTGCGGTTTGAAGGCTCTGGCGCTGTGGAATAACAATTTGACGAAGCAGTCGGGTTATTATATTTCGGAACTGCTGACGGAGACGGCATCGCTCGAACTGTTGAATATTGGCAAGAATTGCTTGTCGAATGAGTTCGTTTCGACCATCAAGGACGGCCTAATGCGCAACACGACGCTGACGACGCTCGGCTTGCAGAGCACCCACTTGAGTGCTAAGGGCATCGACACTCTATCGTCCATTTTGACTTTCGGCGGCAATTGTACGTTGCAGCGCATCGACATACGCGACAATAAACTGGAGGTGGAGAGCCTGGCGACGATCGAAGAGGCTTTAAAGTCGAACACCACAGTCACACAGATCGACATCGACGACGAACCAAAGAGGCTATCGGTGAGTGCTTTCATATTTTATTCGACTGTATAGCACTTTTCAATCTTTTGAACTGTGATGTCCACGGTGTAACTTGGTAAGGTTCCAAAATCAAACTGTGTCTGCTACGATGGTTTGTGGCTATTTATACTGTGCTATAATTATCGCTACGTTATGGCGCCACTATTCGAGATCTGACTGCTTTGTCGGGAAACTACCGTCCATGTATCTAGCTCTAGCCATGACCCATATTTTGTATACTTTGTGGTAGAATGACCACGTGCGTTCTGGATCTTTCGCTGATAGATGTCGCACATCGAGTGTTGAAGAGTTTTCTCGGCGGTTGATGTAGTTTTAAATATGTGATATTCATGGCGTGTAGATGGCGCTGTATATTCCTCACAATATCATCATTTATCATTAATATAGTTAAAGAATGAATCACAGAGTTAGTTTTTTATGGAAATGAAGAAGTTATTCAATAGGTTCTGAGTTTTTGAGTATTAAATGTTTTTGTATTTCAATTATTCTCCTATTTTATTGCATACAGGTTGGCAACGACGCCCACCTCGATTATGCGCGAGTTCTACAGAATGTGCGCTCCATGTGCTCGCGCAATGAAAAGACGCAGAGCCAACTGCAGGCGGCTGACAAATCGCCAGCGATGAACAATGTCGCGGGTCGTAGTCGTGGCTACTATTTGGGATCACGCAAGATTTCGCTCACTTGCCAAACACGTGCCGCCATTGCAGACGATTCGGTGGACAAGAGCGCTGTGACTGCATCGGTTGCAACCAACTCTAAACTGGATGTAAAACGGAAAACGGGAACGCGCCTACGATCGCCCATCCCTAGCCCACCGACCGTTTCGCCTTCATCGTCGCCCAGTCGCAGCCGTTTCAAAGTGTTCCGCGTCAACGAAGTCAGCCCGCTCAGCTCGCCGTTGTCATCGACACCACCGACTACGACGACCGCCAGTTGTAGTGTCGTTATACCAACGACGACGACGACGACGACGGCGACGACGGCTGCAAGTTTCCCGCCGCCGAAGGTTCAATCGACATCGCTGCCCAACGCAAACTCGATGTCATTCATGGCCAATGTAACGTCATCGACGCAGTCCATCAAGCGTTATTCGGTGTCTCCGCGATCGCGGTTTCAGGTGTCAAAGATTTACGAAGATCCTCGTGTGCCATTGGCCAATCGTGCGTTGCCGCCACTCAATGCACCGCTCGCACAGCCGATGAAGTCGTCCGGCATAACGACGTCCTCTTCGCCATCGGTTTTGATCCAAACCGCCGATCCAATGGCGGCGCTACCAACTACTGCACCATCGTCAGCGACTACTGCAATTGATGTCGCACCCAAACTTAGCCATACACCAAATGTAGAAAGTACAAAAAGCACAATATGCGAATCGAGTGCGAGTGCGAGTGCGAGTGCAGCGTATAGCAACATAAGCAGCAGCAGCACGCCACAAAGCCAAACAACGCTTTCGCCTGTTTTATACGCTTCATCAACATCAACATCGTCATCGTCATCGCCGTCATCATGTTCGTCGTCTTCGTCGTCATCGACTTCACCAGCTTCAATGAGTTCTTCGTCATCGTCGATTATATCAGCAGCGTCATCCGCGTCGTCGTCAGCATCTCCATCTTTAATACCGCTTTTTAGCAGCAGCAGCAGCAGCATTAACAGTGACAACGCAGACTCAGCGCCGGCGCTTCTAGCTGATGTTGTCGCTGCTGGTGCTCGTTTGCCGACGGCGGTATTCGATGAAAACGAGGCCACTTTGACAAACAGTTCCGCGAACAATGTGTCGGCTGCAGTGGCTGATGATAATGCTCAATCTCATTTAGCAGAAGACACTAGAGTAGTTCAGCAGCAGCCGCAGCAGCCGCAGCAGGCGCGCGTCCGCAAAACTTCATGGCTTGGCAATCCAGCAGCTGTAGACAAACTCTTGACGCTTTTCCACAATCCCGGGACAATTTTCCAGCGAAGTTCTTCGCCTGACAAGAACTCAACTCCACTGCCAACAGCTGCGACGGCGCCATTAGAAGGTAAACAAAGTCAATTTGTTATTTGTTGAAGTAAAAACATTGCAAAGTATTTCATTGTATTTGTCCATCTTTTCAAAGGTTCGATTTCATCCTGGTTAAATAAACTTTAATCCTAGATTCTGAAATTTCCGACACTGAAAGAGGTTTTCTCCATATTGGGAGATCTTCAACATTCAATTTTATACTTGCCATTAAATCCATTTCCCATTTTCTTCTTTGTATTGAATTGAAGTTCCTTCTGATTGGCGGAACTTCGTCTGCTAAACGAAGTTAAACGGTGTTTAACTAAAGATGCTGTTAGCTTCTTAGTAGATATTCATTATCTTATGCATTATTATTAGATATATACATTTTTGTATGCGTTCTACTAATATTAGTGCTGGAATTGTGGTATAGGTTTTTCGTCTTTTCGAGCCAATCTTTGTAACATAAAATTAATTTCTTTGCGAAGAAAAAAACCTCGTTGCGACCGATCATTTTACTAATCATAAAGGCACCTTTTTATGTAAGCTCCGTTGGTACAATCCTCTTCATTTTCCACATAATACGCTGTACCACATTAGCCGCCTGTACCACAATATCCAAAGTTACTCTAATCAATTCGTATTGCTACATTACTGAACTCCGCAAGAATGTCTTTAATATATTTTGAGAAGCTGGCCTTAAACGTTTTAGGAATTTCATCTTCTTTTCCTCATAGTGCTCCCTGTTCAATGCCATATTTCCACTCGACTTATCCATTGTCGTCTGTTATTATCCACAGATATTTCTAGTGATTTCTTTGATCAATTTCGAGCAAGCAAAAGTCTTCTTCATTTCAAAATGTGCCAATTATATTGAAGACTTATAGTGATGTGCCGCAGAATACTACACATTTTTACATCGAATAATGCTCACGATGTTGTCATCGTGTTATTATATTATATTCAGTCTGCATAGTATATGTTGCCGTTTGTATCGTGCATCGTGACTATAGCGAATATACAGACTGGTCTAAGATTGCAAAGGCCCTCAATTTGCCAGCATCAAGAGTAGTTTATCGTCTAAGAGCCTCGAATGAATTATTGAAGTCTATAAAAGGGACAAAACTCTGTCTTCCCTTGCTAAGTTCTTCATTTAGCTTAGTAGCAAAATATCCAGATATTTTATTAATACGTGTTCCCTTTTGTCTATAAAGTCTGCCCTTAATTTTACTGTCTTCTTGTACCTACTTGCTCTACTATATTTCCCTATAGCTACCATTGTTTTGTTAACATTATCAGAAAATTGGTCCAACTTATTCAGTTTTTTATATTTGCGAATCGTTTGGCTCACAAAGATTTATGTTTACTGTTTTGGTAATAAAACTATAAAAAAACTTAAAACGTTCATCGGTTTCAAGCTCTGGGGTAAGAAATTCCCCATACGAGTAACACTCTCAAAAAACTGCCGTTTGAATGCTAAGACAGAAAACCGTGGCTGAACTAACGTGAGACTTCTACGCGAGTGAAAGAATCACAAATGTTTGAAAAATAGCCAGGCTGATGTGTGAAAATTATAATATGCAATAGGATTAGCGACGTAGTTGTAGTAATTTGATTGGGGCTACAGATCGAGCTACATTATTACAGCCCACTGTAAATTTTCTTCGCATTTACTGTCGAGATCTGAAAATATTTCAAATCCATATACAAGATCGGAAACAATGGAGTTTTTATTACCATCAGCTTTATTGCTGACGGAACATACGACTGAAAGTCTTCGTTAAGCTTCGGAGTCCCCCATAAACTCTACCTAGGACGACGTTGATATGAGTCGTCCATGTTAACGTACTATTGAAAGTAATGCCTATGTTCTTGACTGTGCTAACATATTCAATTTGCTCTTCCCCAATATTTAGTATTGGAAAGCGGGATAGATCCACGTTTCCCTTGTAGATGGCTATCACTTTGGATTTAGCACTGTTAAATGACGGCTAAAAAGTATTGGGCCCAAAATTGAGCTTTGTGGTACGCCGCAGGTAACTGCAAGGCAAGTTGATGAAAGTTCTTTAGAAACTATACATTGCTGTCTATTGTAGAGATAAGATAAGAGATAAGCTTACAACTTTCGTCAGAATATTCAAATTCCAAGCTTCGAAATAAGAATTTTGTGATGGACGATGTCAAACGCCTTGGAGGAAAGTCAAGAAGAGTTTAAAAAGATACATGGTTTTTATCTAGTTATAATTTGTTCAAGCACTGATATCAAGGCTGTGGTGCAGCTAGGCTTGTGCCAAAAACCCTATTGATAAGGGCTTAAAAGATCTTTGGAAATAAGATGAGCCTGAATCTGAGAAAGTATAAATTTTTCAAATACTTTTGAGAAAATGGGATGATAGCAATTAGCCCTGTACTCCGGCTCGAATTTGTTTTTTGAGGCATCGCCAAAATTTTAGGTTTTTCCCAAAGCTTTGGAAAAGTGGAAGTAGTAATAACGGAGTTCGTAATCTAAGTTAAGTAAGGCAAAACAAGGACTAAAATATGTTTGAAAAAAAGTGGGTTAATGTCATCTAGACCCATTGCATTAGACATAATTCCCAACACTGCATTTAGAACATCAAGTCTCGTACCAGTGGAGAAATTAAAGAGATTATTACTGTGGACACTGTGGGAATATGAAGTCGAATTTTTTATTAATGTCCTCGCAATTTATATCGATGGGAAGCGGAGGCGATTGCTTACCAATACCCAATCGGCTTAGGGTCTTCCAAAGTGGCCTTCCTTCCAAGATTTTACCAGTTACGTCTTGAAAAGGCTTGCTGCTGAATTTCTAATTTTTATTGTGAGCTGATTACGCAAGGAGCGATAGGCAGCACGATATTCCTTAATTTTAAATCGTTTCCAACATATTATACACAGATATCCGTATTCCTTTCTACATATAGTCTTAATTTAGCACTTTCCTCACCAGAATTCGATTTCTTTTCAAAAGACTTACTTAATGCATCCCTCATTTCGTTTGTTGTCTTCCAATCTCGTTGACTCGACCGACTGAACATTGTTTTAATGTTCATGTTCCTTGTAACACATCCTATTAATTGCCTTTCCTTGCAGAAAATCTTCCCACCGTACATCAAAAGTCGCTGGTGCTGACGCGGAAATCTTCGCCGCCATCCTGGTCGAAGCTCGGCAATGAAATGATGCGCCCGGTAACTAGCGCATTGCAGCAAACCAACTGCGGGGAAGCGACGAACGGCGCTGTCTCCCTTTCCGCAACTGCTGAGCAATCGATATCATTCCTAGATGCAGCCTCGAAGCAGATTTGTGATTTTAGTAAGCAAGTATTTCGCCAAAACTTGACGTTCGGCAACGAAACGAACTCTGCTATAGCACCAATCGGCATCGGTGCCGGCAGCAGTGTTGGCAGCGCCTTAGGCGGCAATATCATAAGTGAGGTTATGCCCGAACAGCAGCACGACGCCGTGCATATACCCAGCAAAGTTCAGCTTCAGATCAAGGAGAATATTTCACCGGAACACACGATAACCGAGGAAGCTTTGCAGAGCCTGCAAAAGCTGTGCGCGGAGGCGGCAGTTGGCGGTTCCGGGGCAGGATCTGTATCTTCGAGCATTTTTGCAGCCTCGAATGATGCAGCATTTGATGAAAGTGCGTCGAACGAACGTTCAATTGACGAGTCAAAAGAACTTCAATTACTCACAGTGAAAAGGTCGAATAGCAGCAGCAGCAGCAGCAGTCAAACGGCCAACGCTAGCACCACCACCAACAACAGCCTGCAAAACGACGATCCTTATTCAATAACGCCGCAGATTACTTAAGGAGCTTCAAGCAGCATCAGAGCTGGAGCTGTGCTTTTGTTGTTGCACACAGTACATATGTACCTACCTAAATATCTCTTTTATATACATATTTATTATTTGTCTTCTGTTCTGTTTTCCATTTAGTTCAAAATAAGTTAAGATTTTAAGATATTTTTAAGTTATTCGTATTCGTATTTGGCAAACGAACGAAGACTCGACGTGGTTATTTATGGCATTCTTAGTGTAATTCTGTGTAAATTTGCTTAGAAACTTTTCAATGTGTGTGTAAATGAAACATCGTCGGCAAATGTAAACTTCGCTCGTGCGTGTCTTTTTTAGACGCATATAAAAATATTTTTGTGACTTTGAAGCGTAGACTTTAGATTAAATGAAATTGTAATCATCTTGCTCAATTGTGCTATAGTAAAACAATAAACAATTCAACATAGAATCATAACGAGCAAAGTTCAAATACGACCTCAACATTTACCGTAATAAATGTTAATATTTTTACTTAATACAGCGTGAAATATGTTTCGATTTTTGCATTTAGACAATTATCGCGCTAAACCAACGAACATATTTCCTTCAATGCCCCATTCTCTATCGTTCATTATCCCTTATTTTAATTTATAAAATGAAAATAATCTGTTAATTAAGTAGTTCGTAGAAATCGTTCGCTTTCTCTTATCTGACAAATCATGTTTGCGTTGTGCGTTTGCCTAAGGCATTCTCTTAATTATCTCTTAATTCTTATATCTTAATGATCTCATAATGTGATAAATCGTTTGAACATTTGTTTGTTTGTTTGTTGTATTCTTTGTATTTGTATTCGTTGCATTGTTGTAAGAATTGAGCTTAAAATTTCGATAAATGTTTTTGTTATGCGTCTTTTTTCCCATTTGTTTCCAAAGACTCTTCTGTTTATGTTGCCGATGTACATTTTCAATTTTTCATAAAATTACGAAATTGCCACGTCGTCGAATCGTTGCTTCTGATAAAATTACAGATATTACAAATACGATTTTAAATTATGCCTAAAGAAATGAAAAATAACACTCGATATTCGATGTTTGCATAAAGTACTTAAAATTTTTCTTTTTAAATATTAAGCAATTTTAATTTAGGAAGTAAATTAGTTTTTTAAGGTTTACATTTTTCTTTGTTTTTTTATGTAGAGATGAAAGAATATTGTGGGTAGATTTGTAGAATGTTTAAGCTAAAAGTTGAAGAAAGAGTACAAAAACGGGATCAGCTAGGATCGAATCGCGAGAGAGCGACGCTCTGTTGAATTGGTGGTCGTGTTATAGGACAAAGCTTGACTAAAAATGAGTATAGTTTTTGATAAATGAAGCTTCACATCATAAAGAAAAGCTCGCGTCGTGCTGGAAGACTGAAATGAAACAGCTTTCCTCGCTCTCGCCCTCGCTAAAACTACATTTTCCCATTCAGAACAGAAGCGAAATGATAATTCGCTTAATTGATCTTTATACGAATCGTTTCTTTCGGGTTTTCAAACCTTCATATATATAGCTATAAATAACGCCTTCTGATATTGATGTGTAACTATTGTAAGATCATAAAATTTCTGTTTCGGTTTTTCTATATTTGATTGCAAAGACAAATCTTTCAAGAAATCGTTCAAATCTTCAAGAAAATCTTTCAATTGAAGAAGTTTTTACATATTTTGAATTATTATTTATAGAGTTTAATGATATTTTTTATGTTAACAACTAGAATTAGTTTCGTTTGATGTGGTACAAATTTAAAAGTTTTCCTTGTTTTTTTAACATTTTAATAACATAAATAGTAAAAATGTCGATTTATTTCCAGAGTAAACATCTTTCATATTAGTTTTTAGATAGTTAACGAACAAACAAGATGCAAAACCAAGCAAAGCAAAGCAAAGAAAGCATTTCCAAATAACTTAATGAAAATGTAAAAGAAAAAAATATGTAAACTTAAAAATACCTGGCAAATGAAATATGTTAAGAGAATTTTTAGTAATTATAATTTTCATATTAATCCTTATCTTTTTTTTTGTTATAATCAATTGAAAAGCCTTCGAATCAATTCATTAAATGAGACAATTTATTTAAAGAGTTGGACATTTCTGTCCAAGGATTGATTTGAGCATAGTTTTTGGGAATTATTTAGAATTATCTGCGGCCTGTGCGAGTCTGATTGCGTTTGTTCGCAGTATTTAAGCATAAAATTATATTACTTCACAATTTTATTTATGAATTTGATTAACGAAAAGCAATTAATAAAATCTAGAATATTGCACATTTTCATCTTCTTCATTTCGGCATCTGTTTGTTTTATTTATCTATACATACTATATCCACAGTAGTGTATATGCATGTGTACATATGTACGTAGGGATGTATGTATGTGTTTGTATCTGTAGGTGGATATTTAGATTTTAAGCAGTTGAAATGCATCGAAAACGATGGCAGCAACACAGGATCTTGAATGTCGTATATAAAATCGAGATTGTAATGAAAATACATAAAAAGAAAAGATGAAAGACGTAAAAGTAGTGTACAAAAAGTAAATCAATCCGAAGTGAAGATATTTAAAATATTGACAAATATATGAAAATGTTGAAAAATTATAGTTTTTAGTATTAAATCTAATGTTAAGTGACTTGACGCTTTTTAATCAATTTGTTCTTTATATTTTTAAAGATATATTATTATTTTCTTTCGCATTACAATGGATTAATTAATTTTAAATGAATTATTGTATTGATTTCTGTGAAAACTCATGATAAACTTCATATCTAGATGTTTTTCGTTTCTTTTCTTACTTAACTAAATTCGCATTAAGATAATTAATATTTGATTTATTGTTTATCTAATTTCTGGACAATATTTTTTGGCGTACATAAAAACGAAGAAAAGGATGTTCGAATGCTTAAAAATACATCATTTAATTTTGGTCTTCGATTTTTTTGTTTTTTCTCAGACCAAAAAAAAATCTGAGTTCACTATTTTTCAATGGAAATAAATAATTTTTTCTAATTTTATTAATTAATCAAAATATGTATTGCATAAATAATAAAATCTAACCAAAAGTAATCAAAAAACTTCTATGTGAAATAATAAAAGTTTTCAAAGTTACTTAAAGAACGCGAAATGTGCTACTTTCAAACATATAGAAAAACATAAATACACACACACACACACACACTGTGAAATTGTCAATAGATGCTTAACAGAGCCTCAACAATAAAGCTTTATATTTTATATATAATTTTCCTTTTGTTAATATACATAGATAAAATGTTTCATTGTTAGGTTTTTGTTTTTGTTGTTTTACCAATAAGAAACTTCGTGAAGTTATTATCAGGCATGTTTTGCATTCCGATTGGAATTGATTCTCTATGGGATTCACATGTTCGAAAGGAACACAATTTCGATTCGAATTAAATTTTAGAATTCAAAAGGTGAAAGGGGAAATAAATTAATTGGCAAAATCATAAAAATGAAATTTAAAATTGCAAAAAATTCTTGTAATTTATGAACAGAGTTTAGCAGTCATGTTCGAAGTGCAAAAATAGTGAAAAAACCAGTTCATTTCGCTTTGTTCAGATTTTTTATCTTTTCCTCTTCAAATCGAACAATTTGCTTTAATTAATTACCATCAAAAATATTTTTAAACTAAATAAAAATAAAAAACTAGACATTTTTTTAGTGCTTTGTAATAAATTTCACATTCGCAAAAAACCCAAAAGAAATTTCCCATGAAATGGAATTCTGAATTCGCCGCAGCTCCAATGAAGACGACTGCATCGGAATGCAGAACAAGACTAATTATTTTGGCAAGCAACTTGAATTTAATTTACAACAACTACAACAACAACAAGAAAACTACAGATACTTTAATTTCATAGATAAACACACTTCAATCGCAAAGTGTTTCGCGATGCTTTATCATTTATTGCATCGACTCCTTTTTTGTTGTATCCATTTTTATTTCTTACAAGGATTAAATTTAATTAAAAAGTACTTTACATACAAAGTTGATGTAAATACTTTTATTTAAGTTGTACATAGCCTGCATATATTATATAGCAAAATGTAGTTTCAAAGAAAATTTAAAAAACTAATGTGAAAACACACACACACACACACACACACCGCGCCTACACACAACCGCATTCATTCGAACACTCGAAATATTTCATCCCATTCGAAATGAAGGGAGGGAACAAACAACAACAACAACAACAACAAAATGATAAGAACAATTTTTAAGTAGGATTTAATTAATATATTTATAAATATTCACCATAAATGAAACGATTTATTGTATAAAATTTATTGAAAAAAATTGAACTAATTAAAGCAAAACATAATGGTTAATATATTATCAAAGGAGAGTAGTTTTATTTTTCATCGAGATCATAAAATGATAAAAATGTCGTAATAGATCAGGGAATCTGAGATCGTGCGCTCGAGCGAATTTATTTCCCCTTCCCACACTTATATGTAGCCGCGACTTTCCTCCCCACCAGAAGACACCCATCATTGGACCGTTTAGTGGCTCCCATTTTGTCAAAAATGTTCAGGTTAAGCTTGTTGCTACGCGATGTCCAATCGATGTGGGCTGAGATTAGGCATGTTTTGTTTCCTAACATGGCTCTGCACAGTTATCTAGCGTGTATCGACCCATTAGTCTCTCCTCTGTTTGTCATACGACAATAGGAAAACTACTAGACATGTCTATTAAGGGCAATATAACCTAATTCTAACCTAACTACAGTCATTCAAAAGGCATTGCGATCTATAAAAATTGCGCTATACACATTCATGGGTATATCAGGACTTTTGATAATACGTCAGATATTGCCATCTGTGATTCCATGATCAGGAAGAACATTACTCCACTGTCAACCGCATGGACCAACATGCTGAAGTCCAGGACAATGCTATTTGTGGTTTTGGCGGAAGCTACACTCAATTAAGGTCATTCATTAAGGGCTTAAGTATTCAGGTTTATGCGGATAACCTAGCGGTCCTTGTGAAAGATCGTTAGCGTACAATGTCTGAGCGCATGCAGTGGGCTATTACAAAAGGATATAGGAAAGGTTATACTTGAGAAGCTATTCTTGGGAGGTACTGAACTAGAATTCTCTAAGGAAGCCAAAGACATCCCACACTTACTGAGAACAATAAAAAGAGAGCCATGAATCTCAGTCATGAGCCTATTGTCAGATTCACCGACAAAATTCCAAGATAATTGGTTTTTTTCAAGAACTATATAGTCAACATATTTGAGGAGGAACAAGAATATAAACTTCGCACCAGGAGTTGAGGTATACTTGCTGACGTGACTATAAAACGGTATTGCGGATGTGGGCATCATGGGGCCAAGATTTCAGAAAGGTATATTAATAGGAATACTAGCAACTATCTTCTAGGCATAGTTGTTGGCCATGGAGATATGTGGAGGGAGTGTCTTCGTAGTAGGACATCTTTGAAAGCTTTCACGTCGGAATTGGATCCAGCCTGTGGACAACTGCTGTAACAGCCTGATCCAATTGGGACGACATAATAACGTAATTCTGGGATGAGTCCCTGGTCATGAGAGCGTCGATTGCCTAGCAAGGTGCGGTGCTCAGCGGCCTTTTAAAGGTCCGGATAATTTTGTGATATATCCAATACAAGCGAGAAGTAATCCGGTAGTCAGAGGAAATTAAGTTTTGGGCGAACAATGGCAACATTTCAGGCCATCGTCAGCTAAAAAGGTTTCTTACTCTGGCAAAGGTAGCAAGCAAGGGAACTCCTTAGGCTAAACAGGAACGAGTTACGTCTGTTTCTAGATTTTCTTATGGGCCATTGTGGCATAAGATATCAGCTCAACTTTGCGCGGATGCTAAGCAAACCGCAGGACACGTTCTCTGCGATTGTCCTGTTCTTGGCAATCGATGGCGTTTATATTTTGTTGATCCGATCACGCCTCAGTCTAGATTTTGGATCACCAACAGGAACGGTGCTTACATTCCTAAAAAGCATTGATTTGAGGCAACGGTATGCACAATAGATGTATGGAATCGCGGTGCGTTACTACCTGTAATAATAATAATATCATTATAGACTGCAATATACCCTTTCAAGGGTATATTCCTTGATCGAAATGTGTAATGCATACAAGATATAGAAAAGTATATACGTACGTATATTATTAATCAGCAATTTAGCCCTGACCGTCCGTCTGTCTGTCTGTAACTCACGATGCCACGCAAACTATTGAAGATAGCGGAGTAAATTTTTGGCAGAAATACTCTTCGTTATAGCGTAATGTTGCCTCTTGACATCGGCCAACACGCCTTATTTTTTGTATCGAGAATAATCTATTATCAACTTTTATTGCTATGGTTATAGTATGGGTTCACTCGAGAATGAAATTCCAGCTTTAAACGCATTCTACAAACTTAGAAACTGAGTTAGAAACACTAAAGAGTTCATATTTACTATAAAAAGAGGGCGTTTCATTGGCCCGATTTTCCGAGATTAGTTATTTGGTTATTATCTTGCTGTTTAGCTATAATATAAAGGTCATCTGCATAAATACAGTGCTCTAATAGTTTACTATCCATTAAGATTTTACTAAGTTCATCAAATGCTATAATAAATAGTGTTGTTGACAGTGGTGAACCTTGCGGGATTCCGTTGTATAAACGAATCGTACTAGAGAATGAGTTATTGGCCTTACAACAGAATTTGCTATTACTTATAATTATTATTATTATTATTATTATTGGGCAATCGCGCACCGCAACCCTTAGGATCTATTGTGCATGCCCTAGTTTTAATCCAGGTTTAGGCTCTTTATATATTTAAGCACAGTACCCAATATGTTGTAGGGCCCTCCGATTGCTGAAGGCCGGACATTCCCAGATGACGTCTCACTAGCATCGTCGCAAAGTCTGCAAGAGGTCGATTCGGACAGTCCGATTTTTTGCGGTGGTAATTTTTAGCCTCAGGAGCTTGCTAGATACTCCTTCAGCTAGGGTAAGAAATCGTTTTGCCTGCGGATGTCCAAAAACTCTGCCTAAGTCACGTG